>JAOXXN010000395.1:78608175-78633522 GCA_026770055.1 Myrmophylax atrothorax
TAGGACTTGTGCTCCAGTCCCTTCACCAGCCTTGTTGCTCTTCTCTGGACCTGCTCCAGCACCTCAATATCTTTCCTAAACTGAGGGGCCCAGAACTGAACACAATACTCAAGGTGTGGTGTCACCAACACAGAGTACAGGGGAAGGATCACTGCCCTGGTCCTGCTATCCTGAAAGCTGCTGTGTGGAAGTTGCTTGGAGGGAAGCCGATAGATTGGTCCTTGAAAATTTCAGGTTTTCTTTCCAAAAAAAGGAGTTTGCAAGGAGAATATGGAGTGGAAAATTCACTACAGCTGATTTTTGGGAGCCTTGTTAGAGGACAGTATTGAAATTTGCTTATGTTCTCCAAAAACCAGATCATCTCAAGTAAGCCAGAAGCTGGTATATTGAAATAACCCCTTGTCCGTGTGTCACTGTGTGGGTTTTAGCTGGCTTTGTAGACTATGTTCGGTGTGTCCCTGGGGAAAATGCATTCTTCAAAACTGGTGTAGAGATTGAGGCGCAGTTTGCTTTAGTGCTCTCCTCGTGAGTTCCGGCAGGGGGCAGGACGAACGTTTGGATTTGCAGTCGGGAATTCGGCCACTGCACCGAGAGGGAAAGCCCGGGCGGAGAAAGAAGCTTCGGTAAACCCGAAATAAACAAATGCCCTAGGAAAATATGAATAATATTTTCAGCAGAAATACTGATTGAACTTTAAATGTAATATTTTGGGTTAAATTAATAACAGCTGTGATAGAAAGTATAACTGTGGGACTCAGAATAACTTCTGTAAATCCAGTAAAAACTAGGCTAAATTCTTTCAGTAGAAGTGCTGTCATAAATGCAACAGATGCAGGCATACAAACCTCTGTGTTTCCTGAGCATTCGTTTGCTTATGATCCTGTTTAAATTTACTTTGAAAGTTGTGAATGCTTAGCCCCCTGCATGACTGAATTAATTTTCTGGAAACCTTAATACATTTTTATTTTTTTTTTTACTGAGGACAATAGATCTCTTCAGCTTTTTTTAATAATGCTGGCCTGATTTGGTGCTGCCACACAGTGCTTTTTTATCATATCCAAGATTAGCTTACAAAACTTGGATTTACTGATCTTCAGGGAAGACTAAAGACCTCTCTTGTTCTTGCAAGCATCTGGGGGAAGGTGTTTTTGTTTCTGAGTCATTGCAGAGAGGTACTTTTACTTGTTCAGAGTTGGATGATGGAATTCTCACCAGATGTTCATGTTCACAGCTTCTGTGTGTTTAACTGATTATATACTGTACAAAAGGTTTACTAATTATGTACCTATGTGGACATACCAACCCACCCCCAACCTTTGCTTGACATAAAATATAGTATGATTGTGACAGCTGAAGTAACTGATAGATTAAGCTTAAAAACTAGTTTGAGTGGTTCAAGGATGCAATTGTCTCTGAACTATTAATGATTTTTTCTAATTTAAACAAAGATAGACATGCAGTGTCACTAATTTTCATAATTACTCATTAAAAATTAGGCCATGTCTCTATTTGTAATTTCTGTAACAAATTAGATCTTCTTCTGCTGCCTTAACTCAATTTTTTATACCCAAGTGGACTTATTTTTCTTGTTTGTTTAAGGTGCAGTAGCAAAAATGTTTAAAAGCATTTGCAGTGTGGATGAAATCAGAGCATAGAATGCTTAAAAATATTCAGAGGCAACTCTTTGATATATTAGGTCTATGGCTATAATTTTCCTAAAATGCTCCATTCTAAGCTTAAATATAACTATAACAGGATATTCCATCAAAGGCACACCCTACATGTATGTGACAGTGGAAGCTTTCTGCAGCTTTGGAAATGCATTTTCTTCAGCAAGTCTTGTTCTCTAATAATGTTCTGTTGGGTTTTGGTTTTTTTTGTTTGTTTGTTTGGTTTTTTTTTGTTTTGTTTTTTGTTTGTTTTGGGGGGGTTTGGGTGAAATTTTTGTGTATTTTGTGTCTTAAAGTTAATTATATTTGTAAATAATTACTGTCCTTTTAACCTTCTAATAGTTAAATGTTGCATCTTATATCAAAGTAGGTAGAGTTTAACATGCAGTAGAAGTAGCCTGTAGAGTTTGCTGTTATAATTACTCATTCAGACATATGCAGTATGTGAGAATATGAGGAATGCCAAATGGATGGGCACTGGGATCTGTGTAAGCACACTAATCCCATCAAACTTTTCCAAAGGACAAAAATGGCTAAAGCTGTTAAATTTCTTTTTGGTTTTTTTTTTTTTTTGTGTGTGTGTCTGTGTGTTTTTGTTTGGTTTTTTTGGGGAGGGTTTTTTTTTTTTTTTGTTGTTTGTTTGTTTGTTTTCATCCAGAACATAATCACTGTCTGGGATGGGAAAGAAATTTCTTTGAAGTCTAGATGTGTTAATTAATTTCTCACTTAATCCACAACAGAATTTACAAAGAGAGTATCTGACTGGTCAGGGTGTTGCTGTTTTCTAGAAAAGTAGTAATATTTCCCTTGACTGTCATAGCCTCTCAATTTTTGTGAATGGAGGAAAGCTAGACTGTAGATGTTCAGCCAAGGAGAGTATCATGGTGGTATGTGACATAGTCCCCCATAACATCCTGCTCTGTAGATTGCAGAGAGGTGGATTTGGTGGATGGACTATTCAGTGGATAAGGAATTGGCTGGATGGCTGTATCCAGTGGGTAATGGTCAATGGCTCAGCGTCCAGATGGAAATCAGTCACAAGTGCTGTCCCTCAGTTCTGCATAATAACTTCATTAATGTCATGGACAGTGGTATTGAGTGCACTCTCAGAAGAATTTGCAGATGACACCACAGCTGAGTCGTGCAGCTGACGTGCCTGAAGGATGGAAGGCCATCCAAAGGGACACAGACAAGAAGTGGGCCCTTGGGAACCTCATGCAGTTCAACAAGTCCAAGTGGAAGGTGCAGCACCTGGGCCAGGGCAACCCTGGTATCAATAGGCTGGGGGATGAACAGATTGAGAGCAGCCCTGCTGAGAAGGACTTGGGGGTGCTGGTGGATAAAAAGATGGACATTAACTGGCAGTGTGCACTTGCAGCCCAGAAGGCCAATTGTATCTTGGGCTGCATCAAAAGCAGCGTGACCAGCAAGGCAGGCGACGGGATTCTGCCTCTCTGCTCTGCTGTCATGAGACCCCACCTGGAGTGCTGCATCCCGCTCCGGGGTCCTCAGCACAAGAAGAAGGTTGTGAAACTGTTGGAGCAGGTTCAGAGGGGGCCACAAACATGATCAGAAGGCTGGAGCTCCTCTGCTGCGAAGACAGACTGAGAGACTTGAGGTTGTTCAGCCTGGAGAAGACTTGACTCTGGGGAGACCTTGTTGCAGCCTTTCAGTACTTTATGGGGGCATATAAAAGAGTTGGGGACAGACTTCATATTAGTGCCTGTAATAGCAGAAAAAGGGGTAATGGTTTTAAACTGAGAGGATGGATTCAGACTAGGTATAGGTAAGAAAATTTTTACCATGGTGAAACACTAGAACAGATTGCCTAGAGAGCTGGTAGACTCCCCATCAATTGTAAACACTCAGTCAGGCAGGATGGGGCTCTGAGCAACCTGATCTAGTTGAAGATGTCCCAGCCCATGGCAGAGGGATTGAGCTAGATGACCTTTAAAGGTCTCTTCCAATCCAAACCATTCTATGATTCTACATTCTGTTTCATGCCGTGCTGCTGCAGGGACTTACATGGATGTGTTAGCAGGGTGTGGATTCAACAAAGCTCAATTTCAATAGCATTTAGCATACCAGTACTTCACCACACAGTGACAGCAGAGTGTTTGCTTTGGGTTGTTGTCTGTGTGATGTGTCCCAGGATCTTTCTTGGGGTTAGACTGTAAATTATGAGCAGTGACCTTTGAGTACCACACAATAGCTCATAAACCTAGGGGTGTCTGAAATAGCATAAATTCAGGGAGACTGAACTTTCATTCTCTACAAAGAATCCCACTGAAGAGAATCATGAATTGGAACATGTGATGTCTTTCCTTAGCTTTTTTTTTTAGTTTAAGGGATAAATTTTTAATTTAATTTTTAGAACTTAATGATTTCCTTGATGTCACCAGTTGGGGCACAATAGCCATTTTCTAGTTTTAGATATTCTTTGTCAAGGCATCAAAGCCAAAATATGTATTCTGAATACTTTCATAAGATTTTTCAAAAACCTTTGACTTCTCTTGAACTCTTAAATTACATTCTAAAGAGAATGCTTCTGGTTTTTTGCTGCTTCTGAGAGCTTTTTATTGTTGCTCAACAGATGCCACAATTGGAGAAGAAGCTGGAAGAAGAACTTGAATGTAATGCCAGAATCATTGCCTGTCGCTTTCCTTTCCCCTGCTGGGTTCCAGATCATACTGCTGGAGAGGGAGTAGACACTGTGTGGGCCTATGATTTGAAACATTCTAGAGGATGTGAAACAAAAAGCTTGGAAATGATGCCAGAGATAGAATCCTAAACTTCTCATTTGGTTTTTATACTGAATTTTTTAGCTTTGACTTTACCTGTTGAAGATGAGATTAATGTGGATGGAGCCCTGGCATATGGAGATGTATATGCTCACTTAAAGATCTGAAGTACACTGGTTATTGGAAAGCAAGCAAAGGTTACTGAAAGATGTAGTTAAATGGCTTAATGTAGTGTCCTGGTTTAACCCCATCTGGCAGTGAAGTACCACACAGATGTTCACTCGCCCTAGTCCCCACGCTCCCACAGTGTGATGGGAAGGAAACTGGAAAAAAGCTATACCTGTGGGTTGAGATAAGAACAGTTTAATAATTGAAATAAATGTAATGATAATTGCAATGAGAGACAACAAAAAGAGAGTAGTAAAACCCAAGAAAGATGAGTGATGCACAATACCATTGCTCACCACCCACTGACTGGTGCCCATCCCATCCCAGAGCAGCGATCAGCCCCTCCCTGCCAGTTCCCCCCTGTTTGTATACTGGACATGAGGTTCTATGGCATGGAACATCCTCTTTGCCAGTTTGGATCAACTGTTCTGGCCATGCACCCTCCTGGCTTCTTGAGAGCCTCCTTGTTGCCAGAGTATGGGAAACTGAAGTCCTTGGCTTGGGGCAGGCACTGCTCATCATCAACTAAAACATCAGTGTGTTACCAGCCTTGTTTCATCCTAGATCTAAAACACACCATTCTACCTGCTACTAGGAAGAAAATTAACTCTATCCCAGCAGAAACCATGGCATGTAACTAGTAAAAATTATGGGAAAGTTTTATAGAAGTGGAAAACTTAAATATGGACAATGGCATAAAATGCATGCATCACTACTGTTAAGGGAAATACATGTGTAAGTTAAAATGTGCAAACTGGTGAACTTAAATACATTCATTTTTTCTGACCCCATTTGTTTTTGATGTTGGAAGTGGTGTGTAAATGGCTTCTCAAATGAGCTTTGGTTCCCAAATGTCTTCATTATGTATGGCAAGTAGGCATAATGCTGTGTACACAAAGCTGATCCAGGTAGAGTATGATGATGATATCAATTGTTCTCACCTCAGCCATGAATGTGTACTTTTAATAGTTGAGTATGACAAAAGAAGCAAATAAGTTGTTTGTTCATTAACAAAAGTGCAACCTCTGATTATGTTAATGAATTTTTATTTAACTTGTCATGTGGAAACAAAACTGCAGAAGTCTGCTCTACTGAACTCTTACTGGTATAAGCCTTTGCAGATGGCCACAATTTTTCCTAACCTGTCTGATTTAGGAAGGGTTTCAGAAGTCAGTTACTTGTCAGTGAAGTGTCACCATTTCTGTGTCTTGAAACTTCGGATAGGTATGGATGAGAGTTACTGACTTGAATACTTGCAGGTGGTTATTGATTCTGACTGGCTTGGCTAAAGCTGATTGAACCTCATTAAATTTAGGAGGTGAAAAGGAAGGTTTTCAATCACATTTCTTTTGCCTTCTACTTTTCTATACCATCTAATGAGATCTCAGAAACTTGTATCGCTGTGTGGCTTTTCCTTTTAAGTGAAGCAAGTTCTGCCTGTCCTTTTGCAATATTGGTTTGCAGTGGGATACTGTCACTGCACTGACATTTTCCTTTTCTCCCATGGTTACAGCACTTTCCTGTTTTGTAACAGTCTGCTTACTTACGTGTTTGGGTTTTTTTTCTGGTTCCCAAGTAAAGTTTTACTGTTTTCACCCAGTGATAATTAGTCAAAGTTCATAGCCTCCTCTGGCCCCAGTTGACGTATAGCCTGTTTGTTAAAGAGTGACAATGTAAGTTTGTCAGACATTTGTCCATATGATAACCACTGAATGAAGTTAAACAAGCTAGGCAATTGCCTGCTGACTTCAAGGCAGTCATTGTCACAACTAAAATTAGCTCAGGCCAAGAAAAGTGCTGAGACCATACAATTTCAGGTAAATACAAAGTCTATGACATTTTATTAGGTGTTGGGAAAGCAAATTTGCTGGACTACGGTATCAGGCTTGAAGAAAAGTTGGGTGTTCTTTGGGATGTGTAGTCCAGAGTGAAACCTATTTCCAGGCTTTTTGTTTTTGGTGTGAGAGGACAGGAAGAATTTAAAATACAAATCTACACTGAGGGTTTGAAATGGAGCAGTGACATGGTTTTGTCCTGATAGTGTATACAAAGCAGGATCAAAAAGGGGCAAATATATCTTGACTCTGCAAAGGAGAGGTGATTTCAGCCTTGCATAGCAAGGTACAACTGTAAGTGTGGTGACTGTGTACTGAAGAGCATTGTCTTCTGGTAAGCAGATTTTTGCAGCCTTTCATTGCAATGTTACATAAAGAATCTTGTAAAACTACACTAAATTCTTTCTGTCACGATCTAAATGTTATGATTATTACACAGTGACAGGACAGGGCTAGAATGGCTTATCTAAAATGGCTGAATTTAATATCCCAAGGCCATAAAACTGGAACCTTAGACAAAGGAAATATGAAATTATTTCTATTAGAAACTAAGACCATGCAAAGTATAAATTAGCTAATTATGCAGAGTCCTTCCTCAAATGATTATAAAGCAGAAGAGGAGGCAAAAGATTTTGATCAATTGAATTGTGACTCATCTGCAGTGCAGTGCTTTGACCCAAGTTTCTATAGCTTACTTTCACTGAAGTTAGTTTGTAGAGAATGAAGCAGCTGTTTACTTTTTATTCTGTGTTTGACTATATATTTTTCTATTGCATTAATGTTTGCTTGTCAACAGGTAAAACTGAATTCCTCATTTCTGCCTGTGATAAGGGTTTTGGGATGTGCGCTTCTTATTTACCACCTACACCCCGAGAAATACTTGTTGAGGAGGGTGAAATAGAATTAATGATTTGATGGTCTGAGCTTTAGAAGAACTAAGTGCTGTTCTCGAGGCAAGGAGAGATTTATGAATGTTTTAAAATAAAACAGAGGGCTGTTTCTGGCTCTGGCGATTTTGGGGGCTTACATTGAAATAAGCAGTGACCTGAAGGGTTAGAATTCCTTATGACATAAGGAAATGTGCTGTAATTCCTGTTTCCATGGCAAGAAAATTGCTCTAATTTACACAGGAGGACTGGTAAATCTTTTTCTTGTCATACTGGCTTCAGTATTTTTCTATCATATACTTTGTTCTCTTAATAGTTTGCAAGATCGAATACTTAAATGTGCCTTAAGTTACCACTGTATGGATTATTATGTTGATACGCTTCCAATTGCTAAGGTAACGTATTATGATTTTGTTGATATGCTACTTCAGAGTACAAATTTGTTCTTCTGAAAACCAGGAAATGCCTTAATCGAATTATAGTGGAGGTCTGAAACCAAAAGGAGGAAATCTTCAAGCTACACTTGCTGCTCAATACCAATTCAGATACACAGAAAAACCTATAGGTTATTTTTGTTGCTGTCTTTTAGTAGAATCACTTGCATTTTGGGAGTTACTTGTTTTATTCTTTTCTTGCCCTGCCAGATCTTAGCAAAAAAAGTTGTTACATTACCAAATGAGTAAAGCTTTCCTGAAACACTGTAGAATCTGATTGTTTGTAAATAATAGAGATCAGTCAGATTTCCAAATTTTTTCTTTGTTCTTCCCAATCCCCCCCTTTTCTATGGAGACACATTATGTCCCCACAGTTTTTGTGATGCAAGGTAAGTTTTACCAATCTGAGTGCTTCAATTCTAATTTTGTAGTTTCCATTTCCATTTGGCGTAATTTGGCTTTTTAGGGAAAGGGAGAGGGGTATGTCTACAAGAGAGCCATTTTATAGGAAGCTTGCTCATTATGCTGCACAGTCATACAGCCACTCAGCAACGTCAACCAAGTGTGTCCAGTTTTGTTTGGGAAATGTACACATATTATATGACTTTTAGGCATTTCTGTATTAAAGGATGTATTGAAGTTCTTGGCTTATCCTCTGGTCTGATTATATTCTGCCACTTAATCTAATACAGCTCCAATCCTCTGTCTCTGAGCTGCTGCTTGTTTCTGACTTGAACTGTAGCCAGGTAAAAATATATCGAATCCACTTTCAAATAAAGCACCACATTTCACAAATCAGCCCATGCTTTGAGAAAGTCTTTCACCTTCCATGAAGAACAGACACCCTTCAGAAGGCAACAGAGATCTCCTGAATTATGCCTATTTTTTTCAATGACTTGAGCTCTGTTTTTCTCATGTGTGTGTTCTTCAAAACTTTTTGCCACCATAAAACCATTCTAAGATCTATAAGGTGGAATGAGTAGAGGCAGCATTTTTGTTTTATTTTTATAGTTTGAGCTGTGAGAGGAATGGGGGAAAGGGGAAACTGCCCAAGTGTGACAGTTTTATCTGTTTCAAAAGCAGTTTGACAGATTTGCACATCATCTATGTGTATTTCTCATTGAATAGGAGAATCCATACTAAGAGTGGGCTGTAGCAAGCATTCACTCACAAATGGGTTCATGTCTGATACCATTACACTTGGTATTGATAGATTGCCTCATACTTCTTGTATGAGGTTCCACTTTCCATGGTTTAAAAATACTGAAGCATTTTTTCAAGAAAGGATGTGAATCTTGCAAACTCATGGTTCAAATCTGGGTTATTCTGTGCCAGGCCAAGAGTTGGACTCCGATGACCTGAGCCTTGTTGGTTGCTTTCAACTCAGGGTGTTCTATGGTTCTACAGTTGAAGAGGGCAGCCTAACATCAGATTTAATGCCCGTAAATTCTGCTTTGAGTCAATTATTTTTCTTTTACAATTGACAAGTTTGCAGTTCTGTGGTTTTAAAATGTAGCCCCAGCTTGTTCTCTGGATGTAATATATGTTTCTACAAGATGATCTCTTGAATTCTTGCTAAGACAGGGTGGCATCTATGTTTAACGTAAGAATCATCCTTGAGTGAGATTATTGAAAATATTAATTCTGCAGCTTTTTTCTTTACACTGTAATCTTTCTGTTCATCCTTCTGTTTTACTGAGGGAGACTTATACATGGATAACTACCATTTTTTCCCACTTTGTTTCTGAATTCTTCCTCTTAATTGTTTGCTTTTATTTTTAATAGCATTTTTAAAATTTAACTGTTTGACTTCATAAATTCATCAGATCTAATTTCCTTAATATTTTTCCTGTAAATTTGGTTAATTTTTGTCCCACTCTCCTGCAGCTTTCAGGAAGACTAAATATGTTAAGGAATGTTTTTTTCCTCTCTAACATTTTTAACATGCATTTAACTAACATTCTTGATTTATATAGCAGTCCATATGCTGACATAGCATGACTTTGTTTCCAGTGGATGGAAAAAAACCACATGCACCACAATGGTATTTAGATTGAAAAATAGCTTTGGTCTACAACAGTTCTGACTATTTAGTAGTTTTAAGTACCTAATTTTACTTTTTTATTATATTTCATCACTTGAAATATGAATAGAGGCCTTTTATCCCTTCAGTAGTTCTTTGGATTTGTGTTATTTGTTCAGGTGGGACTTTTGCTGACTTCTTTTCCTTCCTATAATATTGGAGTTTCTGTTGGAGGCTTTGGTTGAAATGTCAGATGACTGGTTTTTCTGCAGGTTGGTGTGTAGACTTGGAACAATCACTGTGATCCAATTCACTGAACTGCTAGCATTGGTAAAAATGAAATAAAACCTGCTTACCAGTAAATGCACAGGGATATTTTTCAGCTTACTGTGTATGTTGTGGTTTTTAAAAGTAAATTATGTTTTTGAAGGCCATATAAAACTTGTGGCACAAAAAGGTCTTTGCAAGGTCACAAGCAGTAAATTACTGGCTTTCAACCTGAGGTTTGTGGCTACCTTCTGAGGAATCCACAAAAAGTAATTTAAAAAGCAGATCTGCTATCAGTAGGTTTATATTTGCTGTCCATGGTTGTGTTCTTCCATTGGAAAAATTTGATGTGTCTTAAACGATCATTTGAGAATCCCTGAACTAAAAATAAGGATTTGTGTAAGATATTAACTAATGGAGATGAGTTTGTCAAAGTGAGGAGATTTTTTTTTTTTTTCTTATTTCTGTTGTTCCTTGCCTGGATTGTTGAGCTTTGGACCTCTGCAGTGTACAAATGCATGAGCCTCTGTGTCTCTTCTGGTAGTGTGTAACTTACTATTTTGCTATGTGAGAGCAGTTGCATGGTTTTGCACATTCCCATTGCATTCTAATAATTCTTTGTAGGTAATCTGTTTTGTATAAAATAGGTAAGTTATGATATATACCCTGGTATAAGAGTCTAATTATTTTTTTAGAAACTGCTTAAACATTAAATTTATGTCTTCAAAACACTTGATGAACTGCTGCTGAAACCTGCCTAAAAAGCCAACAGTGTCTGTGAAACTCCTTAATGCTGTAATGTCTGTCTGTCCATGCCAGAGCTCTGGTTCAGAGAGGCATAAATGTCTCTCTTTTGCATATGCTCTCTTGATTCTTGATTTTTTTTTTTGATTGAAAATGTCAGTGTGAGGAGAAGGCACAAAATAAATTACAAAAACTTAAAGATCAATGAAAGTTCTGAAAGAGAAAAATGTGAGTGGTGAGGGCTATAGCCATAATCTAAGGGACCTTCTCTGTCACTGTCACTCCAGCTTGTAAGGTTTGATGCTGTCTCTTTATTCCCCCCCCCCCCAAGATTATGTAGCTCTTCTTGAAAGTATACTTTTCCCCCCGACTTTCCTATTGTTTTTCCACATTTTTCAGAGTGTACACAAATCAAAATAACTTATATGTCCAAGTAGGTCATTCTCTAAATTGTGTACAGGGACCCTCATCATCTGTGTTCATGTTTATTTTATTGCTGCTTCCTTCTTTACAGTACACAGAAACCAGACTTGTGCCTTCATGCTCAATACATAAATAAGCTTTGTGGGTGTGATCAATACCAATTAAGTTTATTTGCAAACACAGACCTAGCACTGAAACAATTCTAAAAAAAGTTTGAGCAGGAGTAGGAGTAATAATGGTCATCATGGGAGAATACGTTTTTTAGTGACAGGGAAGGCAGTCTCCTGCCACTGGGGTGCTTTTAATTTCAGTGGGCAGTCTGATGTGTCAATCAAAGTCAGGGAATGAAAGACAAGTACCAAAACAGCACTGTGTGTGGTGCTTTAGAAGAAATTATTTTTCTAACACTGTCTTCAGAGGCTGCCTTCAGGCTTCATCTAAATTATTAAGTACAGTTATTGCTCTGATAAAGAGTATGTCGGTAGGAAAGTATTACTGACTGAGCTAAGACAACTAGTGATCCTCCTGAAGTGTTTATTCTATAGATAAATGATTCAGATAATTTTTTTACCCTTTCCTCCCGCCCACAAAAACCCTCCAACCCTTTAGAGTGACAACATTGCAGAATTAAAATGGAAACTACATTTATCACCTTTAGAGATTAAAGATTGGGAAACAGCTTCTAATATGAAAAAAGTTGTTTCATCAACTGGGTCTTATTTACCAGAGAACATTAAGTGTAACATAGGTCAGACCTGTACTGACCTAACAAATGATTTAAGTTACTTAGAAGAATTTAGTGGTTCTTCTGAGTTTCCTGGAAATACACTCTTAATTAGGTTGTGTGCTTATTCTAATAAAAACACTGAACAAACAGCACTCTCCTCAGGATTATTTGTCTACTGCATGAAAATTAAGTAGTCTAAGCACTTCCCATACACAGGAAACCTGGATGTTGGATGTGTGACGACATTTTGTCTATAGCTGTTTTCTTCATGCTTGTCTGTACTTTGGGATATTCTGAACATCGGATGATTGGAAGGGGGACATTTTTCCACTTGATTCATACTTGTATGTGTAAGGACAAAGAACAAATTAGATGTTGAAGCATACCTTTGATTCCTTTCAGGGTATCTGATCAATAGTGATCCTTTGTGTAGTACTGGTTTTGTCTGGGTCTGGTGAAATTTAAATTTCCACAGCCATAAACCTAGATGTTGCTTATCATTCATTAGTCTTTCTATTGAAGAATCTATGCTGGCAGTACAAGTCTGCTTCTGTTTCTATTCAAAATACACAGATGTTTCCTTTGCCTTGAGAACCTCTATTACCATGGTGAGACAGTGTTGCCTTCCTGGTGTTGGATATGCAGGTCATTCACTGTCCAAGCTTGTAAGTACCAGGGTTATGAACGATGCACCTTGATTTTTAGGGTGTCCAAGCAGCACTAAACCCAGGATCCGGGAGCTCAAGCTCCATAGCAGATACCCCAATCAAAAGTACTGGGCTTCACTTTGCATTTATTGTTGTTAGATCCTCCCTGATGACTACACACCACCCCAACCCCCTACAAAGTAAGCAGCCCCCAAACCTCATCCATCAGAATATATTCTTTGGTTTTCAGCTGCTTGCTGGTGCAAATGACTACATTACTTTCAAGCTTTGTCTGGGCCATGGGTCTAGTGAGACCTGCTCAGCTTATGTTTTGGTGTAAGTAGGTTCAGTTTAGCTTCAGCTGTCTCAGTCAAAGGTCTGCTTGAGAAATCCTCATAGTCTCTGAAGGCTCTGGGTGCTGAAGGCTTCCTGAAGCTCGTTGTCTTAGCATGATGGGACACAGCACCAGTGTTTTTGCAGGCTTTTATAAAAGCTACTTTAATGGTACTGAATTTGATTTCTCCACCAGTTTAGGAACTGCAAAGCAAAGGATAAATTCACTGCAGTTTTCTCTCTACCTAACAGTAGTGTAGCATTGTCTAATTTTACGCTGCTGTTTGTTTCTGGTACAGAGCCCATTCCTTTCACTTGAAGGAAAGACCTATCACAGAGGTCCTTCTTCTCCAGCACAAACTTAAGAGCAAAGCTCTTGCACTGAGGGGCTTCACTTCCCCCCCTGGAAATCTCTAGTAGCACAAAGATCCTGTACCAGTAGAGGTGGGAAGGCTTTCTCTGAAATTCCTACTGCTGATACAGATGCCATTTGTCAGGTCCATGATTAGAACTAAGAACGTCTTGGTTTTCCACCAACAATTTGTATAATTACCTGTGCCTTAAGGTTAGTTCAAGGGCTTTGCTGCTGGGTCTGGTATAGAGGCTTGGAGTAGCAGGACTTTCTTAGTCTGCTTGCCTCTTTAGAGAATGTGTCACGTGAAAGGGAGAGGGGCAGAAATGCAAAGATTTCTAGTCCCACCTGTATTAGTATAAAGTTAATAGCTATAAGCGTCTCCAGAAAACCAGAGCCTTTGGACCCAACACTGCTTATCGACCCATGGACAGCACACAGGTTGGAAGGGTTTCTGACTTCTGCTACACTTAATAGCAAGAAAAGAGCTTTCTTCACAACAGCTCCCGAAATAACATTTATTAATACAAGTATGTGACAGTTGTGGGTTTTGTATTGCTGGTGATAATGTTTAGCTGCAGGATTGTACTTAATTGATGACAAAAGACACCAAAAGAAACCAGCACAAAACACATTCTACAGACTAAACTTAAGTTTCAATACAGCAGTGTATCTCACTCCCACAACAGACAGAAACTAACAACAGAAAACTACCAACCAGAAACACAACCACCCAAACCACAAATCTAGACCCCAACCTCAGTAATACAGTGCAATAAAATAGATTGCACACCACTTTCTCTGTAACACAAAGCAAAAGGAAAGAACAGAGCTGCTTCTCATCAGCACACATGTTGAAAAGGAACTGCATACTGCAAAGGAACACAAGAACTAATAAAATAAGGTGTATACCTAGTAAGTTCCAAAGTGTAAGGCAGGTTACTGTTATTAGAATTAAAGCAGCAAAACATGGTTAGCAAAGAAGGTGGTTATAGAGTAAGAATCAAAGTAGCTGTAAAGTAGAAGCATAAGATACAATAGAATGTATAAAGTAATAAACTTTGTGAGAGAGTAAAGTCTAAGATATAAAATGTGAAGTATAGAGAGCACATGGTTTTTCACTCCTAAATTGCCCAAAGAGGTGGGAGGAGACAGGGTGGCTGCACTCAGCTACCCCCGCAGAGACGATGATGATTTCTCCCCAGTTTTTGCTCATGCCCAATCTTTTTATACTTTTTTTTTCCTTTAGGTAGGTTGAGTGGCTATAGTCAATATTTTGGGGGTGATAAGACAGATGCTTGAGGGGTGTCTCTTTCAGTCTCTGCAGGGTGCCACAGGGTGCAGCGAAGAAAGGCCATTTCATTTCCATAACACTCCATTCCTCGGTAACCCCATGAATAAGCGCTTTCAGAGAGACAATGGTTCCTGCAAGCATCCCTCTAGGGAGGCTGAGGCATTTCCCTCAACTCATCAGGAACTTAGCAGGGCCATCACCCCACAGGAATGTAAAAAAAAAAATCAAATTTTGGTTCTTACAGTAGTATAATTTCTTTTATATATCACTAAAAATATCACAACGCATTGATATAATAAAAATAAAAGAATAATCTCCTGATACTAATACTCTGGCAATAAATTAGACTGAATGTTACAGAGCAGATTTTTAGGTTGGAGAAGGAGACAGGTCTGTTCTCCCTTCGGTAAGTGTGTGTGGTGCCTATTAACTCTAGGGAATTTGTTTGCATGTATTTAAAACCAAATAAAAGTATGCATTGAAGATGGCAATTAGAATGCTAGTTACTAGTTTGCATTCAGCCCTGCAGTAAAATGTAATGTTTGTACAATAGTATTAATTTTCAAACTGCTACTGAACAGTAAATCTAACAACACTTTTGTAGGGTTGGCTGGTATTATCTTCACCCTCTACAACTGCAAAAACTGTAGCAAAGAGCTAATTTGTTCAAGACCACAAAAGTAATCTGTGGTACATGCTGTGATTAAAATGAAGTCTGCAGCTTCATGCCTGTGTCTACAGCTGGAAGAATGTGTTTTTTAAATGACTGCTCCTCAGGGTGGCAGTACCTGTGCGGTTTCACAACTAATGGAGCCAACGATAGAAAGGGCAGATGGTCACCTGTGGCCATGTAGTGTTTTCTTACTGCTTGTGACTATAAGACATAGTACCTGCACTAGTTGTCTCTGCCAGATTTATGATTTTGTTTTTGTTTCTTTGGTCTTACCATTTTCTTATCACTTAATATATTTGATGTCTCATGCTTACTGCTTTTAACTGCATTTAGATTCTTCTGTCATTGGTTATACATGCTACTTAATAGTAAAAATTATTTCTATTGAAGTATATGACTTTACACTGTGTACTACATATGGGTCTATTTTTGCATGAGAGTCAATTTGGTTCACTGTTTTCATGCTTTCCATTATTTTTGTGACAGAGAAGTTCCACCTTAAAACAACTTAAATCTGTTTTTATGGGAATATTAAATGTAAATTGGCTTCAATCCAGCATAGGTGTTGTAACTTCATATTGTATTGTTTTGCTTCCCTTTCTTTTTTTCCCTTTGTGCATGGACTGTCTCAATTCCCTGAGGACACTTCACTAAACATAAATGAAAATTTTTATGAAGTCGTCAGACTGATCTGTCATGGTCTATGTTAGTAAGCCTACATGTTCCTATTTCTTATTTTTATTTCTATATTTGTTCATGGGTACCAATGAGATGATCTGAGAGAAGAACTATTTTCCTTAGGCCTTAATAACTTTCTTTCATCAAAATGGCATGCAAAATTCAAGGAAAAAGTTTTCTGTTGGTGTGACTCGTCTACAGCTCTTGTGGCTATAACTTTCTGTCCTGGCAATCCCAAACTCATTTTTCCCTGACATAAGCATGAATTTTAAGTACACTTATTGTCTTGATCTTCTGGTTCAGAAGTGATCAGCCTACCTAACTCAAAAACAGCAATGATGGATGTTATATTAGTCTACTTAGAAAACAGACTGCTGAAATCATGTATAGGCTCTTGCTAGGTTATTTTCTTTGTCTGGTTTAACTAAAATAAGAGGCAAAAACTTGACATAATTTCTAAATATGAACAAGCCCAAGACAAAATACTTTCTCTACTATATGCAGGAAAATGCATAGTGAGTAATGTATGAACAAATATGCTACCTCCACCATGGCGATTAGACAGTTTATTAGGTAAGTAAACATATTCAAAGCTTGTTAGTGCAGGAACAAGTCAGCAAACAGCATTGCTGGTTTCTGCATCTCATCACTGAATCATGAAAAGAGGTCACAAAATCAGACTAGTCTTGCCCCCCAAAAAAAAGAAAAAAAGAAAAAAAAAAGCTATTTGGAATGGGTATACAGAAAAGGCTGCTTGAGACCACCTTCTCCATAGAACATGAACTATTAGGTTGGGTTCCCTGCCGCACCCCCAAATGAAATATCAGTGACAGCCTTTCCCCAGCCCCAAAGCTGAAAGACTTTCCTCTGTATCACCTTATGAAGAATACTCCTTTGGTTAGTACGTGTAATTAATACTACTAGAATTACATAAAATGGGGAAAGGTCCTAGGAAGAGCAGTAGTTACTGCCAATTAGGTGTTGTTATCCAGCTGTAGTAACACTTGAATGTTCAGCCTGCACTACCTTTGTCATGCTAGGTTGGTACAGTGAGAGCCATAAGATCAACTAAAAATCAATACACTTTATAAGCTAAGGCCAGTAGTGGAATGGGCATCATAAAAGGGCCAACTGAATTGAAAATCATTAAATCGTCTCTGAAGAGCAAGAAGCTTCTATGCAAGCTGCTTTCAAAATGTTTATTGGCCAGTGATAGAGAAGAAAAGTGTATCTCTTGATTTAAGTTGTTTTCCTTATTACAGAGTTGTTACACCATCTGTTGCATGAAGGAGTACGGATTATGCTGATAAAAACTATTTGGAAAAAAATTTGTCCTATGGTTTGTATTAAAATGAAAAATGCCACACAGCTGAAAGCTCCAGTTCAGTGCACGTTCAGCAAGTTAGGAGAACCTGGGTGCTCACACAAGGGTTTTCACATGGGCATCTGCCTCTTCTGAAAGGATCAAATTCTTTTAATTGCTGTCTCCTGGTATTTTCTGAAACAACCTGGGTAAGTGCATGGCAGCAGGCCAAATCCAAACATGAGATGTAGTTACAAATACAAGTAGAAGTGAAGAGAAGGTTCAGCCTTCTCCTAAGTGCATGCTGCAGAAGTGGGCTAGCAATGTCACGGTGAATTCAGAGCCTTTTTCTTGCTGTTGGCAAGACAGTAACAGTTGACAGTGTTCTTGTGACTTACAAAGTAGAATTAACTTTCTGTCTCCTGAAATAAATCTAAATGTGGGGGGTCAAGATATTAATTAGCTTTTCCTAGTGATAAATCCTGCTGAGGTGTCATTGGTCTGGCCCTACTACTGTTTCATATTTGCTGGCTTTTGGCTGATTGAACAGTTGCTTGACCTTGGCCTATGGAAATTGAAGCCTATCTCAATACCAAGGCTGCAGGCAACTTGTGCAGGTGGGGATCAGTATGATCACATGCAGCTATGCTGAATCCTGCTGTGCTATTGTGAATTCTTTAAACTACTCTGATAGGAGAAACTCGAGCAAATGGTGAGTCCCATGTCTCAGTAACTAGTACTGAAGTACAGCTTTGGCAGTAACATCCTAACCAATGATGAAGGAATTTCTATGCCACCAGAGTAGTAAACTAAGCAGCAACTCCTTTAAACTTCTCTCACCTCTTGTGTTCCTTATGTTCCCCATATTTTCAACAAACTGGGGCTTTCTGTGCATCATCGTGGTATAGAAGTGATATGGAAACTTCTCTGTCCTAGGGAGGCTTTGCTCCAGCATTTCCCTACTAAGGAATTTCTGACTACTCACTCCACTGTCCTCCTTCACATTAAGGAAACGTCCCTGTGTGACCACCCAGGAGCCACTCTGACAGTCACACTTGCACCCCCTGAGCTGAGCCGAGACCCCTTGCAGCTGCACCCCCACACTCAGACCAGGTTTCCTTTTGGGCCCCACCTCCGCTTTTCTATAGCAGAATCTCCGATGTCCAGACCCTTGAAATAATTTAATCATGGTGCAATAACTAAATAACAAAATAACAGCTTGAGCTGATGCCTCCAAAGAGGGACCTCCAAACAAAGGACACTCTGGGCTTTTATACCCTCACGGTGTAAGCGTGGGAAAGTCTGGGTGCTCCCACTGTGCCTCTGAGTGTCCCTGAGTGTTCGGTCCTTGGCTGGGCCACAGGTCCCTTGTGCCTTTTGTTGTGCAAAGGGTCTGCAGGTCACGGCCTCTTGCCTTGGGCTCCTGCCCCCCAGAACCTACCCTGCAGCTCCCACTGCAGCTGCACACCCACCTACCTGCACCACACCTACTCCTCCATACTCCACCCAAATGGTGCACGAGGAATGCAGGGAATGGTCACTGCCAGCAATGGGCATGGTTCTCCTTGCTCAGCCCAGCTCCCAGGTTTCAAAGATGCCATTGGTGATGAGGACAAACCTCTTCATTTTCTGCGTGTAAACACTTCAGACAACTCTAAAACTTTCTTACTGTCATAGTAAATATTTTTTTGTGGACTTAAATGTCAAATGAGAGACAGATAACATGCATTGCTCTCCAGCAAAGTGTTGCTTATGGATCATGCCCTAAATTTGTATCGCTCTGACTACCAATTATGTGATATATGTAAACTGGAAAGGATACCTTGATTTCCTGATATTATGGTGTCCTGAACTTAGTTGATATAAAAACTGAAATATGGACCATAATTAACAGTTTCTCAATATGCAGTTCATTGTGATGTGTTTTATTTTATAGTCTCTTGCAATGCATAACTCAGTAAAGCATTCTGTTGTGGTACAGTGAAAGCATGCAATACCATGTGCATATACTTACTGTAGTCCACTACATTTTAAATACGTGGATTTTTTTCTTTCCCTTTTGAAATTTTTTTTTTTTAATGTGCTTTGAGGTGACAAACTAAAACCTGACAAACCTTTGACTACTACAGTATTAGAGCTGAAAACATAATTTGTGGTAATTAAGCAAAAATCTTTGCTAGTCCACCTTCAAAACTGAGATAGTAACAAATATCTAACTAGTTTTTTTAAGACAAGTGATATATTTTACTTGAGAATGCTCGGACAGTAGATGGAACTATGGTGCCTCTTTTGTTATTTACACAAGTTTGTATCTTATGTTCAGATGAAGAAGATGAAGGTGAACAAGGTATTTCATATTTGATGTAATTTACTTGAAAACTTTCAACAGTCAGTCATCAATTCCTTTCCACAAATTGAATTCATAATCCATGATTGAATGACACTCAAAAGCATGCTACTTTGTGAAGATGGATGTTATTTGAAAATTAATAAATCCAGATGCTAGAGAGAAGAGAGTTTGAGGTAAAAATTGAAAGAATGGAAAGAGTGTTAAGTTTTCAAATTGCAGTTATTGCAGCAATGAAGTGTCTTTGTAAATCAAACAGAATTTCAGATTAAGGAAACAAAAGTGGAATAATACCAAGAATGTTACCATTTGAAAGAAAATCTTGCAGCTCAGTTCTTGTGTGCTGTAGTGCTTGCTTTTTGTTACTAAGTGTTCTATATAAATCTGTTTGTTGCATATCTGTTTTCATGTAATTTGCTCATCCTGACAAAGACTTTCTCAGTGAGTGTGTGAACATCATGAAAAAACAATGATGATTTGTTTACAGTGTCATATTTTTCCTGTAACTACTGATAAATGTCTGTAGTTGGAAGGTTTTCAAAAAGTTACTCTTTTTGGGTAGTTTTTCTTTATATAGGAAATCAGTAAGTGGGAGTGTATTTCTAAAATCAGAAGTATTCATGCAGTCTATCTCCTCGTGTTTCAGTCTTCTGGTAAATAGCTTTTTCCAAAAATGAGCTGTTGAGGAAACCTTTGCCTTAACAGGAATGATTTGAGATCATGCATGCATGTATTTGCAAAAAGTTGATTTCAGTCATTCCCTAACTTACTTGCTTAGCTACATTTTCAGTAGTTGATTTTTCATGAAACAGTGACACCACACTAATACCACACAAAATCATAATATACTGCATTGAAATCTGTTGCATAAAAACCCCCAACTCTGCTTTGATTTTGGAACAGGGAAATAAAGCATTTTTATTTCTTAAGAGCAATATTGGCAAGGTGATTTTGCTGTCTAACGTTGTCATGTAAGCACAACAACTGGAGAGAGCTGCTGATTTTTTTACTGCTGAAAAATCAATGGGTGCAACTTACAAAGAGGTGAAGTTTAAATATCAGCTTCCACATGAGATTTCTTTGAATTTTTGTTAAGTTACATTTTCTAGTTTTTAAAAAAATATGCTCAGTCCTAAAAAAGTGAATGGACAGTAACTGTAGAAAATATGTATGCCATTGTTATGAGGGAAAAATAAGAACTTTAAGGATTTTTTCCCTGACATGGTGGAAGCTTAGAAGGGTATCTTTTAAATAATGCAAATTTTATAAGAGCAGCTGCTGTTTTCTTAATATACTTGAGGATAATCTTTGATAGTACCAGAAATTAAAGTTTCTAGTACTGTTTTGGAGATATGAGCTTAGCCAGTGAGAGATACTTTCTGTTTTCAGAAAAACAGGTGTTGTAAGACAGTTGTATCTACATTATGTTCTATACTTTCATGCAATCATCAGAAAATTTGAAGCGTGTTTAATCTTTGAGTGGAAAAATGCATTTATGTAAAGAGATAACTGTGAGAGGTTATTGGAAAAGTGAATAGAGGTCATTATCTGAACTCAGCAGTCTGCCAATATTGTGTATAAATATTGACTTTGTGTTTATTTTAAAAATTGAAGATAAAATTTTACTTTATGTTACCTCTGACAGGTGAATGCTCTTAAAAAAAAAGCCATTAAAAGTATTCAGATCATAACTGAGACAGTGCTGTGCCTGGCAATTTGTAGTCTGGGAAAAAGAGTAGTGAGTTATTAATTTTAAAAACCATCATTACTATTCATGTGTCTTGAATTTAGTTATGTAAGTATGAATAAAATTTTACTGAAGTTCTTAAGCTGATTATTCTTTAAAGGCTGAAATTTCAGCTATGGGAAGGGCAAATATTTCACTATTTACATTTTTTTTTTCTTCTATTTTTTCAAAACTTGATTTAGAAACAGATCTATAAAAATCTCAAGGTTTTTTTATGCATTCATAGATTTTTTTACTTGGACTTCTGTCGGGACAGTTGACAGTTCTTTGGACATTATAAACTCTAGAAGTACTTGCACAAAACAGTGGAGAACACAAAGTGCTATTGAAGGTTAAGTATCCTCTTCAGTAGTTGTAAGCATCAAAGGGGATTTTACAGAAGCTGTAAACCCTTCACGGTGCCTTCTGACTGCTGTAAAAAGTCGGGATAGCACATATCCAACATGAATTACAGGTATTTCTTTGGGAACAGTTGGTTTGCAATATGTTTGTTGTGTGAGTTCTGTCAGTCTCCTCTGAGGAAGTCTCTGGTAATTTTAAAACCTGCCTCTAAGTTTCTGCTGCCTTCTCTTTAATACCACACTGTTACCAAGAGGAGGAATATGTGGGGATTGAGCAGTCTGTGACACACAGATTCGAAAACAGGAGATCTTTGGGGCACTGGGACTAAGTGTAGCTTTAAATGGTCTGCTGTTTATATTTAGACAAGTGTCTTTCTGCATTGATTATGATATATGTTAAATGTTGTACTTTGCTTAATCTCACATACCACCATGAGCTATATGCTTTGTCAAGGACTTAGAGAAGCTGGAAGTACTCGTCTCCTTTTATTGACAGACATATTTGAACTGCTTTGAGGAGCTGAGAGTACCCCAGCTCTTGCTGACATCAACTGAAACTCTGAAAACCAATATTCAGGTCGTGACAGGTTTTAAAATATGACTTATTTTACAAATTTTAAATGACCATTGGAACTAAGTTCAGGGTTGAGTACTCATGGGGGAAGAAATGCATTACAAGACAAATTTTCAAGTTCAGTAAAAATATTGGTATCTGAAAAAAAATCATTTGTGAAAGCAAAACCTGTTACCTCAATTTAAGATTATTCCATGAAATGTATGGATGATAAACTCTGATCAGCTACCAGGAAACTCTGTAGAAATCTTTACATAGTTTCACACATGTACAGCTTTTGTTTAGTTCCTTTGATTTTTTCTTAAGATGGATTTTCTAACCACCATTTCACTGACATTTTGTTAAATTCCAGATAATATGAATTCAACTGCAAAGTTTTTACCCTTCCATTCTTACATGTTTCTTCATTGTTTTGGTGAAATCAGGACACTTGGTTTTCCTCCTTTCCAGAGTTTGCTTTTTATTAAGGAGCCTCTAGTTCTGCCAGTCAGTAACTGAGTGCCATGTGACATTGCTGCGCATCTTGGGACAGTGGGACAGCTGCAACAAGGCCAGGCATAGTCTGAGGGCTGTGGACATTTGCTGGGTCTTGAAGTCACTGATAAGATTGTGAGCTATGTCCAGCAATGAATTTGAGTGAGCCAACACCAAAGATTGCCAAGTGCCTTTATATATATATATATATATATGTATAATTTACTTTTTGTAGTTTCATTACTCTTTTGTGTGTAGTCTTCTGTTGAGAGAAATGCTTCAGATTTTAACAGGAGCTTTAGCCTAGGTCAGCTTATGTTTTTTTCTTCTCAAGATTGTCATGAGGACAGGAAAGGTTCTTGAATTGCTGTGCGGCTGAAAGTTGTGCTGTTGAAATGCTAAGTAAGATTTTCCTTTTTAAATCTAGAATGTTCTAGTTGAGTTTTCTTTGTTAAAGGTCTTCAGAAAGATTTACTGGTGGTGGTTATCATGAGACAGAGCAGATGCACTCAGCTTTTTGAACCACAGTTAACTGCTTAGTATTGGAGAATGACAGGATCTTGCTGGCATCATTGACTCTTGTAGCATATCTATTTCACGGTAATTAATACGACACTTTCCGTTTGGTTTCCTGTCAGTGCAGTTCTGTTGCCTGAGGCTTCATTTGCCTTGCTGCTCAATGCTGAGAGCAGCTGCAGCCCAGCCCGCAGCTTTCTTACTGGACTTCTGATCACTGTGAGTTTGTGGGACAGGAATGGGATTGCAGAAACCTCAGTATTCCTGAGTCAGTGAAAAAGGTACATTTTTACTTGGGGAGAAAACTCTTCTCCCTGGTTTAGCTCCCTTATTTCCCCTCTTCTTGTTTTGTTTGAAACTAACACTCAGCTGGAAAGCAGAGAGGCTTGTCCCTTTGTGCTCTGTCTTTCCAAGAACAATTTTTAATGCTGCTAGTTCTTTATAGTATATTTTTGTGTTCCTGTAATTTCTGTTCCTACTTTTTTCTGTGTTTGTTGCTTAGATTCTGAATCTTGGTCTTCCAAAATCACAGAATACAGAATATGCTGAGTTTGAAGGGACCCACAAGGATCATCGAGTCCAGCCTTACATGGGACCATCCCCAAGAGTCACACCATAGGCCCAAGGGTATCATTCAAATGCTTCTTGAACTCTCTCAGGCTTGGTGCTGTGACCACTTCCCTGGGGAGCCTGTTCCAGTGCCCAACCACCCCTTGGAGGAAGAACCTCTTTCTAATATTGAACCTAAATCTCCCCTGACACAACTTCAGGCCATTCCCTCAGGTCCTGTGACTCGTAACCCCAGAGAAGAGGTCAGTGCCTGCCCCTTCTCTTTCCCTCGTGAGGATATTGTAACTGCAATGAGGTCTCCCCTCTTTCTTCTGCTATCCAGGCTGAACAGACCAAGTGACCTCAGCTTCTTCTCATACGGCTTCCCCTCCAGCCCCTTTGTCATCTTTGTTACCTACCCTCCTTTGGAAGCTCTCTAACAACTTAATATCTTTCTTATACTGTGGTGCCCAAAACTGCACACAATATTCAAGGTAAGGCCACCCCAGTGCGGAGCAGAGAAGGACAATCCCCTCCCTCGACCGATTGGTGGTGCTGTGCCTGATGCCCCCCAGGACACAGTTGGCCCTCCTGGCTGCCAGGGCACTGCTGACTCACATTCAACTTGCCATTGACCAGGACCCTCAGGTACCTTTCTGTAGCACTGCTTTCCAGCATCTCATCCCCCATCTGTGTGTACATCTGGGGTTGGCCCATCCCAGGTGCAGAATCCGCCACTTGCCCTTGTTGAACTTTATATGGCTGGTGATGGCCCAGTTCTCTAATTTGTCGAGGTCTCTCTGCAGGGCCTCCCTTCCTTTGAAGGAGTCCACAGCTCTTCTCAGTTTTGTGTCATCTGCAAACTTTCTCAGTGTCCCCCCCGAGTCCTGCACCCAAGTCATTTATGAATATGTTGAAGAGTGCAGGGCATAAGATGGAGCCCTGAGGAATCCCACTAGTGACAGGTCACCAGTTTGATGTTACCCCATTCACTATAATGCCTTGATTTCTCCAAAACATCTGTATTTTTGTTTATAAATCTCTCTTGAACATTTTCCAACCTTCTGCTTTCTCTGACACCTACTATGAGACTGTGGAGACCATTAAACGTTTCCCTCAGGTGTTTGTAGAGCTCATGTCTTCATCAACTTTGCTTGCTTCATGGAAGATTGTAACACCAGAAGGTATTTGGCTCTGAGTTGCTGTACATTTCAAAAATCATGTCTGTGACACTCATACTTGCAAGCCAAATCAGGAGTTGCCATTGTCTGACACCACAAACTAATTTCTGAGGAGAACATCTTGGCATTGCTGGTATAAACTATAATGCTAAGTGAGGAGAATGTCTTTTATAACTCAGAAATGTCTAAATTCCACCAAAGGTTATTCTTGGTCTGAGATGCATCAGGCATGGTTTCAGGCTGGTGTCATGTCTCTTCTAATATTTCACAGCAATTCATCTTTCTTTTCTCTAAATAGTTGCATGAATTTGGATTCATGGGAAGAGGTAGAAAAGACATACCTCAATTTTTTATGCTCAGGGAATTGAAAACCAGATTTGTTTGAAAAGATTAAAAGGTTTCTTATTTGAGTAGAGAAC
>JAOXXN010000395.1:78633622-78646085 GCA_026770055.1 Myrmophylax atrothorax
CCCTGCCATCCCATCCCATCAGATCTCGGATGCTCAGCAGGGTCAGCCCCGGTTAGTACCGGGTGCTGTGACAGTCCTGAGGACTTCCCTGTTACTGTCCAAGCTTGCTCGGCCATGGCAAATGGACCTTAGAACTTAAACAGTGGGGCCAGTTCTGCGCACGCTGTGCCTCACCTAAAACATCCACTGCTCAGGCTGGAAGGGCACACCCACGTGGGGAGAGCCCTGCCCAAATCTGCGTTCGCAAAGTCTGGCCATACATAAAAAGTTCACAACTGTAATTCATAAAAAGGAAGTTGTTGAATAAGACAGTCTGAAAGTACTGAAGACAGAAGAGAATGTAATTTCTAAAAAAACCCCATGAGCATTTTCCAAATCAGTTAAACCCCACAGGCAGATGATGAACTTTTGATACTGTCCCTGTGGGGGGATTGATGAATGTGATGATAACCAACACTATCTCACCTTCCTTAGAAACCTCTGTTGCCCCAGACACTGAAATTCACCAACAGCCCTGGGATGGGTGTAGTGCTTTCTGTAATAAATACAGCAAAATAACCAAAGCATATTTAAAAAAAAAATAAACCCCCCTTTATTTCAGTAATATTTTTCCAGCCTAAAACTTGTGTCAATTAAAGCTAAATTACAATTCAAACCTTTAAGCTAATTATTAAATATACATAATGCAACTAGGACCAATATTAGTGGCAGTTATAGAGCTTTGTATTATGGGGGTTTTTCTTTCTTTGCCTAAAATGTTCAGCTTTCAACTTGTCATAGGTATTTGTGTTTACAGCCCATAATTACATTTTAAGAAGTGTGTGGGAAAATGTAGGGTTTGGTATTTCCCAGTTTGGGATCTTGTATTCTAAAGGTCAGTTAAGGCTTTTTGCACACTTTCCTTTTCTCTTGGAAATGAATATTGAGGTGTTTTATGACATCAGGGTACTCTGAAGTCAGTTTCCTGTTCTGTAAAGTTTTAAGTGCACCCAATTGCCTGTTCTGCTATTGGTTAACAACAAATGAATGTTAGTTGTTTGTACTGAATTATCAGCCATAAATATAATAATACTGAATAGCACTGCTGGTGCTGTAAAATTAGCTGTGGAATACAACAAAAGTTAACATTATATTCTGTGCTGAGAAGATCATGGCTATTCAAATCTTGCACTATCCTCACTCCCTAATATCTCTTCAAACTGAAGAAGTTACCAGTTTGTTTTAGATGTTCAGTGCTACTTTTGCAAGGTTATGTGTGCCACCATTAAGCTCAGCATCCTTCAGAGTGTCACTTACAAAGGGAAAAACACGTGACCAGCCTACTACTAGCTGGCATTGGTGGTGATTTTGTGTATCTGCTGGTCTGGTTTCAGAAAGCTGTGCATAACTTTATAGAGACCAATATATTAGCATCACTGATCACTACTCCATTGTGTTGAAATTTTAAAACATCTGATACACAGATAAATATCAGCTGAAATAGCATTCCATTCTAGTTATTGTCTTGAATACAAATATTAGGAAGAATTAATACTTTATGCAGTAAGGTAACAGAAAGCCTGATAATGTTAGATGTGAAACTGTCACCCAGTGTTCCCTGTAAAATGGAGATCTTGAATATTGTTAGTTTATTCAGTAAGATGCTTCTTTTGCTTTTGAGTTATCTCCAGGTTCTTCTGAGCTCTCCTGAGAGACCATTACACTGATGAGCAATCCAGGGCACTTATTAACATGATGATATAAAAAGTGGAGAATATGGTGGAAAGGGAA
The DNA here is from genome assembly GCA_026770055.1 of Myrmophylax atrothorax. NCBI lineage: Eukaryota > Metazoa > Chordata > Aves > Passeriformes > Thamnophilidae > Myrmophylax > Myrmophylax atrothorax. The sequence goes on from JAOXXN010000395.1 coordinate 78,635,393, forward strand.
GATCAAGGTCTATATAATCCTGCCCTAAGTTTTACTTTATTAACTTTTTCTAGTAGAGACACACAAAATACCCAAGATTGTATCTGGACATGTTTTATTGCAACATTAGTCTTACCTTCCAGTTATGAGAAAAATACAATTCCATGCTGAAGGTGGAAAACTAGCTCATACATTAAGGCAGATATGACCAATTTTCTTGCATCTGTACACTGTAAAACAAATCTCTGAGTGCTTGAGAAAGCTAAAGAGAACTTAGGACATGGTTCATAGGCAGGAAACAGGAATGACTTCCTCAGTTCTCCACTTCACATGTTGCAGCCCAGTAGTTTATTTGTGTTTGATCATTGGTTTCTTGTATAATGGAAAGTGCACTAGAAATTTCCTTCATTCCTTTTCCTTTTGAAATTTCTCCTTCTTTTTTTGTATAAGTAGGTGGCAACAGTTCTATATCAATGATCTTTTTCAACTGCATAGTTAATTCTTTCTGCTGAGGTATGAGTAGAAAATGGATATAAAATTTATTTCTTCTGTGCTGAAGTTGGCAAAGTGTTAATTTATACAGGTATTTTAAAATGCTATGATATCATATATGGCTTATGTTGGTCTAGGTCTATATTGAGAACCTTTGCACATGTTCTTAAACAAATTTCCATGCCTGACATTTTGTTTTCAGCAGGGGTTAGACATCTAAGGCACTGAGATCCAAGTCCTGTTAAGTGTCTGACTCCTACTGATGCTCCTGTTGATTCTGTCATTAACTGTGCATTTCCTTATCTGGATTTGTCTGTAAAAACATAGAGATATAAGAAATAAAGATATTTGAAAAATGTTAATATGCTAATGATAGTAATGTGGGAAGCTATTTTGAGATATTATCCACTCATATTCTGGAAAATCTCATTTTTTGCCTGTTTGTAAAAGTGTGATTTTTATTTGAATAATATGTCAAATAAACTTGGGATTTATTTATTTTTTTAAACAGAACAATAAGGATACTTTTAGGATATGTAATTTTTTCCTGGGAAGGAAAGGCCTGGGAAAAGGCCTGGGAAAATGTGTTTACATTTATTACAATATGATAGTATGTTTTGACCTTTCCTGGAGCATTATTTCTCCAGGAGAAAATATCAGATATATTTTGATGGAAATAATTTACTCCAAATACATACAGCATAATAATAACAATAAGTTAGAATGTCATTTATATAAATTCACTGTTTGTGTGTATATATTTACCTGCATGGACATGTTTTGAAATATCCAGAGATACTGTTGGCAGGGATAAGTTGCAAGGGCTTTATTCTTCTGTCTGTAGTTAAAGAATTCTACAATTAACAAGAGGGATATTTTTTATTTTTTTTTCTTCTGCTATTCCAAGAGATTCCATATGGTTTTTTAAAGGCTTTACTGATTCAAAGAGCTGATGATTCATTTTTCTATAGAGAATTTGGAAGTAGCATTGATTTACTGATCCTTGGCTGAAACCTTCACTCCCCAGATAGGAAAACCTTTGGGATTTAGGATTAAGGTCTCATTATTATCTGAATTCAAAAGCCTGAATCAAACCACACTGATATGAATGTGATTCATTTGCTTGTTGCGTGCTACCAGTGGGCTTCATGTCACCAAAAAGCCTCTGTTGTTGACTGAGAAATGCAGAAATCTGTTATAATCTGAAGAAGGAAAATGAGGTAAGAGAAACTTTCTCTTTAAAGCCAATATCAAAATCTTGAGGAAACTTCTATCAGGAAAAATATTTAGAGTATTATGTTGCCTTTTTACTCGCTTGCTGAATTGAGTATTTAGAGCAGGAACAATTCACTCTGTAGGAATTTTCTTTGGGTGTCTCAGTTCCACTTGGGTTCTGAGTTCCAGCTACAATTTCTAGCTGCAGTTTTTCTTTTCCTATGATTCCCAGCTTCTGCTTTGATAAAAAATGTTACTTTGGTTAATTTGTGAATTGTTGCTGAGATGGAAATTTGTGTTGAGATGTATTAATCAAACTGCATTGGAAAAAAACACCCTCCTCCATCCTCCCTTCTGGTTTTGCAAAAAGTTTTAATAACTAAACTCCTCTGAAACTGTAGGTACTTCCTGACACTTCCTTTGCAAAATGGAGATCCAAGAGAAGCCTGCATTTTTCTATTAGGCTGTTTAGTCCAACTTTAAAGAGGTGATTTCACATCTGAATAAAGTATAAGAATCTGCTGGAGACTGCAGGATAAAGTTAAGAGACGACTGGTAAAGAAAGATATACATAGATCTAATCTATATTGGCTTTACTAGCAAAGTCTACTGCCTGTAGGTGCAGTTCATCCTTGCCAGAAGATACTTTTTCCACATTGCTCAAATAACTGAGTTACTTTTCTAAATACACCAACAAAAAGTCTTTGTCAGGCCTGAGAAGCAGGGGGATTTTGGGGTGCTCCTCTTCCTTTCCAGCTTCTTTGGATCCAGATGCTTGTTTTCCTTCCTTTATAACTGGGAGGGGAACGAAGGGTCAGATAATTGTACTGACATGGAATTAAGGTCATGGTGATTGCATCCACAGAATAGTCATAGCCTGTTTTTGCCTCCAGGCCTTTTGCAGACATATAAATATTTGAGTCCTTTCACACCGATGTTGTGCCAAAAAGTTTCACCAGTACATTAAACATAGTTTTGGAACCTGAGTGTGAAGGTGGATAACTTATGCTTTACTGGTAGGTGAAAAAGAGCAACATTAGAAGAGTATATTTAGAAAAATGACTAAATAATCTAACACTGCCATGTTATTTAACAATCAATAAATCCTTTCACCAGAAATAAATCCCCAAAACTTAATAAATGAGCATTTTTTTCATAGTTTGTTACTGAGCCAGAGCCATACTCCTGCCCATATAGTAAAAGAGACGGTAATAAAGAGCAACAAACCAATTGTAGGATCTAAAATAGTGTTGTTTTTTTTTTTTTGTGGGACACCTGCAAACAAACAAACAAACACACAGAAAACTTGCATATAGTCACACCTTTCTTTAAATAGCCTCTGATCATGACCTGATTACCAAACTGTCATGTGCTTCATTTAAAATCAGAGATTTATAACTGAGTGGTTTCCAGCTGTCTTCCATAGCTATTATTGCCACATAACTTTCCTAGTGTGCTGTTTCCACATGCTTACTTAGCAGGCAGAAACTTTAGTGAATCTGTGAGCAACCTTGCTAAGTATAGGAAACTGAGGGTGTAGGTCAGAAAATGTCTATTTGAATAATAAACAAACGTGTCTGAGATGTGCACTTTCTTGAATGAGTGTATTTTATTCTTAACTGATACTTCTACAGTGAAAACAAATAAATAAATAGATAAATAAGGCATTGTTCATTCAGGACATCCATTTACAAATATCTTCAGAGTTTTCCCTGAACAGGTTGCATGAATGGTCTTAATCTTGTAGGACTACATTTTATCCTGAAGGATCTGTGGGAGAGTCAGATGTAATTCTTTGATTTCTTCTCTTTTCTTAAGTGTTCAGTCATTGTAGTTTGGGGTTTTGCCAAAGTGGATGAAAGGTTTTATATTCTTTATGATGTGCTCTGCAGCTGCTTAAGGCATGACTGACTTTACAAAAAAAAAGTGAGAGCTAGATTTCAAACTTTTTAGTTTGCCAGAAAGAAAGAAGAGTAGCTCACAGCTGAGCACTGAGTTTTCTGTAGCAAGCAAGCAGATCCAGAGTGCTTTATCAATGTGATCTCAGGAATGCCTACCCCTGCAGCACAACATTTTGTTTCTCTGTGCATGTTAATGCCTTCCCTCCTGCCATGTCTTTCTGGAATTAGTTTTCATGCTTCATCTGAAGACAATATTTCTTTAGAAAATCATAAGCAAACTGGACCTTCTTTTTGGTTTTTGGCTACTGGAATATTTAACTGTTTTCATTTTAAAACAGGTACATTGCAGTTTGTCTTTTTTAACTCACAGGATTTGTGTTAGCAAGCCAGGCTTTCATAGCCATAGTTTTATCAGAGCAAGTGCATCTGTCTTGTTGGAAAATGCTTTCATCTTGAGATTTAAAAACTTTATTTCAGCACATTACTGTCATGGCACTAGATCTAATTCTTCCTCCTTTTAAGTGCTTTTATCATAGTTGTCACTGGCAACAGAAACCATGGTCTTTGATAAGTCCTTCCAACACTTCTGTGTGATAAGTAGCTGGAATGGGCATATGATTTAGAAATTAGTATCTCAAGCAAATGTGATAAATGAACTGCTGATCTCTAAATCTTTATTGGCAAATGTACAAGTTTTAATTGAGATGGGATGAGCAGGAGCACATTAAATGTGAGTTACTGTGAAAGTTCAATCTGAACTTGAAACTCAACTCAGTGGTTTCTAATATTCAAAAAATATTTCCCATTTTTATGCCCTCTTATATTATTTTTCCCTGTGATACAAAGCTTGCTGGGCTTTAGGACAGCAGAGGGGCAGTGTAAGCACTCAGAAACTAGGAAATACACAAATGGAAATTAGTTCATCATTAGGATAATGTTGAAGTACAAACCTTAAACTGTTCAGCAAACAGGACTGCAGTTTCTGCACTAGTAGTTATATTTGATTGTCTGGAGTAAAAAAAAAAGGCTGTAACAACCTTGCCTGGTGCCTTATTTAATGAATTATTTAAATTTTCTCTGGAAGAGTACATTTCTAAAACTAAGCTTCCTACTGTAGTATGCATTTCACAAGTATCAGAGAGATGCAGTGAAAATAACGTGCTGAGAGGAAATAATTTCTTCATTTTACAGACAAGAAAATGAGGTATAGAGAGATTGAAACCTAAAATTCACATTCTCTAATTCTGTATGCTCTTTAAGTGCACTTGAAAATATTTATTTATTTTTATTATGAAAATGGACTTCCCAGGTCTTTGGATGTACCTTTTTGTGTGATCAACATTTTTGGAAATCTGGCTCATTGCAAATGGATGCATAGAATATTCAGTTACCAGCTGTGAGAAGTTTAGTTTTCTTAAGACTGAGATCTCCAGGACAGAGGAGATAAAGACCAAATTCAGTCAGGTCTCCAAGTAAGCTATTGAACTGCCTTAACTATAGACCATCCTTCTGTTTCCTGCAGTCCTGGGACTTATTTGATGCAGATATTTCCAAGTTCTGTAACCAAAGGTGTAGGCATCCCAGAGACAGAAAACTATTGCAGTGGGTGACTGCCGGGAGAGGAATCTTTCCATCCTGTGCATGGAAGAAGGCAGGCTTGCTCTGTAATGAGAGGGAGATGCAGGAAAACTGAATGATACCTCGTTAGAGTTTCATGCAAGAGTGGGAAGTGTAGAAGCTGTAAGAGATTCAAGCATGGAACTGAAGAGATGCAGCATGGAAAGAGACTAAAGTTTATAATATTATATATTGAAGTTAAAAGGGGTGTTTCAGCTAGCCAAGTGTAGCAGCTTACCTACTGTTTGGCCTGGCTTCTTCTAACCTTATGTCTCAAAAGCAGGCAAGCATCTTTCATTTTGTTCTATGTTAACATGAAGTGCATTGTCAGAGGTCATGAAGTGAATCCAGGTGTGGTGAGTTTTAGTCCAGAGTTCTGATGGACCACAGTGGGGAGCCACATGCGGAAGATTAGATGCCTATCTACTAAACAGTATTTGGTCTGGTTTCTAATCTCTGTGATGGTGTTTAGTTGTAAAAGCCTTACTGCACCACAGTAATGCTCTTATTCCAGGCTTAATTGTCAATTTGATGTGATGTTAGTAAATGACTGAAAACTTCTAAAAAATTAGAGTTTTTGCTGCATAATGCACTGTGCTTTCTCTGTTAGCTAATTTAGAGCAAATGATAAAGCAGACACTTATTTTGTGTATAGGGGCAGTTGCAGATCACAATTAATGTACTATCTCATACATGGTATTTGAGTAACAATAAACTTGAGAGCGTGCAATCATAAAGGAGGTACATTCTGTTCAAAACTCAGATGAAGAGATAGATTAGCACTGTCACTTCCTTGATTAGTCCTCTCATTTGTTTGACTTTCAACACTGAAATGCTATAAATGAGGTGATACAAAGAGAATAGTGCATTGTAGTTGCTGTCTTTGCAGTGTCTGACTTTATTCAGTCACACTGGGATGCTCTAATAGCCAAGAAATTTAGCAGTGTAATTCAAATGTTATAAATTGGTATGAGTTCATTGTTTTTTCTTATTGCCAGGCTTTTCAAAATGAATGTTAAAATGCTTGGACAAGAATTTCCACAGTAATTGGTGTGTTGTGTTTCTGTTCAAGTGCAGTTTACTAATGCATTTCTCTAAAGAAAATACCTTCAGTCTGTTTTGATGTGTACATGAATTTATAGAATTGCACTTTAGAGAAAAAAATCCTGTCAGCCAATTGTATTTGAGTGCCATGATATGCTCTGAATTTGCAGTATACCTGTCTGGAAAAAAACAACCCTCTTTCCTTTTGCATTTTCAATGAGCTTAATTCCACATGTAGCACCTAAATTAAGAGCCTTTAAAATAATGCCTGAATTTCTCAACGTGACACCAAGGAAAGGTCTGGTATTCCCAGCCAGAGAGATCAAGAAATTTATGGAGTGAGTTCTTGCATATTAGGAAGACTTGTAGAGAAAATTGACACCAATATTTCTGTTGCTTTGAATTCCCCCCTCCCTGAGCCATTTTAACTCTCAGTTTTATGTGGATAAATACTTGCCTACTCACTTGCACAAGAATCTCCTTGTGTGAAAAAGCAAACTAACAAAGCCTGGATATGGAAGAAAGGTCAAGCCTTGGCACACTTCGTAAGGGAGCAGCCATAAAAGCTGAGCAGAAAGAGCAGGTCCAGGATGGGTAGGGAATTCCTGCCCTGAGTGTCTGAGGGAAGCAGCATCTGGCAGCCTGGGTATTTGTGGTGGAGGATTCCACCACAGATGTGTTCTGTTGTGTCCTCTGCTGGGAGGAAGCCTGGCTTCCCTACCCATCCTGGACCTGCTGCTTCTGCTCAGCTGCCACCTAGCCCACTCCTGTTGAGATTCTTGTGCAAGTGAGTAAGCAAGTATTTACCCACATGAAACTGATAGTTTAAAATTGCTCCTTTTTTAAAAAACATGTTTTAGTTTGTTGATACAGAATTCCAAGCAACAGAAATATTAGTGTCAATTTCTCTACAAGTGTGGGTCTTCCTTACATGCAGAAATTCACTCCATAAACTTCTTGAGCTCTCTGGTTGGAAACCCCAGACTTTTCCTTGATGCCACAAAGAAAATGTCTTCATTCCTGTGTGACTCAAATGTGTGACAAGTTCTTGTTTCAGCTGAAGACTCTTTCTGAAAGTATAGGGTTCTGCCATAATTTCTAATTATCTTTTCACTAGCACTTTCATTTGCAAGATCTGGTTTTGGTTTTTTGCCAAGAGGATTCTTATCTTCCCACTGTTCTTCGGTCTCTAATATTGCTCCTAAGTCTACAAAGCTAATAGAAGATTTATCACAGAGCAGGACATGGTTACTTTTAATTCCAGTCCCAGGTGTTCTTTCCCAGATCTCTTGTTTTCTCACCAGGAAAATGACTTGCATACTGGAAGCACACTGGGTTAGCACTGGTTTAGGGTAGCAGTGTAACGAATTTCCTCCTCCTACCTCTCTCCCTACCCCTTTTTGTTTTCCTTCCTTGCTTTCTTTAATCTGCTTTTGTTTAGCTGTCTACTCTTCTACTTTTAATATAAAGAAAAGCTATTTTGAAACTGGAATCCATAACATGCAGAAACAGTTGCTTGCAATTTGTAATTTAAGCAGAATTTATTCCATTCCTCTATGTCAACAATGAATGGGTCTATCATGCATGTGTAATTGAATGTAACTCGATCAGAAGAGCAATATTAACTTTGCATTCCACTTAGGTTTTCAAAAGAGATCACAGCAGTAGTAAAATTGCAATGTAAAAGCTAAATGAAATAGTTATTAATCCATTTGTATATTTTAATATAGAGGCAAATTAAACATCCTCAGTTAGAGTTTTGCTTTCATTTTCATTAGCTGTTACATGAGATCTCTTTCCTGTGAACCAAATGTAATTTTCTTCTGTCCTATTTGAAATAGCTCCTTGCAAGTCTTCTCTGTTTGTGGTAAAGATTATTTCTTATGACTCTAATTTACAGCCTTTTAAAATAATTAGTCTGCCACAGATGCTACATTGTTGCTTCTTCAGGTAGGATGATAAATTGAAGTTTGTGCCTAAATTGTCATATATCTATTTGTAAAATTCATTCTCTTTCACAGACATTTGTAGAGTTAAGTTTGCTGTGAATGGTCTTGTAATCAATCCTAACCTCTCATCTCTCTGCCCCCCATTTGCACACTTATTTATTAGGACATATTAAAAATTGGAAATCTTCATAGGATAATGTGAAATCCTTTTGATATTTTCATTCTTGTCATTAATTGTGGTTTCATTCCTTCCTAAACAAACTCTTATTTGTCCAGAAGTTCTTACACTACTCATATAATGACATGAGGGCTGTTCTGTTAGAAAATTGTGATCTTTCCGATTGTGGTTTCATCAAAACGATGCATTTTACTGGCCACACCCAAATGTCATACTTCTGTTGTATTCTGTCTGTATTTTTTTTATCAAGGATTGTTGGAATGATACAGCAGTTAGTGGCAGGATTCTTATCTCAGATCAATTTTTGTATGAGCATATAGTGATAAAGTCTTAAGGAGAGCAATAGCAGCGCATATTGAACACCATAATCATTTAAGGATCAATAACAATTGGGGGGGGGGGGGGGGAACAAAATATGCCTCAATGATATTGAGAACTAATTTTTATAGCAATTGATGAAGAATTCTGCCCTAGATTAGCACACTGCAGTCATAACTCAAATCTTAACATTCTTAACATACCCATGAGTTAGACCTCAGTCAGACTGAGTTAAGGGGAGGAGGTTCTTCAGGAACTGGAGCAGAGATTCCCCTGCAGTCCATGGTGCAGCCCATGGTGAGGCAAACTGTCCATCTGCAGCCCAGGAGGTCCATGAGGGAGCAGAGAAACACCTGGAGCCTGTGGAGGACCCCATGCTGGAACAGGTGGGTGCCTGAAGGAGACTGTGACATTGTGGGAATCCTAGGCTGAAGAAGGCTCCTGACAGGACCTGTGGATGCAATGGAGAGAGGACCCCATGCTGGAGAAGGTTTGCTGACAGGGTTTGTGACGCTGCATGTTCCTGAAGAACTACACTTCAAAGGGAGCCATGCTGGAGCAGTTGCTGAAGAACTGCAGCCTGTGGGAAGGACCCACACTCAAAAAGTTCATGGAGGACTGTCACCCACAGGAGTAGGGCAAGAGTGTGAGGAGTCCTCCCACTGAGGAGGAAGGAGTGGCAGAGACCCTGTGTGTTGAACTGACAGCAGTTCCCATCCCCCTGTGCCAATAGGTGGGAGAAGCAGAGAATTTAGGAGTGAAATTGAGCCTGGGAAGAAGGGAGGAGTGGGGGGAAGAAAAGTGTTTTTAAGATTTGGGATTTATTCTTATTATCCTACTCTGATTTAATTGACGGTAAATTAAACCAATTTTCCAGTTTTCAAGTCTGTTTTGCCTGTGGTGACAACTGGTGATTCATCTCTCCCTGACCTTATCTCAGCCCATGAGCCTTTCATTACCTTCTCTCTCTGTCCAGCTGAGGAGCAGAGTGACCACTTTGGTGGTTACCTGGTGTCCAGTTAGGGTCAATCCACCTCAAATAAGGAGGCACTTACCATTCTTAGAAGCTGCCAATTGTATTTCTCTACATATTTCTACCAAGAAATTATCTTGAATTTATTCTGAGTGTTCCTGTGCAATTCTATATTCTTTATTTCTGAATTATAAAAGTAAACGCCAGTAAATTTAAAAGTAAAATGAAGCACACACTGTTGAAAATGGGCAGAGTACTAGTGTATTTTAGCAAGTGATCACAGTACAGAAGTGCAGTGTTGTGACTAAAATGTAAATCTACCAATTCTAGTTTTATCTCAAATGTATGTTTACTTCACATTTCAGTTGCCCAACTTTCTGATTGACTGACTGAAAGGAATGATGTATATGGCATATTGATGTGAACTGTGTTTTAGAAAAGTGATGTTAGTTCTGTTACTTGACTGAAGTTTAATTAAAACACTAGAAAGTAGTATTTCAGAAATTGCAAAATAAAATTTTTAAAGATATCCACAAATACAAAGCTAAATGACACAGATATTGAATCAAAGATGGTTTAGAAAAGTTTTAATGGTGTATTTTGTACATAACTCAGCATTCAGTGGTAAACATTTTGCAGGGAAAGTCGAATAATTTCCTCTATGCATTTTCTTCTCATTTTAAATTCTATAAACTCTGCACTAGTTGCCCTTTTCATTGATTTATTGAACTGCATTGTTGCTATCATTAAGAAAAGACGTTTTCTACACAGGCATTAGAAAGCTCAGGTTTTGTACAAAAATTTAACTCTTTTGTCCTTTGTCATTTTAAATTTCTCTTTCCTCAGTTATTCCTTCCCCACAACTTTTAGGTGCCATATTGACTTTTGATGTGCATACTGTCTTCACAAAATCAATGGGACAGAAGTATTTGAAATAATGGAGCTTCACCCTCCTTTCCCTTTCCCTTTCCCTTTCCCTTTCCCTTTCCCTTTCCCTTTCCCTTTCCCTTTCCCTTTCCCTTTCCCT
>JAOXXN010000395.1:78666536-78679515 GCA_026770055.1 Myrmophylax atrothorax
CATGTAGGTATCTCATCCATTCCATTTAATTGCAGTGAATGTCCTCATACCATCCACAAAAATCTTTTAAAAATGGGTAATCATCAACTGTGACATTACTGGTATCATATTTGTCAAAAATCCGTAATTTTCCTAATGTGCACATTACCCTTTTTCATTTCATTTCTGAAAGCATGAGATCAAGAAGCTGAAAATCTGTTTGTTGTTTTACATGCCTTCTTCTAAACAAAATGAGCAAAAAACCCCAGTAGATTCTTTGCTTCCTGAGATCTTCAGTCTGCAAGTTCACTTCTATTTGTACGAACCAATGCTTGTTGCAATCTAAGGATAAATATGGGTGCATAATTGGGGCAAGTGAACTCTTTATTAGAATATTGACATAAAATCCCTGACCAATGTGTGAACCAAAGGCAGATTGATTTTTAAGGAATAGGAATGAAATCCAAATGTGAAGTCAAGAGGGTATTTTTTTCTCTATGGACAGATCGAGGAAGTGTCTTGGCAACCTTTATTAAAATATTGTTTTTCTGCCTAAACAAAAGACCTTCCTGTCTAAATGCATGTTAAAAGATAGCCTTTTCTCAGGACAGGTCTTCATAGCTCCATCTCCTCTCTTCTTATTAATTTTTAAAACCTGATTTGTGTTCTTGAGCACTTCTGTGTTTAATCAAAGTTTTGCATTTTACAGTTTGTAATTTTGGTCCCTTTAAAGAAATCATATTGATTTTAGACTGCTGAGCAAACGGTATGTAATCATTATCTGAGTTTGTCATCCATCTCACAGTATTGTATAGTTGCTTCAAAGGCTGCCTCTATCTACAAAAATTTCAGTCAAATCCCTGATTGAAGTTTACTATTTTACCTAAAAATATTCCTGAATCAAGTCTATAAATATGCAAGATACAATCAATTTCTCCTTTTAACTGCAATATGTGACATCATCTGCAAATTGATCTTCATAACCTGAGGTACACCTTAGCAAAACCATAAGACTCTCTCATCAATTCTTTTGTTGGCTTTGCTGGCATGGAAATCTAAAATTTTGGGAGTATTGCTGTGTTTGACTTCAGAGATTACCAAAACTGCAAAGACATCTGTTTCTCTTTGTTTTCTGGCTTGTTTGTGTTTGTTTCCCATCATAAATCCTTCACTATCTGAGACAAGGGTGTCATTTTTTTTATGCCTGTCAGAGTGGGGTCATGTTATGATTAATTATTATTAATGGTAAAGAACAATCATCAAATAATATGTGGTAATGTCAGATTCTAGTAGTAGTGGCTGTTTATGATTGGCTCAAGGGAGAGCAAAGTCATCACATTTCAGATCCACATGATCATTCCTGGTTTCTTAAGCCAACCTCCAGCACAGCAAAGTGGTGCCCTGCTCCTCAGCATAGCTGCTGCTTTTGCATTACACAAACCACCTTTGGGTTTTGTACTTGTTGTTGTTAAGGCAGCATTGTGTAGGGTAACATGACAGGCCCTTTTTGGGTTTGATGTTACCTTTTCTTAAAATGTCAAATCACTTCTTCAAGCTTTCCACCTGTTAAAGTGTTTTATTCCATTCAAACTTCTATTGATCATTTCCTGAAAAATCTTAGGTAGTTTCTCTGTATTGGCCTTTTCCCAGGTTAAAATCATCAAAATGATGTCTGAAAGAAACTTCAAACAGAAACCGTACTGAAAACTTCCAGGTGAATGGGCCATATCACCTAACTCTTTGGCACAATACAGGTCATCCTGTATTATCCACATCAGATGATACATTGCACATATGTGATAAGAGCATTTGTTATTGGAAGTACTTCTGAATATATTTAATGGGAAAAGCATGTTTTATATCCTGCTTTAAGTATGTTTTATAGACAATGAAGATGTATGGAGGGAAAAGAAGGCTGTTTTGTGTGTATATTGAATTGCATCCACAGAATGGATGTTAAGGTTTACAGCAGGTCAGAAATGTTCTGGGACTTCCTTAGTGCTTTGAGGGAAAAGTGCAGAAAAAGGTCAGATAACAGCTCTAGGTGATGTGGGTATGTGGATAACTGTTTCAAAACAGCAAACTCCTGACCTGCTGAGTTATGGCACAAACCACAGCGTGACATTCCATCACATCTCTCTGCAAAATGGAGGTAGACAGTGTTTCTACCTTTTGTGCTTTTGCAATATAAAGAGTAAAAACTGTGATCAAAGAGCTAGCTTTGGAGAAAAAAATAACTGAAATTTATGAAGTCTAGTCAGCATCGTAGTCATCCAAATGAAAATGGCAATCAGTAAACTGTTCAAAGAAATAATTCATATGTACCATGTACATTATATTCACATTCAAGTGACAGATGTGACAGGTTTCAGTGCAGGAAAAAGGTCAGCCCTGATATTTCATATTACACTCACTCATAGACTGAAACAGTTGGATAACTTTATATAAGGAGCACATTTGTCAGAGCTGTCTGTAAACCAGATGTCACTTCCCAGGATTGGAATGGTGTTTCTAGACCTGCAATGGACTCTCTTCCTTTCGACTCTTTCATATTTTTCCTGTGTTGACTAATGCACCATGTTGTTTGCTTGGTCAAAAAAGTCATATTGCCTCTTCACTCTCAGAATCTTTCTCTCCTTTTCTTCTAGAGTCCCTGATTATTTTGACTCAGTGTTTCTTTTGAAGTTGCTCCCACAGTCTCTTTGCAAAAGAGGTAGCTGAAAAATCCGGTCCTCAGGTAGTTTATTGGCTTTTTAGCTTATTTATTCTTCAAGGTTAATTATTCCTGATGCATCTGAATTTGTAGGGTTTTTGGAAGTAATCATGGCTGTGATGAATTCATATAAACCAGTGTATTTATTGTGCCACTGTTTATGCTTCTGTTTTTGCATTTGAAATACAGCATTTAACTTTACCTTTGAAGTCAGGCTCTGATCAAGTTCATAAGTAACCATAAGAGTAAATGGCCTTTTAGAAGCATGCATTGAAATGCAGTGACTATCAGAACACTGCTTACATCAACTAGTGTTTGTAGATTGATGAGCAGCCTGAGTAAATTCTCTCCTCCTCTCACAGCTTATTTTTTCTCTAATGTTCAGCTTGCCTCTTTCATCATATTTAAAGAATTCAAAGCCATAATTGGGGCTTCTTAATCTTAGAGGTCTTCTATTACTAACAAATTTATCGTTGGCTTAGCTCTGGTGTTTTTAAAGGAAAGAAAAATCTCTCAACTTGTACTGGAAATTTGCTGATATCAAATAAATTGTGTGAGTATCTCCTTTGAAAAAAATTTCTGAAATCTCAAATATCCATTTATGGTTTAAGAAAGGCTAAGTGTGTAGGCAAAAGGGATATGAGAGTAATTCAAAATATTATTTTTATTTTTCAGGACACTTTGTTGTTGTTTTTTTTACAGACCTTTTATTTCTTAATACTCATGCCTTCCTGTTTCCTTTTTCAAATTTTCATCTGTGTTAAGAGAAAAGCAACATTATTTGTAAGTCTTTCAAAATGGCATTGAATTCTAATTACATGCTGTGTATTCTTATTTTATTAGGTGGACATTCTGGAGGGAAGTAATTTTGATAGCAAGATTTCCAGCAGACATGTATGCACTTCTGTCTCAGCTTCAGTGTCCTGAAAGCAAATCAATATGTTTCTACTCTACTGGAAGTTTATAACAGCTATCAGTTTACTGTATGTAGGCCACAAAAACTATTTTCTTAAACAAGAAGAAAAGCAATTTCCAACACCAAATTCTGTAAAAAAAAGGTGCAGAGAATTTAGGTTACTGATTTAACACTACTACTCTAGTGTGCTGTGTTACATGAACAAATTGAATTACAGGACTCAAATTTGTCAATAGGCAGCTTTTACAGTAACTACTGGTCTTTCTTTTCTTTACAGATATATATTTTTAAAAACGCATAAGTTGTCTTTCTTAAGATACACTCAATAGTCTGAAGTGTGCAGTCAGCATTTCTGAAAGATTTAGGGGAAGTATCATATAATACAGAGTATCTCTAGTCTCTATCAAACTCTCAAGAAAATTTATCATAAGGGCATTGATTGACAGTAGTGACAGCAGGAATTCCTGAACCAAGTCTCTTTTGGACTTGCAAGTTGATTCTTTCTAGGCCATCTGGAAATAAACCTGAGCAATATGTCATCTTTGTGAGCCCAGATGTTGCCTGGGCCCTGAGATGTCTGGGTTTGCCACATGACTGTTGCCAGACAACTGTTAAACAGGCACAGAGACAAAGCTTCCTTCTTACCCCATGGCTGCCATGACACTTTTTATTTTTTATTTCTTTTAGAAGCTTTTGTTTTTAAATGAATTTTGCTAAGAACTGCCAACATCATGCTAGTGCTCCCAAAAGTGCTGGAGATTCATTTGTTCTCCCTCTACAATATTGATCATCTGAAGGAGTAAGTTAGGTGTTGAGTAATGGAAACAGCAGCCAGCAGACCTGTCAGTAGAAGGGTACTTCTCCTGGCTAATCCTAATTGGCACACATGCCTGAAATGGTCCATTTTTCTTCTCCTCTTTTGTTCTCTGGACATGTGGATGTCAGCTATCAGAGTCATCAGAGATAGAAAAATTTATTTTAGAAAACAAGATTTTTGGCATCTTTTCCTTGTCTGAGTTCTGTACACCCAGATTTTCATCAGAGCTGCTATGCAAATCTGGAGTAAACTTGGCATAGTTGCAAAAACTTGGCAGAGTTACTGCTAATAAACAGACTATTCATTTGGTTTGAATTTGTCCCTTATCTGCCTCCATCCCTTGTGGTTCTTTACAGAGAAAAGGTGACTTTTGTTTGGGTTTTTCTGTTTGTTTGTTTTTTGTTTTTAAGCAGACAGGGATTGTCAGGGTTCTACCCACAGAAGTGCAGCTGATACACATGCCTTGCCCAAAGCAATACATTTATGAAGCACCCAACTTCAAAGCGTTCAGAGTCTGAACATTTCCAGTTTCCTCTTCAAACTGGGTTTTGATGCTGCGTGCACTTCTTTGCCATTGGGTAGTTATTTGTGAGCATTGTTATGCTGTGCATACAGCCTGCTGTCTTGAAGCTGTTCTGAGAATCATGCTGATGACCTACATTGGAAGGCAACATTTAATTCCAGATTTTTAAATGAGGCATGCAATTTATAAAATTTCTGAATAAAATTACCTTCTGGATCGATGTGAGCAAGGAGATCAGTAAAGATCCCATTTATCTCTTCCAACATGTCCAACAAACAGTGAGAATTAAAGGTTCAAAAGCCTGGGATTTATTATTTTCTGTGCCAATTGAAGGTTGTCTTCATGTTCAGTGTACAAAAGGCCATTTGGTTGTTACTGAAATTGCTGACTGAAATACCCATAGCTGACACATTTGTCAGAAGACTGACAAGCATCTGATTCAATAAAGGTTTGCAGCCTTTTGTTTGACATTTTGGTGGTTGGTTATCATTGTGAAGGGGATTGTTAGGTACATATTTTCATTCTGTAGAGCATTTATTTTATAGTTCTGCCCTTGCTAAAACCTAAAGCAACATTTCCTTCCTTTCTATATGCACTTTGAAATTTGTTTTTAGCAATACAACCGCTTTGAGAAAAAATAATTTTTTAAATCTGTAACTTCTCTACATTGCAGACTGTCATCTTCACTGTAGACAGATAAGAGCTAAATCTGTGGGTTATTTCTCAGCATTTCATTTTTTGATACCTTCATGTGACAGGACAAGTACTTCATGGCTTCCACAGAATGCCCATGACAACCAAAATGAAGTATAAACCTCATGCAAATATTTCTCCTCCTGTGGTAGAAAATTTATTTTTGAGGTTTAACTAGTATGGACAGATTTTAATGATTAGCTAAGTAAGTATTTAAAAAGTGGTCTAATCCTTGATACAATGCAGCAAGTATGCTGGGGATTGTAATGGGCTCCTTTTAAAATGTCAGGTATGGATGAAGAGCAGTATTACTAAGTATGCTGAGATATGTTAAATTGAGCCAGGAAGAAGAAAACTGGCTTCCTAGAGTTCTTGTACTGCAAGAACATCTGCAACACTTCTTCTATATATTATTTGTTTGCAATCTCTTGGTGTATGAAGAGTGCAGGAAAGGTATCGTTGAAGAGCACAGGAAGCATCTCTTTCCAATTGTACAGCATTCTGCATGGGCAGCCTCCATAACAGAAACCACTACTCTGTCTCTGAGTGGTAGTGTGACTCCAGTTTTGGCTTTGAACTACAGCCTTCCTTGATTTATGTTCAAGCTCTGCATTTCTGTCTCGGTAGAGATGATGGAATCATAGAATCATAGAATTGTTAAGGTTGGAAAAGACCTCTAAGATCATTGAGTCAAACCATTAACCCAGCACTGCTGTGTTCACCATTGAACCTCATCCCCACGTGCCACATTGGCATATTTTTTGAACACTTCCAGGGATGGAAATTCCACCACTTTCCTGAGAAGCCTGTTCCAATGCCTGGCTACCCTTTCAGTGAAGAAGTGTTTCGAAAATCTAATCTAAGCCTCCCTTGTGCAAATTGAGCCTGTTCCTTGTTTTAAAAGATAACCTTCCATGACACGCCATGTGCAGTGGCCATATTCAGTTTTCTGGGCCATGTGGCTAGGAGATTCTTATTTTTGAATGGTAAGATTGAACTTTCTAATAGACTAGTAAGACATTGGACAGGAATCATCCTGAACCTCCTTCCCCAGAAAAAGACGTTTCCATGTTCTTCTTCCCATTACCACAATGATGGATAAGGAACAGAAAGATGGCTGTATTTTTGCATAATCATCTGCTACCTTTCCTCATGATAACAGCCATTCATGAAAGAAAAAGAATCAAAACCAAGGATTCAAATTTATGGACTGCAGATGTCTGGAGACTTTAGGTGAAATATAAAATTTTGTGTTCTTTTAGTTTGCCCAGGCAACTACTAGCACGATCTTCTACTTACTGTGAATGAAAGATCCAAGGTGGCATTTGCTCCTACATTCTGTGGAACATGTCATATTAGTTTGGTTCTAGTTCAAGCCAGCATTCACAGTCGTGCAACACTGAGTTGCATCTGCTAAACCTGATATATCCCAGCCATACTTGTTTGCTTCCATGAGGGTTCTGCATTCCCTCATGAAATGAAGGTTTACTTACCATGCTTAAAGTGAGAGTTTATGGTGTTCTCTGTTACTTGAAAAGGGAATGTTGATGTTTCAGTGTGCCTTTGTCTCCACATATCTGCCCACTTTTGTCTTTTCATCTGTTTGGAAGGCCCCTAGTTTCCAGTGCCAGTCTCACTTCAGTTTCCATGTTTCAGAAAGCAGATGTAAGAGATTTTCTTTTCTGGCAGTATATCCTCATCTCAGCTCTTTTTACCCTGCTAACATCACTGAGAGCCTATCAGAGACCTGTCACTCACCTCTTCCTTTACTCCTACTGTCACCACCTCCTGGTTTGCCTCTTACTTTCCTCTTCATTTGGTGACAGAGTATTTCCCATAGGAAGTGTTGTTCTCCATGACTAGAAGAAAAGAAATGATAATCCATTCTTAGGTAAAGAAGATACAATTGTTGTATCTGTAAATTGAGGAAGGTCACTGTCACTGTTGTTTTTTTTTTTCAAATTCATTCAAGAAGGGACAGATCTTAGGCTTGCTGAGCTTAACACACATTTCTCTATCTCCAGATAGGATTAAGACAGTTATGAACCCCAGTGAACCAGGACCATTGTGTTCAATATTCAGGATCTGCATTTTTTTGGTGTATATTCTGTCATAGCTGCATTTTTGTTCAAAGAACAGGCTCTTTATTGTCTATGGAATACACTCAGTTCTCAGACACCTCACACTTCAAAGTTATATCTCCAAAATTTACACATAGCATCTAACGTTGATTGAGATAGTACTGGAAACTGGCAAAGAAAGTCTTTCTGTCTTAACTTGATTAGCTCAGTTGTTTAAAACTTGGTTGTAATAATGCCCTATGTTCAATCCCCTATGTGGGCCATTGACTTAAGAGTTGGGCTCGGTGATCCTTGTGGGTCCCTTCCAACTCAGAACAGTCTGGGATTCTGTGAACTTTTTTCCTTAAACTAACAGTACAAGATGGTTTGTAATTTAGTCACCACTCTATCCCCACTATGTTTCAAGATAGAATGTACTTTTAACATGTCTCAGGGTTGCTATGCATTCAAATTCTACACTGTCTTTGGCTAAGAACCATCCATTCTTCAGGCAGGCATCATCTCTATCAAACAACTGTTTTCACAATAATGCACTCTGGGTTTATGAATAGTTTGTGCCAACATCAGTAAGCAGGTGCCCTTTTCAGCATTTCCACAGTCCTGATTTGATGTGACAGAACCCCCACAGGTCTGCTGTTTGTGTGAACTGTTTCACCAGCCAGAAGGATGACACCAGTTCTGAGGAGAATGGAAACCCAACATGAATATGCAATTTCAGAGCCTGTAAAACATTTTAGATCTGCTTCTGAGGTTTTCATGTTTTATGATGACAATACTGTTATGCTCAATGCTAAGAAAGTGGTACAGGATTCGTGCTTTCCTTCAGGTGCAGGAGAACATCCTTTGGCAAAATGGGAATTCAAAATGAGTAAACTGAGACAGGGAATGCCTGTGATAAATACCAAGAAATATGGTTAGGCTTTCAAATCCTTAAATCAGATGGTGTCAAAAGTACATCTCAGATCCATTTCTGACACCAAGTCTGTGTCTTTCTTTCTCCTTTGCCATATGCCACCTAAAGACAATTTTCATGGCTAAATTTAGTTCCTGTAAGACTGAAGCCACACTTCGTACCTTTGGTTTTAATAGAACTCCTTCTTCTTACATTTACATGGCTCATTCCTAGATCTTAGAAGGTCTATTTGAATTAACAACTCCAAAGGAAGTTCCATTTTTCCATTTTGTACCTTGACAGAAACTCCATTAGAGCTCAAGCTATGCCTGGGACCTCATTGAAAAATATTGTCTATCACAGAATATACTTAGTACAGCATTATGGCATGACTTGATAGCATGATCCTTCAATTACTGTCTAAAGGAAGGACATCAGGTTTCCGATATCTGAGCCTGGAGTTCTTTTAAAATAATATTTGTGTTTAAAAAAAATGTGCAGTCACTTGAAGAAGGATGGAAATTACATCCTGGTAACTGCAGATTGCACATGTATATGTAAATATTTTGAAGAATTCTAGTTATTGATAAGTAATTTATTTTATCAAATATGGATGGTGTCAAGGAATTTGAACAACTGAATATGTGTATACCTTGACAAGACTAGGAAAAAATCCCAGGGCTACAGCTTCTGGATGATGCTCAGGAGAGATGTTTTGCAATTTTTTCTTTGCTTAAATGCATTCAGTCACAATGGCAAGAATGGAGAGAAGGCAGATATATGCCTCTGATGCTTTTTGATGGCATACTGATTACAGTTTTTTGTCTCACGGGCTTCTTTTGTATTTTTAAAATAGTGAGGGCAGTACTCGTCCTCCTTGCAGTCTCCACTCCCAGCTGGAAATTTCTCGCTAGTAGTCTCTCCTTGGATGGGTGTCTGGGCTGCTCTCTGCATTTCTTCAATAGCCCCAGAAAGGGGAAACTGGAAAGTTTTAAAGAAACTTTGAAAGAAAGACTGAAAAAAATCAAAGTTGTTTCAAAGTTAGTAAATATGATGAATACATCACAAAACTGCATTATGAAACTTGAATGAACATAAGACTTGTTTTCCTATAATTTGCAATGATGTCTGGTTTCCAGGGCTCTATGACATGTCTTTTAATTCCTATCAGTGTCATACAGTACAAAAACGTCTTAAATTTTTTATGATTACATAGAGACATTTAGAAAAAGGTTTAATGACTATAATTTGTGGTAATTAGAACTGTTTTATTTAATTGCAGCTTAATTTTAGTCATTCCGTTAGACTACAATATTAAAGTTTGAACAAGTATTAATTTTGAATTAAATCTTTATGGTGACTTTTGAGTCCACTTGAGTCAGAGATGGATGAAACCCTGCATGTGTTTTGAGCTGTGAGTGTGTGGGGAAAATGTATCTTTGTGAAGGTGTCAGAGAAGATCTTACTACCCACTCAGTTTCCCCAGGAGCCATAACAAGTCCCCCAAAACCAGAAATGAGGAGAGAAAATGAAGATTTGAATAAAAACATTAACTTTAAAATGAATCTTCCCTGCTTTAAGAAAGTTTGGCAGGTATAAGCTTACCTGAATTTAATGTTCCACAGATTGGTTTCTGTCAAGAGCTCACTTAAGACAGCACTGTAAGCATGAGAGTGTGTGAGTTCATACTAAATCTGATGGTGAGAAAAGATTAATTAGGCCACAGCTTACAGATGTCACACTTAAAGATAGTTTATTCAAGAACTCCATGGAGAGAGAAAAGACAGGTAAAAGCTCTCTTTTAACTTACCATTACAGAATATATCCCTTACTTATTCCCACCCATAGCTTCATCCTATAGGTTGAATTACAGTGTCCATAAAACTCATCACAGCTTTAATTGGATGACACTTTTAGACAAATGTTCATCATTGCTATGACCACGTTATCTCTCAAGATTCCTTTCCCATGAATAGAATAACTCAAAGCCCTCTTATCTCCTTTGTTTTTGCGAGTCACTGGTCTCTTTCTCACAGAATTAAACTCGCACCTGCTAGCAGGCTTCAAAAACCTTTTTTCTCAACTCAAAAATCCCTATTCCTACACAGCACTAAGAGGAATAACTGTGTTGAGACTGTAACATGAGAGAGGATCGAAAGGAAGTGCTGTTAACGTGAAACTCCAACTGAGCTTGAAAAAATGATTTTGCTTCATGATGGAGTTCATTTTGCACAGTCCTTAAGGGGTTATTTACCTTTGTTTACTACCGTCTATTTGCTGTTGTTATAGACAACATTCAGTTTTGCTTTTAGGATATTTGCCTGCAAATCTATTAAAAAAAAAGCTTGAAGGATGTATTTCTTACCTTTCTGCCCATCTGTTCAGCTGACCTAATGCCCTTTCAGAAGTGTGGCTTCGCTGTGTGTTTCAGAAAGACATGTTTCCTAGCCACACTGACTGCAGAAAACTCTGCAAAAGGCAAGTGACAGAAGCTTCTAGAAGAACCTTCTGTGTGAAAACAGCACCAAACTGGGATCATGACACAGTGAATTGCATCTGTTAGTCAGGTTTGACTGTGCCAAAGACACTGCCTTTTGATATCTCCTTTCTGTGGTCATATCTCTCAGCTTGGGATGACATTCATGACAACAAATCAAAGATGTGGAGAACAACGGACACATTGTAGACCTCCTTTGCATACACTGAATGTTTTGCTAACTGTTCTTGGAGTTCAGAATGCAGGTTTGCACCTTCTTCTATCCTACTGAAAAGAAAACAGCTTCCCTTTCCTTTTGCTTTCCTTGGTAGGAAAAGAGTTGCTTTTGTACTGGAAATAGCATCTACCTCAAGAATCTAAGCCTCAAACCAACTTCCTGTTCCATTGCCTCTGACACAGAGCTTTTGTGTCTGTTGAAGATGGTGGAGCTATCTTGAACTCTTGTTATTGTTCCTTTCTATTTCTGACAGCCCCTTCTCAGGATGTGTCTTGGAGCTTCAGCTACGGCAAAGGACTTGGACTCTTGTGACAGCTCACTCTTTGCAGCTGATATATGGACAAGTGTCTTTTCTTGCCTTAAATTAGCCTGGATTCTAGCTCCCTCAATCCAAATCCTCTACTGAGAACTTGTTTGTGTCTGCCACTGATTTAATCTCTTTTCTCTTTGTGTTTTTGATACCCATGAAGGAAAAAAAAGCCCCTCCAGACCTGTTGGCTTGAATCCCATCCTCACATTTCAAGGAATAATCTCAAAAAGCTTTGATTTTCCCAGTACACTGGAAAAAGAAAATTTTGTTGATTTGAATCTAAGCTATAAATTTATCCATACTGACCTGTCTATAGAAAAGTCAAACCCTAAAGTTACATCTTCTCTCTGATGAAAACATGCATCAGAAACAGAAACACTCTGGTAATATGGTAGAATGCCTAGTCTTATTTTCTTACTGCCATTTCAGTCTGCTGATCTGAATGCTAAGCTACCAACTAAATGGTGTCAATCACAATGCTGCCATCCTGCAGTAAGACAAAATTAATTTCTTCCATTTGCTCTGTTACATGTTGAATGGTTGGCATCAGTTATTTTTCTTTCCTTCTCCATCATTTTTTGGCTTTCTGAGATGTTACAAAAGGCAAATTTGCATAGGAAGTGAACAAAACCAGATTTGTGGATCTGCTTGTACTTCACATTATTAGCAAGAAAATTATTTTTTTACTTATTCTAGAATATCTTGCCCAGAAAACAGTGTGTTGTTGGAATTATATGTGGGTGGATAACAGCTGAGATGTATGCTTTTGTTGACTGCTCCTCTCAGCCCTGTTTTCTATTGTACTTCAGGTAACAGCTCTACTCCTTCTGCTCTTCTGTTCTGCTAGTTGAACAATTCTCACAGTGTTAAGTCTCGCAATGATCTCACTTTTAGTGACTTTCATCTGAGAATAAATATTGTTGTGCCATTTGAGTGCAAAATGAATTACAGGATTGTATTTGTATTTTAACTTGAGTTGGTATGTGGGACTATTTTGTGAGGATAGCAACCTAGTTTTTCTTATTTAGGTATAATTTTAAAACCATATTTATATAAAATATTTAAGAAATGCTTTCCTTGTAGCAATCCAATTTGAAAGAGATTATAGACATTAATTTTTTTATGTAGTAATTTAAAAAATAACTTCATTATGATTTTTGAAATTTTATTTCTTGTATTATGCTAATCAAGAATGTTAGTGCACCTCATTTGGTGAGTGTGAGCTTCTTAACCAAATAGGATTTTTTGTGGTATAAGCCTGTACTATTGCACAGAGGGAATATATTGTAACATCTTTGAAGCATTTGGTAGGTCCTTTGCAATTTGCGTATTTTGCTTTCT
>JAOXXN010000395.1:78734838-78754707 GCA_026770055.1 Myrmophylax atrothorax
CAAAAAAAAAGTGTATGAAGTAAGTAAATTTTACGAGGTTGGATGATGAATCCATCCTTGTTTTGTGGATATTGATGATGCCAAACAAGTCTCATAAGCTCTCTTTATTAAGATACTACATTGACTATACCATTGACTATACTAAAATCACATTCTAGGGAACAGGAATAAAAGATAATTTCAAGATCATCTTATATTTTATCATGGTTCATGAAGATTGTGCATGTAATGCTTACCAGTGGCTGCTATTTGGGGATCTTACCATGTGCCTAAACAGAGATGTCTTGTGCAATTTTCAGTGTCTTCTGATGTCCTGCTTAGTTCCAATTGCCAGACCAGAAGGTCTCCTGAGTCCCTGTTACTTTTGTCTCCCTCCTGTCTGAAACGATAATTTCTTCACATCTTTTGGAATGACTATGGAGATGCAATGGTTATAGTGGGATGCTCATTGGAAACCCAAGTTCATTACACAGAAAACTTACACAGAAAAAGAGCTTGACGATGACTGCACAGTAGCAGCAAAATACAATTCAGGGAAATATTTGTGCATTGAAGTTCATATTTAATTTATATGAAGCAGCATATATTTGGCAACAATTATGACATTTAGTTAGCATCATGATTGTCCTCAAAAGACACCTTATGACATTTTACTTGGGTAATTGTCATCCCAAAACTTTAGCTCCAGTGAGCAATTTTTTTTCTTTAATGTGAAGAAGGAAAACAGTCCCCTTATTCTGGGCAGAAGCTGACTGGAAATCCACTTACTGACTGGAAATTCATATGTAATTCTCCTGAATTTTCGTAGTGATTATTCTCCTCTGGGCATCATGCAATATTTTTCCACAAATGCTGTAACAAAAGAATCCCTTCAGATTTATTTCCGTCCTCGTGTAAGTCCAGAAAATACATAGCTTTGAAGAATTTTAATGTCTTGTAGTCAAGAACAGTGGGAAAAAATCTCAAAACTGAACCCTTTTATGATGGCTCCACTCCATTTCCAATCAGAGAACTACCATATGTAAAATTTCAGGGGCCAGGGCTTTTTTTATATTTTCCCAACTTTTAGAGAGGTGATAACTTGGATTATTACATTTCAGCGGTTGGTTGGAAGACTTTGTTTCTAAACTTTTTAACTAAACCAGACACAAAAGGAAATCTGTGTTACAGTATATTGGGTGCAATCTTTCATCAGTTCCTGCTGTTGAACAAACAAGATATTGTTAGAAAAAGTGCTGCAACTGAAGTTACCTTAACTGTGTCTCTTCAGCGACTTCAGCTGTGATAGGATATGTTTTGCAAACACAAAGGCTGTCATAAACCCATCCTTTTTGTTTGCTTGTTTTAATCAGTCTCTGCACATCACAAATTGCCTAGTGGTTTTTATAAAATCAAGTAGCAAAAAGAACCTGGGTTGTATCTGCTATAAATCCTGGAGATAACTTATCTTGCAAGGATTGGGGAAAGAAGGGATTACAAAAAGAAACCTGTTACAATGCTCTGTGGCAGAAACTGGTTGCAGGGTAGGTAGCAGGGCTGCATTAAAGTTTATTCCTTTTCTGAGTGTTTATGCAGAACTCCTATATACAGTGTTAATTTGCATTTTTATAGAGACTTCCTTAAAGGAAATGGAGAATTTCTGTGAATTATTTGCATCTTGTTGAATGAAAGTATTGAAAGTTTGATTTCAGATCAGATATTCTTTCCTCACCCTAGGAGCCTTGAGAATTATGCCTCAACTACCAGATATATTTTACAGAAAAGAAAGTTGGAGTACTGAGAGATTTGAGTTCCCAGCAAACCACAAAGCTAAAATTAGAGCCTGTTATTCCAAACTTGTTTGTTCCTTTTATGATAAGTTTTAAGATTGGTATTAAGAACAAAGAATTACAACAGTTACCCCAGTGCCTTCATTTACTGTTGTTGATAAATACATTTGAAAATATGATTCTAGTAAGTTCACTCATTCTGTCCTTGTGCCTTTGTAGTTCTAGCTGCTCAGTGTGGAGACAGAAAACGAGAAATAAAGTTTTACTGGTGTCCCAGGAAGCAAGTTCAGTCTTTTGTCTGTCTTTATATCAATAACTTATTAATAGAAGCAGAGGTGAAGTAGGGAGCCATTCTGAAGTAAGAGTGGCAACAATTGTAACTTTATGTCAGCCATGAAGTTAATGTTTATGTTTTCCGTTTAGAGCTCCTGGAGGAAGGTTTATGTATCAACGCTTGCCTTTGCAAATAACAACAAAATCTGACCAGGAAAAAAATTATAAAGGAACCACATAAAATTCTGTTTCAAGAACATCTGACATGTTTACTGAAAGGATTTTCTTTCCACAAAGTATTCTTGTAAATGACTCATTAACTTATCAAACATTTAAAAATGCTTACAAAAATGACCTATGTCACAAAGTAAAACACACTCTTTTAAATATTTTTAGAATTAGTTAAAGAATGGAAATTAGAGGCATAGGCAAATTATATGAAATACAAAACAGTTATGATAAATATATGATATATATAGCCTATTTAATGGGCTGTGAAAGAAGGGAGGTTATAATGGGAATTTTTCATGAAATTCAAACCAGCAAGATTAAGCCAGTTAAACTAAAGCCAAGTTACAGTATTAAGGATAAACTCCTGTTACAGATTAACAAAATACAGCAATACAGCAAAATGGTAGAAATAGATACAGAAGGAGATAGATTACATTTTGTTCTTGATAATTTCTTGGTACTTGAATTTAGAAATTGCTACTGTGAAGAATTATAAAGCAGGTTTGAATATCTAGAAATAAACCTTATAAAAATAGAGCTCTTTTAAGCCATCTAACCGAATAATTATTTCTCTACATGTATTCCATGAAAAACATTATACATAATTATATTTGTTATATAATATAATAGACCTATTTTATATTAGGGTAATTTTTGAAGGAAAATTTTGTTTGTTAAGTCCAAGAAGAATATTTTACTTCAGTCTTCACCTGTAGACCCTGCTTAAAAATAAGTATTGAGGTTGTACAGTACATAAAACAGCCTAAATTCATGACAAAATATATAAACTTGTCCTACTGAGATCTTATGTCAGAGGTCTGTCCCAACCTAGTGCTTCTTTTTTTTCCTCAAGTGTTCAGCCTGTTTGAGGAGTAGAAGATGAGTTTTCTTAGGCAGAGAGAGGAGAGTTTTCAAAATTGAATGATACACCCACTGTTTAGTTGGAAAGTCATACCCAAGAGCTGTGCTCGCTCTGCAGAAGACTCATATATCACCAGCCTCTGAACTGAGCCCTGGATGAGGGCTTCTGATTCTTAAAGTGTGTTGTGCTCCAAAATCTTGGAGGTACAGAGAGGTAGACCATTAACAGCTCAGTCACTAGGAAAATAAAATTTAACTTTACCTCAAACTGCTGACAGGTCAGGTTCTTCAAATCATGACTCTGAAAATTGCTGCACTGTGTAATCTTTTGTAAGTGCCATTGCATCAAAGACATTGTACAAAGTTACAATCCCTTTCTTATACCTTCTAGAATCCAGCTCCCTTTTTCTTTGACATTTTGCTTTGACTTTTGTACTTTTGAGACACTGCTTTCTTGCCAAAATCTTTATAGCTGTATTATGCTGGGATATGAGAGCTTTGAAGAGGAAACTAATGTATGGTTCTCAAATTTATTCTCCTTGGAAGAGGTGCTCTCAGGCTTTTTGCTGGCAGTAAAGGGACCAGACTCCTTCATACTGGACATGTCAGCATCAAGGCAAAGCTTTGATTCAGTGGCAGACCATTCCAGCCCATCCATTTTCTCTCCTAATTCTCAACAAAACAACGTGATTTCAGTACAAATGGAACCTGAAAAGAGTTTGCTTGTGGTCCCTGGAGTCCTCAAGCTGCCTGTTCTATGTGATGCTCTTTGACAGCTGTAATAGTTTGCCTTGTCAGTGCCATAAAGTTGGTCTTTATTCACTCCTGGATAAAAGAGTTTGGAGCAACCTTCTTCTCTTCCCAGAAAAGTGACCAGAGGCTGATATCAGACTTACGAAGTGCATAACTTGACCTTCTTCAGACTAAAAGTAGGAACACTACCAGCAGTACCAGGGGTGATAACAGAGGAGGGAATGGGTTCTGTGTCTAAAGAAGGTCTGCAACTGGGAGTGGTTTTGCTTCTTTATAAGCTGATGCACTTCTGGTGTAATATGTTTCTGCTTTTCCATGTCCATGTGGTCCTATGGATTTTCTCACAGATCCTGACATTAGGCAGCACATCTACAGAAAGAGTGTTATTTTGCTCATGTATATATTTGGTTCTTGCATTTTTGTCACATTTTTCCTTTTTTTTTTTATTGATTGATTTGTGGGTGGGTTGGATTTTTTTGTTTGTTTGTTGGGGTTTTTTTAAGATACTGTAATTCCTTTCTTTTTTAAAAGCTGATGAATATCACCTTTACTTTCCAGCTATCTGAGTTTAGACAATTGCCCTTGACAATTTCAAATATGACATGGAATGTTGATCTCAAATCTAGATGGTGAGTGTAAAAAAACTTCTATTTGTGTCATGGGCAGATACCAATACTCCAACTATGTTTCTATGAATGTACACCAATAAGCTTCAAACATAAGCACAAAATTTTGCATGTTATGAAGCTACTGATTTCTGGTCTGATAAACATCGAGGTCCACATTTAGAGAATGTAGTGAGGAAAAAAGTGTCACCAGACTTTATTATATTTCATCCTTTGGAAAGAGCCTAGTGTTGGGAGGGAGACTTAAAAAAATCTATTAAAATTTCTTCAGAAAGCAGTTTTCTGTCAGGAACTGTATTAACTCCTTTTATTGACAATTGGGTGAATTTTTAGCATTGGTGTTGATTGGGTATTCAAATAAGTTATTGAATCAAGGTTGAGGATTTGGCCTGCAGGAGCAGAATGGCTTAGTCTAGTCTTCAAACCCCCTCAAAATAGTGACAAAACCCCATTCTAATTGCAAGCGTGTAGGATCCTATATTACCATCTGATATTTGCTCAGTTTTGTGGCTGTGGGATAAAAAGGCAGACCTGTCAAATGTTGGCATTTTCAATGAAATTCAAGGGAAGTATTTTCCAGACTTGAGGCTTAATAGCACACAATATCAATTGGCAGTTTCAATCAACTAGAATATCTTGAAATATTCCATTTTAAACTGCAAACAAATGTTCTGCTGGGTCAACTTAAATATTTCAGTGATTATATCCTTTGTTGTCACATTAATAGGTGGAAGATCATTAGGTGTTTTTGTCCTGTTGCTTTGGAAGTGACTAATGATATCAAACTGTGACTTCCCAAGGCATTTTCTGGACATCAGTTGAATGTTCCCACTTTCTCATAGTCAGGAAATCCTGATGTTATTACAGTGGTTTTTTGGTTTGGTTTGGTTTTTGTGAACACACCCCCCCTACCCCACCCCTAAGATATTTTGTTATTTTTTTCCCTTAAAGCAACATTTCACCTGTATATTTCCCCAGGGAACATCTGGTCTGTAGTCCTATTGTGTTCTCTCATTCCTGCAAGTGTTGACAAATCAGCTTTGGCACGACTTCCATTAATAGCTAAATCTTGCCTGCAGGTGATTGCCTTAGCTTCAGTGGACTTATTTACTTAGTTAAAACTTGATACTTGCTGAGACCTCTGTAGCTTTTTGTTCATTTTTTTTGTTTGTTTTCTTTGTAAAAATTGTAAAAGAAGCAATTGAAGTCAATTATCGTAACACCATGTTAAATAAGGACCATGGATTTGGACTTTCAAAAATAAATGATTTTTCCCTCTAATTTTTATGGAAGAGGTATTGGTCTTCATTAAAATATAGATATTCTTAATACCAACATATAATGATATAATTTTATTGTTTTCTATTAAAGAAGCTAGAACATTCCTGCAAATTATTTTATTTTTTTATAAAATTGCATCCTCAGAGGAAACACTGCATTATTATAATTCCCTGGGACAAACTACAGATAAAAAATAAAATGCCAAATGAAAACCAAAACACTTTTTTAGAATTTTAATTTAGGAAAAAAAATTACTGCTCCTGTTAAAACATCTGGCAGGGTTTCTCTTCTGTGTGTCTCAGTCCTGGAGCTTGGTTCCTTGAGGTCAGACCTTGAAGGCTGCATGCAGCTCTGCTCCCTCTCTCTCCAAAGGAGCACTCTGGCTGTGTATGCACAGGGACGAGTTTCCCCCATGTGTTGTTTAACTCTTCACATCAGGGCTGCTTCTGCCTTTCTGCCACCATCTACTCTGTGTCCTGTGTAACCTACCCAGCGTTTTTAGCAATTAACACCCTGCTTTGCCCAAAGGCAGCTCTGGTCTGAAAGTGCTGTGTTGAGGGGAATATAATAAGCCTTTTTTAAATCAGAGCTGCTTCTGTCCACCTTAGTGAGATTGCCTGAAAGGCTTACAGACAGCCCAGCTGTGCAAGGCCTGAGTGTAAATTTATTTAGATATTTCAAGACTGTTGGAGGGGAAGGGAATTCAAAAATCGTGAAGTAAACATTACTCATGTTTAGCTATTAACCACATAACACTGCTCTTTTCATAACTCATATAGATTAATTGCAATGAGGTCAGTCAGCAGCAGGGAGTATGTTCTGAACATGGTATAACTTCACACCTTCCTGCTTGGAAAAGGGCAGAGTATCACACAGAGCCATAAAATCAGGAGTGGCACGGAGAATGGGAGTGTGAAATAATTTAATCACTACTTCTCAAAATACAAGGACTCAAGTCAGTCAGTGGAATTATTTGATTTAAAAATAAGTTAAGTACTTTATCACACAATGTACCATTATGTTGTGAACTCATTCCCAGTGCAATCTTGAGAGGGCTAAAAGTATAAATGGGTTTCTAAAGCAACTCCATGAATTCATAAATAGCTCAATTGCCTACTAGAAGAAAATCTGTTCTAGATGCAGAATCAGAAGGCACATGTCTGGTGACTGGAAGGATATACACAGTCTCTTTTTTTATAAGCAATGTCCAGACATCTTCAGCTGGCCACTTTCAGGAGAGAGGATCTAGGCTCAGCAGAGCAGTGTCTCACTACTGTAGTTCTTATGCTTCTTAAGTCCCCTTACACTCCTGCCTCTGACAACACAGTCCCTGGATGTGTGTGTGTTTCTACTTGCTGCTGGTA
Source organism: Myrmophylax atrothorax (assembly GCA_026770055.1). Lineage (NCBI taxonomy): Eukaryota > Metazoa > Chordata > Aves > Passeriformes > Thamnophilidae > Myrmophylax > Myrmophylax atrothorax. Next base: position 78,741,997 of record JAOXXN010000395.1, read on the forward strand.
GGGACCCAGATGAATCCCTTCCAGCAAAGAGTATCAAAGAGTATGATGTAGGGCTAGACCTGCCTGTCAGGTTTTTAGGGGTGCAATAAAAACAGCCTTCGTGGCAACTCAGCTTTTCAAACTTTTAAACTGAACCTTTGGAGAGAGGTCTGGATGAAGCGGTAAAAGAGATGGGAGATGTGGAAGATGGCATTTTATCTGACTCTTAAATGCTGGTGGTTTCATTTATATGTTGGTGACCTGGCATGTTGCTGTCCTATGCTGAGCTGAGAAATTATTATGCACTTTCTCATGCAATTGGAACCATATAAAACAATGTAGGTGCTAGCCATGAATATGAGCACTGCATGACTGGGTAAAGAAACTCACTGTGTATAAGGTAAATCCCAGCTACCTTTATTGTTCTAAATGTACAGTGTTGATATTTGTGGAATAAAACCTGGAAAAAGAAAAGGTAAACAATAAGAACAAAGCATACTGGTAAACTGAGAGACATGTGGACTCAGAATCGTGTGCTTTAAGATTTCTGGGAAGGAAAGCTCAAAGTAAACTGTGATTGCTCTCATATATTAACATAAAAATCTAAGAAGAAAAAGCCACTACCTGCCATAAATATTGTCTTGTCTCTCCCAACTTACACTACTAGGGAATAGGTTAAAAATTGGTAATACTGAATGACTTACCAATAGTGGTTATCATTTGTATATTTGAGGTGTGCATATTTATATACAAAATTAGTATATTCAAAATATACCTCACCTAGATTTTAAAGTGTGCTTAGGTGCTTTTAAAATCTTCAGTAGCACCTTTATTTGGAAAAAGGGAATCATGACACATTTGAAAGTGAAGACTTCTTTATGGGAGTTTATTTTCTTTACTGTGCATTATTTATTTTAGATTGTATAATTTTTAAGTGTCTAGAAATTTGTTGTGTACATTGTGAAATACAACATTAGCCCTACAAGCTTATTTCTATGTTAATAGGAAAAATACAAAAAGAGGATCTAGGTGAAGCAGGAATGTTGGAGTTCATCACTGTAGACTCAGAAATATCTCAGTTAACTAATTCTCTCTCTGAAGTAGTGATGCTTGCAATTAGTGTCAGTCCCATAGCCAGAGCTGCCTCTCCACCCTGGTGGGACTGGAACGCTGACCAGAGAAGTGTCTACCCTGCTGTGACTTCTGAGCTCACCATGCACACAGATAAGCTCTATCTGTAAGGTGTGATGATGTGTGGATCAGTGCCTGCCACCTACCTCACAGCGTAACAGGAGGTTATCATTAAGTTATGGTTATAGCACTTAACCAGGAAAGAGGGGGCACAGACTCTGTTCTTCTCTTGATCTTGAGAGTACTCTCCCACTCCTCAGGGCTTGTCCTGGATGCTAGGCTGCCACCTGTGCTGAACAGAAGCATTTTCCATTTCTCCTGAAACACCGAGCCACTGTAGAGGGAAGGAATTAAAAAATCCCTCTGACTATACCAGAAGGTATGGAGGGTCATAGTCCAGTATTTCAGGCAGTTCATTGGACAATGTGGATATTTGGACTCTATCCACAGTGACAGGATCCTTTCAGTTTTCTGTTTCTGGGCTTTTTATCTATTTTAATTTAAAACAGTCACTGGATAAAACCCTTTTAAAGTTCCTTAGACGTTTGATGCAAGCATGGAAGAGAAATTTGGAAGTATATGTAAAAATAATTGGGGTTGTTCTTTGTAATGTCCAGTACTTAAAAACTATGGGGAATACATAGTCTCACTTTCAAAAACATAGTTTCCTGCACAGAAATATGTTTGCAATTGATTTTGTTTTTTATTAATCCTTAACTAACTGTTAAGTTGTAGTGTGTGGCACTTACAATAAACAGTGGAGCTATATCTCCTTTGATGTAAAATCTACAGTCCTCATTTTGCCGTGTGTGTCCTTGTTCAGCAGTAGATACAGAGACCATGCTAGTTAGGGAGAATGATGGCAGAAACACACAGAAATTCTTCTGTCTCAATGTGTATACTCCTAGCAATAAGTAGGAGTCTAGGGCAATAAAGTAGCAGCAGGGCCTCATGAAATGAAGATAAATGCATGCCTTTGTTTATGATTTCAGGAAAACTGGAGCTTATCTTCATTCTGGCCTCAGTCTTTCCAGCTGTTGGCCACCTGGATATAAAACCACACAACTGAGTCTTACGTTGAATATACATATATATTTGTGTAAGAACATGTTATGCATATATGAAGATATGCTAGATCTAGTCTAGTACATGCCTAGTTAGCTGGCATATTTACTTAGCTTTCCCAGAGAAAATGAGAGTACAATTCAAGCACACAAACTGAAGCTTTTTAAGTTTTATGCTTATAATAACATGGGCTTGGACTTTTGTTGGGTGAATAGCTCTAAAAAGCAGAGTGAAAGGTGAGCCTATAAAAGAAAAGGTCTGAGACATCAAAAGACAGCCATGTAAGCAATACAGGATACTCTGAAAGGGAAAATGATATTACATTCAGAAAGATTAGGCACCTTTGAGAGAAAGAAAAATTGAATACTATGGAAGACAATGAAGTAAAAATATTAGAAGAAAATTAAAGGGAAAGGTGTACTAAAGGCAGCAAAGAAAATACTTTTTGAACATCTTTTATGTTTCTTCCCCCTTTAACACTATTTAGGCAAATAAAAGGAGTTCAGACACTGAAGCTGTGACAGGTTTCACACTATCCTTTTTGAAAAAGGAGATGGGAGTAAGGATGAGTTTGAAGACCAAAGGAAATCAGGGCACTAAAAGAGGCTAACACAGAAGAGAACATACATAAATGAAATAATGATTAAAGAGCTGGGGGTTTTCTCTTTCATATTTGAGAAGAGTATATAGGATTTTTAAATAGACTATATAACTAGCAGTGAGAGCAGTAGTGAACCTCAGTAATTGAACTTCTCCTCTGTTTTGAAAGGACATTAAAAACAATCCACTTCCTTGACTCAATACTTCAATGCATTATAAATTTCTACACAGAAATACATACATGCCCTACAGGAGATTGTTTGTTCATTGAATGGGGACAAAAAAAGAATGGTTCAAGGCTCAGGTTATGTTACCAAAGAGAAACAGGGAAATTGCCCATTATCAGTCCTTTGGTGCAGCAGTGGGTTTATGGGCCCTCTGTGTGCTGCCTTTTCACACAGTTGAAGCATAGGGACTGGGTATGCTTTTCAGGAGCTTTACATTTATAGAAATGGTGAAAAGCTGAACTTGGACTATCTGTTGTTTAAAGGCTTACAGTCAGTCCATTCTTGAATGAATGTTGAATTGGAAATATGCTTAGAACTTTGGTATTGGGGAGAAAAGTTAGAGAACAGACCAAGTGATTGCTGGGAAAGCAGACAGATCACAGGAGAGCAAGGAGAAGGAAGCTATCACATGCCACTTTAGGGAGTTTCTTGGAATTGAAAAATAAATGCAAAATACAGTGTAATCCTAAATAAGTATTCATAAGACTACACAAGAAGATGACAAGACTGTTCCTTGACTTTTCATTCCTTTAAAAATTACTTTTCATTTCTTTGAAAAGTCTTTACCCTTTTTTTGCTGAGGTCCATGCTGTGAGATTTGGAGACAGTGCTTATTAAATGAAATGGGACCTTCTGACTGGATATAAGTGGGGGGTTGTGTTTTGTTTTCTTTTATGAGGATTGTCAGGGACTGGAACAGGATGCCCAGAGGGGCTGTGGAGTCTGTGACCCTCAAGGTTGTCAAAACTCTCAGATACCTGATGTGAATTCAAGGTTAACCTTGATTTGTGGAGGAAGCTGGACCTCCTGAGGCCTTTTCCAACCTCAGTTGGCCTGTGAGTCTGTTTGTGACATCTCTGTTCTCTTTATCAGCCAGGAATAAAACAGGAGGTGAGACCTTTCTGTTGTGTCCACACGAACCTTTTATATGGAACTTTACATGATATCAAAACCAAACAAAAAAATCAAGGAAAAAAATGGTACAGTCCTTCTCCCAGTAGATCTGATTATCCTTAGTTCTTACATGTAAAATAAATGCAGAATTAAAGCGTATTTATTGCTTAAGGTTGATTTAGCCTGATGCTAAACCCACTGCAGTTCACAGAAGTTTTTCTTTGGATAGTTTCTCTGAGAAGGCCTTTTACAGCAGCCTAGCAAAGTCAAAGGATACTAATTATTGGAAACTGCAATAGCACATTTGTGGCAGCGCTGGTTACACATCTGGCTGGTGATGTCACTGCTGGTGCAAGTTGTCCCACCTGTCCACTTACTCTTCTTTCATGAGAACCTGACAGGCATAAACATGACTGAGAAACTGTTAAAGGGTGACTTTTGGGTAGATTATCTTACCACAGCTCTCTGGCTTTTGCAGAATATTGCAGACATGATGACCCTGATTTAAGAGGGTACTTTGGTTGTGCATATCTTTTTATAAGTGTTGTCTGTGGTATGTCTACAGCAAAAAGTAGAAGATAATATTAAAATCTCTGAAAAAAACAAGCAAGCCAACAAATAAATAGATAAATAGGAAATAGATTTGTGTTCCTTGCATTCATTTATAAGGATCTAGACTGCATAAGGGCTCAGAGACTGTCACATGAGAAAAGTCTCAGCTGATAAAACCCGAAGCTGATCTTTCCAAAGAGCTGTGTAATTCACTAAGAGCTTTCCATTTCAAAATGTGAGTTAGTGAAACCACATACTCTTTGGCATTAGTTCTCAGTAAATAAAAAGGTTTTATTTTTTTATGGCAAGTTAATGTATATGAACAACTGTGCTAAGAAAGAAGGGTAAGTGCAGGGTTTCATAAATTTTATTACATGTAGAGAATCTAGACAGTTTACTGACAAACACCAGGAATACCACATGGAGGGGTTTGTCAAGGACTGGTCCAAACCCATCCCCATATTTATCCTGGGACAGTTTCAAAAGTTTCTTCTCCCCCTTTCCATCAGTTCCCTGAAAAAGTATCTCCACAGTTCGTAGTTGCTCCTTTATCTAACTACCCTCCCCTCCCCTTTACTTCCCTGAATAAAGACACCACTTTGTATTTACTGTTGCTAGTGGAAGCACTGTTGTATTTTTCAGTTGAAAGCTACAAAAGCCCATTTTTCTTCTAGAATATATTTTGACAAAAAAACATTTATCAGCTTTAGTTTTTATGTCTTTCTTGAGAACATCTAGTATTGACTTGCTATTGGTGCATACATTGTGCTTAGCTCTGTAAAGGAATAATTATAGCTAAAACCTGTGTTCTTTCCTAACGGAAAGGTTGTCTAACAGCAGTCAAATTTCAGAATAAACTTTTGCAATTTCTGTTTGGAAATAAAAGATTGGTTTGATTAGAGGTCATAGGCAGAAGGCAAGAGTGGTAGGCTCAAACAGCAATCATCTTGTAAAGTAAGAGGTAAAACCATCTTTATTCTTACTAGAACTGCAGTTATTTCTCCTTTCTTTGGTAAAGTATTGCTAGGAAGCCCAGGATTAGTCTACCAGTTGTGCTAAACAACATCGGCTGTATAGAAGATCCTTTACCAGTTTGTACTTTCTGTTTTGATAAGGATGAGATTACTTAGAGACAGAAGAGTAGAGAGAATGATTATCAAAAAGGAAATCTGCAAGCAGGTCAGCATTTCTCATCAAGCTTTTTCCACTTTTCTAGGAAATATAGTTCTACAGTTGCAGCATCAGATATTGATCCACCTTTTGACACAACTTCTAGTTTGCTGCTACACCATATGTTGTGGGTTTCTTAGTATGTGGTTTGGGTTTTTTTTTCCACAAGCAGGTACAGTTTCATTTGGCAAAAGGAAGCACTTAACTAAACTGAACTACGGGATGTGTCAAAATGTAAAGCCTGAGGGGCCTTTTCCATGTTTATGTTATGTTGCTTTTGCAAACATGCACGATGCCAGCTGTACAAAATGTCCCCTTCTGCCTGAGGCTCGACAGGAAACTGCACCCTGTCTTTCTACGCTTGGCTATGCTGATCCACATTTGTGATTGCCAAGTGTGATTACTACAATGTATTGCACTGAAAAATCAAATTGCTAACCAAGTCAATAGATCTTAAGGGAGAAATGGAATTTTCCAGAGAGGCCCCTGGGCTTACTGAAAACCAAACTAGGAATGCTAGGTCTAGTGTTAACAAGAGAAGTGTCTATCCCATAGCAACTTCCTATGCCATAGCAACTTCCTGGCTTTTGCATGAGCAGTCTTTCGAAAATCTGAAAAACCCACCAAAACCAAAATCAAACCAAAAAGCTCTATTTCTGTTAAATAGATTTGATATGTCATTAATTAGCAGATAATTGTATTTTTGTGCTCTGTAAAATCCAGCAAGAAAATATGGCCTTCTCTGCAGCTGCTTTGTAGTTTTCTTACTCATGGATGCCTGTAAATATTCTCCCTAAGCTGATGGTTGACTGGATGTCTCTGCTCCATAAAGCTAAGCCATGCTGTTTTTTGGTTAGTGGTCTCAGCAGCCCAATAATATAGGTGATATCAAGAGATACTGATACATTGTTAGTCCCTTATTGTTTCGACATGATGTGTTTTCCTTCCAACTCCTCCTGGGGAGCCTGTTGTAGCCCCCAGCCCTTCTTGTGTTCCACCTTAAGCACCAGTACACCATGTCCTTCTGCACAGCACTGACTTTAAAGTCATGCCTTGGTACAAATTATATTTTTAGCTATCTGAAGTTTTCTTTATTAACCCAATACTTTACATAGTGGACTGTCTTGTTGCTGTTGGTGAATGGAATAATTATTTTTACATATGTCTATGAGAGAATCTACTTTCTCTAAAAAATTTTGTGTAAAAGGGCATGCAAATAATCTTCTTAGTATGAAATAGAAAGGCAAGAAAGAGCAGAGTTGAAATCTTTTCTTGACCATTTGAAATTTTGCATGTCACCATTGTATTTGTGACCCTTGCTCTTCTTTTTCTTTTACTTTCTGTGAATGATTCATGTTTTTCCCTTGTTGCTGCCAAGAACTCAGTTCTAAGTGCCAGTTCCTAAACTAAAGAGCCAGTTTCAACATACTTTTGCTCATATATAAAATAAGACAGAACTATTGATATCCTGCTTAGTTTCTCACTCTATGAAGTGGGTTAAAAATAGCTAACAAGTCTCATGCAGCTACTAAGGAAGCAGGCTGGGACTCTGAGACTGTAGTCAGTTTAAATTGCTACTTTATCATATTTTAACCTCTCTTTATCCCCTGCTTGTTTTCATCTCCTGTTCCCTTCAGAATACTTTAATTTTTTTGTCTTTTAGGCATTCACTTTCCTTCACAATTAGCTATGGAAATGGAGTGTGCAGAGAGGTGTTTTACACTGACAGGATATATTTGTTTGTGAGACATGGTGTTAAGTGTATTAAAATGTGTCATCCACTTAGTAATATCGTGTTTTTGTAAAGGTAGCATCTCAAGAACAACTGTTGAAAAATTAGTGTTTGGCTGAGAATGAAGTTTGTATTTGGTAAGAATAAGGCAGTTATTTCTCCTGGACATTATTAATTTGGCCTGTGTATATGGAAATTTGGGGGGTTTTTGCCTAAGGTGTCTTGAACTTGAAATATCTTAGACTTTCAACAAAGAAGGGTGTTACTTTAAAACAAAAATTCTCTATGTGACAATCAAGTATGAAGAAGTACACAGGGTTAAAAGCATCAAAATAGAGTACGTTTTCAGTCTGGTTCCTGTCCAGCAATTTTTTGTTGTTGTTTTCTTTGGTGGACAACATGAAAGAAAATCACTTAGTCTTTCTGTCTAGTGAAAATAAGGAGTAATACCTATCAAACAATTGCTACAGAAATATCTTTCAAGAAATGTTTATTTCCACTGGAACTGCAAAATGAACTGAATACCAATGTGGCTCTCTTCTGCCTGGGGGATGTAATTCAAATATTGTCTATTTTACAATATATTTTCCCTGTGAATACTCATTGCAGATGACTGGAAATGTATATTTTGTTTAATGAAAGTAATAGCAGTAGCTACTGTTATACCTTCTGAACTGTCATTTGAAAGCCTTGTGCCATGTCTACAGTTTACATGTGTGCACAATGCCAGATATCTGTATTATGTGATTGATGTCTGAGGTATAGTATTTTAAGAAGTTAAACACAGAAGAAAGACGGAACAGGAACACCAAGAGGCAAATTACTTACAGTTTTTCTCTCTTAGTTTTTTAACTTTTTCCCCCATTCTAAAAAAAACACTGTTTAACTCCTTTATGTCATATTTCCTCTTAAAAAAAGTTTGAGATGCCTATTTTCTAGTTATCTTGCCTTGAGATGGGTCCCAAGATCTCTTATTTCTCACATTCAAGCAAAAACAAGTAAAATAAATACAAATCCTGAAGCTGTATGTGAATGTCAGTGATAGAGCTGGAAGTGTGATGGTATTTTGCGAAAAAATGTCTCAGCTTTGAGCTTGTTAGCTCAGGTCCTTCCAGCTGTGCTGCTACTGGTGTGGCAGGAGGTGCAGTGCAAGCTGCAAACTCAAAATATGAGTAAATACTTAATTCTAAACTGCACCATGCCCTGGTGCTATGTCTGCATGGCCACCATCCAGTGCACACAGTGCAAATCTAGTTTTCCAGTTTCTACGTTTGGTGTAGTCATACTTTTTATTACTTTGTAGACACATTATAAGATGTTGCACTCTACATGTAGTCTGTACAAGCTAAAACAGAGAACATCAATTATTATTCATTATGTCTGTTGGTTTAGTTTTGCTTTTACTTGTGTTTTAGACATCTAATTCCATATAAAATAAGATGCTGTGGCAAGTTGTCTCTGTTTTACAAGGTTGAAGTTAAAAATAATCAGAATGAGATAACTGAAATGAGATCCCTGTATAAACCTATTAAAACAAGAATCTAGGGAAGACTGAGATTATTCAGTAAAAGTGAATTCCTGCTAAACCTTATTTGCTGGAGATGACTATTTCATACTGGGTTCTGTGAAACACTTATTTTCAAATGGCACTGATAAAATGACCTATTGCTGTTCTACCAAAACCTTTGTTGTCTTTAGTCCTCCTTATTAGTGTTTTTTTTTTTCTCTTTGACTTTGTTATATAGATTGCTGGGAATGCAGAGTAAAAGGAAAGACCCCTTCTGTCACTATCCATCCTGCACCTTTCTTTAAGGAAGGAAAACGAGTTTATCTCAGTTGTTATGCTTATATTTTTGCTAAGTTTGATAACGTCCAGGAAGCAGTACTCTGTAAAAGAAACAAGTTTTCTTGACTGATCCCTTTGTCTGGCTGTGAGGCACAAAAGAAATTATTACACTTAGCATCTACCTAACCATTGCAATTTAGATTTAGAGTGTTCATTATATTTTGGAAATGTATTATTCACATCTTAAAACAACACTGTAGATGCAGTGTTACAAAATACTCTTTTTTCTAAGATTTGCATGTTCATGATGGTGGTTTGTCTCCACATTTCCCATGTTGTCTCCACATTTCCTAAGATGGCTCCTTCCTATGCCATCTTTCATATTCATTTTCTAGCTCGTTGCAGATATTGTTAACTACATTTCATAAACTTTGTATGGTGATTTAGTGGCATCTTGTAATAAAGAATTCCTCTAGATATACTAAAGTTACTTAATATTTCTGTATCAGCACAAAAATAATAAGATGTGATGCTTATGAGGTGGCTTACTCTAATGAGTTCCCATGCCCTTCCTCTCTTTACATTGTTTGTTCCTGTTTCCCTTTCTGCACTCTGGTGCCATCTGTTATGTCTCATTAAAATTTAGTTCCTATAGGTGCTACATTACTAGGAATTTTCTAATATAGTTTAAATTTGTGTTAATATCATTTTTCCATTACAGATATTTCAGCTCTTGCTCCCTAACATTTCATAATGCCTTTCTGTGAACCTTCTTTGTGTCCCCTGGTATTTCAGTTTCCAGAAAAAGTCACTGATTATCTTCACACTATTCTTGATAAGAGAATGTCTTTTGTTATAATCCATCATAGACCTTTCTCTTTACTAAGTGAAGGCTATTCTGCTAAAAAATCTTCTGCAATTAAAAAAAAAAAAATCCAGCTGCCCCCTTTCTAATTCTAAGATTGTGATAGTGTCTTCCCCCAGCAATTACAAACCTCATTTCAGATAGAACTGTGTATATTGGGTCAGAAGATGTGTATCAGAAGTGTCTGTGTGTCTACTTTTCTACACAGTTAAGGCAGAGACTGCATGGCTTCTAAGAACTGACCTCAGAAAAAGCTTAATAGGAAGAAAAAAATCAAAATTATAATAATGCCATCTCCATTTAGATGATAAGTAAATGTACTCCTAGGTTCCTTCTTGCACAGCCTTAGTCTGACAGCAGAGGAAGGGGACAAATGGAGAGAAGTAGTACCTCACATGTACAGGCAGGTAGCTGGGGAATGAGAGTAAGAGGCGATTTTATACAAAGCTGCCACCATGCCAACCAATATTTTGCTTTCCTCCTTGTGTTCCTCTGTGCTCATCAGTCTGAGCAAATTCAAGATCTAGATTCCTGGTTCAGAATTGTTAAGAAGCACACCCATGACTGGTGCCAGCAGAAAGGATGAACATGGAGCAGTCCAAGGCCTGTAACATCCATCTGGATACTACTGAAGCCAACAGCTAAAGATGAGGTATTACCAGCCCACTGCAGAATGAGGAGACAACAGTATCAATCTAGAGAACAGCAAAGGAGGGTGAAATGACAATGATGATGTCAAAAAAGCAGTATATAGTTCCTGCTACAGGTTTATCGAAATAATTAAGATTTTTTTCAGTGCCAGGACCTGGTTTTGAAAACAGCCTTAATGCAGCTGTTTAATAATAAGAAATGAGCATCCCTGTCAGAACACAAATAGAAATTACATGAAAATAACTATTAAGAGATCGTAACTCATGTAGTTGGAATTCTGTCAAAGGAATTTCTCTGGCATGACAATGGAACACTTGCTAATATGACTACCCAGTCTAACCATCTGTTCTCTGCTGAATTACTACTGGTGCACATCAGGATGCTAACATGAGAGGGACACCTGCCTCTTTTCCCAAGCTTTTCCCAAGCAACCTTTGATACGTTCAGGGAGTATTACAGCCATGAGTGTTTATCACTGGTTTAGAGGAGTAGCCATTTTTGATCTTCAGACCACTGAAGTTTGTCATGGTGTCTCTGGAATTCTTTGCTTTTTCTTATTCACCCGAGGCAAGGTGAATGAAGGGGCAGATGATACCTTCCTGGTTTTTGTCACTCTGCTAGCCATCAGTCAATTCTGTTTGCCCTCTGTTCTTCAGGTTTCCATTTGGCTATCTACATTGTTACATTCTGTCTGCCTGGCCTTTGGTCAACTCCTTTTATTCTTTCTACTTTGATAACTTCCATGCCTGTGTTGAAAAATGGCACTGATGATGTTATGAGTGAATCTACTAAATGGAGTCACTGTTTTGTTACACTGACTTTTTCTTTCTGCAGACTTTGGCCCATCCTCTTTGAAAAAAATAAACTGGTAGCTCGTCATATGTCCCCAGTGACCTTTTCTGGGCTAGCCAATTATCTTGTCTTTTCACACAACAATTATTCAGAATTAAACCACTCCACATGCAATTTATTGATACATTTTGTCCTTATGAAGTTCACATAGAAAGGCTGTTCAGGTTATAGTGGGTCATTCCCTTAAAGACTCCACATATTTCAACTCAACCCACTCATTGCTACCATCCTGGGTTACTTTTTCCATCAGATTAATGATGTCCTTCATCTTTGCTTCCTGAAAACTGACAGAAGGTTGATAAATCCAGGCCTTCCAAGTCTCTGAACTTGAAAGTGAGACCAAAATTTCCAGTTCAATTCTGTTTGTTCTTTTAAAAATATCTCTATAAGTGATTTCATCACAATGAAAAAACTGGAATTGCTTGTAAACAGTGGTATATAGTCCCAGTACATGCATGCCTTCATCAGATCTGGGTTGGTTTTTAAACACCAGTGAATTATACTAAAACATCCTTGAAGAAACTTGGCTCAGTGTTTTCAGTCATCAATTTTGACAGCCTGCTCTAGCAAGTTGGATCTTAAAAGTAAAATCTTTCAATTGCGTTTCTCTGACTATGTTTTGTAGCCTCTATTTGAAGAAACTTCTTAACAACCTTTGTGGCAGCCAAGGGAATGAGAATGGAAGCAGCTAATCTGAAGAGCCTGGTGCTGTCAGTGGGAGCAGGTGGGTTGGATCTTCTGATCTGTGGCCACTCTTCAGGGGAGCTCTGTGTGTTGTTCTGAGCATCTGTCTCAGTATAGATTTCTGTGGAGTACTTTCTGATCTGTTACTCCTCCTCCACTAAGCATCCTAACAAATCTCTCATCTACTACAGTGAGAACAAAATGAAATAATTCAATTATTAAATTCATTTTGATCTTGTTTGGGATATTATCTTGAAATCTTTGGTTGAAAGATCTGTTTCCTCTCCAGGAGGATATATTGCATTTTACATTGTTATCATCAGAGTAATATAATTATATTTCTAATTATTTAATTGTTTACTTTTGTGAGAAAAATGGCTCTTCAGACAATTGGTCATTCACATCTGTGAACACCAATGAAATGGACTCATGAGTGTCAACTTGTCATAATGAGCTGCTGGTAGTGAGAGACATCAAGATTCATTTTTATGTAGCAAATTAGAAACTCAAAGCAAGCAAAAAT
>JAOXXN010000395.1:78754807-78784158 GCA_026770055.1 Myrmophylax atrothorax
CAGAACCGTGGTTGTTTAAGAACATGACCAGACATTTTGTTCAGGGACCTGTCATTTTCTTGGTTTCTAGTAATCCACATTGTGTTTTCTTCTTTCCATGCACTATTAATGTTACCTCTTTAAACAAAAACAAATTAAAAAGAAAGGGTCATTTACATGCATTCATGGTTGTGAATCAGATTCTACCTTCAGGACATGATCCACCAAGGGAAGAATGAAATATGAGGAGCTTTTGTAGAAGTTAAGGAATTGTGGCACAAAATTGTAGGGAGAATGCTTGGAATTACTTGAATCTTTCCAGATTCTCTGGGCTGCTCTGTCAAGTATCTTCAGTGCCACATTTCCCATACCAAAATAATTTCCCTGTAAGTTTTATAAAGTTCTTTAATTATAGTTTCTACAAATCTGTTTCATGTTCTGAAATGTTTCCATTCATAAATATGACTTTGTTACACCATACTATATACCTGAGTTTAACTTTGGATTCTGTGTTTTTTGCATAGTTCCATCTCAATTTCATAACTGTCATAAGCTGGTTATACTTCTTGGGCCATGTATATATAGTTTGACAAGCCTATGGAAATGTAATCTTGTACTCATAATCTCAGACTCATAAAAAAGGTGTTACTTACTGAGTTGCAGTTTTGAGATGTAAGCACTACATCATCCAATACCTGCAGTTCCTTTTTATTAATAAATCTATTCTGTCCTTTCAAAATTATGGAAAGTTTGGTGTAATTGCTGAGAGCTCTGACATAGCTTGTGCAGTAAGCTGGTGTGGCAGCTTTGCTATTCCTCTCAAAGTTCCTCAGGAAAGAATGTTTAGCAGGGTTTCAGCTACTTCCATAAGAAAGTAAAGCATATTTTCTGTGTTGACCACCTGCCTGCCAGTGTTACTGTCCTCATGGAAATACTTGGTCATTTTCAACTACATTTGAGAAAATTCTTAGAGATATGACTGTATATAGAGTAGTGGAAGTTGCAGCCTGAGTAGAAGAAGGCAAAATGTGAAACATTTACAAGAGCAGAAAAATAGAGTGGATTTTCCCCTTATTTCTTCTATTTGTTGGTCAGTCAAGTTAACTAAATTAATCATGATAAAAGGCTCAGAATAAATTGTTGTATTCTAGTTTTAACTTGCCAGTGAACTGACAATGAGCTAAACAATTTTATGGGTAGAGCTGAGTATTGCTGGTGCAGTTTAGTGGCTGTTGAGGTGGGACTCTTCTAGAAAACATGGCCTTTCTGGAAAAGAGGGAAGGTGGAGTGAATACAGGGAACACACTGATAAGCAACCAGGTGTTCTTAGTGCTGCTACTCGCAGGACAGCCTTGTAAGGTACAAGAGGGATTGTGATTCCCTACTGCTTTTCACTGCCTTTTGGTATTGTATCAGAAGAAAAATTAAGTCATTAATTTGACTTTATAATTAAAAAATACTAGTTTTAAAGAAATAGAATATTACTATGGAACACTATTTTGGGAGCTTTTAACTCCTTGTTCATTGTCCTGCCAAATACATGTGTAACTCTGAACTGTCAGTCAAATCAGTCATTATTTTGTACATTGCCATCTAACAATCACACAGAAAGTGCAGAATGATTAAAGAGTATGGATTCAAATACTTACAAACTGGTGCAGCACATAAACTCAGAAAGTATTAATCCTAAATACTTTGAATTAAAATAAATCTTGAAAATCACAAGCAGAAAATACCAAATTATATTGTACAAGGGTGTCATTTAGCCTTTTTTCATCCTAATAACATCAGGTTACAGTGATCTGAGAGAAACTAGAGGAACATCAGAGCTACTTTTTACTCCAAATCTTTAGAGTGAAAGATCCACGGACTACATACAGATGCCTTGTGTTTTAAATAACTGTGAAAAATAGGAGTTTAAATAGATGTAGGCATGTAGATTTAAAACTTTCTAAGTAGCTATAATCATTACTCCTAATGAAACATCTTAGAATAAAAACTATTCAGGTCATACAAAGTATATCTGGTGCCATCTGCTGATAATAATTAAGAAATATTTGGTAGTGATACTAAGCTCAGAGATCTAATAGCTCTCTTGCCCCAAAATATATTTCATTGCATTTAAAAATGTTATGACTAATTACAAATTTCTCATGTGTAGTGGAACTTTACCATTGTGAATCACAGAATGGGTACTGTTGGAAGGAACCACAGTGGATTATCTGGTCCAACCTCCCTGCTCAAGCAGGGTCATCCCAGAGCACGTGGCACAGGATTGCATCCAGGTGGTACTCGAATATCTCCAGTGAGGGAGACTCCACAACCTCTCCACAATTTTTTCAGTGCAGTCACCCATACAGTAAAGGTCTTCCTCATGTTCAGGTGGAACTTCCTGTGCATCAGTTTCTGGCTGTTGCCTCTTGTCCCATTGCTGGCCACCACCAAGAAGAACCTGGTCCATGCTCTTGACACCCTCCCTTCAGATACTGATAGACATTGATGAGCTCCCCTCTCAGTCATCTCTTCTCGAGGCTGAACAGGCCCAGCACCATATCCTTGTAAGAGGGATGGTTCAGGTCTGTTTTCATTGCATACTTTTGTAATAATCAGACCTACAGCCACTGAATGCAAGTGATTAGACTTTATACAACACATTTCAAGTGTGTCTTTTGATGACTCGGGTGTTACATTGATAAAACATATAAAAGTTGCCTTTACCTTAGTCTTTTATTTTTTTCAGTAATGTATGCTGTGTGAAAAGACTATAGTAATGAAACTGTATAACTTCCTTCTTTCCTTTGAAATCTTAACAGCACTTACTTGTGTTCTATATCATTTGGAGAGCTGTGGGAAATTATTTCTAACTTCAAAATACTTTAAATTACTTCTTTCTCCTAGTATGAGTTAAGCATCCACAGCTTCATTCTCCATCAGGAAGCAAACCGGCATTAATGGTAATGGATCAAGAGCAGATTTCCAGCAACTGAATGTATATACAGACTGGGAATGAGATGCTGGAAAGCGGTGCCATGAAAAGGGACCTGGGGGTCCTGGTCATTGGCCAGTTGAATATGAGTCAGCAGTGCCCTGGCAGCCAGGAGGGACAACCATGTCCTGGGGGGCATCAGGCACAGCATCACCAGCCTGTCGAGGGAGGGGATTGTCCCGCTCTGCTCTGCACTGGGGCAGCCTCACCTGGAATATTGTGTGCAGGTTTCGGCACCACAATACAGGAAAAATATTCAGGTACTAGAGAGTGTCCAACGGAGGGCAACGAAGATGGTGAAGGGCCTTGAGGGGAAGCCGCATGAGGAGCAGCTGAGGGCACTTGGTCTGTTCAGCCTGGAGAAGAGGAGACTGAGGGAAGACCTCACTGCAGTTACAACTTTCTTGTGAGGGGAAGAGGAGGGGCAGGCACTGATCTCTTCTCTGTGGTGACCAGTGACAGGACCCAAGGGAATGGCCTGAAGCTGTGTCAGGGAGGTTTAGGTTGGATATTAGAAAAAGATTCTTCACTCAGAGGGTGGTTGGGGACTGGAACAGGCTCCCCAGGAGAATGGTCCCAGCACCAAGCCTGACAGAGTTCAATAGGATTTGGACGACACTCTGAGGTATATGGTGGATTTGGGGCTGGTCCTGTGCAGGACCAGCAGCTGAACTCGATGATCCCTGTGGGTCCCTTCCAACTTACTATATTCTGTGATCTCTTGAATCAATTTTATATATGGCCATTGTGTGTTATATTCAACTGTTTAAGAGACCTATATTGAAGGTCTTGCAACAATATTTAGCAAGCCCGCAGGCTTACCAGCACTTACAACTGGCAAACACAAGACAGTTTCCAGGTCCTGGGACATAAACTGCCATGATACCTCAAGGGTTTAGAATTGTACCTGGAAGTAGAGTCTAAAGCATTTGAACTGAAGATTAGATCATTCTGTCTGACAAGAGTATGGGTACTTGTTGTAAACAACCCCAATATGTGCTATTACACTAGTAGCAGATAACTCAAGTGTGTTAAAGTATTGTTGAAATAAAAATGTGTCAGAAATAGACACTGAAGTGAATATTTCAGGTACTATAAATATGAATACTGATAAATTTCTTCCTGATGGATCATTCAGGTACGGCTTTTAGTTGCTGTTTGCAGAAAGTTCATTTTGACCCTAAGTCCTGTTTTCTGCTCCTTTACTGTGCCCTTTTTTTTACATTTTCTTTCTTATTATAAGTGCCTGTAGTATTTCTGTTGAAAATTCTCTTACTGTAGTTCATATGTAGAGTCTTTTTCTCAGTAATTTCAACCATCTTTGTGCAACCATCTAATGCAACAAACAAAGAAATGTAATTTCTCAGCTTCTTCCAACTCTGGTTTTACTTAGACAATGAGAACAGAAAGCCTGTTCATTAAATTACATTACACTTCGAAGTTATATTACCTGTTTCAATAGTACTGTGTGAATGATTGTGATCAAAGGCTCAAAGCTTGGTGCATTTGGAAACCAAGATTATATTTCTGTCCTAGAACACTGTTAAATCTAAACATAAAATTCAGTGGCTGATGGATAAATGATTCTGCATGGATTTAATGTTAAGTGTTCTCAAAACCAGACAGAGATTATATTTATTCTTCTGTGCAAGAATCTGGATGTAAGTCTAAGTGACATTGATCACAGTACTCAAGAGGAACATAATTTCCCACAAAGTGCTAAGGGAAAGTGACTTATTTTGTGTTTCATATACAGTGAAAATCTTTTACATGAGACTCCAAAGGGCACAGAGAAAAATAAAACACCAGGACCAATAATTGCATTGCTTAACTGGAACAGGAACATTAATATCCTTTGATTCTCTTTGAGGGAATCATATTTCTGAACAGAAGAAAACATAAGTGAATGACTACTTGCCCAAATCAAGAAACCTGGATTAGAAAAATTAACAGCTACACCTATCCTGTTCAAAACCACTGGAACAAAGAATATATACTACAGGAAAAAGCAACATTTAACTAGCAACTATGTACATTTTGTGGGTGTAAGGCTCTGGAGCCCTGTATGCTGACAAAACTGACTGACTCAACTAATCACTACTAGTCCCAAGTGAATTATGTTTTGCCTCATGAGATGTGATTAAGGAGATAAACCTGAGTGGCATTTCAAATATTTGAGTTCTGATTACTCTACCCTAAATGGGTTCATAGATCTCAACTGTGGTAGCAAATACAGGATTTGCTGTTGTTTAGGCTATATTTATCATGGACTCATAGAGTTTAATGACAGAAGGAAGCACTGGATCACACTGGTTGATGTCCTGTATATGCTAGTACACCTGTCTTCATAATCTGGAAGGCCCAGACCTGTGAGTCTGTGTTGTGGATGATACAGATGCTTTTGCATGGACAATAAATCCAGTTCATTGAGATCACCTTCTGCATGAAAATCAGGGGTATGTCCTGTGCACCAGTTACATCAGACTTACTGCCATCAGGCGATGGAGCACTCTTCTCAATGCAGTCCCCACACCCCAATAAGCCCGAGCTGTAAGATGACCCCATAGTGCAACTCATTCTGTTTTGTTAACCCATGTCTGAGGAAATCTACGCTTGGCTATTATATGGTTTTCCAAAGAGGACACATTAGGTAAAAGCTGTACCTCATTTCTGTTTTGAATTTTTCTCATGCCACATTCTGAACCTTTCTTTTGTACACTTTCTTTTTCCTTTTGGTTTTAGACTTCCATTAGTATTCTCTAATTTTTCTGCAATGAAGACAATTGTACCATGCGCAAGTCATCTTTCATTTCTCACCTGTGATGAAGTGGCAGTTTGAATTATTTGAGAACCCTTTTCCCCCAAATTACACACTGATTTTGTGGCTCTCAATCATCTTCAATTCTCAAAGCCCTTTTAAAAATACATATATTGACAGTGGTTGTGTTATGCAAGCACTGGTTTCACTGAAGTCACAGTCAGATGTAATTTCAGCTTGCTACTACTGATCACCACTTTCTTCTTTATCTATCCTTTTCATATAGTATGATACTGGGAGTTACTGCTGAGCTTTTTGTGCTCTCCCACAAGAGTGGTCCTGATATAATTCATTAGCCAGGTGACTTAGTACATAAAGGTGTCTTGTTTGAATGGACAATTCAGATGTGAACATCGGGTTGTTTGCTCTGTGTGATGGACTTTTCATTTTTTCTTCACTTACATAAGTGAATAACTTTCCTAGCCAACATTGCAAGCCAGCTGTCATCCTTTCAAGACTTGCTACACTGTACATATGACATCTGAGTAGGTGAAGTATGAGCAAAGGGACCTCCCATGTCCTGGCAACCATGGCAGAGCACACATACACCTACCTATCCTATATCACACAAACATACCTATTGTTATTTGTCTTTTGCTGATTTTTGTTTCATCTGGATTTATTACAGAAACCCAGAACTTCAGTAAAAAGTTTAATAATGTGAAGCAGGATAGCTATGCAGTGCTTTCCTGTCAATTCTTTTAGGGACAGGAAGTTCCCTACTATTCCAGATTTCTATAAATCTCTGCCTCTTGTTAGATGTTTTTCAGTTAGCTCTTTCTTTGCCCAGTACAGTATGCATGCAACGATACTGTGTAGCACTGACCCTTTGATTAGTATGTCCCATGGCACTAAATATAATGCCTTGGGGAGCTCTGTGTTTATGACCTCTCCTCTTCCAAAATTTTTATCTCCTTAAAGTACAAAATGAGTCATGGGAAGGGCTGTAATACATTTAAAAAAAAAAACCAACAAAGACTAACCAAACCCAAATCATTAACTTCTGTTCTTCAAGACTCAACAATGTGCTCTCCTTACTTGCTCTGGCATCAATGTCATATTCCACAGGCCATTGCAGTGTAGCTCCTTCTGTCTGTCTTTTTTGTCTTTAACAATACAAAGGGGAAATTTATTTGTATATTTTGTAAAAAATATGATGGATTTGTTCCCCTTTGTATTAATGTCTTCTGATCCTTTCTTTTATTTTGCTGGGAAGTTAATCAAAGTGATACAGAGATAGGAGACTGGGTAAGGAAAGTAACTTCCAGACAAGAAGCCTGAAGTTCTTTTGTGCATGTTACTCAAGAATTGTTGTAGCTAGTTGTTGTGTTGGGCAGTGTAGCAGGTACTGTAATATTTTTAGAAATATCCTGTGTTCTTTTTTGGTTGCTTGATAGGCAAAAGACAGTCTTTGAGGAGAATTGGTTCAGGTGCACGAGAGGGCAGTGTTTGTCTCATCCTGCTGTGAAATGATATGATGTAAAATTGATGCAGCTTAAAAAGAGCATTCCCATAACAATTATTGGCCACATAACATCTTTTGCTCTGTGTTACCTGAGACATACGTTACTTACACTGCAGGTAAGTGGCCATTTCCATATGTAGATAAGTATCTGATCAGAGCAAAAGGTAGCCTACTTGGAGCAGACAAGCAGCTTGTTCATCCAGAAAGGCTGGCAGAGACTAACTTCACAATCTGCAGATGCTGAGGGTACCAGCAGTAGAATGCCTGAATGACAAAAGAGCACATGTTGATCTTTACTCCACCAAGATCCTCTGTAGTTCCTACTACAGATGTTTTTTATGATGTGCTCCATGCCACCTTTGGATAGCGCATGAAAAGCTGGAGGAGTACATGGCTTACTTTTT
The DNA here is from genome assembly GCA_026770055.1 of Myrmophylax atrothorax. Lineage (NCBI taxonomy): Eukaryota > Metazoa > Chordata > Aves > Passeriformes > Thamnophilidae > Myrmophylax > Myrmophylax atrothorax. The sequence continues at coordinate 78,762,460 of JAOXXN010000395.1, forward strand.
GTCTGTTTTTCTAGTCAGGAGAAGCTGAATAGATTTTTAATGTAGATAAGAATCTTTATAGAAGAAACCCTCTGAGAAGGACAATTCTGTACCAATAACTCTGTTAAAGATCTCTGTCAGCTAGTTCTTAATCAATAGAGTGTGCATAAAGTGGGATTTGGCCTCTATAATAACATGTTCCATTTGCATTTGAACTAAGTGCGATACATCAAGCATCTTCTTGTGCACCTTTTCCAACTTGGATCATGGTATTATACTTTGCAGTGAAAGGAGATAAAACACTTCTTTTGAACACTGGTTGGGAAGGGGCCTTATGTTTCAGCTCTAGATTAATATGCAGTCTGTTCTGGTAAAAAGCATAGAAGTTGTACTGCAGCTGTGGCAAGATCAGCATCCGGGAAGAGTCACAACAGGACTGAGACAGACAGGCAGCTCATTATCCCAGCACAGAAAAAACCCCTTTCTCCAGCCTTGCTGAGGCAAAGAGGGAAGTGAGGATCCCTCTGGAATTTGGCTATTAACACCTGTCTGGACTGCATGAACTATAAAGAGTAGAACTTGCCTCAGAGAAACTTGCTCCCCTGGAGTGAGATGATGATGAAATGCACTGAAGCTCTTTGGGAAATTCTTTTTGTAAAAGGTCTCATTTACACAACAGAAAGAATCTGTAGCTGATCAAGGGTCAGCAACATGCTGGCAAGCCATACTGCACACTGTTTGTCTGCATCTGCAGACACAAGCAAAATCCCATCAGTGCTGCATGAGAATAGGCACCTGAGATTATTACTGAAAGGTGACAACCAGATGCTGACCATGGTTTTGATATTTCAGTCTCCATCCAGAACACATGCAGCAGTCTCTGTTGTTGGAGTAAATTGCTAGCCATGTGTTACACTTGTGTAAGCTTGGTTAAGAGGGAAGATTAACTTTTAATGAATTTATTTGACCTGATTCCATTGTACAAGAACAAGGGAAAAGACAAAAATATTTACATGAAGGAATAAATGCATTTTCCCTTGGTAAAGGAAAGGTATGCAGTCACTGTTCAGGTAGGAACGAAGTATGCAGTAAATTTAAAGCAAAATTAAATAGTCCTATGATCTTGAATCAAAGAAGCATAACTCAACTCTTAAATGTGAGATGATTGTGTGATAATTACATCAGTAAAACATAAACCTTGGTAATTTTGAAGAGTTATGAAAAATCTCTTCTATAATATAAAGCAAACATACAGTATGATCAGAGGTCTGAAATTCCTCTTGTCTGTATAGATGGTTGCTATTGCTTGTTTTGGAAAGAGAGATGGAGATTGTCCAAGTACTGGGATATATGGTCTGGATCACTGAAAAAGTTTCAGAGAGGTTTGTCCCTAACTAAATAGTATGCTTGACTTTCTTATTTACATAAAAATAAGAAATGTTGCTTTCCTGGGAGAAACTTCCTGTACTCACTCAAATGCATCTTTGTGAGAGATATTGGTCTTATAGCTTGAGCATGAAATAGGGTAGCATACGAGTATCTACCACTCAGTCCTCACCCACAGGGAAATGGGCAATTGTGGAGTAGGACAAAGAACGTGGAGCTTGTGCTCTGCTCATACCAAGCATCAGTTTTTAGCTGGAGGACCAGGCATAAAGCATATTTTTGAAGTATACCATGGTTTTTATAATAATCATAACACCTTCCTTTTTCTAATCTGTTGTAATTCTGATGTAAACAGTTAAAATTGCCCAAGATAACCTGGAAAGTTTCACATTATGTGTTCAACCTATACCTCCAATAGAGGGGTGGCCATAACTTTTGTAGGTGATGGTGATAAAAAATTGAGAGAGAAGAACCTCTTCTACAGTCACTATTACATGGAAAAGGATGTCTATCTACTAAGATTGGGCTTGGACTAGATCATTCTTGTGTCACAGGCTCATTTTTTTTCCTATACATCCCTCCTGTCTCAAATTCTGCTTCTTATATCACCTAGCTTATGATGGTGTTTAATTGTACTTTCTATGTATTTTGAAAAATGTATTTTTAAGTAGGGGTATTTATAATCACTAGAAAGTTCTTTCTCTGTGCTGCTATGCTGCACCAGATCATTTGTGTGTTACCTTTCAAAATAATCATTTGTCACAGTTTAGGAACAATACTCCCCAATTCAATGTCCTCATTGAGACTTTCCCAAACCAGACACTGCTCTGCTTGCTTGTTGCGCGCCACCTCCTTTCCTCGTTCCTGCTCTGGGCATGGAGTTGAGAGTTAGAGGCACAAAAGGTAAAAATCAGGGGTTGAGATAAGAGCAATTTACTGAAAACAGCAATGGGGTAAGAAAACAGACACTAACAGCAATAATATTAACAACAAAAGGTATAAGACAAAGAAATTATTTCAATGGAAATTAAAATAATACTAGACAGTTTCAACTGCCATGTCTTCTCCTCCAGACTAGAAACAAGAGATAGAGTCCCTTACTCCTGCCCCTGGCAAGAGATGTGAGATGGTATCAAAGAAAGTTAGGGTCTGGCCACACCTCCCTAAAATTAACCCCGTCCTTGACGAAACCAGGACACTAGTGAAGTCTGAGCTTACCAGAAATATAATTCAACACTGTTTTATCTTATCTACAGAATGTCCTGTCAGACATACATGCCAGAAATCACATTCTTTACAAACCTTCTATATAATTCTGCAAAAAATGACAAGCAAATCTGTTAGACGTATTTAGTGAAAGCACTTAAAATTTTTCATTTGGAACAAGTATCTGTCCATATTACAAAGAAAATCAACAAAGTCAAACCAAAAACCAAAACAAACCAAAGCCTAGCGACCTGTACAAAGTCAGTAATCAGAAGAGATATTGCCTCAGAGGCTGAGCTGTCAGTGCTGAGCTCAGTGATACAAAAGAAGTATCTAAGTTTTAAACCTCCTGTGCTCTGAACAGATGCCATTAACTTTGCAGAGGGCTCTTTTTCGACCTTTGCTTTTAAGTCTCAGTTTCTGTTGTTTTTCTATAAGTGCTCATCTGTATGGAAACCACTTAGCTATATGTGGGCCACTCTATACCACACTGAAGTCTTCCAACAGTACTGTTGTTTGGCCCAAATGTATGACCAGTTAATGTAAGTTCTTTCAGCCCTTCATCCATGAGGGCATAAAAGAGAGTGACAGCAGTTACAGAACTCCTTCATATGGCCTCTGAATGTCTGCTAATCTGTAGTTCTTTCTGCAACGTGGACTTTTCTAGCCAACAGTCATTAATTCCTTGGAATATCTGCCAATTTTAATTCTGATTTTTTAAAAAAAAATGTTTAAAAAGGATTTCCCAGCGTACATGGCATCACAGTGATTTCAAAAGTTGGATTCCAAATATGAGAGACTCATAGCTGTCCCAAAGAGAAGGGAAAAATATTTTAAGAAAAAATGTTCAGCTGCCTCATCTGTCAGTCATTCTCTTCAACTAGAAGGAAATACGGACACCTGCAACAAAATGAGATTGCTCTCTGAAACAAAAAAGTAAGAATTTGAAGCTTCTCTTTTTATTTCTATAATCTTCTATGGTCTGTCTCTTGCTGTCAGTAAGGGTATAGTTGTAATAGCAGGGAACTAGACCACCTTGGTGCCTTGTGATAAACTTCCAATGTTGAGATAGAGAAAATATAGAGCCATAAAAACCCTCTACCCAACCAGAAAGATCCTATTTGCCTGTATCTCCTGATTGACAGCAGAGCTCAAAATACCATTTTGGTAGTAACACCACTGAAGCTTGTTCCCCAGCCAGCTCAGATTCTAAGGGTCCCCTAGTCCCTATGTTTAATGCAACTCCTTTATCCCCAAATATAGCAGTTGCAACACTGAAACAAGGTCTACATCACCACATCATCATCCTAAACTACAATTATCATTCTAAAAATTATTGTAGTTAATTTATTGCTGGTGCAAATTATTTCCTCTTCAGTACTATCCATAGTAAATTTACTGCTGAGTTTATCAAAGTGTAGAAGCAAATTTTCTTCCCATTTATCTCCAATGTACTTCTAATTAAAGTGGCCTAATACTCCTGTGGCCTCAAGTTTCAAGTACTCTCAAATAAGATTTTAGAGACAGAGATGATGAACAGCCAATAAGCAAAGAAGACACAGATCTTGAATTATGAGGACCTACCCTGCAGCTTCTCCCAAGAACCCTTCATCTTTATCATCATGACATGAGTACACACTGTTCTGCTCTTACGTTGCTCCCAATTGATCTCAGAGCTTTGCAAGAGGTGCCATCTATAGTTTGTACTACCCTGAAGACTGAAAAATCAATGATCAGAGAAAAAGGGCCATCAATTACCAAGCCATTTAGGTCCTGGAGACAAGTCCGTGATGTTTTTTTAGAGAAGACATCTTGAAGTGATTTTAAAATGACACCAGCTACTATCATTCCAGATGCTAAGAAAGTTAAACAGCTTTCTCTAATGACAGCTGTTCCCAAGGATAAATAACTCCACAGGCCAGATTAAAATAAGTAAAGTAAGTACTCTTCTGTTTCAGTCCAACTGTGCCTAGGAAACTAACATTATGTAAATACTGCTTACTGACAGAACAAATCTGTGAACAGATTTCAGTCTCAAGCTGAATAATAAAGGCTACATTTTCTGAAGAATGTTTACGTTTCCATGAGTAATACTGGAAGTTTAGTCCTTACATTTACTTATTTTTTTCCATATAATTTGCTATAATATTGTAAGGATGAAGGGTTCTTGAAAAATTCTGAAGAGAAGAACTCAGTGCAGGTTTTTCTCCTTTGAAGGGAGAAATATTTTAAGCAACTTAACATATAAAATGCAAAGGCCTGAGAAAAATATCTGCCCAAATATATCTTGCAAAGGCAGACAGCTACAGAGTACCTACATGTTTGCAGTGAAAACCAGCTGGTTATGCTTTAAGAAAATAGTTTTCCTTTTAAAAAGCTGCCATCATTTACAAATGCAACCAATTTGGGAAACAGCCAAGATAGCTCAAGTTGATACGACAGTGAGTTCTTCCCAAACCCTGTCTTCAGGTATCATCTTTACCTTGGTTTTAGGTTTGAGCTAGAATAATCATTACCTAGGCCCTAGAATTCATCTCTTTTGGGTAGCTTCATCAATGACAGATTCTTCTTGTGGCTTTTCTCATCCTTTTCAGGGAGGTCTTTCATGAATAGCATGTGAAAAAACAAAGCCTTGTTTTATTGGATATCTGATTGATAGGAAATATATTTTGTAAATCAAGGGGAAAATTCTAATACTGACAATTAATTTCTCCAGAATAGAAATACAAATATTTTTTCGGTCTTCAGCTTGAGAAAACTGGACTGACTCAGCCTCAAAAGGTAACATTACTTTTCTTTCTCTCTCTTTCTTTTTATAATATTAAGGACAGTTTTTAGGTCCCTTCAAGATGCATGCTTCTATACTGTGAGCTCTTTCTTTATCATAAAATAGCTGTGATTCACAACAAAGTAGTATTCAGACTTTCCCTGATGCTAAGGATGTTTACAGAAAGTGTTCATCAACTAGTTGTGCACATGGAGTTAATGCAGTTATGTCTGTTCAATTACTTACTCAAAGAAAGAGATTTCTGGACAACACTACAGTCCTTGAACTTCAGTTTTGTTACAAACAGCTGAATCATAAGAGAAAACAAAGAAAATTGTCATTCACTGGAAATCAAATTGCCTGCAAATAGCAACTGCATACCTTCCAGAGGAGAGATTTCCAGTCCATCTGGATGGTCATCTTTAACCTTAAGATAAATCTGTCGGAGACAGATTTCAGACTGTTTCAGACTGTTACACCGTGTCAGCTTGCACTTACACAGTGCCTAAAGCCATACCTCACCCTTCCTCCAATGCAGAGCTGACAGAGGTGGTGTATCAAGCTGTGGAATGTCAAACAGCTGTATATGCCTCCTGTCTTGGCTCAAGCTGAGGATGTTCATAAAGGTCCATCTTTCTCACCAAAATTCTGTTGGCTGGTTTATATCAAGGCCTGCTCACTGAGACCATTGGATGATCCTTGCTATATGAACCCAGATGAAGATAATACATAAACATTGTGGAAGGCAAGGAAATCAGGGTAACCTGAAGACATTTCTTCTTCTTTTAAAGATTTGCATAGACCAGGTGTTTCCAGAAAATACATCACTATATCAATGTATGCACAAGTATGAAAGGGCCCATTCATTTTTTTTCCTAAGAAATAGCTGGCAATTATGTATTTTTTTTTCCTTTTTTTGCTTTCAGAAGACAACCTCTCCCCAGTTTCAAATGCTGTCTTTCAGGGTATATCCTTTGATCAATATTTCAGTAGTGGATAAGTCCAGTTGAAGACCTATTCACTATCAAAAAGATATCAAGTGGCTTTTTTATTTGGTTTGGTTTGCTGTGGTTTGCTTTGTTTCATTTTGGTTTCATTTTTTTGTTTGTTTGTTTGTTTTGTTTCTGCAGAAAGCCTGTGATCTCAGAACCCTTGCAAATATAAGGAATAAGGTATCAGTTTCCTCTGATCCCCTATCCAGAGTATAAGAAAAAGAAGGAAGGATTTTGACTATGTTTATCCTAATAGCTTCTAAGTGTCTGAGATGGTTGTGAGTGACCATTTAATCAGGAATTAGCCATCAGAAGAAACAGACCCAACATAAATAATAAGTGACATTTTTATCTCCCTCCTTATTATTAGATTTTTTTTTTCATGCTCTAACGGTAAAATTTCTGGAAATGTGTATGCATTTAAGTTATAATTCTTGCTGGAAAAGCCATGCTTCCTGACTCTAGCTTTTTTTTACTGTCATTTTTTCCTAATGACTAGTATTCCTCTTTGAGATGCAGAATATCTAACATACATTTATTTTTATTGGTAAAGGATATGTGTCTGCTTCTAGGAAATACTAACCTTGGGGAAATAAGTTTCAGGATTACATCACTATATGAACTTCTGTCACTACATGTAGAGGGATCTATATGTGTATAGAAGTCAATATTACAGTCTGAGGAATAATAAAAAAACATAGGTAATGAAAATTATATGAGACTGGGAACTGAAAAGTTGTGTTTCATGGCAAAGATAATGAGTAAGATACAAAGGAAGGATGCATTTGAACAAAAGCCTGAACATGCAATACATGCCCACTAGATGCAGGCTACTGCAGCTCCTGCAAAAGAAAGGTTGTGGAGAGCATGGACAGCTGGGAGCATTGAGATAAAAACCCCCATGCAAATAGAGCTAGGCTTCTATTCAGTAGCACAGGCTTATTTAATCACTTCTTGTACAAGACACATCATGCTCACAGGTAAAAGTTGGAATAAAAGTTTTATAAGTAATCTTAGGTTCTGAAGTTTTGAAGGCAGAAATTAAATTACAAATGAGTTAAAGTATTAATAAATTCAAGGATTAAGGAAATATGTAGAATCCAATACAAACAAAGCCTGGCATTTTTAACACAGAAAATGGATAAAGGCAGATCAGCTGAATTGCCTAGCAGGCCCGAGTGATTGAAGCCTTAATTGGGTAACTTAAGTACTAGTCTCTTTGCAGTATTAGAAAACAGGTGGTCTTTCCAGGAAGAAGAGAAAAACTGACTCCACTAAAAAGTCCTTCACTTTTCTTTGCAAAGTGATCATGCAAAACCTACTGAAGATATGCAGTCCAGGAAACATCTGGTTCTTTCCTTCTGAATATTTTGTGAACTCTGCCAATATAATTTATACATAATCATACTAGTTTTAGCAGGACTACTGCCTCTGGAACTCTAATGAGAACAAATATGTTGAAATGTTGGCAGATGTTTGTGCTTTTCTAAACTTCCTGAACTAGAACACTTGCATAAGATCCTGGCTCAAGAATTTATTTCCTGGGTTGCATCAGTTCAATTTCTGTATGATACAATATAAGTATTCATTTTGTTATCATTATTGTTCTTAGGACTCTGAAGTCTAGATCAGGCACTCACTATGGAACAGAGCATATTGTCCATCCATAATCAAAGGTAAAAAACTAAAGACAAACCAATGCCCGAGGACATTAGGGGGCAATGTCAATTAAATGTGTCTGCCTTTTACAAAATAACAGATTAATAATTATCAGTAGTCTTTTTCATAGGATTTTTAGGCACTAGAGCAAAGATGTGAGCATGAAGGGACCAGGGAAGAGCGAAGACTAAAATTATGTATGTTTATGGGGAGCTCCATGTAGGCTTTTTGAACAAATAAGCAGAAGAGGCAATGTATGGAGTAACTGAACCTCATTCCCGGACCATAAATGAAAAACTGTTTATAGAATTAGAATAGCTGTCAATATATTTAAAAATGAAGGTTTTTTTATTGCAAGGGCAACTGTCAAACATGCAAAAAGGTGCATGAGCAAGTCGAACTGGGGGGTTTTGGAGACAGTCTTGGCAGCAGTGTATAAATAGATATTCCTGGGACAAAAATGCTTTTTTCAGGGCCAAGATGTTACAGTAAGTGAGCTTTAAAATAACTGTGACCGTAATGAGAATTTTACCAGCATGAGTGGATGAAAAAGACCAGGTTTTAGTAATGGTTCTGTGGGCATAGCAAAGAGTCTAAATTAAACCTGGCATGCAGCTTATATGTTTTTGAAACTAGCAGGACAGGAAGAGTCCTTTGAGAGTCTGGAGATGAGGCAGGGAAGAGATGGCTCGAAGGAGAGATAGAGAGCCCTGTTTTAGCTGTACTGAACTTGAAATGACAGCCAGACACTACCCAAGAGCATATCAGGAAGGCACGCCTTGATTCTATCCAGTGGAAGTAATGTTTCTGAGAAGAGAGATGTGGAATGAAGCAGTGTCTGAGATCCTTCAGGTAAAGATGGTAGTGGATTTTGTAGGTGACATGAAACAGGAGGGAGTCAGGAGAGGGACAAGAACTATTGGAAGTATAGAAAATGTGACCTATGAGAAAATGATGAAAGAATTGGGATTTTTTTAATTTAAAAAAAAGGAAAACAGAGGAAGCTTTATTGCTGTCTACATAAGCGTTACAGGTAACTGGAAAATGGAGAAAATTAACTGATCTCCATTGGAATCGGCAGAAGAATACATCAGTTTAAGGTAAAGGAGCACAGAAAAGCTTTGTGCTAATATGGGTAGCAATTCATGAAGACTGTGATGTCTCCTCAGCTGGATTTTTATAAACAGATATATATCCACAAAGAAAAGCAGATAGATATAAAAGCTAGCTAGAGCTTTCTTTGCTGAGGTCTGGCAAGATGATTCTAATAATTTCTTGCAGTCTCTCACTAGTTTTCCAAAATTAGCTCAGTTGGTTAAAAGCTGGTGCTAATAATGCCAAGATCATGGGTTCAATCCCCTGTATAGGCCATTCACTTAAGAGTTGGAATTGATGATTCTTGTGTGTCTCTTCCAACTCAGAATATTCTGTAATTCTGTGAAACTGATGATCCATGCAAAGTCTACAAATAGGAGACATAGCATATATTCTGCACTGTTTAAAACATGCATGTTCATCCAGCATTATGTGTGTGGGTTTCACTGATATTTAGGACTTTTTTGCATCCAATATAATTTTAAAGTCTAGGCCATACTTATGAACTCCAAAAGTCATTAGCCGTAGGGCAGTAAATATGATTTTTGTCATTGCTAACAGGTCACAGGCGTGGGGAGGACCTGTCAGTATGGGGGCTCAAGACATGTCTTGCTCTGCCTCAGTGGGAGCTGTTTTCAGTTGGGGCATTAATTAACTCATGGTCACGTGCCTGCTGCTTCTCCACATTTATTTCACTTTGGGAGTGCACGGGCTGGGGGCTGGCACCCTCCATAGTCACTGTGAGACAAACAGCCCCTGCAGGGTTCACAGAGTTCACAGGGATAGAACTTGCGACCTTGGCTTTATTAGCACCATGTTTTAACCAAAGAGAGGGGATTCACTATGCAACTCCCAGACTTTGCCTGGCAAACAGAGAAGGAGGCACATTGTGATAAGAAAACTTAGGAAAATAGCCTCACAGGCACCCCTGGGGAAGGTGTTTCCAATCACCATCACTGATCTAAATCTGACAGAAAATCTGGAATATTGACAACTGCCTGTGATGCCCTTTCTTGCCTGATGCCATCAACCAGAGGAACCAGAGGAAGAAAGAAGGGCAAATGTGACATCAGAGAAATGAGATAGATTTTGGTAAATTTTCTTGACTAACAATATTTTATGAGTATCACTATTAATTACATTTTTCTGTATATTTTGTGCTGTTGTTAATGTTATTATTATCATTATGTTATCGTTATGTTATCATTATTACTATTGTCATTATTATAACTATTAGTTGCATTTTTACTAGATTATTTAGGTACTAGTTAGGTTCATGTGGTATACTGACTCTTGTCTGTAAGCATGATCTTTTCATATGAAAGTCTGATGCCTTCCTCTGAAACAGAATTGCTCCATTTATTCAATGCATTATTGTTTTAACCTTGATAGGATACTTGATGATAAGATAAAAAGTTTTAGTGCCATATTTCTAAGATGTTATATAGAAACTATTTAAACACTGAAGAAGTGGGACCTGAATATGTGTAGGTGGTTTCTGTGGTACTCATATTTATGCAGAAAACCCTGTAGTCTAAACCAGTGATGTTAAAAGCCTTTTAAATTACAACTGATGTGTAAATTGTTGGAGCCTTTCCAATATGATGAATGACTTTAGGCAGTCAGAGCTCTTCCATAGAGGCCTGATACAAGGAAATTACTTGTCTTAAAAGCCCAGCCCTGTCCTGTGGCTACCTGTTAAACATAGTCTTTGACTCTCAAGTTCAGACTTTTTCTTTAAATCTATGAATAAGAGGGAAAGAGATGCAGAAAGCTATGAAGCCACTGTATCTACTGGAAGCAAAGACCCAGTCACACATTCATATTCAGCAGTAATTGAATCCCTGAAAATAGGAATTACCAGAATATAATCAGGTGCATTTTTTTGTTTTTCCCATTTTTTTGGTTTCTTTTCAACAATGTTCTGTTTTCTTCTCATTTTTACAACATTTTATGTTTCTCTTTATGTTTGTAAAGATTTCTCCCATTTTTTTAGTGTATTCAAAAGACACAGAGACATATTTCATGAAGAATTTAATTAAGCTTTTCCACAAAACTAGTTGTTTCTTCATCTACCTTTTTCTGGTCATGACCCCTTCAGTTAGTTTTCCTTATTTATCTCAGATAGTGCAGAGGGGACATTGGAAATTTTATTTTTATATAAATTAACTTAGTAATATTATTTGCTTGGTTAAAATGAAGAAAAAAATGTGGAAATGCTGTCCAAAATATTATCTATGAGATATGGGTGTCTGAAATTTTAATGTTTAACACATCTTGACCCAAAGCCTTACTTCACATGTTCCTTATTTGTTTTCACTTGCAACCAGTTATAGCTGTAACCAGAGGCTGAAATGAGTTGCACAGATGCAAGATGTGAGCTCATCTGGCACTGTGCATTAACATTTAATGGTTTTCACTGGTACAGTTCTATCATTGTACTTGCCATTCCTCAGTAACTGCAGCAGAGCTCTGGAAATAACTGGACTTGCTGACTGACCGTTTAAAACACTTGAATGCCAGTTGTACTTCTGGCTTGTATTTTTTTGTCAAAGCATCAAACTCAAAAAGTTCTTTTCAATATTTGTCATCAGATCTTAAACTTATGGCTCAAAATGACCAGTTTAAACTGAATTAGTAATAGTGCCTTACACTGATGCTGTTCATCAAAGAAATAATCATGACAATTTTAATACTTTTTTTGCCAAAGATCCCAAAGATCAGTGGAATGCTGTCTACATTTGTAGGCACAGTATTTTGTTTCATTTTGCTCAACTGCTTGTAATATTAATTTTAGCATTTCTGTTTAATATAATCTAATGAAAATTCATCTGTTATTCCTCTTGTACTGCAAGAGATACTTGAGCACATGTTGATAATACTGAGTTATTTTGGGTAGCAAAGATGAAGAGCAACTACAAATTCTGCAGAAAGATCTCAGAACGTGGATTAAATGGATGATAAGAGAGGAGGTGAAATTCCATGTATGTAACTCTAATGAAACACAGAGAAGGAGACAGATTCTGAACTTGCTGTTGTCATTCAGGAACAAGATATTGTAGTTGCAACAGCCACTTTCGTGAAAACATCAGCTCAGCTCTCAGTGGTGGTTCAAATTAGTAATAAATATTAGGAATTAGTAGAAAAGGATAGAGAGCAACCAAGATAATGTCCTATTGCTCCTATCTGAGGTTTAATGCTATGTAAATCCATAGCTTGCCTAAGCCTAGAATGTTGTTTGCAGTTCTGATTCCTCCTGTTTTGAACAGAATATAGTAGAAGTGGTAAGGATAAAAAAAGTGCTGGCCAATCATCAGCCCTATGAAATCACTTCTCCATGTAAATTATGTAAATTAAGCAAAGCTACTCAAAACAAAAGAGTCTGAGAAGATAGAAAATTGAGATTCAGAGGTCTGGAGAAGGCAAATTAGGAATGACTCGTCTTTTTGTCTTATGAGACAATGACAGTGGAAACTAGGAGGGAAGATGTTCAAAACAAAAAGAAGTACACCTTTTCAAATCACACACCAGCTGTGGCATTCCTCAGCCTAAGATGATGAGGATACATCAAATCAGTGATAGAAAAAATTTTGGAAACATGTGGCTATGAAGGACTGTATGAATGTACTGAGATCCTGCATTACTGGATGTCTCTAAGTCACAAATCACTGATGGCCAGCTGTATGTTTGTCTTGCCTAACTTTTTCTAAAGCATTTCATATAAGAAACCATCAGACACTTATGCTAGAAGGACCATTGCCCTAATTCCAGCTCTTACACTAAAGAACTTCTGTGCTCTGAGTGGAGAGACTATGAATATTGTTTGGGATAGGATGGGTAGATTTCAAGCACAGTACTGAGAAAACATTTTATTTGGTAGACACAATGCAAGGTAACATAATTTTGCCTTTTCTCTTTTTCTGACCCTTGACTTTTTTTTGACCTTACTGCTTTTCCTCCTATGCTTGTTTTTAATCTCTGCTTCTCTTTATTTTTTTCCTTTGTACCAGGCAATCCTCTAGCCCTAAGCACAAAGTAGGGCTAAAAGAAGTAAGTACTTACACTAGTGAATGTATTTTGTGAAGTGTTTCCCTCTTTCCTTCTTTGTTCTTGGCTGTCTACTGTGGTGCTGAGCCGAGGTTAGCGTAGAGTCTGTGATCTCTCAGCTATCAGACATGATCAGGAGACGCCGTAGGGTGAGATTTGTAGGGAGTTAGGAATCCTGTTTATGTTGTTCTCTGTTATTACTGTTTGCAGAAGAATTTGCAGTCTGTTGTACACTTGTTCACCAATTCTTTAGAGATCAGCTTAAAAAGTGGTTCCAGAGCAACAGCACTGTCTGACCTCCTGATCCAACATTGGGGGCTGACAGGCTGGTGGAATGCTGGTGGAGTCAGCCTTGTTTGTGCTGGATCTGTTGTGCTTCGACTGCGCTTCCAATGTTAAGCTAGGAATAATAAACATTTGGAGGGGGTAAAAGTTTTTCATTTTTGATCCAGACACTGGTGCAATGGTCTTGTATTCTTCCAAGATGAAGCTGTTCTAATCAGGTCTCTGAATTCAACTAACATAAACAATTGGGGCATTTTTCAGAAATGGTGTATTGCTTTTTTTTAAGTGGGTGGAATTGAAGTTGGCCTATGACAACTCCACTGAAAATTCAGTATTTAATTCTTGTTATGCTTTCATTATTAATTTTAGAAAGTGTTGTAGGTGATACATATACAGCACAGCATTTTCCCGCTTCTCTATTCTAAAATAATCAAAAGGACTTTGGTAAAAGACAGGGAACATATTTGCAACGAGACATGAGACATGAATTTGGCCTCTACTTCCCTGCTTTGGCACTGGAATAGCATTTCAGTGGAAAGTAAAACATTGTCTTTTTGCTCCTGATGACCCCAACAAATCTGAGCCCTGAAGCTATTAGTCTTTCTTCATTTACCCTTTCTTCCTTGAGACCATTGCTATTGGTTTTATAACAGGTAGGGGCTGGTATCATCAAACCCAGCTGTACACATGCCGAGTGATTGCTGTGACATAACAAATTACATTTTCCACAGCGTTAATCAAATGTGTTTTCAGTTATAATCTTACTAGAAAAAAACCCAAACAAAATCAATCAGTAGGACTTGTTCTTCAGCACTTTCAGTTACAAGGAAGGGAGTTGTAAGAAAAAGAAGAAAAGAAATACCAAGAAAAGATATATGCTTGCCAGGTAATTGATTTCTGTGAAACCAAACGTACCCTTAAGGATATTTAAATCAGATATGGTTAGAGATTCCATTCCTAGGTCCTGGCAGGTCCTGTACATCTATGATTTACTTTTCCATCAGATTTGTAGGGTTTATCTGTAACAGCCTCCCCAGAAAATCACAACATGTAACTTTCCATCAAACAGAAAGACTGTCATTGATTTTTTTTTTTTTTTTTTAGATATACCAGTAATGCCCATTGGTAGATCAAAGTGAAACCAGAGTCCTGTTGTGCTAACTACTGAGTATATACACAGAGAGATACAAACTCTTCTGCAGTTTCCTCAGGTATAGTATCTATAGATGACAACACAGTACCAGCAGTAATCACTATTGCTGTGCTCTTAAATAGATTAAAACCCCAGTACTCTTGATGTTGCATAGTTAGCAAATTTAGGATATATATTAGTTATCTGTATTTTTGGATGAGTGATCTGAATTTGAGAAATGAAAGGAAAGCTATAATTTAAAATGAGAAGACTCAATTCTAGTTTTCTTTCATGATCTCAGCTAACAAATCCAGAATATTTTGACATTCTCAAAGTCTTTCCCTGCTGATTTTTCAGTTGTATTTGCTATATGCATTTGAATTTTGTTTAGTGTGTTTTTTCATAGGGAATTCCAAGTAAAATGTAATTGAGTCAGGTTTAAAGGGTACTTTTTCATGCTGTGTCACTTTTCAGACTTGCAGTGTACTGCAAGATGTTCCTAAATACAGCAGAAACTTTGAGCTTTATTTATTTATATTATCTATTAGTTTTCCTCTAATTGCAAAAGCCACTGGTGTGCCAGAAAATTGTAGGCACTTCATTTCTTCAAAAGGCTCTTCTTTGTATCAAACTAGAAATGATATAACCCATTCTTGTTCCCAGTAAAGAAAAAAATCCTTGCCAAGGAGATTAACTTGGTTAAAATTTGGTGCTAATAATACCAAGATCATGGGTTCAATCTCCTGTACTGGCCATTCACTTAAGAGCTGGACTCAAAGATCATTGTGGGTCCTTTCGAACTCAGAATATTCTGTGATTTTCTGTTGACCAAAAGTTCAAAATGCTTACAGATGTTCTTACTGCATCTAGTGAGGAAGAACGATCCCACTGAGTCATCCGAGCGGGAGGCTCTGCCTGACAATCTGCTGTAAAGAATGTCTATGCATTCCTGATGGCAGTTCCATGTCTGCTGACCGTGGGAATATCAACTGATAAATGTTGAGCAGCAGTGTTTGGAAATTCATTTCCTCAAATATTGCGAAATAAAATTATAGAACAGCAATATTTTATCCATTCATATTGCTTTTTATCATATTAGCAGAATGAAAGCCTTTATGACCATAAAGGACTTTTCCAGTTCATACACTTTTCCTTCAAATAATAGAATATCTCTCCAGTTTCCTCCCTAAAAATAAAGAACCAACAATGTGAATAGTTTAGAAAACCAATACTTCTAAACCAAACTTCGGTTCCTTTACTGAATAAGTAAAAAAGCAACAAAATTGACCATCAATATGTCTGTTGAAGCCAATCTGTGCTTAGGTCCTTCAAGGAAGCCAGAGGGCATGGTGAAAGCAGGAAGGTCATGAGGGATGGAGGAACATCTTTCCCAGAGAATTGAAAGCAGGATAACCTGTGGGTGTCACCATTCAAATATAGGAGACAGCCTTGGGAAAACCATCTTTGCTAGTCTTTCCACAGAACTGCTTGCTTCCACATGCAGCTGCTATGACATTGCATTTGCTTCCGTCTCATGGAGAAGTCATTATGTAAAACTCTCCTAGAACCTGATGTTAATGAATGTGTCAGATTTTGTCTTTTTAGACATGATTTATCATGCCAGAATCTGCCAATTGTCTACAATGCTGAGTGACTGCTTGCTTTCTCCCATACTTTGGAACGAAGATGTCTCTTCCTTTGTGCTAGTTACCCACTTTTACCAAGTATTCAAAATGAATAGCTTTGGGGAGATATTACTTCAGAAAAGTCCTCAACTTTAGAATCAGTTCTTATCTCCCAGTCCAACTTGCTGTGTCTTTGGGACATAATATATAAACCCATTTTAGTGAAAAGAATGCTGGCAGGCACGGAGGCTTTGGGCTGCAGTTCGATGAATATTATTTTTTTCTCCTTTTTTTTCTTGAGGTAATTCAAGTATTTTTCCCACTTGTTGACTGAGTCTTATTACCAATGCTTTCATTTGGGTAGTAGAAGGAAGAGATTATTGGAATAAAGAAGATAGCTTTAGCCATGTAGCTCCCACATATTTCTTCCTTTACTCAGTCCTGTCTTTTTAATTAGAATCTCTATTCCCAGCTGACAAACCCAAATGAAATCTGGTATTTTCATGCAAATTATTTCATTAACAGTTTTGTCATGCTACAAGTAGTTTTACGATTGTTGCCTTTAAAGTTTTTGTAAACATATGGCTGATGAAAGAACAAACAGTGAACAGTTGTTTTGTTTATACAGCAGCATCAGTGCACACACCAACCCTCCTGCAAGTCGTTAACTTCTGTTCTGAACTGAGAATGCACGTTAGAGACAAGAGGCACTTCAAGGCATATAGACATTACAGCCTTGGTCTCCTTTTGGTATCTGCTGGTAAGATTTAAAGCATTATGGTAGACTTGCAAGGTTAACATTGGTTTCTGTTTCCTTCCTTTAATCTTGTGTCTTTAATGAATGCCCAAGTTTGAATAAGTAGCAAAACCCCATAGTAATCTAATTGGATCTGGGGTTAAGAGCAAAAAAAGAAAAAAAAAAGGCTTTTGCTCTGATAGCATGTCTGGACATCCCTTCTCCTGCTTGAGTGCTTTGCAATGAGGCTTATTTTATGAAACTTAAGGTTTTGAAAATCAAATTCTGGCTCCTTGGAGCTGACTCAGGCTAGGTCTTCTCTTCTGCAGCTAAATCTCTTACATATTTTCATGTGTCCAGCCAAATAATTAACATGCAATATGTTTAATAAAGCAGTTTTTGTATGTAAAATATAAAGAAAAATAAAAAATTTTTGAACACAATATTTCTGATTTCAATAACTACAATTGACTAAACTTACTACCAATCAAAATCAGAGCAGGGTAATGAGAAATAAAACAAATTCTAAAAACACCTTCCATTTACCCCTCCCTCCATCCTGCGCTTAACTTTATTCTCAGTTTTAAACCTCCCTCCCACAGTGCAGGGAGATGGGGAGCAGGGGTTACAATCAGTTCATGACATGTTTTTCCTGCCACTTGCTCCTCAGGGAGAGGAGTTCTTCCTTTGCTCCAGCATGAGGTCCCTCCCATTGGAGACGGTCCTCCATGAACTTCTCAAATAAGTCCTTCCCACAGGCTGCAGTTCTTCACTAAGTGTTCCAGTGTGGGTCCCTTCCATGGGCACAGTCCTTCAGGAA
This sequence comes from Myrmophylax atrothorax, assembly GCA_026770055.1. Lineage (NCBI taxonomy): Eukaryota > Metazoa > Chordata > Aves > Passeriformes > Thamnophilidae > Myrmophylax > Myrmophylax atrothorax. The sequence goes on from JAOXXN010000395.1 coordinate 78,780,189, forward strand.
CAGGCTGCTCCAGTGTAGATCCCCCACAGGTAACAAGTCCTAGCAGCAAACCTGTTCCAGTGTGTGCCTCTCTCTCTCTGTGGGGCTACAGGTCCTTCAGAAGTCTGCTGCAGCATGGGTGTCCCATGGGGTCACAGCCTCCTTCAGGCATCTCCCTGCTCAGGGTCCTCCAGGGGCTGCAGGTGGACCTTTGCTCCACTGTGGACCTTCATAGCCACCCTTACAGCCCCTCTGCTACTCGAAGTTTGCCACGCAAACCCAATACAACCAAAATCAGGAAGTCAAGTAATCTTAATTCTATTTTCCCATAATGCTATTTTTTCCAACTTTTGCTTATTAAGGAATATAATCCTGCTTATACTCTGAACTGACAATGTCCTACTGCAGGCTAATTTATGCATACTTGAATGAAAAAAACCCACTTATAGTAGAAAATATCTGTGCACTTTTAAATGGACTGCCCGCAATAAACAGATACACTATACTTTGCTAGCAAAGCTCACAGCTGTTTGGGAAATTGTGGGATCCTTCTGGTTTGGGCATCACTTTGGGACAGGTCACTGCATGAAGGCTAAAGGTTTAATGGCAGAGAGTTCAGCTTAACACAGATTTTTCAAAGATTTTTGGTACATAGGCAACTTTTGAAACACAAAAATGACACATGTATCATATGAGAGGGATTTGGGGCAGTGATCAGACACAAACAGGGGTATTAACAAAAGCATAATGTGAGATCAATATCCACTGCCCCTAATTCACAGCCAACAGCACATGCTTTTGTAAATGCCACTTGGTAGGGAGAAATCTCCCTCATATTTTTCACACTTACATGTTTGATCTGAAACATAAACAAGCAGAAGAGAGATGTTAAATTCACAAGTGCTAATCAAGATGCACAAAAACTTTGCAGAACTGTGGGCTGAGCTTCCTTTCAAATCTAGGAAGACATAAGTACATCCTTATACCCTTGCTGCTCTAGTCTAACAGGAGTTAAACTATCAAGGGGACAGAAGACCAGACCCAGAAGACCCAGACTGTGAGGTGGGTGCTTTAGTGTCCAAGTAAAATCAGCAAAGTAAATAAATTCAGTAGGGTATTGGGGGGGTTTGTTTGGTTTTATTTCTCAGTAATAAACATACACTAGTTATAATTTATTTTCTCTTTTGTCCTTGCCTAGTACTGCTTCTGTAGACACTTCCAAGTTGTTAGGCATTTTGTTTTTTAACAATTCCAGACTACAAAGACTGGCTGTAAACAACACAACCTAGTTTTTTTCCTAACAGGCAACTGAATACAGTGTATGAGCAACTGAGGAAAATATCACTTGAATGGCACTTGTACCTTCTGTTGCTGCTATCAAATGATCTGATAGGAAGTGTATGGCTAGAAATGGGTCTATTACATCTTACTAAGCTCCTGTCTCTCTTACTTCCTACATAAACCCTCTTGACAAGTACATCTAGCTTACTGTGTTCACTATGAGTCTTAGAGAGTGAAAGGGCAGAGGGTAAGCAAGATCCTGGTCACATAAATATGCTGCCTCCACTCAACTGAAGGGGCAAATTAACTCTCATTAAAAACAGTCAAACTCTTTATCGGTAAACCCATTTCTGATTAGTCTTTTTTTTTGTTAATTTCAATTTAATTTATGTGCATTTTTTAGTGGATTTAAGATATACTTTCAGCAAAACAACGTTTGCTCAAATTGAGATAAATCACTTTTTAAAAGTGACTTAGATATTCGCCTACTTGAAGAATTTACTATTAAATTCCTGTGCACAGAACTCCACTTCCACTTGGTAAACTTGTTTTAGGGCTCCTAATGCTAGATCAGTGCCACAGAAATGTTGCCCACGTTATGAGAACTTCACAGCTTGTTAATATTCATCTAAAAATTGTGATGGCCTAATTCTGTGAAAGCAGGAGTTACGCCAAGTATCCTCTCTACAGACCCATCCTCAAAAAGGGAAGAACAAAAACCCCGAAGTCTAGATGAGCTCTATATCCTCTGCTTTAGAACACTTGGCAGTGATAAGGTCATATATAAAAATATATATATATACACGCACACACACATACATATACACACACATACATACATATATACATACATATATATATGTACTCTCTATCTAAATTCTGCTTATACTGCTGGGTGATGTAGTAACACAGGAATTCAGTATTGATGATTATGGACATGCAGACAGAGAGAAACAACTAAGGGATGTCTTAGGGCTAATATCCAAAAAATGAAAACTTAAATTAGTCAATATGAGGAAGTTGTGTAAGGCAGAAAAATGTATTACCATCCAAAGTAGAGGAGGGAAAAAGTATTTTTTATTAAGTACTAATTTAAAAATCTGTGAATATAGATTCAAGTTTAATAGTGCTTATGTCTTAGGTTTGTAATTTTTCATAATTTCAGTCTAAATTCCGGTCTACTTAAGAGACCAGAGTTATTAATATTTCCTATTTTTTCTACTCCTCAAACTTTACAACTGGATTTCTCCAAGGTATTCTTCATTCTCACTCCTATCTTCCTCTTCATTTTGAAAGTATCAGTTCAGGGAATTGTCTGAAAGACATAAAAACACACATAAAAATTGTTTGACTGATGGTCTTCATTGTAAAATATTTTTTTTTTTTTCCTGGAAGAGATATGAAGGTGAATCAGGAAATGGATGGCTTTTTCAGATCACATGAATCAGTACCCGAGAATTCATCATTTTCACCAAATATCTGACTACTTTTAGGGACTTGAAGTTAGATGGTCCTTATTTAGAACTCATATAACAACTTCTTTAAGTGCCTTATTTGTCAGAGACATTAATGGAAAGAAAGAGGCAATTACTAAAAACCAACTCACAGATTTATAAATGCAAGTGCACATTTATTTATATTATATAGCTATGTTGAAAATATCATCTTATGCATTCATATCAATATATCATTTTGTTTATAAAGAGCCTTAATAACAGAAATGCCATGAGAAATATTACTTTATTCTCTCTTTCATTGAGAAATGGTAAATATAAACTCATCAGAAGAACACCTAGTTCTCAAAAGCCAAGTAATTTAGAATCTCATCTAGCTTTTCATAGATATTGTGGAGACTAGTCAGTTCAACCTTTAAATACAGCACATTATATGAGACAATAATTTGATGGAAAACAGCAGAGTTTGTAACTCTTGGCATTTATTTCCCCATGACTTAAAGAAGGTGTTGCAATGGTGTATTTTGCTAAGACAATTAAAATTATGCTCAGTCTGACCTTGTCCTGTGTCTGCTTCAGGGTGTACACAGCTACAGCCTTGCATAGCCTGCATTTTAACAGTATACTTTCCTAACAGACCCTTCTGAGGTTGAGGATGGCAATCTAAATCCTCTGGATTATCTGCTTTCCTGGGATAAAGACATCATTCCTATTTTCACATATAAAAAACACTGGAAGTTTCTATTATTTAAATATGTCAGACTTATGATGATCCAGCCTTGGAAGCTGATGTTGCTCAATGCAAGGAGGGAATGATGAGGACTTGCTCAGCTCAGGTGCAGCAGTGCAAATACTTTCCTGAATCTCATTGGGAAAGAAGGAAGAAACAGCAATGCAGACCTGAAGATTAAGTCTCTCAGCAAGACCATATAAGGTAAACGCAAGACACCAGACTGCACAAACTCTCAGTTCTTTAGCATTGTTTCAGGAAACGGAGTTTGTTCATATGCATCATGTTCTTGCCTGGTCTGCTATGGAAAGGTTCTGGTCACCAATAGGCTTTCTCCTAAGTAATTAATGATGTGGTTAAAAAAATCAAAGGCAGGCAATTAACTATGAGACTTCAAAGTTTTTCTCTGCCTGTTTCTCATGAATTAAACAAAAATAAGTAGTGTTTTCAATGGTCTGGAAAAAGCAACATGCAATGGGAATGAAGCCTTTGAACTTTGCTTGCTTCACAATCAGAGTTCAAAGGC
>JAOXXN010000395.1:78828308-78846496 GCA_026770055.1 Myrmophylax atrothorax
GAACACATATTGACACGCGTGCTCAAACTCTGATTTCCATGGTTTTTATAATACTGTCCAACCAATCCCCACTTTACACATCTCTCAGTCCAGCCCTGTCCCACCCCAGGCCCACCTCCTCTGATTTGAGTCTGGGAGAGATTTGGGACCCCTTGTTCCTCATCTTTGTCTTCCTCAGCACACGTAGGACCCGTGGAGCCTTTCCAGTGTTCTGACTTACGGGTCACTCTGCCACTGTTTATGCCTCATGTGGCAGGCCTTCTGATATTCTTCAGCCTTCTACCTTGAAGACAAGACTAAATAGCTAAAAGAATTTAAGGCATTGATATGGGATAGAGGTTACAGTCCATAAACATTGAACTTGAATTAGAAATGCTACTACACTTAAATCTACACTTTACTACAGTTAACAGTACTTCTAAAATCTATAAAAATGTAAAAAAGAACAAATCAAAAACCCCTAAGGCATCACTGCCAACCTCAGCCCTTCTGTGATATCTTTGACAGTGTAGTTGCCTCTTAAATGAGAGGGGTAAAGTTGTTATATTGGTAGGGTACGCATAATATAGACCTGACCTGTAATCATTTTGTGCATGGAATGCTATACTGTACCTCTTTTGTCTGTATGGCATTGCAGGAACTGCTTTCTCCCAGGAAGAATTCAGGCTCAGAGTAAGCATACTGTATGGTAAGCTGCATTTTGGTTGTCAGTACATTTACTGAGCTAAAATTTAACAACTTCTTGCACTGAAGGTTTGGAATCTTTGTGACCCCTGACATCCAAGAGAGCTTAAAAAAAATTAAAATACAAATGTGCCTACAGGTGAAAAACACTAAAGAATTTTTATTCTGTTTGCATATACTCTGCTTTTGGTGGTTAAAAAATATTTCTGAATTTTTTTTTATTTGGTAGGTTTGGGGCAAGTGTAATCTATTAATGTGAAAACCGATAGAATTTGTAAATAGCTGATAATAGTGTTCTAAAAACAAGCTTGATAGCTTCTGACAAAATAAAACAACAGAAATACCTGTTTACCAGTTTTCATTTTGACAAATCAACAAATTTCACTTCATTTAAGTCAAGTGCTTCTTGGCCCTATGCTCCTGCATGCTGTAAACTTCAGTAGCTGAGGCTCACCAGGATGAACTGTTGCTACTTCTTGCCTTTTGTAGTGTCCTTAAGGTCCAAAGTAAAGTTGTTCTTAAACTGACCAGCTTTTTTTTTTTGGAAATGAGCAATGAAAAGAGGTATATAGGTAGTAGTTAGATGAGACCTTAAGCCAGAGCTTTTTGTAGGAGCGAAATGTCCTTGACAGTCCAGCTGCTTTTCTCATAAAACCTTCTGCAGACTTCCCTGGGTGTGGGCAATGAGTGAGTTGTGAATGTTTCATGTTTGTGTCCTTGGGGCCTGGCTGGGTGTAATGCTGTCTGGAAGAACAATAAGAGAGGCCACTGTGCTTCTACCCAAATTCTGACAACTCTTTACCCTGCCAGTGCAGGGGCTAGTCACGTCTGCAAGTTGTATCTGACTGGTAGATGGCAAGGAGGTTCAAGGAAAGGACCTGACTGCAGACACTTTTTAAGTGCTTTGTCCTTGATTGAGATGCCTATCACTTTGTTTTTATAATCAGTTTCTGTTTTGTGCTGCATAAAAAATTTACGTCTGTTGTTTTATACAGTGCTGTGTTCAGTCAATCTCGTGTTATGGTAAGCATGGAGCTGGCTGCATAGCTGTCTGAAAGCATCCTATAAAATACACACAGAGGCAAGAGAAAAGCATATTTTGACTTCTTTTAGGACATGCAGGAATTGTTTGTCTAGCTGAATTTCAAGAAAATAGTTTTCTACTGGAAACATTCAGTTCAAATTACTGTGGATTTCTGAGTTTTATAGATAAGTTTTGGCTTTTTTGAAACTCTGAGGTGAAACTGAACTCTCAATTGCATCATGCAATTCAGTGCTAATGTGTTGTATTTGTATATTCACAAAATAAGATGCCTAAATTAACTGCTAACACCTAATTCTGGGAAAAGTCTTGATTATGAAATGCTGGGCTAACCACCCAGTCATTTCACTCTTTCCAGAACTAATACCAGTTGTCATCTACTAGAATGCAATAACTCTTGAGTGTTTTTTCTTCATACTTGCGTAACTTTCATGTTTTTATCATGCAAAGAAAAAAGCAATATTTAAGTAATCATTCTGCAAATGGATAGTCAAAATAGGACTTTATTTAGACATTTTTAATTATAACTTTGCTAGTCTTTGAATCTGTTTTTATAAAACAAAAGCATGTTGAGATGAATAAAGTGATTTTTGATGGAAAACAGGGTAAAAGTTTTCAAACCTCCAAATCTTTTTGTATAAAAGTAATTGTCATTGACTGTTTTGTAAGACCATGTGTCAAAAATTGCCCTTTAGCACAAAAGGAATCTGATTTTGTGTCCTTCAAGGGTAAAATTATTTGTAAAACTATGTAAAAATATGTGTGAAAACATTACTAGGGGTTGGGAATATGGATATGACAGTATAACAGTGTATTGAGGTAATATTTTGATGAAATGAATAAATACTTGATTGGATAATGGCGGATTAACATGTTGAATCTGGCATGTCTAGAAGTGTGTACTTGAACCAGGAAGATTATGAGGATTTGTACTTCACAGAGAAGGTATCTTAACCCTCCAAATGTGCAAAATACCGAGTGAGAATTACGTTGTATTATGTTCAGAGTAGTAACTTGAACATTCTTCCTGAATTTATAGGACTAAAAAGTAGAAAAGGTTGAGCTCAAGACTTTCTTGAGGCTTGTTAGGGAAACAGGAAAAAATTAATAATTTAGAAATAATAAAAATGACCCTTCTACAGTAAAGGTTTAGAGTTTTCTTCTGCATATGTATTTATTATTCAATAATAATCATTAACTTAAAAGTCTTCCTGTGCTTTCGGAGTGTGTCTAGAAGGTTTATGCATCAAGAAATACAAATACAGATTTTCCAAAAATGAAAATAATGAAGACAAATGTTCAGAGAGGAGCAAAGTACTCAACTTTGGCTTCAGTTGTGTTACTACTGTCTCAGGACCAGTGGTGTACTTCGTTTATGTAATAAATTATTCTGTCTAATGTGTTTAATTTTTATGTCCTCTTTAATTTTCACAGGATCACAGAATATTCTGAGTTGGAAGGGACCCACTAATCATAATATTTGAGTTCTAGTAGTTAAGTACACATTAATAAAATGAAAACAGTTGTAAAGATGGTTCTCAGTAACAGTTTTAGTAATAGTCCATTAAAAGGGAGTCATGCTGAGTTGCAAAATACTCCTTCTGTAGGTATCAAGTTGTAGGTAGTGGGGAAGCGTGACTGATGTGCACACAGATGTTCCTGGCTAGTTTTCATATATCTATTTCAGGGACTGATAGGATGGAAACATTGGTGACTTGAGCTTCACCCCTAGTTTAGATTTGTAGGGATGCGATCAGATTCATGCCTGCCCTGCTATTGATACCTATGTTAACCAACATAAAGCTAAATTGGTATGTCTGCAGCATAGATTAACTCTGGAAACAAAATTTGGTGAAATGCTGCCCTAACCACGTTGACCAGGGGTTTCCACTGGCAAATGATTTGCAGCAGCAGCAGCATATGAGAAAATGAGAAAGGAACATTTTTTTCTGATCTATTTATGAGAAGTTCCACGTCTGTAGCCGCAGAACTGTGTGGGCATTTCCTTGTGTTAACAAGCCCTTCCTGTTTGAAGAGGATGAGTGTGCAGCCTTTTGCTACTTGAGACTTTGGCCATAGCATGTTGCAGTTAAGAAACTTTGTTTACCCTACATCTTATATTTGCCTTGTGAATTTTGAGTCCTTTACAGCTCAATTTATGGGTATTTAGGGAATGAAGAATAGCAGCATTTGGTTTCTAATTCAAACAGAAGTGATTTCTACACTGTTTGTCAATTGTATATGTTCACATGAAGAGACTGGAAAGGTGATGTTGACAGGAGTTTGGAAGAAGTTTATTGTACCCAGGGTCATAGGTGTTGAAGGAACAAATGTGATTAGAACAACTCACTGATTAGCGTTCACTTTAAAAAAACAAACAAAATAAAAATTGAAGGAGATTGTTTTATAGAATGAAGTTAAACTTTTGGGTTCCTGGTGACATTTTTGGGTCTAAACTAGTATTGTTTCACTGAACATAAACATTTATTCTTTTCTTGGTACACAAAATACTTGTGTGCCCATTCTGTAGCTCACGGGAAAATCATTTGACCAGAAACTTGTAGTTTCTCAATACTTATCTGTAGAAACAAGGACATCTTTCAACATTATTAATTTTGAGGAAATTTAATGGGAGAACTAGGAAAATATTTCTAAAATTTTGTATTTGAAGGCATGTGGAATTTCCTGTATATATATAAAAAAAAATCCACCATAGACTTTGGCACATGCAGACATGAATATTTTAAATTTCTGTTTCTTTTCTACCTAATATGCATTTCCCAATTGCTTCCAAAGTATTTTTTGCTTTCCAGTTTCCTTTAAGGACATGAGTGTTCTTTTAATCACAAGCTGGCTGCTCATGGCATTCTTTAAAACAGTTGTTCAACTGATTCCTAACTCAAGATCAATAGCTTCATAGATAATTAAACCAACCACCTCCTAAAGATAGATGCCATCTTCTATATCCTTTATACCCCCACCCTCCCACTCATCCTATTCGACAGTCTCTGCTTAGGCTAGTCTGCCAAGTTGAATATTGATACTGCAGTGCCAGAATGCCTGGCCATAGCCAGTGAATGATCCCGTGCAGACAGCTGCTCTATAGGCATGGTAACTTAATAGCTTGAAATGCAGAACTTAATTTATTTATCCTAAATATAACTAACAGCAAGAGAAATGCATTTTTTAAAAAAATCACACTTAAATATCAGCCAAGTAGTTGTTATGAAAATTTTCTTGAGAATATTATTTCAAAAGTTCTGATTTTTTTTTTTGCTTTAAAACTAACATATACTAATGATATTTTTGAACCTTTAGATGCAATATTGAACTTGTGATTTTTATTAAACCACTACTAGAGGACTGTCACAAATGCATAAACCTGAACAGCTGAACTGACCTGAAATTTATATTTCTTGTTATGAAACATGACACTGTTCTGCACCAAAGACTTTAGGTTGGTGTGGTAAATGTAGTCTTCACTTAGAGTCCTTACTGAATTGTGTTGTCAGCTTTACTGGAATAAGTGATATTTGGTTTATTAATACTTCAAGTGAATGACAAAGCAGGTATATTCCTTCTTTAGGCAATTCCCGTGTTTGCAGAGTTTTTACTTCACGAAGTTTAACTTTGTCAACTCATATTGCGTCAGACAAATATGGAATCCAAATTCAGACTTTCTCTGTTAAAGATTGAAAGATGTTGATAATGAGGATTAGACAAATCCCTAAAGAAGTTGTCTATAAAATGCAGATTTTTAGGCCTTTGATCATGTTTTTAAGACTACAGATATTAACCTTTTTATCTGTGAAATGTTAGAAAAAACCTTTTGCCAGGTCAAATAAAGTTTGAGGCACAAAATACAGTGATGTAAATTGGTGGGGGGAAAAGCATTTATGTGCTTCAGTGTCAACACTCTGTACTTTCAGTCACTGTTGCTCAGTGACATTTTATTTTTGTATGACTTGGGTGTGATGCTTAAGAATTTTGGGGTAAAAAATTGCATAAGACTGAGATTATTCTTAGAAGTAATATTTAAAGTACATTTTGTATCCTTCCTTAGAGAAGGCTGCTGCTTCTAATGTACCCTGAAACATAGATGTTTTTGTCAGTGAAGCTCTGAGTTTGCATAGTGTAATTGAAACGTTTGTTTACTGTTTGTAAAATTTGAATGATAGTAGAATAGTATTTTCAAAGGTCAACATATTTCCTAGAGGAAATCCTACTGGGTTTCTCTGTAAAAATACTGTTAGAACAAATTACAGGGGCTAATACGTGGCCCATGATGAAAGGCCTGGTAGCATTTGAGTTGTTGAGACTGAGTATAAATAAATGAGAAATTATGACTTAGAGAACAGTAGAAACATAGTTTTTATAAAGTAACTATGTGTCTTGATATGTATGGACAAGTTATCTTTTTTAATACAGTTGTCTCTAAAAGCATTCAGCAACAAATTGCCAAATGAAATGGAAAATAAAATGCAAATATGTTTAAAATATTGAATAATTGCATTCCCATTCTTCTACTACATTTCTTTTAGCAGTGGATTCCTTTTTAATATTCCAGAATACTGAAACTGATACAAGACTAATTTGTATAAATTTTCCTATGAATACGTATTAAAACATTCAAATGTAGCGTGAATATTCTTACATAATAATTGCATAGTTGTGGTGAACTCTTTTATTCAATTAAATTTAAATTTTATACTTCATTTGAACCTAAGCTTGGGAGGAAGGTGGGGCAGTGGGGTTAGGGAATCAGTTTTCTCTGTAGTAGTTGACCTGGTTTGCTCATCCCTAATCTGTCTGTCTGCTCCTTTCAGCTTCCTGAAAAAACAAATTTTAGTAATGTAAGTGACTTCTTAGAAATCTTAGTTAAAGTATTAAACTCTTAGCACTATCCTAGTAGATTTGAAAGAAACAATTGAAAAGTTTCTAATTACAAATACCTTTAACTCAAGTGCTGACGGATTTTTTAATAAGCTTTAAATATTTTTTGATTTCTGGTGTAAGATATATTAAAGGAAAACAAGATATTAAATAAAAATTAAATTAGTGCCTTGAAAATCTTATTTATTTTACTGGTAAGGTTAATAAATATCTACTGAGTGCTTACTTTATAACTCTGCCATTACCCACTTTTTGCAGATGATGGAGCTTTTTTCTGAGTCAGTTGTATTTGTAAATGATAGCTCAACATTATTCAAACTACATTGTCAGTTACTCAATACATTTCTCCATGAAATCTCTTTTACTAATGGAAATAATAAGTTGCGAAAAAGATAAACTTATTTTCTCAGATGTTGATGGTTCAGGCTAGTTAAAATCATGTTTGTTCAAAAGGTAGTGCCACTTGAAATGCCTGGCTTGAGATACACATAGCACTAAACTCCACTGTTCTTTTGGGTGGGGGAAATTTTGCTCAGCCTCTTGTGTCAGAAGTATTTGATGAGCATTTCCACCCTCCTCCCTTCCTGCAGCCAGCAGCAGATGTTTCAGCACTGAAGTGATCCAACAGCATGTTAACAATTCCCCACATATTTTTGGCAGCCAAGTACTATCATACTGGGTTACTCAAGAAGGATTCTAGGAGACTTGTAGGAGTTGTTTACTAGTTTGGCTGGGAATCCTCTTGGAATAGCTGATTTTTTGGAGGGCACAAGTGCCTGTAGTACAGATGAAAGTCATCTTTTCTGAAAATCAAAGCCTTATTTCATTTGCAATTGATGGTATTTGTGCTGCTGGATGCTGGATTTTGGTAGTGGTAGCCTATGAGCTCCTAACAAGAAGTAGGAGGGGAAGAGCAAAAAAATAGGACTGTTATTTAAAAAAACAAAACAAAACAAAAATGCAGCAAACCAACAATCTACTTTTCAATGAAATGTATTTGGAAAATATGGAAGGTGAGCTGCAAAAGAAGAGCTTATTTGTTTGAGGTCTGATGAGTTTGATATAGTTGCAAATGTTATATGTGACCTTGAGTGTGTGACTGGTTTTTGCACTTTTATAACCACACCATTTCTAAAAAGAACAAGGAGTTTTAATTTTTCAATAAGTGTATAAAATTTGGATATATCATTTAAATGCTATTTGCAGCATCATTTGCCAAAGTTCTAGAGTCTTAAATCAACACAGAAACCTGATGTTAAGTCCTTGTTTGATAATTTGATGCTGTCTCTACGTGACTGCCTTTGAGTATCTGTGGATGATGAAGCAACAGCCCCTGGTATTCCCTGGAGGTCTCCCATCCAAGTACTAACCAGGCCTGACCTTGCTTAGCTTCTGAGATCTGATGGGATCGTGTGTCAAGTGACCACACATCCATGGTAAAGACCCCTAGACCAGCTGAAACCAATGCTGAAAACACACAACACACTCAAATGCTGCTGTTCTCTACATATAAGGTGACCCTTCTCCAGTCAGGATGTCTTATGTCCAGAGGATCCCTATGAATGAGTTTCAAGTCTTGTTCTATGTGCTTTGCTGGATTTTGTACAGTATTTATTGTACATGGTGATGCTGAGCTGCTTCTGAAGGCTCCTGCATACGAAAGTTCAACGTTTCCCCACTAAATTCTGAGTCTGAATTTCTGCCTAAGCCTTCTGGTAGACAGAACACTTCACAAATGCAGTTAAAAGGGCTGATCCTGTTTTTCTTGCAGAGATAATATGGGTTTAGGACTTCAAAGAATGCTTGTCACTATCAGGCTGTGTGCTTGTGTAGACACACTCTTTTGTTTGCATGTGTTTGGCCTGAAAGTGTATCCCAGTTGTCACTATAATGTGTTACTCTGTTATAAGCACCTAATTATTTTAGAATAATTAGGTGCTTGTAAGAGAATGCAAAGTTGTTGCATTTCAATCAAAGGGACATGCAAACATTTCCTCACGGTTGCAGTGTCAATTATGCACAGGCACCCATATAGATGCTTTTCTTCTTTCTACATCCCTTAATCCAGATTGTCAGTAACATGAACAGAAGCTCAACTGAGATCAGCTTTGGAGTGGCTTCAGTTTCGGAAGGAGAGCACAAAGCTGTAGTGTCAATAATTTTCCTTCTTTGCCCTCTGGCTAGATTGTTTTTATCTTCCATTACTGGATCATGGTGTCAGGAACATAAAAAACTGCCAAGAGTAAGAATTGCTGTTCTTAATTCATATAAAATGATATACGGGTGTTGAAGTTGTGGAGTAGTAGTTCTGAATACAAACCTCTGAAAATGATTTGGTTTTAATGTACTCAAAGAATGTTCTGTGTTTAAATGGTTAGACTGCAGTTTAAGAAAAATAACAGAAAAATAGCACTTATTTTTAAAAAAACAGTATTTGCAATCTGATGGATTTTTTTTATGTCAACACTTTTGAGTCCGAGGTTGTGATTTGTTTGAAGTTTATTGGTCAGTGTGAAAATTTACTGTGAAAGCTGTCTGTGTTTGTCAAGTTAATTTTTCAGGGGTATGAAATTCAAACTTTACAAGTTTAAATATTTAACCATGAGACTGGAAGCTAATGCGCTTGCTATCAAATATGTTATAAATAAAATTGTAAGCACAGTGAATTATTTCAGCATTCATGAGGGTAATTTTTATTCTGTTTATGTGATGAATTAATGCTTGTTATGTGCCAGTGAACTGCAGGATGCTAAAATGAAGAAAAATATTTTATTTATAGATTTAAGCTTATTATTTATACATATTGGATTAATTGAAGTAAGAAATTACTTGGATACCCTGGAAGCAATACAGTTTAGTCCATCACGGTTTTTTTTGATCTATTAGACTTCAAAATACTGTTACTATGTTTGTTAAATTGTTAATGATTTGTTCAGATGTCTGCATGCTTTGACATTCTTTGGAATAATGAAATTGCTGCATGTTGAAGTTGGAAAACAAAGCTTCTCTAAAAGGTTGTCCAAAGAAAGTGGAGTGTTACAAATTGGAACTGCTTAATGATTAATGCACATACAACTCACCAGGAGTTTTGTGAAAAATTTTTAAATTTGGGGGCACTTGTGAATGATTATTTAAAAATAAATTTGAAAATACTTTTGCAACTGAAAGATCAGACTCTGTCTGGAACTCCAAGGTTCTACAGTCAGAGGACGTGATAAGATGATAACTGTTTTTGACAATTCTTGGTCAACAAGGTCCTAGTACTGTAAAAGTGGAAAAATCAGTGTCTGGGTGCCTGTTGATCTGTGTAAAGTTTTTACCATATCTTCGTGTTTTGGTTGGCTTTTGTAGTCAGATAATTCTTTCTAAACTGAATGTGTCCTTTGTTCTCTTAGCTGGCTTTGGGTTTTTTTGGTACGTGCAGTTTTTCATCAGGAAATTTATCGTGTAGTTCAGAGTGTCACTTTTGCATCTGGAGATATCTGGATGAATCTATAGATAGATATCATTGTGAGGATCAATATCATAAAGTCATACTTTTAGATTTAATTGATCTGGGAGTGGGTTGACAGAAGTCTAAATATGAACCCGCTGTGTGCCCTGACAGTGCTGATGGCTGACAGTTCTGGGCTCCATCAATGGGAGTGTAGCCAGCACGTGGAGTGATTATTCCCCTCCTTTGACACCTTAGTATCCCATGTGTGGAATACTGTGTTAAGTTTTGGCTCACCTAGTAAAAGAGAGTTGATAAACTTGGGTGAATTCAGTGAACAGCCAGCAGGATAGTCATGTGAGTGGAGCACGTAAGGTAGGGAAGAGATTGAGAGGGTTGTGCTTCTTCAGCCTGCAGAAGAGATGGTGTGAGGAGGCCTAGTAGATGATATGTGGTAAAAAAATGAGAGTTGAGTCCTAAACTGAAGCATGGAGCTTCCAGTGCTGGAGGGGGAAAAGAATTGCTGTTAAGATGAGTAAGCACTGGAACCAGTTTTTCAGAGACACTGCAAGATCTCTATGGTTGAAGGCTTTCAAGACCTTGCTAGATGAAGCCCTGAGCAGCCTGGTCTAAATTAATTGTTGTCTCTGCTTTGAGCAGATTGTTGGACTAGGGCCTCCTGAGGTGCCTTCCAAGATGAAACATATTGTGAATATTTGAAATACTAAGTGATGAGTGCAATGCAGGACATGCTATAGGTCCTGTGCAAGTGCTGTGGACTGCTTAGTAGAGCTTGGTGCAGAGCTACAAAAACTTGTTAGAGCAAATTTGCAGACAGAATTCCTGTTGTGAGATTTTGCAGTATGCAATTTTTGCAGAAATCTGAAAGAAATGTTTATATTCAGAATATATTTTGCATTTAATAACTATTTACAAAGTAGCTTTGTCTATATGATTACTGTGAGGTTTTATAGAAAACATCTAAAAATTCTACTCCATAGTGAAGAATCTTCTGCTTTCTTTTCTCTAAGACAAGGAATCAGTTTATCTTGAAATGCCATACACATGCACATTTGAATGATTTTGGTTTATTTGCATTTGTGTGCTTTCTAGGTTTTCATTTGACTTCTAGTGTTTAAGCATCTTAGTCTTGAAACAGAGTTGCTCCCTGAGTGCCTGACTGCATCTGACCCTGGGCTGCTTCACTTTTTCCCCCCCTGCTTGACTCAAGACTGATGTCATGGTTTTTTGTTTCCACTCAACTTTTTTCCACTCAAGTATTTTTGTTTTTCTTGATAGATTGGTTATTAAAACTTTCTGCTGTTGCACTGGTGGCTTCATAGGCCAATTCTGTCAGAATTCTGGGATGAAAGCTGCGTTTCTTCAGTTAGAATTAAATTTTGTTCTTAAGGGTTTTTTTTCCTCTATGGACAGTTAGTGATTGTTTGAAATAATTATTTTAGCCTGGTAATAAGGAATATCTCCAAATCTAGGGTCATATCCATATCAATTAGTGCTGTAACAATGAATCCCTTCTATTAACATGGCTAAAGGAGAAGAGGAAAAAGCCTCTATATGCCTGTTCTGCAGATGCTTATGACATGTAGTGATAGAATCCCCTGCAGAATAGGAAGTACTGGGTGGTGAGGAGCAACTGGAAAAAAAGTAAAAGTGGAAAGGGATGTGAGTTGTGAGGAGACTGCTGGTTGACCTGGTGTTGATGGCTTGAAATCTTCAGTCATTTATTGACAGAAAGTATGCATACTTAGTTTGGGCATCTTGAGAAACAGTAAGACACGATGAATCATCATCATTTAGCCAAACAGATGCTGAACATTAATTCTGGAAGTAGCATCACATTGGCTGCTTCATGAGAGTTGAGGAGAACAGTTTAAAAAAGCCAAAGGTGTCCCCTAAAACACCTACATGCTTTGCTGGCTTGAAAGACTATACAATTTATTATCATCATGGTCCTATTTATTCAGCTCTTCATCTTTTTTGTGTATTTTGCTTTTTGTCTTAATTTACCTGTCTTCTGTTGTGGTCAGGGGTTTTGTATTGGAACCATAGAACATACTTTCTAGACACATGAACAATAGGAATATTATTGCTGTGACTTGTTAAATATTTGCTACATTTCAGGCCTTTGCTTACATGTGAGGGTTGTCAAAGTGCAAGTAGGCTCTGCTCCTACTGTGGGTTTACCAATACAAGTCTGTTGATGGTTCTTTTTAAACTTCTTTCTCAGAAGTCACACTTATACCCTGTATCTTCTAAAGTCCTTATTAGAGAAGAGAAACTTTGGTTATGGAATATGTATGAGTATCTTATTCTGAGATGATAGGAATTACTATGCAATTTCATAAGGTACCAAGACCAGTCCTTTTTTTATACATTTGAGATTTGAAGCATTTCCTGTCTCTTCTTGCACAGGGGCTTAATAAAAAGACCCAAAACAATCAAAGCCCATAACTGTTACTGGCCTGACAATACCAGAATTTTAAGCTGAGGGCTGATTGAATAGTTAATGAAAAAAGCAGATTAATTTTAAATAGGAAGATAATGTTTTTTAAAAAATAAGATGTTCATTAAGCTGGAGAAGCATTCCTTTCACTAAACCTCTGCATACAGAAGTAAATGCCTTGAAGTTAGGGTGTTCTTAGTTGCTTATTTAAAGACCAAAAAGTCCCTTACTCATGCTAGTTGCTCAAGTGTGTCCCCTAGGAAAACTGGGATATATGGATAAGTGATTAGATATGGATGTGATATAGGCATACCTTCTCAAAAATGCTTTTTTAGAAGGTGGCAGTGTTAAAACAGTTAATGTTTACTTATACAGAACCAAAGAACCCAACCCTAATCCCCCCCAAATCCCCAAACACTACAGAGAAATGAAGTATTGACAGTTAAAAATGA
Source organism: Myrmophylax atrothorax (assembly GCA_026770055.1). NCBI lineage: Eukaryota > Metazoa > Chordata > Aves > Passeriformes > Thamnophilidae > Myrmophylax > Myrmophylax atrothorax. The sequence continues at coordinate 78,841,277 of JAOXXN010000395.1, forward strand.
ACTTAACACCCCCTCTTCTGCATCATAATTAGGAACCTTACTGGATTAAAATAAAATAGTTTTGAGATGTAGTTTTGAGTTTACTCTGGGAAAAAATGAGGGTAGAGGATGTAGATGTCTATGGGTTTTTTTGTTGGTTTGGGTTTTTTTGCTTTGTTTTTGTTTTTTGTTTACTGTTGTATTTTCAGGTCTATATACAGGATCTACATTGCTTTAGCACTCATTGATTTTTCTCAAAAGTGAGTTTGACAGGTCTTGGTCTTTTCAATGAAAGTGAAATCTCTTTTTAAAAATAATCATTATAAAGATTTTTTCAAAATGTGAAGCAGTATTGCTGAGATGACTAACCTTAAAAGTAAATAAACATTGCCTTTTGGTTTTTTTACATGAAATCCCAGTTTAAATATCAAAAGACTTAATTATAAGAACACAACTTCATTATGAGCTGTTGAAGTGAGGGCCATCTTTTATATTTCCCTTTCATCCATTTGGTAAGGCCATACCAGTTATCCGAGAGAAGCAGATTGTTTGATTTGTAATGCCTAATTTTGGCTTTTGTCTGAATAAGCCGAGCCAATCTGAATGCATTTCATGAAAGAGAAATTTGAGCATTCAGCTTATAAGTCCCCTTGAAGATGCACTCTGGAGAGTTTCGCTTGTTTGGCTTGCCAAAGAAGAGACTCAAAACAAGGATTTTGAATTGGACTGTACTATAAGGAGTTTAGAATTTATAGTGGAGAATTAGGTATTTATATGGATCAAGAGAAAGACCAAAAGTGAAGCATTCAACACATTGAGGAAAAACCCCTTGACTTCAGACTGCCAGGGTGGTAATGGTTTGTCACACTGAGGTTTCTGAATAAAATAAAGCTGTTAATGAATGACATGCATGGTAATTCAGTATAGTGTTCTAGTTAAATATTTGCATCTTTCTGCCACTCTCATAGATTAGAGAGGACTGTTGAACATTAGTGGTAACAAGATGCACCTCGTATGCATGCTAATGGATTATAACTTTTTATAGGTGCAATTTGTACCTGTCTCTCGGTGGATTGGGAAAGTGGTGCATGAGGAACAGATCGTTAAGCACCAGTAGCCAAGCTTTGCTAATTAGCATGTCTTCTAGTGCCAGCTCTCTTTTGTCCACTGAGAATGTAAATTATTCTTATTTTCTCCCTCAATCTTTTAGGTTTCTTAAGCAATGTATCTCTTTGACTGGAAGGTAGAGACTGCAGATTTGTAGTTTTCAATTCTCATGATTAATTGAAGAACATGCATGGTTTATTCAAAAGCAGGGATGCTGCCAAAAATGATCTAATTGGTTAAATAAATAACCATGAGCTTTTATTACTCAAAGTGTTTTTTATTGAATTATTAATGCTATATCACCCTCCAAATCACTAAGAGTTAATGACTGATTTGCCTGAGGCTATTAATATTTTTCCAATCAGTGGTAAATTGCTATGACAACTTTTTTTGCTGACTTGTAGCTCACTGTATTTGTTCACTTGGTAAAATGGTGTTGATTGTAAAAAAGCACTGAAAAAACTGAGCTTGTTTTAGTTGGGTTTTTTTGTGCCTGAAGAAATATGTAATTTTGTTCATAAAATTGGTTAGGAAGTACAAGGAGGAAATATTTTTTTGAGAACTGTTTGGCATAAGTGGGATTCAAAAGCAGACAAGCATAATGAATTTAGTTAGCACATTTGCCATAAAAAAGGAATAGGAATTTTAGCATTATATGATTTCATGGTGATAATATTTTCATACATGAAAACAGCTGTGTACAGAGAAGTGCCTCAGCACAGTGCCGAATGGTTCCAAGCAAATGCCCATGAGGAAAAAAAAAGAGATGAAATAGGCTCTGATCTATGCAAGGCACTAAAGGTCTTGAAAATTAAGTTTGAATCCTGTTTCTTTATATCTGGTTAGTTCTAGGAAAGACACTAAAGCATCTATGTACTGCTATGTACAGGAGTAAGATATGTAATCATCTAGTTAACTGTATCAGATGTCCATGTATAGAAATTCTTCTTTACCCCCCATAGAACAGACTTTATCATCAGGAGTTGGATTGTGGATCAAGCCTGTAGAGAGACAGGAGCATGTACCAAGATTTGCATTGCTGTGTCTGTACATCAAGACTGTAGGGCAGTCCTGTGGTGTAATGGAGAGCACTCCGGACTCCGCGTCCCAAGGGCCTGAGTTTGAGGCTCAGTGGGGACCGTCCCCTGGCAGTTCAATGCCTCCCTGCCATCCCATCCCGGCAGATCTCGGATGCTCAGCAGGGTCAGCCCCGGTTAGTACCGGGTGCTGGAGACAGTCCCGAGGACTTCACTGTCACTGTCCAAGCTCGCTCGGCCATGGCAGGTGGACCTTAGGACTCAAACGGTGGGGCCAGTTCTGCGCACGCTGTGCCTCACCGAAAACATCCACTGCTCAGACTGGAAGGGCACAGCCACGTGGGGAGAGCCCTGCCCAATCTTCGTTCGCGAAGTCTGGCCATAGATACATACATCAAGACTGTTGTCTGAGGGGACATATCTCTTCTGAAGAACATGAAAATATTCATCATCTGTGCTAAGTTCTTGCCAGCTGGCACCTAGAATAGAAAAAACCCACAATCAAACAAAAACCAAAACCAAACTTTGTTGCAACTTGCTTCTTTTAAAGATGACAGTGGGATCTGTCTTGAAACAAATAATGAGAATGAACTAATTGACATGATGAATTAGCCATAGCAGCAATACCACTTGGATTTATGAATCCAAAAGCTTTGAATTCAGACAATGGAAAATGTCTTGGTGCCTGTCCATAATTGCCCAGTAAACATCATAAGCTGTGATCTTTGTATGTGGCTATGCTGCTGATATGGATTTAAATCTCCATTTTGTCTAACGTTTGGGCTTGCATTTTGGGGAATTATCCTAAGAAACATATTTATTATCAGACAAAATGTTGACTGTGTAGATGTTATTGTATTATTTATATTTTTATTTCACGTTGTTTATTGTCCACCATTAAACACACAGCTGGATTTTTTTTTTCCAAATCATATTAGAACCAGAAAGTTCTAATATTATTAGCAGCTTGTTTGTGCAGGAAGAGAAAGTTCATAAATCCAATAAATTATTCTGCACTGAATTTTTTTTCAGTACTTCGAAATGAGGTTTTTATAGCTATATCATAATTCTGGTAATATCCGTTCTGGACACTTCACCTATTTCTGTGTAGCACTTGGACAAGCCAGAGTCAGAACTTAAACAGAATGTTGGGATTTCCTTTTTGTGGCCACTGACTTGCCACAGAAAACCATTTAGTTGATTTTTCAACTGTACTTGATCAGCTAACACTTGGCCATGCCCTCCTAGCTACTACTGTGAGACCATCCAGGTAGGATGAATTATGTATGTTACATTGTTGGTTCTCTTTTTTCTTTCTGATAAAATGGGTACAAGGCTCACTCTTGCTCACCTCCCTCGTCTCAATATCTGACAAATCACATTTATGCTATAACCTTTAAAGAGCAATTCTCAGAAGCTGATTGTTTTCACCCACGTGAAATGGCATTAATCTAAAAATCTGCCTTGTTCTCCTTGTTTGCATGTTTATATGAGGGTAGGCACAGCACCTCTCCACTCACTGTCTTACTGACTGTATCAAAGAGTATGGTACATAAAACTTTTAATATTTCATTCTCAGTTTGGATGAAATGATGAAGAAACTTATTGCCAGGATGTAGTTGCTGTCTAAGTGAAGGGCCTCTCTGTGTAGCTGGAAAGTTTCCTTTTCTTTATTATTTTCCCCAAGTGATCTTGCAGCTCATGATACTGAGAGCCCCACAAGAGAGACTGTTTCTGGTATATACAGGCATAATAGTCTCAGTTAACTGTACTTGATTTCTTCTCTTGCATTTTAACAAAAACAAGCCATATCTCACATTTAATCTTTCCCTCTAATTTCTTCTTGTTAGTTTTGGACTTCTTTAGTTTGTTCTGTACATGTGTGCGCTCTCTTCTGATTAGGGTGCTGCTGAATGCTAAACAAATCCATAAATTTAGTTTGGTGATGAGCAAATGCCTTTGCTGTTATTCTGCTATACCCAAACCTTCTGTAAGTATAACCATTTGGCTGGTTAGCCATATACTTTCTAGTGCTCTGGGCTTTTTGGAGAAATTGATTGGATTGGCTCTGGTGCCAGGCCAGCGTTGATTTTTTTGGAGATTGTTTGGATCTTTCCTGGAACTATCAAGACCTCCAAAAACCTTTGTATTTATGAATACTAGGAAATGTGAAAGAAAACCTAGAATACTAGAGATACCTGCTGATTAAGAAGTAAAATCTGATTTGAAACTTCAAATACTAATTTGGAATAAGTGGTTTTAAAATGCTGCTTCTTTTGAAAACAGTTGATAATTTTTTCTTAATTTTCTAAAACCAGTTTCGTTGCAAAGTTCTACTCTGGTCAAAACTGGATGAGGTTTTTAATCAGAACTGTTATTTCAGTACTGGCAGTAGTTCAGATGTTGGCATATGCTCTACTGTCCCTGCTTGAACTGTGACCCCACCAGGCACTGCATCTCAGCATGGACTGCGTCAAACTTTGTGTATTCCTGGGAGTTGCTGCTCTGGCTATTCTAAATATAAAAGCTAAACTTTTACTTGTATGTGCAAGTTGTTTTGAATAAATCTTTTCCATTTTTACTCTTTTTTATTTTTTAAACTGTGGTGGTATGTTTGCATTGATTTTTGATGAGCAGCTGCTTCCTAGAATGCAAAAAGTTAAAAAATGAATACCTATATTAAATAATTAGATGCTTAACTTTTTTTTTTGTAATTCTCATCATGTTTTTTGTTCTTGACTGTATTGACTATTGCATAATTATTTAAATTATGAAAAGATTTTGGACATGGTAATTTTTAACCCTCTTATTTTGTATGGAACAAGCAGCCTTTTCCTTTGTTAGAAATGTATTTTGGATACTGTGACACTGACTTCAGTCAGAAGAGACTATGCAGCTGAATGCACTTAAGACTAATACAGGGTATTGTCAGTACATCCTTAATGCTTTGACACTTTCCCAGTGTTGTCAGCTGGAAAGCATGAGACAAAGGGACTGGAGCATAAGTCCTGTGGGGAGATGCTGAGGGAGCTGGGGTTGTTTAGCCTGGAGAAGAGGAGGCTTAGAGGTGACCTCATCACTGTCTAGAACTACCTGA
>JAOXXN010000395.1:78857844-78873990 GCA_026770055.1 Myrmophylax atrothorax
GGGGGGGGCAGAAAAAAAGCCAACACAAATATTGATTCTTTTTTTTAAAAAATTGATTTTGGGAAAAAAAAAGGTCTCTTCTATTAACAACATATTTTAGTCCTGAGTCTAGTTCATACAGTTGCATTGTTTTAAGTTAAGACAAAGCAGAATAAAGAAGCTTCTATCAGAGTGTCTGGTGAAAACATTGCTGAGTGCATTGCTAGGATGCTAAGGTTTCCAGTAAGTCAAGGTTGCATATTTTCAAGTAAATATTCCCTTCGGCTTAAGTCCTTCTTCCCATTGCTAAAAGGAAGGAGATGTTTAAATTAAAATTCTGTTTAATGAGAGTGTTCAACATTGCTCAGAAGTTTCTGAGGGGGAGAACCAGAGGGGTGTGCTGGATGTGCAAAGTGGTGTGCACTTCTGGCCCAGCACTGAGTGGTGTCACGATGGCAGAATGAAGAGTAGGGATCCTAACCCTGAGGAGGCAGAGGTGCTGTGCACAAAAAGGGACAGAAGTATTCCTGTGTTGTGACAAGAGGAAATAGACAATTCTGTTAATTTGTTAACAGGTATTTCAAAAGGATCTTTGTAGCAAATCATATTTTGGGATGAGAAAATAAGAATGCTTCCTCAGGAGAAGTTTGTAAGGAAACTATGAAATGTAGTGCTGCAGCTTGTTCTTTACATTCCAAAAATCCACAGCCTCCAAATTCCTGACAGTCCCTCTAGAAGTTGTGTTTAATATATGCCTCATCCTTGTTAAAGCAGTGGCTTCACCATGGAGTCGTCTTATTGAGAAAAATCAAAGTAAGCAAAACAATAGAAAAAATAAAAGAAACCTGAAGTGTTTTTAAATTGTAGCTGCATCTGTTTTGGAGCTACAACTAATAGTTATGTGCACATTTAGTAGACAGAGTGTAAGTAAAGTGGAAATTTGAAGTGGTCTGTGAGATTAAATGGTTCCTGGTGCTTACACATTTTTGTTCAGTTTCATGTCATCTGGGATAATGGTTATAAAATTACTACAGTTTTTAATCAAAATTTTATGTACTTTTGAACCCTATTACTTTAATGTTATACTATTTAAATCACAGTTGAAAATTGTTTTTATATGGGATAATTTAGTATACCCTTCTGTGTGGTCTAATTTTACTTTGCAATCTCTGTATAGAATACTGCCTCCAGCACAAGGTAGTGCAAGATTCAAATTAATTTGTTTTGAAAAAGTTTAGACTTTGGGGTAGAAAGTGAGAGAATAAATTGTCTGATGGATAAAGGCACTAACAAATGCAGCATGGGCACCAGACATATGTTGTTAATCTGTGATAGACAAGAGTGTGATTATCTCACAGATTTATCTGCAGTGCATTTTCTCTTTGCTTTGTTGCATTGTTTCAAGTTCTCTTACCTTTGAAGGAGGAAGAGAACTTTGGAATATGGTAGCTTTTGTTTGTATTTCTGAAGGGAGTACCAGTCTTAACATCAGGATTTCCATATCAGGTGGGTGTGTCTTTGTTCTTTCTTCTCATTTTTTGTGCTATTTATTTCCTGCAGTTGTTTTCAGAAGTTTTAGGGGTTTGTTGATGCAGATGTTCTAAATCAAATGCCTTTTTCTTCCTATATAATTACATGTGATCAGAAACAGTGGAATTGTAAAAATCCTTGTAGACAGGACATGCATCCTACCATCCTGTCCTAGTAAGCAAAATCTTCTGTTTCACCATTCAAGTTCTTGAATATTTCTAAAGGCATTTCTAGTACAAATATCCTATTTATTGGTCAGTTTATTGCAGTTAGTTCTCTATGTATTACTGTTTCATACATCTAAGTTATAAGGTAACTTCTAAATTGTGTTTCTTGATAAATGGTCAAAGATAATGAAAACCAGTACCTGACACTGGTTAACATTGCATTTTAATCCATGCTCCTCAGGACAATATGCCTGTGCCTCTGCATACTTTTCTGCTTGAGTACCAAAACTCCAGATCATCCCCAGCATCAGCCACCAAACCTCTTTGTTTTCTTTTATATTATGTTTTTACATGAAATTGGGATCTGAAGCAGACTTGAAATACAGAAACAAGATCAGATCCAGGTCTTCTTTCTGTGCTGCCTGAGGTGACCGTGTAGGACACCAGTGTGGTGAATGCAGAATTGTACTTCATGCTCTACTTAGTGTGAATGTAAAATGCTGCTAGAAAATAAGTGCAGATTCTGCCAATTGGAGATACTGGAGGAGGACAAGGGGACTGTGAAAGGAAGTTCACTGTGGGCACAGTGCAGAGAAGTTTTGGGATCTGTTACCTGCTTTGTCATTTAAGCCTAGTGCACAGCAGAAGATGGAAGATGTTTGCTTTTAATAACAGCTTATGATGAATTAGGCATTGTAATCAAATTCTTGACAGGGATCCTACTCACACATTTAAACTCTTCTCCTGCCTTTATTTTGTTAGTACTGAACACAAGAAAAAAGAATCTCTTGAGGAGCTTGGAAATTATTATGTATGTCCTTCCTGGGATGATGCCCAGGACTAAAGTGTTTACCTCTGTATATTTGCTTAGCCTGAAGCATTTGTGATTGTTTCAGTACTGTGAGCAGCCGGGAAGATGGGAGGGTTCTTGCATGTTGGGTGGCAAAGGGAGGGATAGGCTGCTAGAAGAATGCCAAAGCATTGAATGCTTTCAGTGCTGATGGGGAAAACATTTGGCCCTGAGTAGGAATATTTCAGACAAGCCTTGGAATATGTCCATATCACAATCACCATATTCTGGCGATCTCTACAGTCACCTAAAATCCCTCAACAAAGATACCCCACAGCCTTCAACTTCATGCTGAAGAGAGAATAGAAGAGCTAAGAATCTCACTGGGGGAAGGGGGGGAGCATCTATCAGTTTGCAATTTATGGTACCAGATGGACTGAGCTGTGTGTTCTGGCTCTGGTGATGGATATGTTAAGTTTTGTCTTGCTCTCATGCATGCTGAGATGGAAGAAGGGAAAGCATCCATCATTGAAGGAGAACAATCAAAGCCAGAAAAAACCCCCCCACGGAATATGAAAGCACCATAGACTAAGAAACTTGTTAATTCTCTCTCTTAATCTTGTGTCATAAGTGATTCCAACACACTTGGGATGGGAACCTAAATTTTATAAAGCTTGTTGATGTGTTGCACTAACTGACATCACATTGTCCCCCAGTATTATTTAAAAACTCTTCCCCCCATTTGGAAAATGAGACTAAAAACCTATTTTTTTCCCTGATACATAACAAATAAAATTAATAGACTTTCCTAGAATTTGATATGGTATCTTGCCTTTAAAGTGCAGTGGATATGATTTCTTTAAATCATTTTGGAACATTTAGACTAACAAAGTGGATAAGCCAGCTTGTGGAACAAACCAACATGCCTGAAAACTGGCACAGCTTTTAAACACTGTACGTTGTAATGGCATTTTGTTGGGGTATTATGACTTCAGCTGCACAATTATGGGAACCTGCTGCGTGTTAGCAGACACTTTTCTCATAACCTCGGGCTATAAGCACTGAGTTGAATTTTCCTCTTGGACTATCATCTTGGATTCTCCCAGACAACATATCACTGCTTTCTTTTTCTCTATAGTGGTGCATGCTTTAGGCAATAGTGAGTGTAATACTTTATGCATTGTTAGGCAACAAGCATTATCAGCAGCTGCAATATTCAGGATTAGTCTTTTTGTTATTATTTGGCATCTGCAGTATTTACATGAATCTGTTCAGTCCTGTTTCTCCAGAAGGCAGCTGGGCTCTCTGACTGAGAGAACTTAACCATAAAGGTTTCCTGAAATTGTCACTATACTCAGAAGTTCACTCTTAATTGTAACTGCAGTTTTCACAATGCAGTTCATTGAGATATATAAAAACTTGCATTTCATTTAAGGAAAATGGTTTATGTGAAAAGACATCTGCACATTTTATAATGGTGAAGTGGAGACAGATCAAGGTTCTCAAAGCTGCACCACAAATCAGTTCCTGAGTGAGAATTATAATCCAGGCCCCATAACCCCAAGCTTCATCCTTAGTCTGCTAGCAAACAGATGTCTCTGAATTAATTACGCTAAGGAAAATGTATCAGCTGGTATCCTGCAGTACAGCAAATGTATTTCAGAATATTAAATAAAAGCCCGGACTTTCCTGGGAGTTGTCAACTTTTTTTTCTCTAGAAGGTGTCTGTCAACTAAACCTCATTTGAATTTTTTAAAACTAGATTGAAAATGTTCACTGGCTTTTGCTAAAGGTCAGAGAAAAAATATCTTTATGTTTACGTATTTAAAGATGCATTTGCTTAGTATTTATCTTCTGTGATACCCATAGTTTTGGTTTTACCTTTCTTAGCTTACTTACCTTCCTTGGAAAATAAAGTTTAAGGAAAGAAAGGGAGCAACTATTTGGTTTCATGCAGACTAAATACATCGATTACAGGATATTGTTTTGCTTGTCTTTCCTAAATTGTCACAGATATTGGAGAACTTTACGTAGAGATCGATGAAATTTAAGATTTACATGCTAACATCAATTATCAGTGTGTCACTTAAATTAGAGAATCAGATAGGACATGAAATTACTTGGCAAAATTCCAGAAGAGGAATAACATTTTATTCCATGAGCAGTTGTACTTTTAGTAGGGTAAGAGTGATGTTGCAACTATATTTCTTACAGGTGAAAATTGTGGAAGAGGTAGAAGCAGCATTGTGTTTTGGGAAGAAAGGAGATTACTCAAAAAGGCTGTTGCATGATATACTTGTGCAATATTACAATGTACACATGCCCACACAAAACCAAACCAAACCAAAAATCCCAAACCAAACACAATACATCTATTGCATTTCATCTTAAGGACACCCAATATTCTAGAAACACTTATTTTTATCTAAGTCTTGTAGAGAGACACACACAAATAAATATTGTGTACATTACACTACAGTGTTTAATAATTCTTTTCTTTGACTTTCATTGTGAAGTTGATTTCTCTGGTCATGATACTTTCAGCCTTTTGTGTCCTCTGTACTAGCACCATTTGACTGAAAGGTGGTAAAAGGTCCATGTCAGTATCCTGGAACTGGAATTCTGCCTGGATTATCAAACCAGTTAAATTCAGGTTCAGAAAACCACGTAAACGTTTGAAGACATGTAGGCAGGAAATATCAATGGCAACAGAGCATTGTAAGAGTCCTGTAGACTTCAGTCAAAGACCAGGAAAGCACAAAGATAGTGGTGTCACACTCAAGAATAAATATTTTCAGAAGTTTGGCTGTCAAACTCAAGGAGATCAGAGTTGTATTAGAACTGATTTATTTTAAATAAAACTATTCGGTTGTGTAATTTGCCGAAAGTTGAGTAAAGGCTATGTTTTTCTTGCTCTTTGAAGTCTTCATGAAAAACATGATTTCAGTGGGAGCAAGACCACAGTAATTTTTCCTTTCTTATTGTTTTTCTTCATCTCTACCATTTTAAACTAGGTAATACTGTTTTTTTTCTGTCATCAGTCTTAATAATGTATTATACTTTAAAAATTACTATTTTGGGAATCATGGTTGGGCTTTTTTGCAAGAACAAAGTGCTGCTGTTGGGACTATAAATCTGTGGTGGTTAGTTAAAAGGTTAAATATACTTAAGCATGTCCTGTCACTTTGACCTAGATGGAGTTAAAGCAAGTAGTGGGGCAAGTTCAGTGGCTTTAAATGAGCTATTATTAGTCAAATCCCTGGAAAGCCAAATGAATGTTATGCCATTCTGTTTTATAATTTACCAGAGCTCTGGCTGACTGGTAACTTCATGTGTTCTGATCTATGCTTTCTTGCTAGCAGTATGTTTCCTGTCCTGGCACTTCAGTCTCTAAATTTTTTCTTATTTTGGCCTAGTGGAAAATAAAGTGATACTGTAAATAGAGTTAAAGCTGTGTGTAATTCATGAAACTAATTTTCAAGACCTGCCCTTTCAGTAAAGCTGGAAAAAAGAGGTACCGTGGCCAGCAGTATAGGTAGAAGTATGCAGAATATGACCAGGATTCATATTCCTGAGCACTGGCACATGTTATAGCAAGTACGATGAGTCTGCTTTATGGGACTCTTGTTTTTCTTCTTGTCTCCAAAGATGATCTTCATAGGGGTTGTGAGTGTCTCATGTTCTGATTGTGTTGGATTTACCATGCCTGTGGCATAAGCCTGACAAACTCAGGATGAATCAGATCTATTGCTTATGTGATTTGGATGTGGCAGCATGAGTACATGTCTGCGAATGTCCACAGCTGTTCACGACTTAGAGCTTGTGCTCAGCAAGCCAAGAACAATGCTGGAACTTAAGCGAGTCCTGGTACTGCTCCTGTTTTGTCTGGATGTGGTTTTTGAGTTGAACCAGAAGAAACATGTGTGAAGATCTGGAAGTTCCCCAGTCCTGCATGTGAAGCAGGAGCGGGGGTAGCACTGTTGATTTTCCGTTCTGCAGCATTACTCTGCAGGCATTGGTCTGTTTGGGTTTTGTTTATGTGGGCTGGTTCTGTGGTCTCAAGTACTGGTGACAGGCGTATATTATTCAATGATGTTCAAGGATGTGGTTGATTTTTTCATTTGTTGTGCTTTTTTTGCCTAAAAATTCCAACATTTATTTTATTTTGGTTTTACTCTGTCCGATATTGTGATTTGGAAAGCATATAAACAAAATGCTGCTTTATAAGAAGGATATTCCCATTTCTTTCTTGTTCCTTATGCCTAGATTTCGCTTAATAGTTGCCATCTTTCCATGTGTGTTCTTTAGTCAAGCAAATAAGCTGAATTTAATGAGGTCTTTTTCCTTATGTAAGGATCTCTTCAACATGAAAAGAGAAAAATGAGCAATAATAGTAGTAGTAGTAATATATTATAAAGAGAAATGTTAGTATTTGTGGAGTAGTACAAGGTTGTAGATAGCAGTTGTAACCATTCATCCTTGATTCATCTCTGATTATAGGGTGTGTTTTCATAATGCAGTCATGTTTTGGAGGAAGGAGAATATTTGTATCTTTTTATTTTTCCTCTAATTTTCTTCATCCTTCTCAGTTTTGCTACACTTCTGGTTTTGACAAGATTTGCTCTCTTGCTGGATATAAACAAAAGCAAATAATGTGTTCATTACTATTTTAAGCAGTACATAAAGTTTATTTATATTTACTCAGTTCTTCAGTGCATAGACAGTGAGAACAGTGAAGTGGGAAAAAGCCCCATCTCCCTGGTGTTCCTGCCAGTTCTGCTTCAGCAGCACCAGCATGGGCAGGAGTCACTTGAAGCAGCTTGCCTAACTCATGTCATCTTTGTGGAGCAAAACCAAGGCTAGCTGGTGGAGTGATGTGGAGCAGACATGTCCTTATCCCACTTGGTGTTCTTTTTTATCTTGTGAGGTGGGCAGTGGTTGCCATTAGGTGTTGTATGAAAATCCTGAGTCCCTGGGCAAGCTCCCAGCTGACTGGGTGAGGTGAGGTTGCTGCTGTGGCACTCTGCCTGGGCAGTGCCATGCAGCACAACAGAAGTGGGAAGTCTCAGCGTGCAGATGAGCCACGCTGTCTAGACATGCTGCTATTATTTCTTTGCTCAGTTCAGTGTGTAGCCAAATATCTTTTCCAGTATACTAGACAGATTTGAGTACAGTGCCCACATCCATATAACAGTGAGGCGTGTGTGCTCTCTTCCATGCCCCTGCCAGATTTAGTCATACTCCTTGGGCATACCAGTGACTTTAGTACTATGTTCTATCAGCAGCAGAAAACAACACTTCTATGTGTTCATCATTAAATTTAGTGAAGATTTCTGGAAACCTTCCACTAGGATACTGCTAGTATAGACAGACCTATGTATATTTTTATCCATTTGCATTTTATGCCCTGCCCGACATTCTTTTAAATTAATGTGCTTCTGGGCAAATAAAATGTACCATGGCTGAGTTCCTCTCTTGTGTGCCTTTGTTTGTCATTGACAGTAGGGACAAACAGCTGTTTGGAAAGTAAGTTTGTTTGTTGTTTTTCCTGACTCTTTTTCTTAAAGTTTTTGTGTTAAACTGAAACTATTGGTTTCAGAAGTCATTTTGAAAGGAAAGAGACAGAGGCATGAGACAAAGCCACTATAGCCTTTTTGCTTTAGCAAATGACGATAAACCAAAACAAAATTAAACTAAAATATGGTTGTATACCTCTTAGTAAAATAACTGACGTGGTTTTTTTTGCTGTTACTCTTCTGATTTTGGTGGCCTTATTTACAATTTCTGTAAGACTGATTTGGTGTAGGCCATGTAGACTGAGTTAGCCTAATTTTAGTTTAACTACGTGAATACTCAGGTTAGTTTCTGGTGGTGTCCTACTCACAGCATATACTGTATAGTGTCCAAAGAGAGGTCAATCTGTAAAAATCCAAGTTTTGTGAGTTGGTTTGTGTGTGTGTGCATGTTCTCTCTAAATCAGTAAGGTGGATTCATAATCTGCTTTCCAGTTTTGTTTATTAAAATAAAAGTAAACTTGTTAAAGCTTTAATTTTGATCAAATACAATTTGACATGTTTATGCAGAAGTAAGGACCGTGAAGTCAGTGGTGAAGGGAGAGTGGGCAGGTTGAAATGGAACCACAAGTACTGTTAGGCTTCTTTACAAAAATTGAGGTATACAGCCCTCTTTGTAATGTTTCAAAGCCTAATAATTCAGCTGCTCATTCTGGTGTAGTGAGTGCCTACATAAATCACTAGCACTGGAGATGGGTTTCTTGTAGTTGTCTGTAGAACTTGCTGCATGGTAACGGATATAATTAATTACTTGACAGACTGAATGTCTCAGAGTAGTTTGTCATCAACATTCAAGGGTGGCGGGTAGTTATGCTGAGGTGTTCAAGTATTCTCTGGTACAGAGTAATATAAAAAGCAGAATTTGGTCCTCTTCCAAGTTTTAAATTTGTCCTTGCATTTCTGAAAAGTGGGAGGCAAAGATAAGGTGATGCAATGTTTTCTCGACAATATAAGCTGCTTCTTCCACCTTGGACTATGAAATTGAAAGTGACTTTCTATCCGTTAGCTTCTTGATCGCTATGTCATGAGGAACACTATCTAAATCTGCTCTTGGCAACGTCCACAGAAGAATTTGAAGTCGCTGAATTTCACAGAGGGGTGGTGTATATGTGTGCATATGATACAGATTCTTAATTTAGAAGAAAATATGTAACTTATAATCTAAAGTACTTGGTGATAGGGAGAACAGCATTAATGAGAAATTTTGATGCTTTGAACATAAACCTGAATCTTTATTGTCTAACCTGGAGAGTTTTTTTGCTTATATGACATTTCCATATGTTTTAGTACGGTACTACACCTGCATTTGGCAGATTTCCCGAGACTCTCCTAGGTCAGGAAAGCACTGGAAAAAAATCACAGGCACTTCCAGTCATCTAGTACAGTCATTTCATGTAAATGAGTAAACAGATTGGAACAATGACTCCTTTTTTGCCTCATGTCTCTGTTTAGGTTCAAGGGTGAACTGTTGATTGCTAGTGTGTTTGTTCTGAGTGTAAGGATTCTCAATCTAGGAAGCAATTGCCTTAAGTGGACAGACTATTACTGTTTTTTCTTGTGAAGTGAATCTTGGGGTGTTGAGAGCAGGAAACTGCTATGTGGTTCCAGTCTTGCTATTTCAAGTAGAGATAGCAGTGGGATTAGTACTTTCTTTGTTTCAGTTTAGAAAAAAAGCAAGATAATTTTTTGAATATTATGTTGTCTTTGTCATTCCTACAACATGGGTTAACATCTTGAAGTGTGCTTAATGATGCATCTCTTTCTTGAAAATGTCTTTTGTATTATTTTGAGATATTAGAGAGTAACTGCAGTTTTTTGTTTTGAACTTTATGTTTTATGGAAGAATAGTAAAGTTTTACCCTATCTGAATTTTGTCATAGATTTCACCTGGGGATAGATTTCAGCCCATGTCTTAGGCATGTATAATTTTAGTGGGGGTTAGGAGACCAAGAATTTTACAGTAAGGATTTTTCTCAAATACATGTCCCATGCATTATGGTAGTTCTGTGAAAAGTAGTCCTCTTCTGGTTGTCATCCCAAGCTGCCAGATATTTTAAAGAATGATTTTTTTTTTCTGTCTCTTTCTGTTTGGTTCTTTTTTTACACTGTGTAGTTAAAGTGCCTTACATTTCTAATTTATTGTTTTGAGAGACATGCTTTATGCCTGCTATAAATGATTGAGAATTGCTTATGAACTGTCTTTTTAATCCCTATTATTTCTCTTTTATGTTTCCTTGACTCCTAGGAACCTACGACGTAGACCCAGGACCCCACTGTGCTAGGCTTTGCACAAACGCTGGACAGAGGCAGTAGATGTTTACAGAGGGATGGTGACTAAAAGGTAGGTAAGAGACTGTTTTGTTCAGTGCGTAGATGATGCTGTCATAGGGACATTGTAAGGTGAGGTCTGAAAAAAGACTTGTGAGATGGCTTTGTAGACCGTTACAGTTATTCTGCCCTTCTCTTTTCCCTAAGCTAAGGAAATTCAAGCAAATAGAAATGGGAGTAATACAAGAAAAAGAACCTACAATTCTCCTCTCTTCTTGCCTCCTTAAACTATGCTTAACTTCTGAAAGGGAGACTATCTAAAAATAGAAAGAAAGAAAGAAAAACTGAAAGGGTAACTGTAAGAGTAACATGTTTGTAGGTGGCAGAGGTACTATTTTAGGAAGCTGTTTTGGAGGCTCCACACAAATGCTTACCATCAGTCAAAAAAAGTCTCAGGAAAAGGAAGCCCATATAGCTAAATGACAAGGTAGAGGAGACTATTATAAGCAAGAGGATGTCTTAAAAAAAGCTGTGTCTGTGTTCAAAGATGAAAATAGGACTACCACATTCTCCTATCAGGCTAAACATAATTTCTTTTTCAACCACACCAATACCAGGAAGCCAGCTGTAGATTCTGTGTGGCCTGTGTGTAATGACATTATGAAATGAACAATCCAAAATAAAGCAATGGCAGTGATTCTTATGTGTATGTGCTCACTGCTGAAAAGCATGGGATGGTTCCTGCGTTAGAGCCTTTCTTATGTGAGGCTTACGGGATTGCCTTTCTCAGCTGGAAGCATTTGTAGGTGAGATTGTGGAACAAATTGCATGTTCTCAATTTAACAGGTCCAGATGTAGTTCACACAGGTGTTTTAGGAATAGTGGAGGGAAACAGAACAGCTACAGACTGTGACATGCAATCTCTTGCTTTAAAGTGTCTCAGCAGTTCAGTACTCAAAGATGTCTAATTTGATGCTGTATTTCCGAAAGCATTCATGTGGAATCAGGGAGCCCAGAAACCATAGTGGATTAATTAAAAAATTAGGTTAGCATATCTGTTTGAGAAAGGACATTGGATAATATGGTGGAAATAGCGAGAAAGAACTGATTTCTGTGTATAAAAGCCTGATTAAGAGGATATTTAAGAACTGGTTAATATTAGCCTTCAACTACTTGAATGGTACTTACAAAGATCACGGAGAGAACATTCTTGGTTGTGTCAAACCATGTAACAGGGAGTTCACATGTACAGATTGAAAATTGAAATATTCTGATTGGGCATTGTAGAAAAAGCTTTTTCACTAGGAGGGTAGTGCAGCACTGAGCAAAGTTACCTGGCGGTGGGGTGGGGGTGACATCTCTGCCAGTGGGAGCTTTCAAGTCTTAGTTGGATCAGCTGACCTGATCTACTGTAGCTTTTAGTGGGTGATCAGACTGGATGTCTCCCAGAGAACTTAACTAGCCTGCATATAGTGTGCTGTTCTGGTGTCCTCATCTCAGAGTAAGTGGAGTAGAACTGGAAAAGTTTCAGAAAAGGGCAACAAGAATGAAGAAGGGGAGTAGGATGCAGGAGCCATCTGTGGAGCAGCATCCATACAGGAACAGCTAACTGGATGAGAGTCTCAAGAATGGAAAAGAGATAGTGGCCAGATGCTAAAGCTAGGTGTCTATAAAATTATAAAAGCTGTGAGGTGTGTGTGGATAGGAAATGAGTGCCACATAATTTTCTATTAGAAGAGATATGAGGTGAAACAGGCAGGGAACAGTTTTAAAACTGTGCTTGTTTCCATTGTTTCTTTAGATAACTGCTCTTGGCTGCTCCTGGAGACAGAGTAGTAAGTCAGGCTAAACATTTTGTCTGAGCCAGTTTGGTTATTTCATTTAGGCTAAACAGGCAGCCTGACCCACTGTGGTGGTTCTTATTTGTTTTATCAACAGTTAAGTTGCAAGGTGCAGTCCCAGAAGAGAACTCTGTTGCTGAAAGGATTTTTAAAAATGCTAAGCTGTGATGTAATTCGAGGTATCATACTGAGCTTGGAGACTTTTCCCTCATTGTAGGACAAATGCTTTTAATCTTTTTTTGGAACTTGATAAATTGCAGTTAAATTTGTTTTAATATGTTCAAGCTGTTTCATTGAGAGTTCAGTTCTTACTCCAGGATTCTCACTTTTTTTGGTTACTGTGTTGCCTGTACAATCTGTAGTGCTTGTGAGGCAGAGAGGAATTACTGAAACACCTTTTTTTAATATGTAAGTTCTAGTGACACCCATTTTGGTGTAGAGAAAATATCCTTTGAGGGGAGTGATATGCGAGATAAAATGGCAAAGCCGAGAGAGACTACAAAGAGAATGAGAGAAGAGTGCTGAATTTGGAGATACTTCTGTGTTTGCAAATTAATTTGAGAAGTAAAATGTTGGAGTTGAATTATCATCATCAAAGGGGAAAGGCTAAAAATGACAGGGTTTCATAATGATAGCCATTGAAATGTCCAAAACAGATAAGGCTACTGGAATAAAGAGGGTCATAGGAGAAGATCAGTGGAAAATAGGTAAATTGATCTGAAGGAAATGAATGAAAAGAGGCAAGTAAGCAAGGTTGAGAAGCTACTGAATAAAGTTCTGAAGTATTAACAGAGTTTTAGGAGCTTAGAGAGGAGCATATACTGGGAATGAAAGAAACAGTGTTGATGTTTTTCCATCAGTGGTTTGTGCTCCTGAGACAGATGGGACTCTGCAAGTATTAAAGAATATTCAGATTTCTTGTGCCAGTATGTGTACTTCCTCTGGGAAGTTTTCAAAGAGGACTTGAAATCAAAAAACATGGGAGGGGAAAACAATGGCTTTTGCATTAGATTGGAGAGGTTAATTGCTCTTGGTAAAAATGAATTTTGTTAAAGTAGTAGCAAAAATGAGACTAAAAAAGTTGAAATGGAAACCCTAAAGATTTCTAGGTAACATGACCAAAACTGGCAAAGACAAAAATGATAGAAATATTTCAAATAGTGATACATGGTCCTGAGGAAAGAGTATTTTTCTTGCAGGAAAAAGGGGATACAAGGGTGTTATTTTAGATAAATGGAAGGGAATAGCAGAAGTGGTTACAAGGGAAAGAGAAAGAGGCATATAATATAGGTCATTACCAATTTAAAGTATTGCTTAGGTCAACCATTTCACTACCCACCTAATTCTTTGAGCTCATCCATTTGTGAAGAAAAGTCCTTCTTCCTGGCCTGAGTCCTGTGGTATCTTCCTTGTGGCACTGTGTGTGCAGTGATGGGAGGTTTCCCTTTGGTTAGGACCTGTGGAATTTTAACAGATTAAACACAACAATGAAAAGCTCATTAGCAATAATTGTTGTTCTTTTTTAAACGGAACCTGCATTGCTTCAAAGCAGCAATAGCAATTTCAGAGTTGAAGGATCTTCATTCTCTTCCAGACCTTGTGCCTGCTATGTCACATAACCACAGACCACTGAGCTGCAAACAACTTTGTACTGAAGTGATGAATTGTGCTGTGCTTTAATCTGCATATGAGGTGAGGAAGGAGCAGAGAGGAATGGATGAGGTCACTGTGTCTAATGGAAAAACTCTTTGTTGCTTGCTACAGAGAATGAGGCTGTTCCCATTAAAGCTAGTTAAATCTCTGAGATTAATGGCATCTAAAAACAGGGTTTAAACACCTGGTGTGAAACTAAATGGTCTTTGATTTATAATGTTAATTACTCTTTTTTTTTTTTTTTTTTAATGGTTAAAGTTCTGTTAGATGTAAGGTTCAGCTTCTCCCCCACCAGCACAACTGTCCTCCTCCAGGTCACACTCCTTGCCATAGAGAAGCTGCCTTTAAGCATTCCAGATATCTCTCATTTGCTTAAAGTCTTGTGGGTTGCTTTGTCTTGTCTTGATTGAAAATGTCAAAATAATTTGTAGAAAAGGACACTGTTACGAGATCCATTGAGTTGATTCTGTTGATCCAGCTTTGTACATTTATATATCTTTTTCCATGTGAGACAGATTTTTGTACTTGCAGTATATGCACTAATATATGTATAATCTGTTTGCTCTGTAAGCCCTTTCTGCAACACCACTAAAGCAGTTTGAATTATTTTTCACTCGGCTTCAGATTGTATCTTTATAAAACACAGTGGAATCCAGTGCTGGATAGCATGCAAGATTGACAGCCCTGGAAATTGAAATCCCTGTTTGTCCATGTACTAGCTAGCACAGCCTAGCTGTAACAGACTCTCTATCTTGGCGGTTGGACTCATGGTTAACCTGATGAGATGACCTCTGCTTCAGTTATTTATTATTTACAGAGCACTGAAGGTTTGCAAAGGTTTTTCACGGTGAGAGCAACCTGTTTCAATTTGTGTTTTCAACGTCTCTCTATATGATGTGTTTATTATAGTATAAATGCAGGTTTGTGCCTTTGAAGAAGCAGAACTATGAACTATGAATTCTGTTGGATTTCTCCTGTGAAAGAGATGTGTTAATGTACAGTTACATAATTAGGACTGTAGTGGGAAAAATCCAGTGACATTAGCAATACAGAATTTCTACTAAATCACTCTACAACTGTCCCATTAATGTCATTGGTGAAATGGTATGTAACAGAGGAAAGAGTTGGCCAGCTATGAATGGGGGGGAATTTCTTCTTGTATTCAAACTGTGCCTTTAGGACTCCTAAGTGTCATGTAAGTCACATCCTCTCTCTGGGGTGAAGCATGCTGAGGTAGACCACACATGTGAGGCTCAAAAGTTTGTTATTCTCTTTGATAGATTGAGTATTGTTCACATGTTAAATCTGTCTTCTTGAGTTATGCATTTCCCAACACTGCTGTACGGTCCCAATTTTTTCCTTGGTCAGATGCATACAACATAAGTAAGTTTCTTTGTTTGGTGTGTTTTTCTGTCCAGTCTCTTTTCTTTTTGTCCCTCCCTAGATCAAATTCTACCCTTCATTGCTACACAGAGTACCCAGTGGAAAGGCCTTACATCCTCATCATTTTCCTTTTGTGCCCTTTATTTTGAATTCCAGCAACAGGCCGTTCTCATACACATGATACTTGTATCTAATTGTACCACTCCTGCATAAACTGACACTTTCATGCTTTGATTTAATATTTTTTCTACACCACACCTGCAGGCAAAGGGAAGGTTTTATTTCTAAGAAATTTTATCGTGCTTGTGTTTTTCCTTTTGTCATTAACAGAGGCCATTTACAAGGGTTCTTTATTTTTTTGTTTGTTTCTTTAGGTTTTTTTTTAATGGCCATTTTCCTTATTTCTACAGCTTTGTGCTTGGACTGTTGTTCTGGAAGTAGATTTAACAGCATGCCATCCTGTAGTAATATGCAGATGACATCAAAGCAGAGACTTGCTAAATAAAGGAGAAAGAATATAACTGCAAAAGGATTACAGAAAAAAAAAAAGGGATGAAGATTGTAAGGTTGCAAGAGCATTTTTAGTACCACTGTCAGGCAAAGAAAAGAAATAAAAACAAATACATGAAAGAAAAGGTAGTGTTTTAGCATTTTCTTTGTGTTCAAATGAATACCCTCTCCTGCTGATGAAAGAAAGTTTTGGTTCTCAAAAAGGAGAGGAGCAGGTCTGCAGAGAGAGAAAGGTGGAAGGTGGATGTATCAATGTGCCTTAATTTGTAGGGAGCTAATGCGTTCCCTTACTCTGAGCTCCATCTTTCTTAGGGCATAGTGGAAGGTGGTGTTTGTGCAGTGGGGTTGCTGGTCACCCATGTTGGGACACATCAAGAATTAATGGGCTATTCCACAACTGCGCTCCCAGCATCTTGGATAAAGCTTTCCTAGCTTTCTTATTTACTGTCATA
>JAOXXN010000395.1:78874090-78889339 GCA_026770055.1 Myrmophylax atrothorax
TTTCTTATTTACTGTCATACCATGCATACCATGACTCCACCACATAACCTGCATGATGGGCACTGAGTGGTTCTGTCATTACAGCCAAGTGCACGCCTCAGGTGCCAGCAAGAAGATGGTTTTACAGGACCCTGTGAAGGAGCACCTCAGGATTTACTGACTTTTAAAACTGAAGTGGCCACTTTGCTTGTCAAAGTGCAGGTGTCAAAGGGCAGGAGTAGTCGTAGTCATGTGGAGACCTTGTCTTTTAACCCACCATTCTCCTCAGACATCAATACATTCACTGTGGTATGCCAAATTTCTGTATCCTAAGCAAATGGGCAAAGGGGTTGATCTGGCTTGTCCTGAATGTATTGGTTGGCAGGTCTGAAGCTCAGGGTGAGCTAAAGGTTTAGGCTCATAAACGTGCCATCCTCCGTGCTGCTGATAAGTGAGTGGGATTTTGGGATACTTTAGACCAAATTATGATACTGGTGCATGTTCATAGCCTGGCTTAGCCAGCACCCAGCTCAGGACTGAGACAGCTTTGTCTCTCAGCTTAACAGAAGTGGGTTGTTGTGTTGCCTTTCTGCCAGGTATTGAGGGAAAGGAAGAAGGAAGCTGGGCTTCAGTGGAGGGAGAGTGGAAAGGGCAAGATCTGTGTGTGGCAGGGGAGGCAGTGTGATCTGATGAGCACAGGTTCTCTCAGGCTTTACCCTTCCTATATGCTGCAGCTGTGGTGGTCTTAAAAATGCATCTGATGGCTGGTTTCTCCCTGGGACAGGGGCTGACTTAACGGAGAAAATGGTGCCAGTCATGAGTGAGCATATGGATCTGGGTGTTGAGGCATATTGTCGTCACCTGATATTGAGCTAAGCTTTAATCAAATCAACTGCTAGGAAGATTTAGATTGCTTGAGAGCTAGGGTCTTTGCTCAGGATGTGGTGTTGGAACACCACCATTGGATTTGTGATATGGGAGAAGATGAAGAGCCAGGCCAGCAAAGTGAAATGGAGGCTATACTGGTCTACCTGTGGGAATGCCTTAACTTATTGCTATGGGCTGATGTTTAAGTGGGTATGTGGTCCTGCCAGCAAAGTGTATGGCATTCCACTGTGGCATGTCAGTGTGTTGGTGTTTTGATTATTTGTTCATCCCAGGAGAGGATACCCTGTCTGTGCCATGTATGCATTTGTTTTTTGAGGATCTCAATATATGAGGGTGTGAAGATGTGCAGAAAGGAGCACAGTATGGCTTTTGGTGTACATCTTAGTGGTCTCAGGCTTATAGACTGCAGGTCATCCAGCATTACCTAATGGTGTGCTTGAGAGCTGTTGCAGTGTGATGGGAGGAAGCTTTCCACAGGCTATTGCTGTGACACCAATGAATGTATTGTGTGCCATAAAATGTAGGGATGGTCAGGAAGCTTCCCTTTAAGGTCCCGTGGGTTTACTAGAAATTTTGGATATAAGCTAAACAGTCCAAGAGCGCTGAATCAGTGCCTTTACTGTTGAAAAATTGAAGGGGAGATGTAATTATTCTACGTGTTTCTATTTTATGAGCTCAAGGTGACTTTGACACATTTGCTCTCTGAAGTTTGGATTCCTCAAAAGGAGCAGTCTGAGCGATGTTTCACTGTATGCAATATGTACATACATACTGTATGCTTATAAGATTCCAAAGTGATAAATGAAAAATGACAGCTGCAAAGCTACAGAAGTCTTAAGTGATTTTGGATATGATGGAGACATCAGTGACACTTCATGTAATTTAGTCTTTGACTGATGAAAGCTGTCAGCCACTGAGAAACCATTGGGAAAGGTGTCACCAAACAAATTGGTTTTCACAACATTGTTAGCTTGTGAAATAACTTTACAGAATAGATTTTTTTCCTGAAAGCTCTTAAATGGAAATCATTAAAAAGAGCATCATCATTAAGAATTAGATAAAACATGGGAATCTAAGTAACTAAAATAACACAAGAGGATATTTCAGACTTGGGAAAAGTAGAGTGTATTTTATTATTTATAACACACAAATACACAGAGCAGCACAGTGTATGCTCTGAAGAAAACCCACAAAAGGCTTCTGTGTATTGAAACAAATATGTCAAGAGCCTCATTTAACTTTAGGTTATTTGACATCTCTTTATTTGTTGTTTGACAACTTCATTGGGTGCATTCCATGAGATAGTATATGATTTCTGTTGAATCAAGTTTTACTACTTTTAAACAGACTTAAAAATAGAACTTAAATTTTTAACAGTGGAGTTGAAGGAAGAAAGTACAATTATGATTTATTCTCTTTAAAAGGTTTTTTGTTGCTGTTGTTTTGTTTTTGGTTTTTGTTTGTTGTTTTTTTTTTTGTCATGATGTATTTTTGGATCTAGAAAAAATGTGCAAGTTTATTGACCAAAAGTTCAGGCATATGCAGAGATGTTCCTCATATGTGTGAAACCATTTTTGTGGATACCTGGGGTTTTAAGTATAAGCACTGTATTAATTTTGAACTGGGGCTTTTGATTTTGTGAACTCTGATGGCTTGGGTATTTTAGCTGTAGAATGCTCTTTGAATGTCTTTCTAACTTCCGTTATTTTTAATGTTACCTGTTTTTTTGTTTTTGTTTTTTTGGGTTTTTTTAGGGAAGAATTTATTAACTTGATATTTCACAGAAATTTTAAAACATCTGTATCTGGCTTCATGATTTAGTGAATAAAGAACAACAGATGTATGAACTTTCAGAAATATCTAATGGAAATAACGATTTTGCTTTCAGACTACTTATTCCAGGATTCTCATAGCTTTGTCAGTGTTTCCTATGTTTCTGATGGACATCTTCTAAAGATAGAACTGGAACAGAGGGGAGTTGACTGATTTTTCTGTTGCAGTCCTGTATTGAATCAGAGATCTAAATGCGAAATCTGGTATGGAGGGTCATGTGGATCGGTGGAGTCTCCTTTGAGCACTGCTGCTTGTAGTCTTGAGGGGTTGATCATAGGATTAGAGCAAACACTAAACAGTGCTTTCTTTTGTGTGTTGAATCTTTGTGTGGGAAAAGTTTCTGTGATTGATAAAAAAGTCTAAATCTTTGAAGAAATAGTGTTAAAGAACAACAAAGTGAGGTAGTAGCGTAATTACTTTCTGAACAACCTGCTCTAGTAGGTGTTTCTGCCCACAGCACACTGTGACCAGGGTAGGAATTGTTAAGGTCCCTTCCAACCTAAACCATTCTGTGATTCTATGATACTCCAGGCATTTTGTATAACCAGTGAAAAGGCATTGGATGGTTCAGTCCACCTAAGCATTCTTCGTTGTATACTCTCTCTATTGCTTATCCAAGAAACTTGGTGAGATGAGTTTTGAATACTTGATAGAAAAGCTACATATAAGTAAATAGGTGGAGAACAGAAGTGTTCTGTAGCAGTGATGTGGGATGGGAGCTCTGAGCTGTCTCACCCCTTGCTTTCCTTCATATCAGTCTGTTAAACTGTTGCTGTCACTTAAGGTGTTGCTGTAAAGAGAGAATATGTTGGTTATTGATGTGAAGAAACAAATCAAAAGCTGATAATGAGATGAGATTTGAGAGGAGTTGGGAGTCTGAAATACATTCTCAAATAGGGTCATGGAGCCATACAAAGGTGTATTCTCCTCCAGTGTATTTCTGTTGTCAAAGCTGTGACCACTGTGCATTAGCTGAAATGCATTTAATACCCACTGCCCTTTAAACTGGATGAAAGAACTGCAGAACTGAACACACCATGAGAAGGATAAATTTGCCTTTGTTATCTTAACTTAAGTAGGTTGTCACAGTAGTCATTTCACAACAGTTTGGAGTTCATCCAGTGGTTCTTTAAAGTAGTAACTACCTTAATATAATCTTTATATATATAATTTGCCTAGTATTAATGTGCAGAATACTCACTAATAGTTTTGTTTTAGCAATACGATTTTGTTCTTTAGATTTGTGATTCACATTTAAAATGTATTATATTAAGTTTCTATGAAAGCTAAATACTGGATACTATCAAGTACTTTTATACAGTGATGTATAAATTGATAGGGAACTTTTTTAAGTTGAATATAATTTTTTATTTTTTAAACCCGGCTATTGCAGTTTCTGTAATACTGTCTTCCTTCTGGTTTCTCTTTATATCCATGTACAAATTTTGGCATGTTTTTCAGCACAGTTTGCAAATATGAAAAAATATGACCAGATGGCTACAGCAATAATCTGTGATGTGATGATCTTCTTTCCTAATTATTCAAAACGTATGACTCCAATCTCTGTATTACCTATTCCCTACTTGTATAGAATGTAACAGCTAAGCTTGCATTACTTTTATATTGCCTCTTTTTACCTGCTTGCATTAACCTTATCTTCATTCAAAACCACTTCTAATACATCTTCAAGATTTGACAAATTTTCATTTAATTCTAACTTTAATTTTCTTCATTCTTCCCTCAAGTGATAAAACTTCTCTCTTTCCAGCTATTTTTTTTCCTGTGGTTATCTCGATGCATTGTCATCTGCTCCTCTGTTGTGTGGATCTTCTCCCAGTCCTGAACTTCTGCTTTTTTTTTCAATCAAGCCATGTTTTTAAAAGTTTGGGGTTTTTTTTAATAGTTTCCAGTATAAGACAGTTTATAATAGTGTGAAGGAAAAAGATGACAAACATTCTAAGACAAAGCATCTCCTCTTCCCATATTGCATCATACCTGAACTTGCATAGATGTCATGATAGAAGGCAAGATGTGGACAGCTTTCAAAACATGAGCCTTTGTAATATAAGAGGACTTTTTTTTTTATATGTAGTGAAGTTTCAGCACATCGTTAATGCAAATGAAGTCACAGCTGTACTTTTAATTGTGAATTTGGTCCCACATAGATTCCTAATTCTCATTGGTGAAATTTCAAAATTCGCTTTTTCTGTGACCTCCTCACTATACAGGGAGCACAGATACTGTTTTAGCAGAAGATTACAAAAAGTAGGTTAGAGTAAGGCTAGGGAAGAATAGAGTGAGTTTGAAGGCTGTTCATGAAATGTCTTCATTGCAGTAGCTCCCCTCTAGACTGAAACATATTTCCCTTCTAATAAAACATAGTTAGTTATGTGAAATCAACATAATTATGTAGCTCACAACAAAGGAAAACACAATGTCATAAACTGAGACTGTATTTGCTAACAAATATGATGAAAATAAGTGTTAAAAATACTGTAATTTTTTGGTCTTTTTTTTTTTACTGTTCTTGAATAAGGTGGACTAGCTAGCATACTATTACTATATTCCTTTTTAATGGGTAAATAAGATTTTTCATAAATAATTTTCATAAATAATTTTCATTTACTGAGGTGTAGAAAAATGTAGTATAACAATTTCAGTCAGGGGCAGCATTACTAGGTCTCTGAAAGTACATGTTGCTTGAAAAATTGTTGTCCACAGCTTAATACATTAGATTTTATCTCTTAAGAGAGCACTAGGCATATTTGGAAAGAATATTTGCAAAGACCACTAACAACATTGCTGGATAAATTGGAAGAAACTTCCAAAATGCAATTTTTGTCATGTTTTTTGACAGTTTGTAAAGAAGTCCAGTTAATGGCTACATGATTCTGTTGAAATTGGGGTCTTTGACTCAGCTATTGCCAGAAGAAACATACATTTCCAGATCATAGACCTTCCTACTGAATGGGTTGGCTATTCTGGATGCTGTTTCTCTCTGTGGTCAAATTCATGTACCGTAGCACATGCTTTTCAGGAAACTGTGCAATGGATTTTCTGTGTCTTATAATAAGTCAGATACTACATTCACTTTTCACTGGGCTCTGCAAATAACTCATAAATACAGACTTGTATGTACTGTGTGGTCATATAAGTGAGAAAAATACAAGCTACCAATAGTGTGCAGTACAGGGCTCAGACCTTTGCAAGGATTAGGAACATGGCTGCGCTTGGCCAGAGGTGCCTCCAGCCCAGTATCTGGTCTTTGTCAGGAGCAGACAGCACGTGGCTCAGTGAAGAGAGTAAGACTGCAGGGAGTTGGATTTTTCCTGATTTTTGATGCTCAGGAAGTTCCTGAATTTCTTGCTGCAAAATGGGAGTGTCAAGGTATTTCATAGCTTCCCAATCCGATTTTGAAGCTAGGTAATTTTTTAAATGAACAGGACCCTGTGGTGGGGTCTCTATTCTGAATGGCTATTATTCACAGCACCTGAAAGTATATTTCTACTACAGAACAGCCTGTGTTCTATGTCATGTTCATGATGTTGATAGTTTGCTGGGCCCTAAGAAAATGTGTCTGGTTTGCCAGTAGTAGTACCAACTGGAAAAGGAGCAGGCAAGTGTTATATATAGAGAAAAGAGAAGATGAAATGCAGGGATGTGTGTGTTGATCCCTTAATTGCTTTAGTTATTCCTTCACCATTTCCTTTTCCTGCCCTAGCTGATGCTTCTGTCTTCTCCTGGCTTATTTTCTTTCACTTCATTCCTTTTCCTTGTCTCTTAAACTTCCTCTGGTTTTTCTTCCACTTTTCAGACCTTTATTTGCAAGCAAACATTGCCATTTTGTTTTTCCATTATTTTGTAAAAGAAAAGCTTTGTTAGCTTTGTAGTCTGTCTGAGGTGGAGAAAATTCCTCTTTTCACTGCCTCAGGCTGACTTCTGATGTCCAGTCTAGGGATTGCGGTTGAGTGGATGTACCAAACAGTGCAAGGGGAAAGGTACGCTCAGTGACTGGGCCAAGAAACTAGATGAGTGGAAGGAAATTTCAGGTAGGAATCTGAGTCTTGTGAGTGTACCAGAAAGGTTGAAGAGCTAATGGATAGCTAAATAAAAAGGGATTTGAAAAAAGTTGCCAAGATTTTGCTGGAACTTAGGCCTAGGCTATGCTAATTTGACTATCTTTATTCCTACCTAAGCTGCCTGTGGTGCTCTTCTGTGTGAACCTGCTGGGCTGGCCTGTGCTTGCTCGAGGAAGCTGTGATCCACTGGGGCTATGCCCCACTGATGAGGCAGACAAGCCCACAATGCAATTCTGCCTTCTGAGGCGTTACTACAAACTCCTTGCTTCAGTCAGGTCACTGTTCTTGAAACAGTGCTTCCTTTGCACAAATCACAAGTATCAGCTCTATGAGAAGCTCTGGAGAACTAGCTTTGATGACAGATTCTTCTTTTATGAGTTGTCACCCTCAGCTACAGATATTAGCAGACTTTTGGCAGAATGTCACTATGAATTCAAGGATTGATTTTTGACTGTGTTAGTCAATGACAGCTGATGGCTGTCTGCCTCCTGCAGACCTTGAAATTCATGCCACTGCAGAAATGAATGACAGTATTAAAAAAAAAAAATTGAAGGAACTCAGTAATCAGTTTGTTAATTGAAGCTGACTCTCACTTTATGCAAATACAAATTAGAATGTGCTACTCAGCCGCAGAGTAAACAGTCCGCATTGCTGGGTCTAGTGGTAAGACGTGATAGTGTACGACTAGATTATTTCACTGAAGAAGATCTATACCCTCCAGTCTCATCTTGGTGTTGAATGAGGTGATCTTTGAGCTATTGATCTAACCTAATTGTGTATCTGAGTGATATGCAAATTGTTTTCTTAAAGCTATACTGAGTAAGGAATGTATTTCAAAGTAATTATACTATAAAGAGATAAAGGTTTGAGGGATTTTGTGCATTTGACAGGAAACAGGACTTAACTATAATAAAAACAACTTGGGTTGTTTTGGGAAACAGCCTTCTTGATGCCTCCTTCCAGCCTCCCATCCTTTTTTACCTTATGGGCTCCAGGGCTTGTCACTGCTGGTGTTGCTAGAACTAGAAACTGAGAGTGTACACATTGCCTTAGAATTTAGTTAAGTTTTTTTGATAAGTGTGATGACAGAGTCTTTTTTATATATTCCTTTCTCTTGCAATCTTCCTCTCAAGTGTTTTGTATGAATTAGAGGAGTTTGGCTTCAACAAATCATTAGAGGAAAAGGCATTGAGCTTACATTGCAAGGTATTCATGTACCCCAGTTTCATGACTATAGGAGTGCTCATACCCTCTTTCCTTATTGGTCTGTATGCAGTGTATAGTCTTATTTCATTAGACAAATGCTTTTTTTCAGGTTTGAGCTTGTGTACAAATTTTTGATCAAACTTTTTTACTATTTTGCAAACCAAGATGTGGAGCAAAGTGCCCAGGGAAAATGGAATGAGTGTCCCACAGCAAATTACATGAGCAGCTTCTGCAAGAGTAGACAGTAGTGTGCATGTGAAGAAACCCCAGACCTGCTTGTGGATGCATGTACCCAGAACCAGTCCTGAAATTGGCATCTTCTAACCGTGCCAAACTCTGCTTTTTGTATACCTATATTGGCATTTGTATTGACTTAATCTTTCATTGAAAGTGCAGTCAAGCTTACGCTTACAGAGTCAGCCAAGTTAATTGTTTGAAAGCATCTTTACTGCTGGACAGCTGCAGTTAGTGTGGCAGCTCTCTCTTTTGTAGAGCAGCTCATTTTGATTGAACAAAGGAAAACGTAGTTTATAATTCAGAGGTAGATTGTACTTCCAACACAGTGTATTTTAAGTGATCTAGAAATATTGACATCCTGATTATTTCATTTTAAATATATGATTTCAGTGCTTGGAGGGAATAGTTTAAAATTAATCTGCTTGGACTTAGGAGGAGCAGTTACCTGTCTTGCATACTTAGCTGTTCACACTTTTTCTCTTTTAAGTGTCTTTTTTTTTGGCTCAGCTAAAACAGAAAATCTTGAATTGCTGAATTTTTCCTCATCAGATACTGTTGATGGAGAAACCAAACGGTACATTTGTAAAATATAATACCTTTGCCTAATGGGCACATTCATCTTTGGATTTCTTCTAGGCAAGCTGAATCAAAACAAAGGGAATGAGGGAGAGAATAAGTGCACAAGACTTTACATACAGAAATAAAATATTGAAATAAATTGCATCTTATAATGCTACTTATTCTGCTTTCATTTTGCATCCTCAGATTGTTTTACAGACTTGTAAAATGCAATTTGTCAGAAGTCTGATTAAAGGCCTCTGCTTAAAAAACTATGCAAATAACAGGTCAGTGTGCTGTTTCCCAAATGTTTAGCAATAGTTTAAAAGTTGGTCAGTGTCACTGTTTGGGTATGTTTTGAAGAGTTTTGACCTGACTATTATGTTTCATGATTGAGAGAGATTTGCAAATGGAAATTATACAGAAATCAAGAAAACCAGCGTAAACTTGTCATGTGTAGGGTTCTCTTGGCTTTGTCTTGTCATGTCTTATGCTCCAGGCTAATTATCACTTCTTGGCACAATGGCTGCACTTTCAGTAAAGAGAAGGGCTGATTTTAGGAAAGATTGCTTTGCCTGTCTCAGGACTTCTGACTTGTTGCAGTGTTTCAGCTCTGTTTAGGTACGAAGTTCAGGTACAGCCTCCCAGGCTCACCTTTACAGCTGTTACCTTGGGCAGAGATGGAACTTGTGCAGCAGTCCTTATTCAAGCATGTGCAGAAGGGAGAGATCTAACCTTTGCAAGTTCTGTGGAAAAAGATTTTGTTTTGAAGCCTTTTCTAAGGTGTCTGCTCATCTGTTGATGCTGTGGGTATATGTTGAAGGTGTGTGTTTTGTTTGTGGGGGTTTATTTGTATGTTGGGGGAAGGTTGGGGTTGTATGGGGTTTTCCATTGTTGGGTGGGTGTTTGATTTTGTTTGGTTGGTTTTGCTTGTTTTTTGGGGGGATTTTTTGAGAAGTTATGTTTTTTTATTTATTACTCAAACGTTGTATTAGATGTAGTCTCCAGGCTGCTTTCTCCTTCCATGCATACAGTAGTGTTGTGAGGTGGATAGTGGCATAACTTGTAATAAGGTTTCTACCTGCTACCTTGATTTACTGTTCTCTTGTCTATTAGGGTCTCTGAAGATTGAGTAGTTGCAAGTAAGCTTGTCCTTGCAGTTCCTCACATGTGCTTAATGTATTTAAATTAATACTTCTAAAATCATTAATAGATTTAAATTAATAGAATAGTGCAAATAATTTAAATGGCTAGAGGTCAAGGTAGAGAGAAACTTCAATTATTGTTTTTCTCTGACATAAATATTATCAGAAGTGTGTTCAAAAACTTTTTTGTCTCTTCTTCAAAGACTAATCTTGTCTTTGGATATTCTAAGTGAGAGAAAGGAGTATATGTATCCTGCTTCCATTTTTGCCATGTGAGGTGGAGTTCAGCTAGGAAAGAAGAAAAACTCTTTGGCCCCTCTTTGGATTTAGAGGCTGAGGAAGGGTATTGTTGTGAAGAAATATTTATTTCTGCTACCAAATTCTGTTCACACAGGGGACAGGTGGGGAGAAGTTCACTTGATACATGAAGGATAAAAGACATCAAACCTGTCAAAATTTACATCTTAGTCCTTGCTAATACCAAGATTAGCCCCATGAAAATCAGTATCCTTTTTGTAATGGAAAGCAAGGCATCCATAAATATGTACATATTTAGTATTTGGATGAAGAGTACTGGTCCTTTTCTTTCTTTCTGCAGAAACAGGATTATGTGTTTATAGCGGTAGATACAAAAATACTACAGCAGAGCTGTTTTTTCTGAAGCTTGTCTGGGATATGAAAGCTTGGTAACATAAAGACCATGGGGCTTCCTTTGCAGCCAGGGAGACAGAGAAAGCTGTTTAAATGTTTCATTTTATTCTTGTTTAAATTTTGTCCATTATATTCACGAATTATGGGTCTTTCTGAGACTTTAAAAGTGAAAAGAAATAAAGGGTTTGGCTTTATTTTTAACATGACAGTACCATATTCCTAGGTATTTGAATACTTGATGCTGTACTATGTGCAAGAAAACCAGCTTTTGACAGTCTGGGATGTGGTATCAGACCTTCCTTTTGCTTCCTAAATACACATCTGTAATCTTACAGAAACATGAATTAGAACTAGTTGTTAGTAATGTATTTGTATGATAGGTAAGTTAGGAATATCCATTAGCTATGCTATAACCCACATAAACTGGTTGAATTTGTGTAAGAATAGTGCATAATGCATTGAAATGTCACCGTTGTAGAAAATGGACTATCAAAATATTGGAACAAACACTTTATGCCGTTATATACATGAGTGGACAGAATTTCTATGAGCAGATACTGCCAGCTGTGAGCCACCAGCAATTTGTAGGGACAGATTCATATTGGTACGTGACATCATAAGATGAACTACTTAGGAAGGTAAGAATATGAATTTAACTGTCTAGAAGCTCCTCTTTTTTTTTCTTTTTTTTTTCAGTAATATAAGCAAATTTAGCAGAGAAGCTAAAATTGACTGTTAAATGTATGTACCACTCAGATTTATTATGGCTTTGATTTATTTATTTTAGTTTAAATTAATAAGGATTAGGAGTGTCCAGGTCTTAGCTGGAAAGCATCTAAAGACAGCAAAATAAGGTGGTAGGAGAAGAGCAGTACATCTTATGAAGGCTGGTGCTACAGTTAGGCTAGAGGCTCACGTTTACTATCCATTCTGATTTCTGAGTGTAGTTTCAAACACATTGCTCTTACTGTGGAGTATCTTTTATTTAACAGCCCTTTGTTTTATGTGTTTAGGGTGTTTATTTTATACAAATAAAAAGTTTCCACCTTATTAAACAGCACACTGCAACTCAGTGAGATCAGCTGCTCTATTAATTAGTAGAATGATATTTCTGCCATTGTGGAGTTGTGTGAAATCTCTTGTCTTCTTCCCTGAAAGGCTGTGATGACTCATAACTGTGTGCTATCAGCAAGGAAGACTGTGACTCAGTAAAGCTGCTAGTGGCAAATGTTTTTTTGGATTGCATCATTAGGTCGTTACTGCTTGGAATGTTTTTAATGATAAAGCTAAAGGAATTGGGTTGTATCTAAAACTATATTGACACAGTACATATTCTGTTACTTATATAAGTGTGTGGTTATTGGATGTTTCAAAAAACCAGGGAGTTGAACTTCAACTTTATTCCGGTTCTAATGAAACCCATTACAACGTCGATTCGTGTCTAAATTTTAGAAGAAAGGAGTCTTCAATGTTAGAGTCTGCAGTTCACAGCCTTGTCGCTGGTCTTGGCAAGTGGGTGGAAATTAAGCTACTATCAGAAGCAGTGTTCCTCACTCCTATAAAGCAAAAGCCTATCAGAGCATTGAGGTGAACCGTGTCCTACCACTTTCTGTGCTGTGCTATACATATTCTGAAGATAGGCAAGAAGATGGATGCTCTGGGGGTGTTGTGCTCTCAAAACAGTCAGTAGCATAAAGGAGCAATTTCTTTCCTACCTTGTACTCACAAGGAGTCAAAGTATGCTTTCCTCTGTGAGGAAAGGAAAGCAAGAAGCAGTGGATCCAAGTGAACAGGGAAGGTAGATTTAAATACATGTGCTGTATCTAAGAGAATAAAATAAAAAGTGTTGGAGAACATTATCTTCCCCATGTGTTAAAAATAAAATTTTAAAGCAGGGAGTGTGGAGGGGTAATGAATATCAGTTTTTTAATCCCACTGGCTGATAAAAGAAATCCATATTTCTAAATTGGGTAACTGATGATAGGTTTATGAATTAAGTAGAGGAGCAACTGATAGCATGCTTTTGAGTAGTCAAATACTGCAGAGATAGAATGAAAGCAGTGCTGTTTTGTTTTAAACATCAAGAATTCCCTAATTTTTTCTGTGGTTGGTCTTACACTTGAGTAAATGTCTTTGAATTCTCCAGGTGCTTTTCCCACATGAATGCAAGAAGAGTAGACAGTTAAAAGAAGTGACTGCTGTGAAGGACAGCATGACCACCATGAAAGGAAGCTGCGTCCTCACACTCCTGTTGGCAGGACTTGGGGTGTTAGGAGTACTGGAGCCAACAACAACAGAAGATACACGCTGCCACAGAGCTGAGCACCCAATTATTGCGTACAAAGGTAAGGGATAAGCACAAAAAACCTTTCCACAAGTAGGCTAACTATTGTGTAATCACTTCATGGAAACCTCTGCTTTTAATGTAGAATGGTATGGGAAAAAATGCATTCAGTCCTGTTATATAGAAACCTGGACTGTATTCTATGCAAGCTAAATACAAATAGGATTTCCAAATTTGTTCAGAATTTGTGGCTGAAAATATAATTTAAAGATGTGTGACTCATTTTCCTTTGTGATTAAACCCAGCCTGTACTGTTGCATGGAGTTATTCTTTTCCAGGCCCAGGATTCTGCATATGTACCCTTAAATTTCATGAAGTTGCTCTTGTCCCCTTCCTCCACCCTATCTAGGTCTCTTTAGATGGCAACTCAGGCCTCAAGCTTACCAATTGGTTCTCTGAATTTGGTGTTATCTGCAACTCTACCAACTGCATTCTGTTGCCTCCTCTTGGCTGTTGATTAAAGTGTTAAACAGGACAGGTCCCAGGATCAACTCATGATAATCCACTTGTTACTGGCTCAAGTGGACTATGGAGTATTAAAATTTTACTCCCTGGGCTTGATCACCCAACTGGCTTTTTACCCCTGCAGTTGCCCACTTGAAGAGACAGACCGTAACATCCTAATTTGCAGTGAGACAATGTTGAGATAAATGACATCCTCCACTCTTCCCTCATCATTAAAACTAGTCATTTTGTTATAGAAGGCAAGTGAGTTGGTCAAGAATGATTTACCTGTGACAAATCCATGCTGGCTGTTCTCAGTCACCTGTTTCTTGTCCATATGTCCAGAAAAGTGCATTCTGAGAGAACTAACTCCATAACTTTTCCAGGAACTTCAGTGAGATTGACTGGTCTTTAGTTCCCATATTTGTTTTCCTGCTGTTACTTAGGAGCTTTCTTCATCTCTCTGACTTCTCAGAGACGAAAAGTGGCTGGTTATCTTGGTGTCTGTGGATGCAGCTTGTCTGATCCTATATATTTATATACACTAAGATCTCACAAGTCATCACTGACTCAGGCTGCATCTACTGTTGATAGTTGTTGAATCCCTTTTACTGAACAACAGATGCATTTGATACCTTACTAGTGGTATTGAATCCCTCAGCATCCTCTGTGTCTGCTGGTGCTAGGCCACCTGCCCCATTCAGTAACAGGTTTATATTTCCTCTTTCTACCTTTCATCCTTGTTCAACCTTTCATTACTACTGGAGCAGTAGAAGCTCCTCTTGTTGCCCCTGATGTTCCATGCCCATCCTAACTCCCTTTGAACTTTATTTAACCCAACACAGTCCCTACATGCCTGTGTAGTCTTTCTAAATTCCTCCTTGCTCTCTTTGTCCCTGCTTACACATCATAAACACTGTCCTTCTGCTTTGGAGCTGCACCACGAGTTCCTTGCTTCACCAAGATGGTCTCTTCATATATGTGGTTGTCATCTTGAGTATTGGGGTGAACTGCTGAGGAACAGTTGCAACAAAGTAAAGAACACTTGAAGGATGTTTTCTGTAAAAACCTAAGGCATTTAATAACTTATCTGGCTTCTTTTTATTTATTTGAATTGAGATTTTTTTTCCGTTAGTGTCACGACTTATGAGTTCCAAATAGTTTGTAGCTATGACGATGTATTATATTAGATATTGCATTCCTCCTGTTTTTCAAGAAAGCACATGTAAGGTTTTTGTTCCAATGAATTAGAATTTATTGAATTTTAATGGAAAAAAATTTGTTTCCATTCCTTTCGTAAAGTTAAAGAAAATTATGTTGTGTTTTTACAGAAAGTATTTTGTTCTGGCATTTTGATGGTTTAATAATGGTAACAGTACCAGCTGTCCCTTTCTTCAATACACAGGAGAATGAACTAAAATTATTGCATTCTGTACTCGGAACAGCAAACCATCAGTGTATTGTGAAGGAGGGGCCTTTATCATTCATTATTGATTGACTAAACAGTATGAGTTATTCTGAATAAATATCTGGTTTCCTTAGTGTTCATATTATGTGTATGATTTAGTTTAAACCATTATTTTTTATCATAACATGCATACACAGTATTGTAAATTAAAGTAATTGAAGTAACAGAGTTAAAATTCTGGCACATCTTAATTTCACAAACTAAGAGATCACTGCATGTACTTTTTGGTTTTGTGTGTGCAACTGTAAAAGGAAATAATTGAGAGTCATCAGAGCTATGTGCTAGGGGTTGATTAAAAATGTGTTTTATGAATCTGATTCAGTCAGTATTTAGGAGAGTAGCTTGAATTTAGCCTGATCCTGTCTTTTAGATCTTTCTTATTCTTTTGTCATATTTAATTTCTAGTGATGCCCTTCT
>JAOXXN010000395.1:78907172-78930717 GCA_026770055.1 Myrmophylax atrothorax
AATTACAACAGATTTTTTTTCCAAGTTTCAGTATAGTTAGCTGTTACTTGTTCACAGAATTTATTAGATTTTTCTTTTCCTTATTCTGTATTTCCATTCTAAATTTTAAGCCTTGTCTGCAGTGCTGTTGTGTTTCTCCATGGAGACCTTACTTTAGAATGACTGCACTTGTCAGCAGGTTTCTCTAATTGTACATTTGAGTGATATTAGTTTGTTCTTTTCACTGGACGTTTTACTGTTCTTAAAGCATTGTGCCAGACTACATGGTTAAAGTTGTTGTATGTCATGGAGTCCTAAATTCAGAGACAAGCAACCAGTTGCCAGGGTGCTGTAGTCGCAGAATTGCAAGTGTTGTTCTTACTGGTAATGTATTTTTGCATGTAGTCCCTGCTGCAAACAGAAGGAATCTGTTCACTGTGAATACTATGTCGAGTTTTCTGCTTATTTGCTGGAATGGTTTTTGCAGCCTTTCATAGTGTCAACGGGCTGCACTGGTGTCTTTTTTTCCTTAGGGCACTGTTTTTACTTAGCTTTCACCCAGGGTCATCTGCATAGAGCATTAATATTACCCTACTTGTGCTATGGCCTGTGGAAAAAATTTTAGTAGTTTTCTTGCACATCTGCTTCACTGGAGTCACACTGGCTCTTCGAAGAGCCGTTTGGAGAGTTCATTTTCTGTCCAAAGCCACAGATGTGCTCTCATAAAGACAGTGAAGAGAATGCACTGTTAATTCCTCCTCCCTGGTGAAATGTCTTTTGATATACAGTTATTTCTCTAAAATATTCCAACCTTTTTTTCTATTATCTTCTTGCACTGCAGTACTGAAAAATTAATAACCATTTGTAATATGATTTCAGTGAGATCTGAGCAGTGAAAAGTTCCTGTTCAGTTGTGAAAATGATAAGTTGTAGCCCTGTAACATGGTTTTCTCTTTGCTACCCAGTCACTAGCAGAGAAGGAAAATGCAGCGTGGCACATGACAAAGCTACAAATAAACTTAGATTATGTGATTTACACTGCCAAGAGAGGTACTCCCATTATTGTCCAGCACCAAATAAAACTAGGGATATTGTGTTTGTGTGGCTAGCCTTGGGTACTGGAGTGGGCTACAGGGTTGGCATCTCTGAGGAGCAATATCCCCGATATCCAACAGAGCCAGTGCCTGCTGGCTCCATGAGGGACCTGCCACTGGCCAAGGCTCAGCCCATCAGCAATGGTGATGCCTCTCTGATACCATATTTGAGGGAAGAAAAGTTATTTCACAGAAGTAATTGTGGCCACAGAAGAGAGGAGTGGGAATATATGAGAGGAAGAGCCCTGCAGACACCAAGGTCAGTGAAGAAGGAGAGGGAGGAGGTGCTCCAGGCGCTGGAGCAGATTGTCCTGCGGCCCAGGATGCAGATCATGTTGCGACACACCCTGCAGCCTGTGAAGGTCCATAGGGGAGCAGAGATCTGCCTGCAGCCCATGCAGGAGCCCATGGCAGAGCAGGGGGCTGCCTATGACCCAGTGGGAAGCCCATGATGGAGGGGGCTCCCGGCAAGACCTGTGGCCCCGTGAACAGAGGGCCTCATGTTGCAGGTTTGCTGGCAGGACTTGTGACCCGTGGGGTAACCAGAAAATGCATTCCTGAGGGACAGCACCCTGTGGAAGGGATTCACACCGGAGCAGTTTGTGAAGAACTGCAGCCTGTGGAAAGGATCCACTTTGGACAAGTTCCTGAAGGACTGTCTCCCATGGGAGGGACACTGTGCTGGAGCAGGGGATGGACTCCTCTCCCTGAGGAGGAAGCAGTGGCAGGAACAACTTGCGATGAACTGACTGTAACTCTATTCCTCCATCTCCCTTTGCTCCTGGAAGGGAGAAGGTAGATAATCAGGAATAAAGTTAAGCCTGGGAAGGAGGGAGGAGTGTGGGGGGGATGGTGTTCTTATGATTTCTTTTGTTTTTCTTATCCTGCTTTGATCTTGATTCGTAATAAATTTAGTTCATTTCTTTCAGTTGGTTCTGTTTTTGCTGTGGCCGTATTTGGTGAGTGATCTCTCTCCCTGCCCTTAACTCATGAACTTTTTGTTATATATTCTTTCCCCTGCCCAGTTGAGGAGGAGAGTGATAGAACAGCTTTGGTGGGTACATGGCCTCCAGCCATGCTTGCACCTCTAGGCTTCTGCTTTAGTAAGTTGGTGGTGCTCTAAACCAGTGGAATGATTTTCACAGCTAGAAACTGTTCTGGCTTAATGAAAGTTCATAATTGGTTTTTTCTACCTTAATGGAGTTAGGTGAAATCTTCACAAATTTCCCTGTCCTAGAAACCAAACAAAATGTGAAAATTTCACACAATTGGAAATTCTTAAATCCCTTTTCCATCACTGATACTCCCTGCAGGTGGCTGTTTTTCAGTTGTGAAGTTCTACAGCCTCTAAAGAAATTTAGGATTTGTTTGTCTTACCAAGAATGGTAGCAAAGATCCCAACAGGGATCCAGACTGCATTCCTGTTGGGAGTTGCCAATGTCATGCAGCTCTACCTGGTAAGACAGATAAGATCATATGATGCCTCAGAAGGTGTCTCCCAGAGTAACAGAGAAATTTTGATCTCTTTGCTCAAGGTTCTTGGGAGACTTTAAACTGTAGTAGTGTGTATTATTGTGTTTATATATGCTTTAACAATGTTAACTGAAACTACCTAGAAAGGTAGGGAAGGTCTGCTAAAAGGCAAATGAAGAGGGCTGGTGGAATTGTAGTGCAGGATAACAAGGGCTGAGTGTGTGCACAGTACCTGCCCATAAATCCATCAGCAGGTACATCTAAGGAAGGAAGTAGCAGTATGAGCTACACAGTAGTGCTGGCAGAAAACCAAATCAGTTTAAGTTGGCCATGGGTAATTTAGTCAAGACACAATGAGCTTTGTCACATTTTGCCAGGGCAAACAAAATAAGAA
Source organism: Myrmophylax atrothorax (assembly GCA_026770055.1). Taxonomy (NCBI): domain Eukaryota; kingdom Metazoa; phylum Chordata; class Aves; order Passeriformes; family Thamnophilidae; genus Myrmophylax; species Myrmophylax atrothorax. The sequence continues at coordinate 78,910,113 of JAOXXN010000395.1, forward strand.
CAGAAATAATTCTGAGATAGAGATCTCTAAATATATGCAAGGGACAGTATTCCATAATATTTGCCATAGCAGGCAATAACTGCGAAGGTGTATTAGACCTATATTGCCAAGATTAGTTTTGCCTGTCCAGTTTAGGAAATAAAGGTGGTTTTCTGATATCTATGGACATTCTGCAGTTGCTGTGTAGAAACAGATTGTTTACACTTGTGTCTGCCCCTCTCTCCCCACCAGCAGCTTCCACAGGTTGTCTTCCAGTCCTTGTGAGAACACAGTTCTCCTATAGGTTTTGAGTTGGTTAAATTGGAGTCTTGTAGCCTTGTTTCAGTTTCCTTACACCATCTACTGCAATCTGTGAATGGTACCACTCCAACACTAATATGTACGTTTACATGAATTATCCAGTCCATGTTCCCATGAAACTGTATCTTTAAAATTTGCCACAGGCATTGTTCTACATATCACATATGACCTGATGGATAAAAATAAATGAGTTGTACAGCAATCTGAAACCTTCTTGGGAATTCATTTGTTTTCTTTAAAAAACCCAACCCATAAGGCAGAGCAGAATTTACTTTTATAATTAAGTGGCATCAGTGAAGGATTACTCTCGGGGCATTAGCTCCTTGGTAAGCTCAAGGAAATGAGACTGATTATTTATCTTATTCTGATAAATCCTAATAAAATATTCAGATGAAGATTTCTCTGTATGTTACTTGGTGAACTGACTTGGCATGTAATCAAATATTATAATTATTTCTGTATTTTCAAAGACCTGTAAGCATAGAGGTTCATGGATTTCCCCATAACAACCTTGCCTCCTTTTGCTGTGTGAAAGTGCTTTGCCATATGTTTCTTTGGAAAGGTCAATTGACAGAGGAAAAGACCAGATTAGGAGAAGGATACAACAGTGTCTGAATTGCTCAGGCAAATTGTGCAATGCTTTTTTTACTCCTCATTTCTTGACAATGCGCTTAACACACAGCAGCTTTAGTTTTTATAAATGGGAAATTGCTAAAAGTGTTCCAGCCATTTTGGTAACATAGGAGTCAACTAGAAGCATCTCTCAAACCCAGTAGGTTAGGAAAAAATGTTGAGATTCAAAGTAATATTTTCCTTTTAATCTCTTCTTTTTTCCTGTGCTGGTTTAAGGGTAAACCATCAGGAGAAATGAGCCTGATTCAAGAGAGATTACAAGTCAGAGTTACAATTTACTAAAATGGTTACAATAAGTACAATGATACAGGGAAAAAATTGGTTTTAACCCACAGCAACCAGAGGTATAACCCAGCACCCTGGGGCACAAATAGAATGGTGTTCATTAGCCCCTGCACTGAGCACCATGTGCTCCCCCTGAGTGTAAAGTAAAAGGAAAGGCAAACCTATTGGTGAGGATGATGGTCGCAGTCTGGTCGAGAGTGGCAGTCGCAGTCCTGTCGAGGTTCTGGTCCTCTGGATGAGGAGTTCCGCAATGTGTGATTCGCTTTGTGAGTCATGGGATGTTTTTGGAATTTTTCATGGTCCATTAGCAGACATGACTCCTCAGGCCGAGTGTGAAGGTGCTAATACCTCCCTAGAGGGAAGTTATCATGGCTGAGTCATTGATGTGAAGACAGGAACACTTCCCCATCTCCCAGGGTTCTCCAACACCCGTCTTGCAGCCTGAGGGGGTCAGGTGTGCCCTGGTGGCTGCTGCAAATAATCTGTTATTAACAGTTCATGAGAAATGATATAGAGGGTGTAGAATGCACAGTTTGAGTTACACCCACACAGTGATAAACTGGTCCTGGCCGCTGTAACTAGGACATTCCTTAATGGTTTTATTCAAACCATGCAAGAAGAATTTCATCTATTTTTAAAGGGAAAATGAAGGTATCCTCTTTTCCAAAGCCTCTTTGTGTTTGAAATTATGAACTGGTAGCAGCCTAGCTTGAGTTCATCCTTATATGTGACAATTTTTTATTTTTTCTTTAGTTCAAGTTGGACTAGTTTAGCTATACTTTTAAATTATATAGTTACTATCAGAAATAGGTCTCAAAGTTATTCAACTTCTGTTTTAATTGGCTAATATATATTTAGACACGTGATGTTATTTTTTACACAGAGTTTCCTAGTAATGGTGTCTTTCTCCTGTATGTTTTCCTGCAAGTTAATTAAATTGCTTTTTAGGATTATAACTTGCTTTGAGGTGGCTTATTGCCTCAGTCACTCCTTATCTCGCTGATGAAGGACTCGAACAGTATGCCTTCTTACTTAATTAGATGTGTGTTTGGGAACGTTAATTTGAACCATTACCACTACTTGCCATAATAACAGAAAGGCAAATTAAAGGATTCATTAAGAGTGGCTTAAGAATCTCTAATAAAGGAATAAATAACTGTACAGGTTTGGTTCTTGCTGTTGTCTGCTCCCAGCAGGAGACTATGAGAGCTTCTTGTTAATGAGATGCTCTCAGGGCTACATAGTGGGAGAATATACAGACACCAGCAAGTAGGGCTATATTCTTCCAACATCCATTTGGGTTTCATTGTTCATTTAACACTTGTTTCAGGGTAATCAATGTCTGTCCTTCCACTGATTGAACTGGGCTAATCTAGTCTAATCTAAAGTATGCTATAATGTTAAATCTATGAGAAATGTCCATGCTACCTCTGCAGAAAGAGAAAGGTCTTTCTTTCCCTACTGCTTTTCTTTCCTACCTTGCTAACAGGTTCCTGAGTATTTTTAAAAGCTTGTACTTTGTACCTCTCCTGTTCATGAGAGGTTCCACTTAGCAATTTGCTCCTTCTTTGCACCAATACCAGTAATATTCTGATTGCAGAGTAGCACTAGTCAGTTCACTAAGTCCACGAAAGTCACTTGTTTTCTTGTGCTGATTTGCTATTTTGATGCATAATCAGATGAATCCTGGAGTTGACTCAGGGTAAACTGAAAAGAGAAATGAACAGGAGTAAATGGAACTTCTTCGGCAGAGAACACTGCTATTGCAGTGTAAGCCATCTTTAGAAATTAGAAGAGTGGTGTTCTGAAGGTACCTGTATTTAATTGAAGTCATGACTTAATATATATACACACTTGATGTGTGTGCTAGAAGTAGTATATGTCCTGCTGCAGAATATGGCAAGTTATGTCTACTGTTGTTTCCTTGTTTGACCATGTTCTCATGTCAGTCCGCTGTTCCTTTCTTGTTCAGTGAACGTTAGTCCAAACACACAGTTTATGTCCTACACTGCCAACAGATTCCTCCTTGCTGAACTTGGCTCTGTGTGTGTGCCTTTACAGCACTGAAAAGCAGGGCAGGGAGCTACTAGCAGGCCAGAGGCTGACAGACATGGTATAGAAGTCCTAGAGAAGTACTGTGTGGAGCTGTGGTCAGGTCTGTGAAGTATTCTCCCTGCCTCTGAAACTTTGGTGCCTTGCATGAGTTCCTTACGCCACCCTTAGGGATTGAGTTGCTGCACTCATCTAGTGAGAGGGCCGCTCGGATGCTGAGTAGGTGTGTCAGTCAGTCCAATTCCAAGCATACAATCAGAAAATTTAACAGTGCAATGATGCATGCTGTGCACATGACCTGCACATCTCAAAGTTTGATGAGCTCAAGATTGCATTTTATATAGAGATTTGTTAACATCATGTGCTTACCCTGGTATGAATCCTGGTACACTGAGCTTTCACTGAAGGAAAGGGCTCTGTTGGAAACTAATGACTTTACCAGAGTACTATAGAATGATCACGGGAGAGAACTTCAAGGCTAGCTTTGAAAATTTGGGCCATCGAGCTTAGATTCCTCTTCCTTTTAGTACCTTTAGCATTAAGGTGTTCAACTTTGTTGTTGCAGTTTATTTTCTTAATAAAATAATAATAAAAAAAATTCAAAACCTTTGCTCCTTTAGACTTTTTACCTTCTCCCCCTGACCCTTCTCCCACAGAAAAACCCAAACTACTCGAGCAAACTTTATGTGCTAAAGTTGGTTACTGTAGAAGAAGAGACCACAAAAGGTTTGAACTGTCTGAAATTTCTGGTTTTAAGCCCATTTCTATTTTTTTTTTTGAGGAGATAGAACAGCCACATTTAATTTCAAATTAATCTTGAAAAGAAACAGAAGATTAATATGTTGAAGAATTAAATGGTGACACCACCACATAGAAAATTTCATGGCTCTCAATATATATCCAATACCTGCCAATATGTAAAGACTGGGGACATATGTGTTACAGAAATAAAAAATATTAAAGATTTGGTTAGCCACAGTTAGGAAATACAGGATTAAGATTTTGGGTGAGGTAGTATTACAGGATAAAGTTGAGTCCAAAAACAACTTACCAAATAAATAGCTGAATAATCTCCAAGACTCATCAGTACTAAAGCATAATATTCAGAAAAATCCTTGATCTTCAGCATTGGAGGCAGACAGGTGACAAATACTCCAAGACCATTGCCAGCTGGGGAACTTGAGTGCTGTGTGTGAGAGCCCTGAGTGAACAGAAGAAGATCTTAATGTGTGTTTGAGATGACATGGCATGATGAGACTTCAGGAGGAGGGTGAGCTCCAGAGCTGAAGGGGCCACTGGTGCCTTTCTGGTTTCTCTGGAGAGGCCCATGACAACAAATATGTGGAAATGATGCCTGACTGTTGTTGGAAATCTGTGCAAGAGTCCTATATTCTAGGCTGTCCAGTCATTGTTGAGACTGTATGAGGAGCCAGAGGGAAGTGAATGTGGTAAGATTTGCTCTTGCTGAGGAGCAAGCATCAGAGAAGGAAATCAGATCTTAGAGTGGATTAATTTAATTTATATAGGATTCTTTCTTAATTGACTCCAGTAGTGTTTTTCTTACTCTGATTGACAAGCTTGTCCTCTCTCTCAGCTCGTGACCACCTGAGTCTTCCCTTTGCCCTTTTAAATGTTAATAAAATATAGCTAGTCTTCATTCCTCAAGAACATCTGTGATTTTAGAAGTTATTAAAAAAGGGCAAGTAGAAGAACAAAAACCACTTCTTAGTTTTTAAATTGAATTAACGTGACCTACAAGTCTGAAAACATTTTGCTCTGTGCATATGCTGTTTCCACATCTTTAACATTTACCAGTAAGCCATTCATTTCACTATTCCCATTTGCAGAGGCTTCAGTTTCCTTCAAAATGCAGACTAAGGATTACTTTTGACTATTCTTCTTTTTTGTTATTGTAATTTAACCATTTTCAACTAGACCACTTTGATTAGATTTCTTTTCTTTCCAGTGTATCATCATTGTCCTTTTCAGATATTTTGCCTATAGTTTCTTAATATAACTAAATTAATTTTCTACATCATAATTTTATTTATATTGATTATCTCTTTTTTCCTATTCTTAATTATTTTTTAAAATTTTATTTCCAATTGCTGATTTTACTACACTGCAGAATTAGAATTGGCTTTCACAGAAAACCATCATTTTAGTTACGGAATTGTGACTTTTTGCTTAATAGTTGATTCTTGCAGAGCTCATACTTTTCATTTTCAGTCTTAATATTTTTACTTCCAATAAATTAAATAAAACCGTCTTCTTTCAGGTAAAATCGTTTCTTGAAAGAAGTGAAGGGAAAGGAATCTCTTACTTGCTTATTTCCAGGAGATTTGCCAACGTGTCTGGTCATACCTTGTGTTTCTGAGTTTGTTGCAACCCCTATTTATTGATTCAGGCTTTCAATTGCGGATGCGTGTGAGGGCTTAGGATGAGTTGTGAAGGTTTTTTGCTGTGTTGTGGTATATGTTTTGCCATCTTTTTTTTTCGAAAGCAAAATCCTGAATCCATGTTTTCCTGAACTGTATATGCTATCTTAAAGTTCTTCTAATTAATGTCTGTGTTTGATGCAAGAGTATTTATTGTTGTTCCATTCAGCTTTGATAGCTTGCAGTTTCACAGAGAAAAGGGTAAAATGCTGGATTTAACAACCATTGCTAACATGATATACTTTTGAATCTTTGTGGGGTTTCAGTTGCTTTTTGACATGGAATTGTTTAGGAACATACAGAAGATTAGATTTATACTTTTTTCTGTAGTCATACTGAATGCGTTAACTGCAATAAATTAAAATATGTTGGTGTCAAGAAGGTGACTGGAGCATGTTTTTTTGTGTGCCTTCATTCAGTTCCCACTGATATCAGTGGAAGTCTTTGCCCTTGGGTTTGAGCAGGCTTTTGATTAACAGGTTTTAGTAATCATAGTTGAGCTAGAAAAGTTGTTCAGTGCCATGAATGTAAAGCAAAATGCTTATTGCCTGCTGGATCTCTGAAGGAGTACAAGATACTGCTTTATCTCAGTGTTAGTTGTGTTTTCTTCTCATTAAGTGTCCCTCTGTTTGCAGATTTATGTAACATATTTGCTTTCCTCATTCATTAAGCACCAAATGGAAACAAATTTGCCAATTACTACCAGTGTCAAATCAGTTTAATTCCAGCATGCAAAGTTGTATTTGTCTTGCTTATCATCACATTTGCAAAAGACACAGGCCTGTGTACTAAAACGTCTGTATCTGCGCTTCAAAAATGTAATTTCATTTTTATTTCACATCCTTTTTTGCCTTCAAGCATAAATGCAGTAGAATAAAGGTGACCAGAGGTTAAAAAATGGCAGTCCAGGCCATACTCTCACTAATACACTGCAAAAAGTATTGTTATCTATCTCGTGAGCAGCTCTGTGTCTCTGCCTATGTAATGAAAATTGGTATTGACTTTTTCTTTGTACTGCCAGATTTATTAACTCTACATTTCCGCTTTTTTTTTACTCTCATGCTTTATTTTTTTTTCTAATATATGTCCTTTCTGAATGAGTTCTCACATGTTGGACTTGCATGCCTTAGAATGTTAAACTGTTGTATTTGCAGAGCTAAATGTAGTCCTGCGAGTTTTATTAAAGTGGGCCCATCTAGGTAGGAATAGCTCTGATTGCTCTCTAAGTGCTAATTTACCACCTATCTTAGCATTATTTACGTAGTCACAGTCAATCTGTGCTGTCCATTTGCCCAGTTTATGTTGCTAAGGTGTAATGTTTTACTGTCTCTTGCATATTGCTTTTCTTCCTGTTCCATTTTTTTTCTGCTGGCTTTATGAAGCTGAAAATAATATTTTAATTGGTTATTGGCAGCCACAGGAAGTTGAAAAACGTGAACTAATTAGCTCTGTCTCTCGACTCATTCACATGAATATAGACATTTTAGTCTCACTAATACTGAGGGGGTCAATTTTTCCAATTTCACACAGAACATATTAATGGGTTGTGCTCTACTGAACAGGATACAAATCTCATTTTCTAGGAAGAAAAAAAAAGGAGGAAAATGTTGAATCTCTTGACACTGTTTACACATTTTTTAGTTTAGAATTTTTACAATTTGGGACAATAACTTACTTTTTAATAGGCTGAAATGATGTCAGAATGAAAGACCATAAAAAGACAATAATCTGAAAATATGTTCTTAAAAGGCCTCATCACAGGTAAATATCCAGTAGACATCTGAAAATGAAGTGCACATATATATTGATATGACACTATATTAAGTACTGACCCAAAAACTAAAAGTGTGAGACCACACTGTCTGCTCATATATTCTACTACAGAGACTGCATTTATTTGTAGAGTGAGATAGGGCATTTATGCTCCAATCCCATAAGGCTGATACCACTGGGTTAAGAAAACTCTTTATACCTGCTGAGAATGCAGTTCAATTTCTCTGAAAGAAAAAACTTATTTTGTTTCTGTAAGTGAAAAGAAAATTTGCAACAGCGGTGAAGTAGGTGTCTTTAATGTTTGGAGTGAAAGAAGTACAGTGATGGGTGATGGGAGTTTATATACCCTGAGATGAGGAGAAGACTAAGTGTTATCTTCCCTGCTGACTAATTTTGAGCAAGACATTTTGCAGAAGTGAAGGTATTTTTTGTCCTTACAGAGGCAGGGGAGATGTCTTAAAAAGACTACAGTGCATTGCTTCCTGGTGTTTTGGTGAAAGTCTTTCACCAGTTGCATGTAGCTTGTTGGTGAAGCTTTGTGTAAACATTTTTCTACAATATACTGTTTTCTTTGTTTATCCACTTCAGGTCTCTTCATGACTCAAACCCAAGTATTTTAGTTATTTTTTTGTGGTGATTTATTTGTGCTAATAATAAATATTCTGTCTTTATTTTACTTCATTGTGAATTGTTGCCCTTAATAGGCTGCCTCCTGCATTTTGAGTAATTCTCTTTAGCAATATTCTCGGAAAGACTAGTGACCTGATTCCTGTACACAATTTAAGTTGACTGTATATGTGCTAGAGCTGATAAATAGATACACATAGTCCCCATAGTTCCCAGAGTCCATAAATTAAACTGGCCATGATAGTGGTTATGTTTCTGAGTTAGACACAATTTGGTTTTGTTCCTCTCCCCTTCCCTGCTGTCTCATTTTAAAAAATTAAGAAAGATGTAAACTGCAGATCCTGACCACCTGTGCCCATTAACAATACCTTGTACCTCTTTGGAAAGAATTAGAATCATTCTCTCAAAAAGTGTACCCTAATTTTAATTTTGATAACACTTCCGCCAGTTGCATGGTTGTAATATTGCAGATAATTTGTGAATATTGAAAATGTTCATAGTTTAAGCTTACTCCTCTCTTTATCATTTATTTTAGTTTTTGTTTCTTTATGTAAATCTGTTAAAATCTTATAAATTGATTTTACAGATTTGTTATAAATAAATTAAAATTGAAGTAATTTATATAATTATTTCAAAAAAATCCCTTTTATTTTCGTCTCTAAAACATAATCACTCTCTAGTGGCATTAGAAAATCAGAATTAATTTAAATAAGGTGAAAATATTAAGGCAGAAGAGGACTGGAGAATATTATTTCTGTAAAGTTGTAGTAGGAAAAAAGAATAAAGAAGAAGAGGTATAAGAAGAAATAAATAAATAAAGAAAAAGCAAGGTACAGATGGACGTGGAATATAGAAAGGTGTTATTCAGACCTAACACAAAAGAAAATCTATGTTAGAGAAGAATATTATGAAATCAGCTCAGAGATGGTGTGGTATTTGCTCATTTTTATGGTATTTGCTCATTTTTATGAAGGTCTGACACCCTGTTACCAAAATGCCTGGTTTATCAGGGGAGGGGTAGTAAGACAACTGCTTTAACTCAATAGACACAGTGTGTTAGAATGAGTGCTGATAGCACATACATATTGCACCATTATGTGCTGAGGAGGTGGTTTAGGTCTGTGGGGCACCCTCACCCTTCTGAGTCTCCTAACCCCTCCCTTCCCCAGTTTTCAAACAGTGCCTTTGTGTTATGTGTTGAGGTTTGCCTGAACTCCTTCCAAGTTCTGTAGGTACAGTGATACTGCTGTTAAGAAAAGGTGGAGTGAGAAATATTTTTGCAATAAACAGAGAAGCTTTTGAAAACAATGCTTGATTGGTTTGTGTGTAGCTCCTGCTGATCATGGGAAAAAATTCTCAACTTTCAAAGAAATTAAACCATGTATGACAGGATTTCACTCAGAAGTCTGAAAACTGTGGCTTCTACAGATACTCCATCATACTGGGATCCTTTGCTTCAAGCTTTGCATATATGTGGTGGAGCTAATTGCATAAGGTTCCCATCTTTGTGGAGAGAAATGAACGGCTTTCATCTGCCTGTCCTCTTATTCTCGTGGAGATATCTAACACTGCTGATGTGAATCTACCAAAGCACAAGTATTTCTTCCCTTTGATTGTAAGGGAAGACTGGAGCAATGAATCAGATGTGCATGCATGCAGTTTAGATATCTACTTTATTCACATTCAACCAGTCCTTCATACTGAAAATCTGTATTAGAAACGGGCTTAGTCCTCACCCCAAAGGGCTATACAATAAACAGTCCCTAAAAGAATTTGAAGACCTGAATACCTGTCACTTTTTGATGTTTTCTTTTACAGTATTTTTTTTAATTTAAACACTAGTAACACTTTTTTTTACTGAAACTACTAACAATTAATTTTTATCTACTATTTCTTTAACTCCAGAAACTACCTCTTCAGACTGAGGCTTGAGGATCTCTCTCTAATACAGGTATGTTTTATTTGTTTCCTTAGTTCCTCTGCATGATGTAGGTAAGCAGATGTTTTAAAGCTTATAATCAAGATATTTGTAAGCTTCATAGCTACACATAAATATGCATCTGTTTTTCTCCTTTTTGCGGCCCCTTTTTATATAAGACACATTATCCCCTTTAATTCCGGATTAGCCTTTGTCCCATACAGACCTAATGTTACTCTGCTGTGATTTTGTTAGAGAGGATTTTCATAGTGGTTTCATTAATGCAGTTTAAAATTAACTACCTTTGGATTCAGTACTGTCCCTTTTAATTCACAAGGTAATACTGTATGATTGAAAACATAAAAGTAAAATGAATTCAGGTAAGACTGTCCTTGTGATTTGTAGAACATCTTGTGTATGCTTTAATTAAGCTTGCAGACTTTATTTACTTTCCTAGACTGCTAGAAACAAGATCTGAAGTTGGCTTATATTTAACCAAAATTGCAGTATTAATAAATATTCAATTTTGTTGCTAGTGTTTAAGGCTGTTACACACCAGGCACTTTGAATATAGTGAATTCAGGCTGTCTACTTTCACCTTCTGTGCCATACTCAATATGCTGGCAAATAATTCAAGTCCTAAAGATTCTTGTTGCAAGACTGCACTTGGAGGTCTCTGGTGGTGCTGTTGTAGATTATCCTGCTAATTCACAGATTGAAGTTCATGGTTTTCCTGTTAGGATATGTATCAGTAGGCTAAATTCACTAATGAGGTAGAAATCTGTTTATTACAGAGGTTTTATAATTGTGCAGACTGACTCAACCAGACATCATCTCAACCCCAATCAGCAAAAAATTACAAAGTGAGCGCAGAAATCATACTGTTGATGTTATACTCAGTCACTAGGTCTTAGTCTTATGAATATTAAGAAGCCTTTAAACAGTCTTCTCAAGTTGACTTCTGGTAAAGTTTCTTATTCCATCTTCAGTGTTGTAACACCACTCGTTTGCCTCTATATCTTCATTTTCCCACAAACCTTTAGGGAGTTTGTGTTTCTAAAGCTAAACAAAAGTGTGTATTTTGTTTTCTTTCACCAGCATACCTTTATTATCCATACACTTTCCCTAATTTTCAAGCCTGCCATTATGACTCCTTCATATTTTTCCATCAAAGGTCTCCTCTTCCTTTTTTTTTTTCCCTGTGCTTCCCTTCTGGTTCTATTAGAGTACCCCAGAACAGCTATTACCCAAAATATGTGTTTCCTGGGTTGTGCCAGTTCTGGCAGCTCCAAATGACCTGTGAAGTGGTTGGAGCCTTTGTTTTAATTTCTAAGGTGAATTGTTTAGGACTCCCAAACTAATTAACACATTCAGGTTATCTTGTAAATCTGGTATTATGATTGAAAGGAAAAAAACGTGAGAAGCAGAGCAAAAGTTTTATGAAATCCTTGCAAAACAGAATGATGGAATTTCAAAAAAGAAATAAAGCATACTGTGATTTAACTCTATATTCTATGTGCTAGTTAGCATTTGTTTGCCAAGGGACTGAACACTTTGACATTTTATGTGTGGACAGAAGAAATTTTCTTTCAGCTTTTTTTTTCCTTCACATGGTATTTGTCATAATAATAATGTAAAAAACCCATAGTTTAATTCTTCTACTTAGGTTGCCTGCTTTGATTTTTTTTTTTTTTTTTTTGCATTAACCAGCCTTTGTAAATCTATGCAGATGTTTCATGAGCTAATAAACCATGTGTTCACATCTGGAAGAAAAGCTGCATGGTGAAGTGATAGCTCTAAGAAGCTTTCAGTGTAGCTCAATAACAATACAAAAAGGCTAGAAACAAAACAACCTATACACCTGTTATTTAATTATCCTAGAAAATTGCTCAACCTCTATCTTTGTTATTGTGTGTTGGAAGAAGGAGAAAAATTATTGACTTTTCCTCGTGCATGGGAAATACTCCCAGCATGGAAGCAAATTGGAACAATTTGCATCCTCCTTTTCTCCAATTTTCAATCAGACTTCTATAACTGTTATTTTCTTTACATTGATGCATTTTTGTTTTGTTTTGGGTTTTTTTGTTGTGCTTTTCTTTTTCCTTAGTTTGTTTCATCAGTTGAATCTTATACTTTTCTGTCTGGAAAATGAAGGGAATCCCTCAAACTAATTTTTTGACCATTGGTACACTTCAGTTATTTTTGTCTAAGCAAGTTTCCTCATCTGTCATGCCTAAATGTGTGTTGGAATATGGTGTTAGTTGTACATGCTGCCAGTGTGAAGACAATAGGCTTCATGTTATATGTAACAAACTGTAAAAGTAATAATCTCATAGCAAAAGCATCTTTGCAAATATTTTGTTTACTAATTTCTATGTATTTTTTAAAATACAGACATTTTATAAATAAAGTATAATTTTGGAATATTATGAGATGCTGAAAGATTAGCAGATATTGTTTTTTAGTAGCAAAGCTCTCTTAAAAAAAGGATAAGTTGAAATAATGATTCCTTCTTTGCAAACTTTTGCAAAAATTACTTTGGGCCAAAGTATGTGTAAGCTCTGCTTCTTACAGGTATATACCTGGGAAATAGCTTGGAAATTCAAGAAAACCTTCCTTTAAAAAAATATAAAGAAAAAAGCCCCACCAAAACCAGACATTCATTTGAACTGCAAGTTATCACAAAAGAAATGCAGCACAGAGATTCATGTATTGAAAGGGTACTGTTTCCATCAGTGTAGTGAAAGTTAATCTCGTTTTAAAGTGAGGGTTAGAGCACTACCAGACTGCATTAGACAGGATGTGCATTTAAACATGAGCTGGGGCTATGCACTGAGACATCATTGCCCATTGTGGGTACATCAGAATTGTCATCCTACATGTCATGGTTCTGTGCTCTGTACTTTATGGGAAAAGCATGTTGTTTGAATAAGCAGGTTTCGTATGATAGTATCTTTAGAAAACCAGTATTGGATGTGTCTCAGCAATTTTCTTTGTGTAGCAGAATAAAGAAGAGTACAGCAAGTGAAAGCCTTTTAAGCTCTTGACTAAGAAGCCTAAGAGTCAAATTGTTCAAAGCTGACTGTTAGAACAATGCATGCATAATGATTATGGATTAGGAAAGAAGTGCTCATTGGGCTGTGGTTGTTGAAGGGCAAATATTTTATCACCCTCGCTACGGCAATAGTAGGCTTACAGATGTAGAAGGCCTGACTCTGCATGGATTTGTTTTGTGAACTTTGCTTTGTTATTGCTCACCTCAAGTATCCACAGAATGATCCATAAAAGCATTGGCCAAGATGAAAGCTGGATTTCCTGACAACTCTGTTGTGTTTGTTAAAATGTAAAACCTGAAATCTAAATAGTAGTGTTTAAATTAAAACATTATTTTCAAAATGTTTTTTTAAAAAGATGATATCTAACAACAGTCAACATTAATAGTGGGGCTTTGACATTATGTGGAGGATATTTGTCACAAGTGTGTGTTTCCGTTTTCTGTTTTCCAAACTTTTTGGAATAACGTTTGTGTCTACCTGCATGACAAGTTTGCTGATGCATCTGTAAAGAGTAGAAAACAAATGCTTGCTTATAAAAGTCTTTATGCCACAATTGCTGTAAACATTTTACATTTTTACCAGTATGCAGAAGCTTTTCACAAACCTCATAGAACACGTGCAACTTTTCTTCTTCTGTAAGATTAACTTCTTCACAAACTCAGGTTCTTAAAGCATTTACAGGACAAGCTTGAGTTTGTCTTTCTGATCTAAATGTTCCATCTATGAAGCCTATTTGCAGTTTGAGATGCCCAGAAGGTTGAATATGTACCTATTCTACCTGCTTCTGTATTTACATGCTTCTCCACAACTTTTATTCTCATCCAGAACCTGCACATCTTTCAGTTAGAAGTACACATACCTCAAAGTCCATTTTTAAAAGCAATTTTAGCCCACAGTTTACCGTAAGATTCAAATTAAATTCTTTATGTAGACCAAGAAGATTTTAGTTTCATTTTCTTGTCTGTTATCCAACTTTAAATTCTGGAATCTTGAGGTTTTGGGTTTATAGATGTGTGTGTGTGTGTGTGTGTGTGTGTGTGTGTGTGTGTGTGTATGTACACGTGTTAAAGAGGTATTCAAGGAATTAAAGGCAAGATTGGATCTATGCGTTTTCAGAGGTACTTAGGAGAATGAATTTTACCCAAGACAATTTGTACTATTATTTACATGTGTCAAGAGTGTCTGAAATACTTGTTAAGTGCAATAGTTCACTTCTTTGTGAGTCATTAATAGCTAAATGGTAGGCTAAATAATGAGTTAAATAAATTGTACTATTATTTGAATATATATTTTTTTACCTATGTTAAACAGAGTGACTTTGAATCCATGATTGATGTTTCTTATTAATTCATATGTATAACCTGAATCGCTTTTATATTTTTTCCTGAATTTTAATGCAGAATGTAATTAAGAATACTTGATTTTTTTTAATAAATCCTCACCAGGGTTGTAGTTCTATTCTGAAAAAAAACATTTGCTTGTTATTGTTATAAACAGATCATCTTACATCTTTTGTGAAAGCTTTCATAACCCTGGTTTGTCTTTTTTGCCAAGGTGTTAGTTGGCCATGTCTATAGGAAATGGTGTTTCGATAGAAGTGCAAATCACTTCACCTCTCCTTATAGTTAAGTTTTGGGACAGTGCCCTAGAATTCCCTGTGCTATGAATAAAATGAAAAGGTGTAAGTAGTTAATGTAGAATCAAATCTTAATTTATGCTGATATTAAACACTTGTAATCAGTAACACCTTACAAAGATAAAGGTAAGGAAGCTTTAATCTTTTAATCTTTTAATTTTAATGTTTTAAGTCATCAAATAAATATAATCCATTAATAAGCATCTTATTTCTTTTTCTAAAACTTAATTCTTTTTCTAAAAGTCTCATTCACTGTATTTCAGTCCACTTATTTTTTGTGTTGTATTTTACTTACAGTCACTACTTGTGTAATAGATGTCTTATTTGTGAAATACATGAAATGAATCTTCGTGTTACTTTGGGGTGAAGCTACCTGTCTGATATCACACAAGACATAAGGGACCTAACCTAAGGATGACCTTAACTTGTGACTGCCATAGGTTGGCAATATTGAAATGCCAAGCAGATGGAGATTTAGGGTTCTGTTTGAGTCCCTAAGTGGGGGAAAATCCCAAACAAAACAAATGAAAAAAACCCTCTCTTTTGTGTTCTCCTGTGCCTGGTATCTAATTAAGAGTAGGTAAGGATGAGGGGTATAGACAGTATTCCTTCCTACTAGAGGTTTTTTCCTCCCTTCTTTATATTAAAGGATCATCAGCCTCCAAAACACTATTTCTGCTTGGGCCCTTCACCTTTGTGTGTAGGACACACAGTGGATAAGCAGAGTTGATAAGCTGGTGTTACTTTTGATGCTATGCCAAGTTCCTCCAAAGCTTGGAAGCAAAGGGAACAACTAGTGCTTATAAAACTTTTCCAAAGACCGAGGTGACCAAACTTCAGAGTGACCAAAAAGTGAAAGAGCAGGTGCAACGTTCTGCTTTGACACTAGGAATGAGCAAAATGTACAGTGGTATTTGAACTGTTGCCTTTGTCTAAGTTGGTATTGAGAGCAGAGTTTAAAAATGAAAAACTAAAAAACCCAAACCCACAAAGGGCAGCACATCTTCGTATCACAGTTCCACCTCTATACAGTACTTCCTCTTGTTGATGCTTTTCTACTTACTTCTACTTTTCTAATGGCATACTGTTGGAATTGGTTATATGGCAAGTGCAAAAATAATTGTTAGACAATTGGAAATTTAAAGAAGAGTTAGAAGTATTTGTGAAGCCAGACCTAGTCCTTTGTGGCAGTTACAGATGTACTTGGTGCTGATTTAAGTGCATTCCCGTTCTTTTTCTGTGATACGCTTAGTATTTTCATTATGATGTTTTCTGCTTGCATGATAATAGTTTCTGAACAAACTTACAACTTGATTTAAGCCAGAAAAGGATGAATTTGGCTAGCAGTTCATAATTTCATATAGGTCTAATCTTTACCCAAATGACCTCTTTTACATGCAGCTGAAAGTTAGATAAAATATGTTAGATCACACAGATCCTGATATTCACTTTAGGGTGTATTTGTGCAGAGGACAATTAACAGCAGACAGTGCTGGATTTCTGATGAAAAAAATTAGCTGCTGAAACAGCTGGTGCTCACAGATTCACCCATATATTAATCAGAGGATGACTACTATTTTATAACCATATTTGGCCAAGTATGATTCACTCTGCATTTTGAACGTTCTTTCCACGCATGGGATTTTTCATCCACAGAGTTGTAGTTACATACATTGGCTAGTTGAGTGTTTTTTCCTATGTGTGATGTTCTAGGTTCATATGCAGACTACCATTACAAAACTGTGTAGAGGGCATACGAGGTAGCCAGTTTGATTTATGATTCTTTTTCTGCTCATTTCTGTTTCTTATTCATTTACACTTGGCTTCTATAAAATTGGAAGGTTTTAGTCTCCAGAAACTGTAATTTCCTACCCTTCAGTACAGCTGAATTTTTTCACCTAAATTTAGAGAGAGTCTACCTGAAGAAATACTGGCAAATCAGCAGGGCTTTGCTGCTGCTTTGGCTTATTGGTATGTGTTAGTATTTTGAAAGATGGGGGGAAAGAGAAGAAAAAGAAAGCCAGGCAGAGATGTAATTTTTCATTTGCTATGTCTTTCATTGTTTTGTGCCAGTACTGAAATACAAGCGCAAGTGCATTTCTAGACAAATGATACCATTTAGCCAAGAAGCTTAGCTTTTTTTATTCTGCTTTTTTTCTTTCTTAACTCTGCTTGTTAGGCTGCATTTCATGTGTGTTTACAGTAATTTTCTGTTCCGGTTTCACAATAAAGAAGAAAAATAGGTACTAAAATTTTCACTTTCACTGGAGTACAGCTCCTCTTTTCTTTAAATGTTAAACATTTGTGTTTTGTTTTTAAGGTAAAGGGGAAGCCTGGATCACCTGAATATATAATATCAGTTCTTTTGTTCTCATGAGAAATAGAGGTGATAACAAAAAAGCATGTGTGTACATTTTACAGTAGATACTCAGGAGACAGCTGATCTGGATTTTGTAGTGGTATGATTTAGCCCTTTCTGATAATTTTTGCTAATACATATGGTGGTCAGCCAGACTGCATTATATGCACAAAGGGTAATTGTGGCAGTGTCTTTTCCTAAGAAGGTGACACTCATTTTTACATTCTCCCAAACACGATATCCTGATACAGTTGCAGAAGAGGAATCACAAAGTAGCATCTGTTTCAAAAGAAATCAGGCTGCTGCTTTCCAAATATCTGGACTGTATAGGACCATGGTGGACTTCAGCTAATTCTGGATGAATGCAATATTCTGTGATACCAGAGCAACATTTATGGAGGGACATGGCTTCTCTTTGAGAATCAGCCCCTTTCAGTCTAGCCTCTATACTGAAAAAGTGCAGGAATGTTAGCACACTGCTGAAAATGAAAGCACAAAGTACCAATGTATAGACTGAAAGCAGGTTGTCTTAATTCTTCATTGTCTTGCCCACGTGGAATGTCTGCCACAAGTGTTGCTGATAGAGAGTTTCAGCTCTTTGGCACCTAAATGGTGCAGTGCTGAGGAGTTTAGAAAAGGGATGCAATATACATGATGCTTTGGAAGAGATTATATCTGTAATACAATATCTGAAAACAAGTTTATTGATTTTTGCTTATAGATGCTGGCATAGAACTTCAGTGTCTGTTCCAGCCTGTAACAACTAATTAGAGCTCAACCACAGTTAGTTTGCCATGTATATTTAAAGAGTAAGCTTAGAGACACATCTCAGTCACAGGGAGAATTGTGTTTTCCAGTACTGCAGAGTTCCATTCAATTGTTCTGCTAGGCTAGGTGGGGTAAAGCATATATGCTTTTGGGTAATTCTACACACAGGAGATGAATTCAGTTTACACTTGCATGTTAGTGGTCAAGAGTACCTGGCATAAGGGCATTTTTTTGGTCTGTAGTATCCTCAGCCATTGGTTGTTGAAATTTAAAAACAACTCATAAAATTGAAAAGTACAACATTTAAACTTTGAGGAATAGAAAATGGTAGAGCAGCCTCGTGTCCCCTCGACACAGGGCAGAGAAATTTAAGATACACCTCTTGACACTGAGCTCTCAAGAACCTTTGACATAATACTGTTAAAGGATGCACTGAACTCCTGAACTATGGGAAGAACTGGCTGTTTCCATAAGGCAAAAATTCTCCCTTCACTCATGGGGAAGAAAAGTATTCAAGGTTGGGAGACTAGTTTTTTGCTACTGCAATTAAGAATGTTTAAACGTTCAAGGAAACAAAACAGCCATACTGAGGCTGAGAAAGATGGACACTTGTTGCTATAACCTAAGCAGAGGGCAAGACTTGAGGAACTTGCAACAATAACAGTAGTTAGAAAGGAGCCCATGTGGGAGTGTGTAGGAAGAAGAGTCCTATCTCCTAAATGGTTCAGGGCACAAAGAGAGGGTCTGTGCTGCTTCTGGGATGTTCTTTGCCTGGTTAACACTACCCAGCCCAATGTAAGAGGTGCATTGTTGCTCCTAAATGTTTGAGAGAGAAACTTCATAGCATCGGAAGTTAGTCCTGTTCTGAATTGAGAATAGAGGATTAAAGTTGTTTTGAGTTTTAATCTGATAGGCTTATCTAATATTATGGAACACCTTTTGCCTTCATTTTTCCTATCCTTATTTTTCTCCTGCCTTTTTCTCTCCCTGCTTTTATTTCTCTTCTGCTTTGGCATGTATTGTTTTTCCCATCCCAGATGGTACCACAATATGATGTTTCTGCTGTCATGTCTGGGAGTGATAAATCATGTCAAACTATGGAAATCAATCAATTTATTAAAATTGAAAACTAAATGTCCTTTGAAAGATCTGCTTTTAGAAATATATATGAGATCTTTGTATAAAATTTTTGGTTCAGTTGTTATTTTGGATTTATTTGAAGGCAAGCAAACTGAAAACATGATTTATTTAAGTAATACATTGACATCATAAAGAGCAATGTTATTTCTCTTAGTTGTTTTTTGGTTAAGATTATGGCCTTTAGAGGGCAATTTGCTCTTCTGAGCATTTGGGAATTGCACATGATATGTGGGGGTCTAGGCCTGTCTACCTGATCACAGTATATTTAGATGTTTGTCCTCAAAATAGAAGTTGCAGTCTGAGCTTAGGCTCTCTGGACTAGTCAATGGGGATATACCCAAGCACAGGATCCACTGACATGTGAATTCTGAAGAGTCTAATCCTGCTGAGGAGGAATACTGAGACCACAGGGAAGCATAAATGCCACCCCTTTTTATGAGTTAGGCATCTCTATTGAATTGGACAATAGGAATTCTTTTCTGTATCACCCATATGTAGCAGGCTTCTGTTGTGAGTAAATTGCATGTAAACTGTATATTAAACTCCTTCTGTCATGGTTTCTAAACTGGACTAGAAGCATGAGGACTGCATGATCACTCTTGTGCATTCTTAAGAAAGGCTGAATTGAATATGAGCTGGTCTGTTATAGAATTATCCCAGTTATAGGTTTATTTGCTGTATGTTTGGTTTTTCTTTTTTTTTTTTTTCCCTGATTTTAATACTGGCTTCTCTAGTCATTACTTCCAAATTTTACATGTTTGCTCTGGTGCTTGGAAAACTTTTTATTTGCTTCTCCAAACAAATGAACAAAATACCAAAGGAAAAAGAACAGATCATTACAAAGTTATGGGAATTGAAAAATTATAGAATCACAGAATATGGCGAGTTGGAAGGAACTCACAAAGATCATTGAGTCCTACTCCTGGCCCTGCGTAGGACCACCATTCCCAAGAGTCAAACCACATGTCTGAGAATATCATTCAAACCCTTCTTGAACTCTGTCAGACTTGGTACTATGACCACTTCCCTGGGGACCCTGTTCCAGTGCCCAGTGACCTTCAGGATGAAGAATCGTTTTCTCATATCCAACCTAAAAAACCTCCACTGACACAACTTCAGCCCATTCCCTTGGGTCCTGTCACTGGTCACCACAGAAGGAGATGTGTCTGCCTCTTCTATTCCCCTCACAAGGAAGTTGTAACTGCAGTGAGGTCTCCCCTCAGTCTCCTCTTCTCTAGGCTGAACAGTCTCCTCAATACGGCTTCCCCTCAAGGCCCTTCACCATCTTCATTGCCCTCCTTTGGAAACTCTCCAGTAGCTTAATGTCTTTCTTATATTGCAGTGCCCAAAACTGCACACAATATTCAAGGTGAGGCTGCCCCAGTGCAAAGCAGAGAGGGACAATCCCCTCCCTCGATTGGCTGATGATGCTTTACCTGATGCCCCTGTGCTGTTTTAAAGGTAAACCGGCAGGAGAAATGAACCCAGTACAAGAGAGATTGCCAATCAGAGTTACAGTTTACTAAAAAGATTACAAAAAATGTAATGATACAGAGAAAAAATTGAGTTTAACTCACAAAATCCAGATGTATATCCCAGCGCCTTGGGGCACAAACACAG
>JAOXXN010000395.1:78936684-78955746 GCA_026770055.1 Myrmophylax atrothorax
CCGGGACGGTTCCACTGAGACTCGAACTCACGACCTTGGGATTCGGAGTCCGGAGTGCTCTCCATTACACCACGGGAAGTGCATTTATCTGGCTAGCATAGGGGCTGTTGGCAGCATTAGCTGTAGGAGCATGGATTTCTACCCAGACTGTGCACCAGACTTCCTAACACCATGGGCCTGGAATAACAGATGTTCGTGTTAATTGAAGCATATTGAGATGTCCTTTACCTGTCTGTGGGATGTACATCACTCTAAAATGACTATTGAACAGACAGTGTAATTACTGTGTAGAAGTTGATAAATACTGAAATTACAAATTCTGATGTTAATGCGCTGTTACGAAAGCCATGGGAATATTAGTTGAGCCCCTTTTCCTGCTGGAATTTGTTTTCCCTCCTGTTTAGTTTTCAGAAGAGGAGCACAAAGAGAAATTCTGCAACATAGGCTTTAGAGCAGTCAGACCATATTTGGTATAAGTCACTTCAAAAAAAGGGGTCTATAAATCTACTTTCTCTAGTCTTGAAAGTAACAGGTCGCTACAGCAATTTTTGAAATGAATTGACTTCTTTTGTATTTATCATCTGCTTGATTAGTGGAGATGTCTCTATTGTGCCGGAGACCGTGAAGAGTTTTAATTCTTCTGCACAGTGGAAAGGAAAGCCCTCACAGGGAGGGTTTCTCATACAAGTTCTGCTGCTGTTGCTATCAAAAATGCTGGGATAATTGGACTGGAAAAGTAAGTTCTTGAAGAAATGACTGAGAGAGCAGCAATGTGTCCCTGTTTGTCTCCCATGTGTGCATTATGCAGTACCACCACTCTGCAGACCTCTTGTAAAGAAAAGCAAGCAAAAATGCCACCCTCACAGAACTCCTAGGATACATTCTTCTCTTCCCATGCCTTATTGCTAGTACCAACAGTCTATCATGTTGAATTGTATGCTTGGTAATACACAGAGAATCCTAAAAAAATAGCTTATGGAAATGAGCTGACTGATGGGAAATCTGATGAATAATCCTGTTGGTAGACCAAGAGAAAGCAGATCTGAGGTTGCTCTTTCATTGAAGAACAGATGAAGATGTGATTATACACAAGTAATTGATTTATCAACTGATTAATGCTGGGTATAGGTTGTTGCTTTTAATAGGACTAGCTACTTATGTCTTGGTATGCTTTAATATCTACCTAATGAAAAGAAATCTTTCAGCACTTTTCCTTCTTTCAAGAGGCTTTTAGCATTACTTTACAGAACCTGAGGATCAATACTTGTATGAATAGAAGCTTTTCAGCTGTCTCCATGGATAGCTATTACCTTCTAGAAAAGGAGGCATAGCATTGTTCATATGGAAGCATCCTCCTCATGTCAGTCAGTGGCAAGCCTAAATGTTTACTGTCTCTACAAACTTTGTGTCTGTTGTAAGTTATTACTTTTTCCATGTGGACCCCTAATACCATTTCTGGAATGCTTATGATTCTTGCTAGTACAGGCCTTTTTGATGTCATGGTCAATTTTAATATAGTCTTATACAAGGAATTTTAACAACATTGCTTTCTTGACTTCACAAACTTAATAATGATAAAGATCATAATTACTATTACTTAAAAATATTAAAAATAGGGAACAATCTCTCTTCTTGATGTTCTCTCCAGAATGATTCTTGGCTTCCATGTAGTCTTATAAGACTGAAGTATTCATCCAGGTCCAGTTTTGTGATTTTAAACTCTGAGATCATAGTCAAGACTTGAAGCAAGCAGAAGGGTTTAGGAAACAAACAGAGGTCTCAGAAGTTTAACTTGTAAATAGATGAGGGGTAATGTAATACTGAGAAGATGCTTATCTTTTACTGTACTTGTTCTAGACAAGACTGTGATAGGACTTATATTTTAGACAGAACTGAGAGCCATGTTGTGAACAGATGTCATAGCATGTACCAGAGCAGAGCAGCAAGTGTATTTTAAACATAAAAGAGAAGAGCCTTAAAAAACATTCAGGAAGAGGAGAGCAGACAGCTTGCATTAAAAATAGGTGTCCAGAAACTGCCATGAAAGAACTATGTCAAATATGAGCTGGACTATAATTTTTTATTGACTTAGTTGTGTTAAAAACACGTCATGAAAATAAGATGTTACTTTGTGTGCAGAGCTTTCCAATATGCACATTGAAAGATCCTTATTGGCATCACTTAATGAGAAGCAACCTAGTGTCTTTAGTATTTGTACATAGTGTGCAGTGTAGAAGAGCATGCATGCGTGATGAGTATGGTCAAGAGGGTTAATTAGAGTAATGGTTGTACTGACAAGGTGATAATGTCAGAAGTCCCTACAGCAGATACGAGAAACTGCATCAAATTTGTGACCCTTTGCCTACTTTCTGCTTCTAGAGGAAACAGAGAATTAGAGCAGAAAAGTACAAAGCTTCTGCCTTGATTTAAATTCTGATTCAGTAATTCAAAACACAAACTTGATATTTCAAACCTGTTTAAAAAAAGGCCACATTAAATGATGAAAGTAATCTTGTGGGACATCTTAACACAGATTTGCATGTAAACTTAGCAACAAATCAACATAGTCAATGTTTATTTCTAGCATTCTTCTTTGTATAGTTCAAGGCTTATTATTTCTGGTCAAATATTCAACCTTTCTAGTGTTAAAGAAAATTTCATTCAAGAAACCTTTCATTTGTTTAAGGATATCCAATGTCTGCATATACATGGGCTGAATGTTTCTCTTCTTACATTGCAGTAAGATCTTTCCAGTTTTTGACAATGTTGAAACCATTAGTGAGAAGGAAATTTCATTGAGCACTAAGTCCAAACCTTAACAAAAATTGTAAAATTAGTATGAGTGTCCTATAATGTATCCTAATAGAAACAAACTTTCCATAGAAATCCATAGATTTATTTGATACTATGTTTGCTGTTTGTCTGTCCTTCTCACTTGCTCAGCTTTCCTTGTGTATAAGATGTCTGGAGGGTGCACTCATTATTGTTTCAAGGTTGCTTATGAAATCTTTCTGCTCAGGTTCTAGACCATTTATTTAATGGAATGATGGCTTACAAGTACGTCAAGCTGCATTATCAGCTGTACCTCTTATAACAAGGTCTTTATGATACAGTGTTCAGATGGCTTGGTTTAAAGTTTAAATTCTGAAGGTTTGAATCACAAAATATTATGTCCCATATACCTTTTAAAGCTCAATAAGTGAGGAATGTATGGCTTCCTAGATATTATAGTCCTGAGAAAAATCCTCTGTTCTCCTGTTTGAAAACTATAATACCTTAACAGTGTGTATGGTAAAGATTAGAGGAATGGTGATGATAGCACTCAAATGTTAAACTTTTTATTCAACAGCTGGATAGCATTTTAGGAGCTGCCACATGCCACTGCCTTCTCTACTTGTGACCGTTCATTAAAATACCTTGCAACATATGAAAGGTTAAGTGGATGATAAAAAAGTGTACTGATCTTTTTCACAAACTTCAGTCTTTCGTGATATACTGAAGGTTTGAGCATGTAATCCTGGGCAAAATTCACATTTGTGTCAAAAGAGGCATTTTGTCTGTGGGATCAAGAAGTCTGGCTACTCTGCAGCCTGAGTGGCATATAAAGAGCACTCTTATGTTGGATATCTTTGCCTTATTGTTTGTCATCTTCAGATTCTTAGAATCCTAAATCCATTGTTAGACAGTGAAGAGGTAGAACTCAAGATGCTGATTTCCTAGTTCTTCTGTTTTGTGAGGTAGGAGTTGTGGAGCATGATGAATTTATTTTACAATTTAAATACTGAAATACAGAATCTTCTTGCTTGGAGGTAGATTTGCTGTGGAGACTATCAGAGAAAAAGGATTAATTGAGGTGACTTTATCTCCATCCCTCTTATCTGCAAGTTGAAGCTGTATCCATCTAACACTAGTTTTGAGTGTCTGAGTTTCATTTTCTCCTCAGGTCTAGTACCTTTCTTTAAAGTATCACCAAATATTTTCAAATGAATTAGGAAGTAAAACTCCTCACGGTGGGTGAGAGGGATAGTGGTGTTACTCTGACACATCCTCGAGTGGCCAAACTGCTAAGATTGGCTACATGATCTGGTTAAATTGGGCACGTCAGCATTCCTACCTAATACTCTCTTGCTCCGTTTGTGGCTGAACTCTGCCTTCCTCTTCTGCTCATCACTGTCACCTTTCTGGTCTGTAAGGGAAAATCGAGCAGGAGCAAGATCAGTTTGGATTTAACAGGAGCACTGAAAGGACTTCCTGAAGGGATTGTGGAACCACAGTGCTCTCATCCCAGGGCAGACCTGGGAATGGAGAGCAGAATCCAGTCTTCAAATCACCTTATTACTAGTCATGAACTTATCCTTCTGAAAGCAGAACAAATTAAACCACCTGTTACTTGTTTTGATTAATCCTTTTTGTCTGTTTTTTTTTCTATTTATCGAAAAGAGGGAGGGGAATGAGATGTGATTTATTTATGAGTAGTAGGTAAAAATACAACAGTTTTGAATGTACAATCAAAACGAAAAAATAAGGATCTGCAACCTCTTAAGAACACTTACTCTTTTAAAATTAAATTTTAAAAGAAAATTTAAAAAATCTGAATTTCTGAGCTGCAACCAGCAGCAATGGGAACATCAGCTTTGAAAGCAGTAGTATGGCAGAACTCTGCTGCTTTTCAGTTGCTCTTTTCAAGTGCTGTTGCTAGAAATTATAGCACAGCCTGAAAGGCCAAAGGCTACAACAGTTTAGAGCTTGAGGGAGAATAAATAGCATTGTTTTTTCTTTACTTATAAGACTCCAAACCCCTACTATCACTTTTCCTCTTAAATGTTACCTCCTTGAAAGCATTTTTGTCTCTGCTATTTTGTATAATCCATGTTCCTGAATGCAGCTGGACTGAAAAATGGTAGTAAAATATCTAGTTCCTTTTCAGAATTAGTTCAATTGAAAATCCATTCTACCAGTTTATAAATCTGTTTTCTTTATGTCTTCCTTCCAACCAAAGCTGTTAAACTACCCTTGAAAGTTTCAGAATTTAATTACTTTGAGGTATGTTGCTCTCTCAAGAATGTAGAAGAGAGATAAGGAAATCAAAAAATAATCAGAAAGCAAACCCAACTCCAAATAAAGCTCCTGAGCACAATAGCGGAAAAGATTCTCTTAATAAGTTGATGATGCCAGGTAGTTTTGCAGTCAAGTGCTGATATTGACACAGGGCTGTTATGCAACTGTCCCAAAACTCACTGTTAAGTAATGTTCTATGAATGGGACTTTTCATCATGTGAGTTGTATGCTATGAGCTCCATGAATTTGGGGATTAGTAAAATACTGTGTGCCTGTAATGCTAATAAAAATATATTGATACTAAGGGATTTTATAAATATACAACTGAGGAACAATGACTTGAATCATGTTTTTGAATGTGTTAAAGAAAAATGAATGAGGGAAAGAGCTTCATTTATACTTATTTGCATTTATTTTATACTGTATCACATTTATTTTCAAAATAGGTATGTAATTTCCACCCACTCTCCTACATTTCTTGGATTGATTCCCATCTGCTCCCCACGCTGCAATGTTTAAGCGGTGTCTTTCAGGCTGTTCAAATTGTATTTTCATACACTAACCTTAAGATAAGGTGCTGGCTTATGTTTGAATTTTCACCATGCCTCAATATTTCATGTTGAATGGCTAGCACAGAAGCTGGATAGACACCTAGGAGAATAGTTTTATGCTTAAAAAAACTCCAGTTACAGCTGGTCCTTGGCAAGCTCCTCTCGGTCATTTTTATTGGCAGAACTTGAAACTCTGTGTGTCTTTGTCTTGTGCCCTACTAATTTTATTTCAAGAACCTGCTTGGCAGACTTCTTTCTGATAGTAAATTCACTCCAGTGTGATGATTCTTATGACAAACACTGGTTTGATCACGGCATCATGTTTCTCTCTTTAAATGTGCACCCTGGCTTTCAGTATTCCAAGATCTCAAATGGAAAGCAAATAGTAACTTGCCTGATGCCAAAAACCCCACCATAAACAACAACAACAAAAAATTCAAAACCAAAATGCCATGTTACATAGTTTGTGATTAAACTAAATTTTAAAAACTTGGCTATATTTCAAAGTTGCAGCTGCTTCTTGAGCATCTCAGCTGGAAGCCTGAAAGTATTGCAATGAAAAACAGTACTCACATGAGACTCAGACAGAGCATTTCACCAATATATCATTGTTTCAGTTGTGCAGATCTACTGATGAGCAGAATAGGATTTTTTTGTTTACATTTATGCTTATTGATGTGGGAAAAACTCAACAAGTGTAGTTTTTCCAGCTGAGGTACTTAGCCATGTACTGGGGTTTTTGATACTTATATCACCAAGTAGTCGTTCATCCAATTTCATGTAACTTTATTAGTTTCATTTTACATTGACATTAATAACAATTCACATAGTGTGATTTAGGGTAATGTTGCTAAAGGAAGAAAATGGGAAACACCTGCTTATGTTATAAAACCAGTAAGCTTGTTCCAACCAGTCTAATAACCACAAGAAAAAAGTTGTGTTTTATGTCTCTTGAAGTCTCCTTCAGAGTCTGTCTCCCTTGGCTTTCCCTTGGTGACAGTCTTACCACAGCGACCAGCCACTAATGTTTGCTCTTTGGACCAGAGAGAAATCCTACCTCTGTTTGGCATTATGTAAACTTTATTGTGAATGGAAGACTAACAAGATCACTGAATCTATTCAGAAACAGCATCTCCAAAATAAAATGCTTGTTTAACCCTGTTCCTAAACTTGCAAGGCAGAGCTAAAGCTAAAACCAGTAAAAAGGCATTTAATCATGAATCAGTTTTATTGTAACCTCAGTTTTTCTCTGTAATTATTTGTTTATTCCCTTTTCTCCAGCCAATTTCCAGTTGTAGATTATCTGGATTCCTGTGGGATGTCTGAATCTATATGTCTCCTTTCTTGCCTGATAGTACTTGCTGACTCTGAGCAGTCTCTGGTTTCCCACTTGTCTGTCTGTTTTTAGACTAGCAGATCTTCAATATTTTCAGAAGAGTTTCCAATCCAGGGTTTAGCCATGAAAAGGATAAATCATTCTCTGCCTGATTGGACATTGATAAGGGATATTTTTCAGTAAGCATCCCCTTTATTTTTGATCTCACATTGGTCTATGGCCTCTTCTCCTTGCTTGTTCTCTGTTTTTTTTCACTTCTTTTGTAATGGGGAAACACTTGGGCCTACAGCTGTAGTAATAGAAAAAAACTTTCTGAAAATTGTCGAGGTCATTTTAAACTAAGACATGATGGTCACAGGATCTTCAGAATAGGGAGGAAACTCTTGGAAGCCTGAGAGAAATAGTTAAAAAATGATGATAGAAAGGTTCAGAAGCAGGTGAAGACTACCTGACAATTTTTGAGGCTAGAGGAGAGTTTTGATGATGAAAAATTCTTTCCAATCTTAGTGAGCTGTGGTAGCCAAAGTAGGGGATTCTGAGATTTTTTTACCAAATCACAGCATATTTTAACATTTCTCAAATGAAGCATTTTGAATTTTTCTTCTACAGTAGTTTGATTTTGAATAGTCTTTGGTTTATGTTGAGAGGAAAAACAGCTTTAGAAATTCAAGCAAGGTGGTCTAAAAATTTTGGATTAAATTATGCATTCAGTTGATATTGAATTAATTAGAAGAAAAAAAAAGAAAATTTTTGTATTTCCTTTGGCAGACAAACTGAAATATCCATTGTTTTTATAGCTCTGTCCTGCTGGCTGTTGCAGGGTTATGCTGGCAAACAGAAATGCTTTGACCAGGACAGGAAGAATGGAAGGGAGGTACTTGATAGGTTTTAGATAGGTATAAGCTTTCAGGTGAAAATTGGTAGGCAAAAGTGCAGCTAGATTGGCTCAAAAATGTTAGTTAGATAGAAAGAACTCTGAAACTATTGAAGAGTTGAATTTATCATTCCATTTGGATTTCCAAATGCTAACTTCTATTTCTCTGTGAGTTTTTAGACACTGATTCTCTTTACCTTCAGGGCTTGGATTTGCTAACATCACAAATTAATTATATTTTGATTTTTAGAATGCACCTCAGAAACAAATCCTTTCCTTTTTTATTTGGGGAGTGCTTTGAAATGTGGGATGTTACTTTCATTGTTCGTTGTGAGAAATTAAAAGATCTGACTTCAGCATCTATTTCACTCATGATGCTTTTTCCTGGCAGATCCATACATAGTTCCATGAGACAGTGAACGTATTTATTATATGGAAGAAGGGCAAGGCATAGCAAAGGCTTAAACAGAAACAACACAGTGATATGCTTCCTGGACTGGTGCCTAGTAAGTGGAGACAGGTGGCTAGCACTTCAATGCAATCAATGCAGTGCCAAGGCACTCGAGCACCAGAAAGTGAATCCCAAAACACAAAGCTGTTGTTACTAATTTGAAATAGCTGGGTGTTTTTTGTTTGGTTTTGTGGGGGTTTTTTGTTTGGTTTTGTGTTCTTTGGTTTTGTTTGGTTGGTTTTTTTTCCAGAAACAGTACTGTATTTGGACTTTTACTACTGAAAATATGTATGGCAAGTAGAAATGGATGTGCGAGGGAGAGCATGGATGAGTAAGGAGCTCCTAGCTGAACTCAGATGACCTGAGAACAAATTCTACAGAAGATGAAAGATGGGGCAGGTGACACAGGAGAAGAGTAGGGTAGTTTTCTGATCTTGCAGGTATAGGCTTAGGAGAGCAAAGGTTGACCTTGAGTTGAATCTGGGAAGAAATATTAAAAGCAACAAATGATTCTACAAGCACCTCAGCAGCAAAAGGGAGACCAGGACAGATGTGATATCGTTGCTGAATGGGCATGAGGGACTGGTGAAAAATGACATGGAAAAGGCCAAGGTACTCAGTCCTGCCTTTACCCCAGATTTTGCTAGCCCCTAGCCCCCAAGACCTAAGGAAAAGTCTAATCTCTTCTTTTGGTGATGTCTTTTCTTACTATCTTTGTGGGACAACATCCAACATATCTCATCCTCAGCCTTTTTCCCCTCCTCAAACAGCAAACAACAGCCTGCTCCAACCAGATCTAAATGTCAGCAGTGAATGTGTATTACATTTCCCTGACTTTTCCTAGCAGGAGTTGCAAACTAAAAAAGGCCAGTGCAGATAGCAAGAATGTGTTTATTGCACTGGCACAAGCATGGATACAGACTGTAGCCAGGCAACTAGGAAACAGGTCTTTCATTTTTCAGACAGGGCACAGAACAATTTTTAGATGTTCTTCCCTCTGCTTTGAATCAAACAAGAAAATGTGCAGAATATGCAAAATTTTGCATAAGGGAAACTTCTGTAGAAAGAAGTTTTTACAGAAACATAGATAGAAACACATAGATAGAAACACATATTCGTAGATAGAAACATATTCAGCTTCAACTCACATGATTATGAGCTCTGACTCATTATCTACTTAGAAAGGAACAGATTGTAAGTCACTGGAAAAGTGTTTCCAGTGTAAAGTAAATAACATCTGAGGGAAGAAGAGACAGTGTCTGCTGCTGGAACTTGGGTGTTATAATAAAAACAGAAGACATTTCAGGTGTACTCAAGGCTTAAGATAGGATTTTGATTCTAGATTTTATTACTTTAATTAAAAAATACCCCCCACTTGGTCCATATTTGATAGGCATTTCATATTATTTCCCTTGCTGTGAAGAATAAATTTAGTGATATTAATTATCAATGATGTTCAATTTTCTTTCATTTTTGCTGAAATTCTTTTTAAAGAGCATCAAAATTATATATTTTGATGAAAGTTTATTGCTCATTTGAAATAAGATAAATACTGAGTGATATCTCTGTATTTGGAGTTGTAATTAGAAGGTTATATAGGTTCCAACAGGATCACATCACACATGCTCTGCTCTCTTGTCTTCAGCCTGCGGCAGGTGCCTGGGAAAAGTTTAAATTTATAATGATAGTTCCTTAGAAAACTTTCCCAGCTATTTGAACCCAGGAGCTTCCTGACATGAAGGTAGTGTCTTGGATGGGTTTTTATCCAGTCAGCTTTTCAGCTGTCACAAGGGATTTTCAAAGTGGGGTAACCACAGGAAAAAAAATCACACTACTCAGTGGCAGAAATCTTAATAATAATTAAATCATTTTCTGTGTTTGATTTGGCTTTCTAGCACAAAATAGAATAAAGTACTGAGAGAAGGGCAGATTTAATCTAGAGCTCACTCACCTGAGGGATATTTTTGTATAAATTTAACCCTGTGACATTTAACTCACTTTTTGTGTTCATTGTCCTATAGAAGAGAGTTCTGCAGCTCATCATGTGAATAAAGAATTTCTGGGTTTCATATGTTTAAATATTCTTTACTATTCAAAGAACGGTGAATACACTTTTAATTTTAAAAATCAGTGAACAGTGAACCTTTCACATGATTGTATAACTGTTGTATTACCTCTCTCATCAGATGCCTTTTTTCTAGGCTGAGGAATCAGTCTATTTAATCCTATCCTGTAAAGAAAACACAAAAAGCTGAGGTCTTTTGTCCCATTCCTATTCATCTTTCCTAGTTTTACTTTCAAATTCAAATTGTGAGTTGGGACAGAAATGCACAAATTATTCAAAACAAGGGGGTAAATGGATTTGTTCCATGGTACAGTGATTTTTTTTTTTAATTTTAATTTTGAATAGTAGTGTTCTGTTCAGAGCTCATCACGGAACACATGAAATTAAATAATTTGACTAGTCATTTTTTTCTGGTGTGCAACACTTCATTTATTAAAACTGCAAATTAAGTAAATACAGATAGCTAGCCATTCAGCTATTTGTAAGAGTTTCCTAGAACTCTATGCAGTCAGTTCTAATCTTAATAACTTGATGCCTTTAACAAGTACTGGCCCTCCACCGTTCATTCTCTTTTCTGCATCACCTCAGGATATGTTTAGCATTTATGAGTTCTCAACCGCTGGATCTCAACTGCTGACCTACTCCCCTCTGAAAACTGATCATATACCTACCCACCTACTTTTTAACCTCTTCTTTATCCATTGAAGAAACTTCCCTTATGCCCTGATTTTCCTGAAGTGGTTCTTCAAGGTCCTTTGGTAAGAGAACTTGCCTAATGCCTATTGCAAATCCAAACAGAATGTATCGTTCTGGATATTCTTCAATCGTACATTGTCTGTATCCCTATCTATTTTTCTAGACAGTGCTTTTTTAGGAGGTTATTCCATTCCAGATGCAGGACTTGGACTACATTGTGCTGGATGAGGCTCCTGTCAGCATATTTCTTCAGGTTGTTGAGGTGCCTCTGAAATAAACAGAGCATTTTGAGCTCTCCAGCATTTTGGTCTCCCATTTTCTCTGATTTTTCTGGAATTTATGAACCCACTGAGAGTGCACTCTGTCCCATTATGTGGGTTATTTAATAAAGACATAAATACTATTGGCACAAATCTTCAACTCACTGATAACTGGTTACCAGTTGGATTCTGTGCTACTGAATGCAACTCTTTAAGCCTCATGATTCAGACATCTTTTCACTTGTGTTATCATCTGTTAATCCAGTCAGTAGCTGGACTGTAAGGATACAACAGAAGAAGGTAAGGTAGAACAGTGGTCTCTGCTCTCATCAAAGAAGGCAATCAGGTTGGTAAGGGGTGACTTTCCCTTGTCAGATGCATGCTGGTTGTTTCCTTGCAAATTTGATAAACGTTGGCTTTGCAATGGCTTCAGTAAACTCCTTTAGTGCTACTTAGCTTCTAATCTGGTCTCATGGAGTTGTATAGTTAGTTTAGTTATATTCAGTTAGTTTAGACGTCTCCTAACTCTGATCTTCCTCTGCATTTAGTAATGCTTTGCTTCCCCAGACTATGTAAGGAGGCTCAGGAACCTTGTGGGCAGGGCTTAACAGTGAAAACTAAGGCAAAGAAGGCACTAAAGACCTCAGGGTTTGGGTTTTGGGTTTTCTCATGCCACTTTTCATTATCTCCCCTCTCTTCTGAACCACAAGCTGGTGTACTTGCAGACATCTTTCTGCTGCTGTTTGCTTTGCATCCTGGTTTTGAGTCTGGGTGATTTTTATCTTTCCATGTTCCATTCCTGCATATTCAGGCATTGCCTCTAGATTTTTCATGGAGAATTTATACTTTCTTCCACCTTCTGTATATTTCGTTTTTGTGTTTCATCTTCATCAGGCATCTCCACATGTTGACATGTGTTGGCCTTCGCCTGTGCTCAGATATCTGAATGTGGAGTGGGCCAGTCTTACGATGTGAGTTTTTCCTGTGCATCAACCAGGTATTCTGATGGCCTGTGCCTTTCAAACCAATCTCACATGGGACAGAGCCAAGAAGATCCCTAAACAAGCTGATATCTGCTATTCTGAAGTCCATGGCTGTAGTTCTACTCTTTGTTTTGCTTTCTTGTCTCAAAATTGTCAGCCCCACTCTGATCACTGTAGCCAAGGCAGACCTCACCTTTCACATGCCTTCTTCATAAAAACAAATTGATAAGAACATGCCTGGTTGGGCTGATACTCACCTTTATCAAGGAATTGTCATCAATGTATTTCAGAAATCTCCTGGACAGCTTATAAGTGAGGGTTGTTGAATTCACATACCAGGGCTTGCATTTTTGTTCACTATATTTCTTACTTACTATTTTTTTTTTTTTTTTTGTAATTTGCTTGATACAGACATCAGGACTGCCAGATTCTTGGATCTTCCTGGAGGCCATTTTAGAAATGTGTATTACATTTGCTGTCTTCCAGGCCCCAGGTGCCAAAGCAGTTGTTACTAAAGGTTATACACTGCTTAGTAGTTCAGTGCTTTCATCTCTGGATTACTTTTAATATTCTTGCATAAATAACCATCCTGAAAATGTGTT
This sequence comes from Myrmophylax atrothorax, assembly GCA_026770055.1. Lineage (NCBI taxonomy): Eukaryota > Metazoa > Chordata > Aves > Passeriformes > Thamnophilidae > Myrmophylax > Myrmophylax atrothorax. The sequence goes on from JAOXXN010000395.1 coordinate 78,949,561, forward strand.
GTTTTCCAGTTTTGTTCTGTATTATATAGCCCCTTGTAACAACACTATGATTTGAGATCAGAGTTTTTCACGAGCAGCCCCACCTATTTTGGGATGAGAACTTCCTTAAGCTCTGCCATGATGAACTTGGTCAGGGGGAGAAATGTGTTATTTTCCTAGTGTGGCTTTATCTTCTTAAACATTTCTTTGATAATTTAGTGCTTATTTGAACTGTTACAATTACTGCTTCTAAAGTGTTTGGAAAAGGATTTATTTGTAATATTTATGGCTTTGGCAAATTATTCTTCAAGTGCTTTGTTTTCTCCATTTTGACACTGCTTTAGTTTTTGAAAGATGCTTACTCCTTTTTGCTAACTACTTCTGTCCTGTTGTTAATCTATGCCAAGCTAACTGTTGCACTTCCCCTCGTCTTTTTGGGGGGATTTTTTTTGTTAGGGAGTATTCATTTATCCTGTGTCTCCAGCTTGGTGTATTCTTGAACGCTGCCTGCAAAACTTTAACTCTCAGCTGCCTCACTTAGCTCCTTTTTCTGAATCTGCTTCATCCTGGAGTTCCCTATTATGAAGCAGAACATGCTGTAGTGGATTTGTGTATTTAGATGCTTTTGTGGTGATGCTGAATCTAAGTACTTATTAGTTTCTATTAAAGTGCTATTACTGCATGGTACTCAAAAAAAAAGAATTAAGTGTTGCTTCTTCACTCTTTGTCCTCGTGTTAAGTTGCTTTACAAAAACCTTGATTTGTGTCTAACAGTTTAGTCTGGCTGCCAGGCTTCAGTGTAATGCATACCCAGACTTTCTGAGGGTAGCTGAAGCCTGTCATTGCTCCTGGAATTTGTAGCATCCCTTACAATGTGTGTTTGGGAAAACTACCTGTTGTACTGGAGAGGATGCTCATTTACATACCCCAGTCTCTTCTAGCAGGCCACCGGAGAGTGGTTTTCTATTTTATCTTTCCATCTGTAGCCTTCTTTTGTTTCCGTCAGTAACTTTGCAGATGATGTATCGCATGGGCTATGGATCCCTCTAAATGTGTTTCAGCTTCCTGTGAGAAACATGCGATGATCAATTCTCTACTGTATATCACTTCTTTTTATTGCCTTCTTTGCTCCCATACATTAGCATAGGGAAAGAGAACCCAGCATTGGATCATTTTCCTTTCCTTCTGCTCAACTCACCTGCTACATCACTGGGTGACCTTTCTTGGGCACAGTACTGTTCTGGAGTGTCCCTGAAGGTCATCTCAACAGATTAGATTCCTAAATACTTTTACCTAAATCCTCAACAGTTCACTGTCTCTTTACAGCCATTTAGAGTGAACCCAACTGCAGCATGCAATTTTCTCAGAAAAGACCAAAGGATGCTTGTTTTGTCTGCTCACTGGGGCACATGTATAATGATGAGATATTCTGCTTGTCCACAGATACAGCATATTTGCTCTGTGTGATTGCCGGTAATAATGGCTAGTGCCATCACTGCATCCAGTCTTGCTTGCGTTTGCGGTGTTTAGCTTGAGGAGCATGCATGAAACATGTAATGTGGGAATATAAATTAGAATTGCATTGACTTGCTTTGCTAAGATATGAAAGAAACTCCCTCTGTATTCCCTGTGCAGCAAAATACATTTGCCTTTTTTGTGCAGAAAGTAGCCAACCTGTTGACATTTTTGATTTGTTGTGCTGTTCGGATTTATTCCAGTGCATGTTGCAGTTTGGAATTTAATCAGAACAGATTAGCATTTCTGGAGAACCAACCTCCTAAAATAGACAAAACTTTGATAAAAGATGTTATTGTGGTGGTGACAGTGGGAGGGATTTGCAAGCATGCATTTTAAGTATGTTCTGTCTGTTACCAACTCAGAATTGTTATCTGTGCTCTGCCTTGCATCACATCGGCATTATCCCCCCAGGATTCTTGAGATACCAATCTCTCTTCATTAAAAAACAAGAACAACAACCAAATGATTGAGATTCCTCTTTGGAAAACCAGCATTCTTTTGACAGTAAGACATGACAAGCTACATCTATACTAGAAAAATAATGTATGTTAGAAAATAACTTTCAGCTAGCACAACATCAAACATGATTTTGTATTTAATTCAGATTGAGATTAAAAACATTGCAGATTAATTACTCCATTTATTGAGAAAAGTTTTTATTTATTGATGATTACCGTTTACTAGAAGTAGCTCATGTGAGCATTAGGAGACCTTTGGGGGGTTACAGGATGGACAAGTTAAAATGTTCTAATTTAGTTAGCAAATTTATTGAGTTAATTCACTAAAGAGGAGTTTTTGGGTATGTGGAGAAGGAAGAAATTTGATTGCTGAGTAAAAAATTAATTTCTAACTTTTGCTAATCCAATGCAGCAGTTTTTCTGTCAGCAGATTTGGGACAGTGAAGTAAGAGTAGATGAAAACTAGCAAAGAAAATCTTACCTCTTCCTCTTGTTCTTCCTACTTTTGTTCATTGGTATGATAGCTTTTATTTTGCATTACTTTTAGTTTAGGTTCTTTAATGTTCTGTTAACACAGCTGTGCTTTGAGTGTTCTGCTCTAGCAGTTCGTTCCAGCTGTAAAGGAGGGCAGTCCATGCTCTAAAATGAAGCATATACCCCTCTCATTTTGGGGGATCCTTTTTTTCTTGTGTTGTTAACTCAGGTGCTTAAATATTGCTATTTTTGGTTTTACTGTTTCTGCTGTTACTAGTACTAGCAGTTTTTCTTTTAGGTAATGCATGGTATTCTTGCCAAGGGCTTTTTTTTTTTTATGGACAGAAAACTTTATTTTGAACAATTGAGTTTTCTTGCCTGAGGACATCTGCCATCACTGTAAAGTTATCGAGATGTTATTTGTCCCAGAAAAATAAGATAAAAAGTGCACATACATTCAAAATTTTAATTCTGTTCTACTACCCTAATGACTTTGTAAAATCAGAATTTTTTTTCCAGTCATACACAGAACAGAACTTCTCCAAAAGCTGCCTACTATGTTATCTTATTTTCACCCCAATTACTTGGTGATTATGTGTGTGGAAGAAAGGGATAGAAAAGTTTTGCAAATAGAACAATTGAAAAAGTTTATTTTCATGCACTCTCATTTTTACAAAAAACCTTAATTTGTTCCTATTTCCCTCTCTAGCTAAATGGTAGAGGTTTCAGAATGATGTGAATTACCAAGAAGAGTTTGAAGCAGATTATTTTAGGAAGGGTCTATTGTTTAATCTAATCCAATCTGTTGTGTAAGAATAGCAGCAGGCATATATTTTGGGAAGAGTGATTAAAAACAAAATGAGGTACAGGAAGGTACATGAAGGTATACATCAGAATTGAAAGTTTTAAGAGCCAAAGTGTGCAAACCCTTTTTTCTCCCAAAACTGATTCCTGACCAATGGAGAGCATCATGAACGATGATATTCACATTGGATTTTAGGTGATTTGAACACAGCAACATTCAAGCTATTACCAAAAAAGTGCAGAATGGAAGAAAACATGGACAAACATACATATGTATCTATAATATATATAACCATGTGGTAATTTCTATATGGAATGACATGACATTGAAATTTTTAGGAGTTTTATTTCTTCTGTTTCTCGGAGGAGCGGCTGCTTCTTGCTGGCATGCGACTCACATTGAAATATATCTGCCACAGCTCACTGTAGAATCAATTTTGTGGGATTAATGGGAACCATTTTCTAAGAGAACTGCAACTTTAAAAATAATTTTGGCTTAAAAGAAAATCTCTAACTATGGATGTTGTGGGGAATTGGGAAAAGTGTGAGGAGGACAATGTGGCAGGTTATGGATTCCCATTCCCTATGCCTCTGTGCTGCTGGTGGGGAGGACATAAAGGAGTCCAGAGTGAAGGGATGAATTTGTTCCTGTGAAAAGATGGGGGTGCTTATGGGGAATTGTTTTAGATTTGTCTATTTCTGACCATCAGACTCTATTTTTAATCGATAGTAAAATGACTGTCCCGCCTTGCCTCTGCTTTCTCCAGAAACTGAGATTAAGAATGATATTGAAAGTACCTGAATTTAAAACTCCAAGTTGAACACAGAATACTAATGGTCTGTATGAACGTAGCCAAAAATTGTGCTATTTCTAGGAATATGGGTAGGGAAGAATACATTATTTTAATCTATCTGAAAAGTTACATGTGTATTGTCCTTCAAAAGATCTGCTAGTGAGACAGGACTTCTCTTACGTTGCTGACATGAAGTTTCTGTTCTGCTTGAAGAGATGGTTGTGTAGGTTCTCAGTCACAGTTAACATGCAGGCCAAAAGGATGTCGCTACTGAGGTTTTTCTTTGCCACACAGAGCAAGCAAGATTGACTGATGTGCTTGCTCCTTTTTTTGTAGGACAGTTTGTGTATTGCAAACATAAAATGCAGCTATTCATCTCTTTTCTTTAATATAGACTCATATCCTACTGCTGCAGGTAACTTCAGGTAAAGCCCTATTCTCTCCTTGAAGATCCCAGGTAGTATAAGACTGTGCTGTGAAACACTTGAAAGTTGAGGGCTGAAGTGTGCTTCAAGAAAAGTCATTGCAGGAAAGTTTGGTTTGGTTCTGTCTGAGTTTAGACATCAAATATCCTCCCTGAGGTGGAAATACACTTGCTTGCGTTTGCAGATTAGTTTTAATTCTTTTTGATTTTTAGTCATTCTGCTTTCAGAGTGAAGGAGACATGTCTATAGGTGCAAGCTTTGCCATGAGTCTTGGGCTCTCTGTGAGAGATTGAATTACTCATAATTTGGCTAAAAGAACTGGATAATTTCAGAAGCATTGAAAAATTTCAGAAGGTGTTTTCCATTGCAAAAAACCTCCACTGCAAGGAAAGGTTACAGAATCTGCAAGACTAATAGACTATTCAGAATGTTGCGATTAAAATCTCAAAGTATCTTTTGAAAGCATGAGCCTTATTTCTTGAACTTTGTGAATTTTGATTTGGCTACTATTAATACCTGGAGCTTCTTAAGTGAGGATCACAGTGACTGTTGTGGAAAAATGCTGTTTGTGGCATTGAATTTTTTTGAAATAAAACATACTCCTCCCTGCAGTTTAAAGCAAATAAAAATTTCTATCTGGTTTTTTCTATTGTTTTGTTTGTTGTTGGGGTTTTTTAACAAGGATAAATGTTATCCTTTATTTTTTTCCCTCAAGAACACTGAGAAATCTTTCGGTTTATCTACCTTGGACTTAAAGTAGAAAATTAATTTTGACTATTTGGAGCATTTTGACTTTGCTCTTTTGTAGAGGTGCTCTCAGAATAGTCTGATCTGAGTTTCAAATCTGTTCCACTGTTCACAGTAGAAGCTAAAAAGAGTGGACTTTGGTCTAATTCTCAAGTTCTTCAGTACTTCAGACTAAGGGGGTTTCCTATTATAAACTACTGTGCAGAAGCTGTCCCTTTTCTGTAGTGGAGATTGAGACTCTTTACAATTTCTTGCCTTTCTTCTGTTCTTAGACAAAGCTTGCTTTGATTTTGGAGTTCTTTGCTATAGTAAAAGCTCTGGGATTTGGAACACTGAATTCAAAGGCTACACTTCAGCAGAAAAAGGACAAGAGAATTTTTAAGAAATAATTCCTAGTAATAAAATAGTTTTTGTTACTTTCTGTTTATAATTATAAACTAGCATCTGGTATAAACCACTGTTAAAAAGCTAAGAGCTATAACATACCCATCAGGGGACAAATTACTAATAAGGTGTAGTTTGAAAGGAGAAAGCTGGTGATATCTGCAAGAAGAAATAAGAGCCCCAAGGCTGCACAGAAGTGCCTTATTAACAGTTGCACTGAGCATCCTGTTGACTGAGCTTTATTTTTCATGTTTTTGTAGTTACTTCCACCAAGCTTTCAGCTACACTGGGAGAAAAAACCAAAGTACAATATTGTTCTTCCAATGTAGCAATGAAATCAGGAAAAATAGAAGAGAGGCTACAGGAGGAGGAGAACATTGTACAGCTGGTTCAGAAATAAATTTCTTCAATTGGGCTCCCTGTGTGAGATGTTTTCTAAAATTTCTGTGGGTCACTGAATTTTCAGAGATGCTTTTCTCAGCACTTGAAGGTCTCTGAATCTAAAGGTTGAGTAGAACTTCTACAAGTCATGTCTACTGAAATATGAAGTCAACAGGGAGGGAAATATGAGGGAAAAGTTGGAGACAAAGCATTATGATGATG
>JAOXXN010000395.1:78955846-78965936 GCA_026770055.1 Myrmophylax atrothorax
TGGAGTTGGACCAAGGGTTGGACTTGATGATCTTGGAGGTCTTTTCCAACCCAATCGATTCTATGATTCTATGATTTATATGTAACTAAGGTATATTTTCCCTCTAAGCAGATGTTATATTGTCTCTGCAAAAATGGCCAGTTTGGATCTGAGTGTTTGTTGTATAGAAACTGGTAGAAATTGCCCACCCATTTAATATCACTAATATGAGGTTGCCAGATGTCACTGACCTCCACTAAAAAATAATTTGAGTGATGTTCAACATGTAACCTAGAGGTGCAAAGTTCAGTGAGTCATTGACATTGCTCCAGACCGTTCACTTGTGTCAAAACAAGAGAAAAAGGAATAGCATTCGGGGTTTTTCACAGCTTCACTCTTATCTCAAATCTTCATAATGAAGTGGTGATTTAAAGTTGGGTTATGGGCCCCTTGTTCCCACTGCTCCTTCCATTGCAATTGAAGTGCATGATACTGCCTTGAAGACATTTTCATACTCAGAGCAGGTACTCTCTTTAGTCCTGAGGCTCCTGTTTGTCTTGCTCACTCTTGTTATCTATATAATTTAATAGTGCAGCTACATTATAGGTTCAAGATTTCTGATATTAATAAGTATCTTTTGCACTTTGTATTTAATGAGAATTTTTCTCAGCTTGCTCTTCTTTTGTTTGTCTTACTCCACAACTCATGATATTATCTTTGTGTTGATGAGACTCACTTATGTGTCTCTTTACTTTTTATTCCTTTATTTATTATTTTATTTTATTTCTCAGATTATTTTAGCATTTGCCAAATTTAAGGAAACTAATTTTAAGTAAACATAAGCAAAACTGAAATTGCCTTTTTTCTAAGGGAACTGTTGGTTGTGTTGCCATCGGCTGTGTTCCCAACTCTTTAGAAATGTGGTGGTGTTTTTTCTTAACTGTGTTCCATTTTGCCCCATCAACTTTCTAAATAGCTTGTATATCTATGTGTTATCTTTAGGTGGAAAGAAAAATCAAGCTTGATTTTCAGAGTCACCTTTCTGGTCAATTAATTTAACTAGAAGAATGTAGAAAATCTTGTATTTCTGTCTCTTTGCTGTTAAAACATGTATTTTCCCATTAGCTTTTCACTGGATAAGCTGCATGAAATGGTGATTCTTGTATTTCCTTTATTGTTAGCATTCTATTTCCTCTCTGCTTTCATCTATCTAAAATCTTCTTATCTGGATTTGGTTGCCTATTTAATGGAAAAACATATATGTTAAAGATGCTTCAGCAATTTTTGTCTCTGCTCTCTTCTGAGACACCATTTCCAGGTTAACTTTAAAAGTTATATTTATTATTGTAAATAACAGTAATTGTAAAGTGTACTATTTTCTTTAAAACTGAAGAAGGGTGTTACTATAACAGAATCAAGCCTTCCATCTCTAAAGTCTAATGACAAAACTATTTAAATAAATTAGTATAAAAGACAAATGGAAATTGGCATAAAATATTCTTCTGTACCTAATGTGAAATTATGTACAAAATTATATACATACATATATAAATACAATTTTTTTGTAGTCTCAATTATTTAATATGACTTAGAAGGTGTTACAAATTTAATCCTCCATCATATCTTTCAGACCCATCTGAATCTTTTTAGCTTGTATCTGATATCTTTGACATTCCAGGGACAAGATATAGTGTGTTAGCTTTGTCTTTTAGAAATTATTTCAGGAAGGCTTTTGATTTGCACCGAGTCTTCTGAACTCTCCTTGCCTGTCTGTGGCTCAAAGTTAAGGAGGGCTGATGTCTTGGCATCCAACATCTGCATGGCTGTCTTGAACAGTGAGTTTACAGTGGGCAGGATGACCCACATTCCAATGCTGTCTCTTCCTTCCAATTTCCATGTTTTTTAATAGCAATGAGCAGGTGTACAGTGAAAAGAAAAAAAAACACTTCTGCCTGCTATGCTCAAGGTACAAATGAACATTTTGTGACACTCCAGTGCCAGGGGTTTCTTTCAACCACTTACTCTGTTCTTAGCCCTGGAGGGTTAGAAGTATGAAATTATATTGAAGTTCCATTATTTGGAATGAAGAGAATCCTGACCTGTCAGCATCTAAAAGTTTAAAACACTGTTTTGTTTTGTTTTGTTGTTTGTTTTGTTTTTTTTTTTAAAAAAAGCAACAGAACATGAAATACTGCTTTCAAAAAGTCTTGGAGCCCTACTAAAATCAATCTTATTTGCCAAAAAGCAGGAAACGCTTCAAAACTCAATGTGCTAACACAGATGCTAAATCTTAAAGGATTCATATGTAATTTATTCAATACATTAAATTTACTATGTGTAGTATAATTTCAGAATGTGCATTAAAAATGTGTTGTGAAATCTCATTCCTACCTGCTGAATGGCTGCCAAGTTTGGTAGTGCAAGAACATTTTGTTGTTTTACCCCTTCAGCACAATCCTGCATTCAATTTTTAAATGTCCATAAAAACTGTAAAAGCCTCAAAATGCCAGATTGGAACTATAAAAAGTTTGAAAGTCACAGCGCAACAGTTTCATTTTTTTTTTAATAACTCTCTTGGGAGCAGGACTGAAAACCCTATTTGCAAATATGCTTTAAGTTTTGAGTTGCTAACTTCTACATTTGGAACTTTATTTTCCTTTATAAATCTGTCTCTGTTAACTGTAAACCAAATGGATATTTTGTGACACTTCGAAGTCTTCACAGAAGACCAAGAGGGTAACACACAGTTGGATGGGTAAGTGGCATTTATGAAAGCTCAGCCTTGGGCTGACTCCTGTGTCATTGTCAGTAGAGTAGCCCAACACTGAGGATTTGTGAAAGTCTTAGTAGCAATAAATTCATCTTTAATATGCTTAACTTTTTCTTCTAATTTTATCATAATAGCTCTGACAATTTTCAACAACTGTTTATTTGCGTAGTCAATAAAATCAGCTGATTAAAACTTTGACTGCTTCATGAATTGTCAGGGTATGTACTTCTCACTGGTATGTACTTCTCACTTTTTTATATACTCCAGGCTAGTATATTTGAAATAAAATTAAGTTGACATCAGCTCCTTGAAACCATATAAAGCTTCAGATATTACTTGGTTTAAGTACCAAATTATATATCTGTCAGGGGATCTCAGTTCTAACTGAATTCCAAACCCTGGAAAATGCAAACATGATTTTATGTTTATTTCGTTATCTTTCACAGTGCTTACTTTATAAGAAACTGTATTTTTTAGCTGTGGATGAACAGTAAAAGCTGGTTCTGAACAAATGAAAACACACATGATGTTATTCCCAGGAAAACTGGCTTTTCCATGTGGCAAAAAAAAATTGGTGGCAAAATACTGCAGTGACTGTAGCCAATTAGTAAAGTTGACCATATGGTGTTGGACTTCTTGTATAAGCTGCTGGCCTATCACTTTGTGTGAAAGCCTAACCAGCATGCCTTAAATCCCCAGAAACCAGCTTTTCCTTTATTTGTGAGCCAAAAGGGAAGGCTGTGTTAAAGGGAAGCCCCTTTTTAATATTTGACTCTAGTTTTTCACTCAGAAGCTGACTACTGTCCGAAGTTGTTTGTCAGTAGCCTGCTGGCAAGATGGGCAGCTCCAGTAACAATGGCTGCAAGGACAGGAGGTCATGACTCTGTGGAAAGCAAGGAAAATGCTCCCTGTGAAGTAGAGAGAGGTATAAATCTTCCTTAAGTGGCTTTACATACTTGCTGGAAGCAAGGATGTCATTATACCAAAGAATGCCTTAAAATTTCTGGTAACCATCAAAACCACCACGAACTCTGTGGCTGCTAATTTGCTGCTAATGTCTTGCTGCTATACTGCTCTGTGTCTACATTCTTTCTTTAGGTTTATGATCCTGACACTTGCTTTATGGCCTCTTTAAATTCAGCTTTTGGAATCCAGCATACATGTTCATTGGGAGCTAATTAGGCAGGCTGCAAGACACCCTTGCCAAACAAGTCCAAACATTTTGAAGCCTTTTCATTGCTGGACTGATGTGAACAGTAAGGCAATATTAGTCATGTTGGTTGACATATATTATTATGGTTATTGCTGTTATACCCCAACTCCCCAGAGTATTGTTTAAATACATGATACAGGAGATGACAGCATAATGAAAAAAGAAAAAAGGAAATATCATGTAGTTGTTAGTTTTTGGCATTGTGTAATTAAACCGTCTTCTTTAATGTTATTTTTGCCAGTATCTAATTAGCAGAGCCATCTGCCTAAGAAGTGCTGGACCATCTGTCTAGAATACTGTTCTGTTCATTTCTTGGTTCTTGACTAATTAACTTCTTTCTCTATGAAATGAAAAAGTACATCCTGTTTCTACACTCCAAATATGATCATATATAAAAAGTATATATGAATGTATACCTGTCTACCTCTATGTGTTTTGACTATCTGTGTAGCTGTAGGAGCATAGTTCTTCCAGGAGGTATGATTGTACTCAGTTATGTGTGCAGCCTCCACTGTAGGTGAAAGTCACATGTTTTTTCTTGACCTGTCAGTAAAACTAATACATCTCTCCCTTAAATCATTCTAATTGACCAGACCTCTCTTGACTGTGTTCAAATTTCAAATTTCCTGTCTACATTTAGTAATTAAAGTCAGAATTATTGAAAGAGGCTATAGGAAAGTTAATTACTTACAGCTTTGATTTTTTTTTTTCCCTGTGTATTTTGTAGTTTTTCTGGAAAATGATATAATAATTTAGGTTGGAAGGGACCTCCAGATGTCTTGCCTGGGGACTTCGTTTGTTGCTGCATGTTGGGCATGTAAAAGAAGCCCTTGACAGATACTTTTATGAACATTATTTACTGTTTCTACATTTTCCATGCTTCTCTTTTAGCGTTCTTCAGATATATTTGGATAAATCAGTTTAGATTAGATATTATCTTTCAGTTTTCATTGGAGTTAATTTCTTTGAAGATAGTTAGTTTGCCTGCTGAAGATAAAATAGGTTAACTTCTAAGCAGGACTCTTGTTGCTCATCCAGAGAATTTACTAAAATATATTTGTTGTTCCAAAGAATATTAGTAATTTTAATACTGTAATTTTTAAGTTTAATATATATGAGGGTTGGATGCATATTTTTCTTCATTTTGAAGATAACTGTTTCATTGTATATCTCGAGTTAGAATTTATTTTTTGTCTGGCTGGAATGTCTCTCCTCCTCCTACCCCTTGAAAATGCCAGGAGAAATTTCTTCTGAAGTTTTTGAAGTTCTTTACAAACATCAGTGGTGTTACATTTAAAACACTGATACAGTTATTTGCAATTTAACTTTTATAAAAAGATGCCTGTCATCGGTTTGAAACTTGAGTTCAAGGCTGTAGCTAAGTGTGCCCCAAAGCCTAGTTTTTGTTCAGTCTGATTTTATGTCAAATCTGTATGAAGCTTTGTAGTTCATGTATTTAATTGAAGAAAACAGTATGTGCTCAAAAGTTAATGTGACATCCTCATTGGAGTACACTGGATTAAGTTCAAGTTGTACCTTTCAAGTTCAATCTTTAGAGTTGTCCATGCTGACTTCCACAGTGCTGAAAATCTCACTACATAATTAAGGTTTATTTATATATGCTACAATATAGTTATGCTGAAGCCTGGGAAATTAGGAACAAACTAGGCCAAGACATGGAATTTATAGAGGTGTTTGAAAGACCATATTGATTGCAGGATTTATAAAAGCCATGTCACAGTAAATATTGTCAACTTTCTATCAGAAACAGACTGACGTGCCAGCTTAAATCCTACTCTATAACCTATTCAGCTATATTCTTATTGGAGATGTGTAGCAGCAGCTGTGTATTGCCTGTTCTTATTTTCTCTGGCACTGACTTTCAAACCCGTTTCCTCTTTCCCCGTAGAAAACGAACTTTAGTGTCTATAATTTGGTTCAATAAATTTTGTTGCCAGCTCAAGTAGAATTATAATATTAATTAAAACTAGTACATGGAATGCTGCAGGTTGTATTTCGCATGTGAAAATTGGAGCTTCTTATTAAGAAATGTAGAAAAGAAAATATCCTGACAGAATGAAAGTCATAGTGAATCAAATATCCAACATGGGATGCATGGCGTATCTGTGCTGCTCATCTGAACTTCATGGATTGTCAGCAATCAGTGTTAAACAGGAGAATATGTCAATTTAATGGAACCAGCAGGCAACAGTAAAATCCTTAAAACATGGTTTTTCACTTCCTTTCCAAAATAATGCAATCCATGTGTCCACCCAGTCTTTCAGAATGAAAACTTCAAAGTCTTAGTCTTCTACTGGCAAACCCACATTGCTATTATTCTGTTGCAACATTTTGTTTTGTCTTTATGTGTTGAAGATTCAGGACAAATTTTTCTCCTCTTTTTTCCATATTGAAATGACATTTAGCTTGAGGATTTTTCTACCTGTCTTCCCCCTCTATATAACCAGAAAATTGTGTTGAATATCTAAATTTCCTTTCTGTAGAAACCCCACAAATTTACTAGAGATTAAAAATAAAAACCAACCACCTCTCTATATAGAAATGTTTGTCTGCATTACTGAACTTAGAAAGGTTTAGGGACCAAAGTACAACAGTTTAAACTACTCAGCTCTGTTCAGATGCCTTTGTGCTATATTTCATTTGCAGCCTGCTCTGTTACTATCTCCTCTCTCAGTGGACCCCAGGGCTGTAGGACTATAGGTACACTTGATTTCAAAAATGGGATTTACCTTTATCACCAATGTGCCTGCACTTATTTCTTGTCTAGACAGTATTACTCCCTTTTGGCATATGTCCTCATTAATAGGGTTTTCCCAGAGAGTTTACCATTTAGTTAGCTTGCAAGCATATGTATTTATATAGAGTTATAGCAGTTTCTTTTATTTGGGTTCTTGTATGTGCTATTAACTATAATATCCAGAAATATTTCATTACATTTTAATATTTAACATTCTTATTTAAATCTGAGCATTGTGTGGATGTCAAAGAAAGAGAAGAAAGTTTATTTTCAGTTTATGCTATTAATAGTGCTAGGGGTTTTGTGACGTGGTGGTAAAATTTTTATTAATATTTAAGATTTGAGAAGTCTAGCCAAGATGTTTATCCTGCCTAAAAGAGTATTTAACTAAAGCTATCAGTCTGTGATTGTTTTCAGCTCTCTGCTTCTGAGCTAAGGTGATACTGGCTGTGCCGCTCCTACAGGCTCCACCAAGAGCCCCACAACTCTATTGTCACAGTGTTTAATGTTTGATTTCTTCTCAGAAGGGTGGCAGTTAGCAAGCTTTTTAAGGAGTCTATCTCTTCAGGGATAGATACCAGGCTTTGCTAACATTGAAGTGTTTGTTTTTCTTCACCTCTTTATTTTTTTATGAAGTGCATATACTCTGGTTCTCTATGATTGTTTTGCTGAGAAGAGGGGATTGAGAGGAAGATGCTGTCCCAGTGTTCTCCCAATATGGTCAGAGTTAATAAGGCCTCTGCCTGAATTTTCCTAGATTTTACTTGAATTATTGTGCACTTGGAGTTCCCAGATTCTCCAGCCATGACCTTCTTGTAGAGGCATGGTTTGTGCTTTTCGCAGATTTCAAAAGCTTGAAGAACTGTCACTTTGGCTTCTGAATTTCCTATCTCCAAAGTCTATTGATTTTCTTTTCCAAAATTTTCAGTGCCTGAGAAGTGTACTTACATAGTTTGATTTGTGACATTCTGTAATTTTTGCATTTCACATCCTTCTCCTTCAAATTACTCTTTTATTGTGGACTTAGAGCCAATTGCAAGCTGAATATTTTGTCCCTGAAAATTTATTTATTGATAAGCATTTTACATTTAACCCAATCTTTTTTCTTGCTGTTCATGCTTGGCATAATCTTCTCAGTTCGTTTTTGGCAAGAACTTTCATTCAAATCTTCTTTTTAAGCACCCATATTTCACTAAGTCTTTCTACTCTGACCTCCTGCTGGCAACTAACTCTTGCATTTCTCCAGGTGTTTGAAATTTTTTGTGTTGTATAGAGTTAATATATTCAGTATTACAGACTTGTATCTAGTGCCATATAACATGTAGATTCAATGCTGTGTAACATAAAGATTCAGCATGTCCTGATGGATTGGGAACTTAGTTGCTTATCCAAGAACAGTCTTTTGTATTGTGATCTCTGTTAGAACATTAATTGCTTTTTGCATTACAGAGTCAAAAGAGTTAGGTCATTGCTGCTTTTTTGCATGGCACATTGCTGGGTTTTTTTCTAACTTCATATGACATTTCTTTCATGCTGCGAGATGCAGCTTGTTATGGATGCTAGGATCATTCACAAGTGGATTCTTCCAGAAGTTTTCAATATATTCCCCACTATGCTGTAGTCGTTTAGCATTGCAAAAGCAAATGATGCAAATAGGAAAGTTTGTGATGGGGAAGAAAAGTAATAGCATTAGTTTTTATAAGGGTTATTTTTTTCTGAAATAAAAATCTCATTCTTCGGCTTGTGGAAACACAGATACTTTGAAGACATCTCCCCCTTTATTTAAATAGGCTTTCACCATATTGTTAATTATAGAGTCTGCTTGCTATTAATATAGTCTCCATTAAAAGAGAGGTACAAAATGTTTCCTATATTAAATCCGGATAAAAGGTCTTCCATTATTTCCTTGTAAATAAAAATGGAAAGGCTGTGATTTCAATAATTAAGGAGCAGTGGTTAGCTCAGAAATCTCTGTTCTTCCTGATAAAATGTGAAGTGGTTTGTGGCATTTTTATCTAAAGAATGTAAGAATGTGCACTGTCGAGGTGAAAGAATGGAGACTGATTCAAAATGTGCTTTGACTATACAGCATTTACAGGCATTCAAATATGTACATGTATTGGCACATAAACACCAAGCATACAGCCTGCTCCACTGAACAATAAAGTTCATAAGTCATAGCTCTTGAATGTTAAATATGGAAATAATTGAAATTAACTCATGCGGTGAAACTATAGCAAGGCAGACTAGGCATTACAGTCCTGGTATAAATCTGTTGAAGCAGTGAGACAGCTCAAAAAATGAGGATAAATTGCTTCAGCTTTGCAGTGCTCTGTTTCACTGTTTTCTTGTATGTCTCTGCCCATTACTTCTTTCTCTGAATAGAAGTTTTGATGTGTCTGGTTAGTGCTGCAGTCATATCTTTAGAGACTAAAATCTCCATTTGATGCTTGAGATAAATACTTCAAAAACTGCAATAGGGCACACTTTCCCATGATGAAAAGTTTTCCACCAGAGCTGACCTCAGACACCGTGTTGATGCAACCTACTTCTGCCTGGGAGAGAGGTTTAGCCTTTTTGTGTGTTCCTATCTGCTTACCTTAAAATTCACAAAAAAGTGGCTAAATAGTGTCAAGTGTAACTGGTTATTTCTGCTGTTGTGCTCAATACAGTGAATCAGGAGGTTGGCCAGTTTCCTTTTGGATTAAAACACAGGAAAACTTTCAGCAGCAAGACTACATTTCCAAGGAGAAAAAGCTTATAAGGCATGGATAGACTCAGCCACAGCTCATCATCAGTATGTCAGAAACATATCACAAGCATGGCCTTAGATAGCGCCAAGGTTTATATTTCTGTGTTCCCTGCGTTTCTAACTAATTTCTGTTGGTTGCAGGCAGTGGAGTGGCAATGTGATGAAGCTACTAAAAGAGCCTGTTACAGTAAAGGCAAATCAAAGGTAAGCATGAGACAGCTGTTCTGCTTTTAAAAAAATTATATGTTAATAACAGGTGTAATTCAATGTATAAAGCTCCACCTTTTGCGTTTTTACTGTCTCTCTTTCTAAAGAGAGTTGAAGGGAAGGAGTTTGACACTGATATGTAACCAAAGGAAAAGAAAGAATAGAGGGAGTGTGGGTTTAAGAGTTACAGGCATGTGATTCTTTTCTGAAATGATCACTAACATTAGCTTCCAACAATTTACTGTTTTGACTCCATAGGCTAAACCAGGACATCCCATATGTAGTGGACTGTATTCTCACTTCATTTTCAGTGCTGCAAAACCTGAATAACAGTGTAATTACTTTGTGAAATCCTCAGTTTATATCCTTGTATGTTGGATGCAATTTTATGAACTTTTGTATTTTCTATCT
>JAOXXN010000395.1:78985728-79001246 GCA_026770055.1 Myrmophylax atrothorax
TTGCTATCTTCCAGCAAAACACCTGTGCAGATCAGAGTGTGGGGAAAACGTGATGTTTAAAAACTAATCTCAAGGAAGCCCTTAACAAAATAATAAATGAAAGTTTCAGGAAGGAGTGAGACTGCTATTGTATCTCCTCAGCTTCAGACATCCTAGGCTGCTGATAATCAATGCTGCTGAAAAACCTGGCTGGGACACTCAGCACAGCAGATAGAAAGGGAAGCAACACAAGAGGCCACACAAACTGGGAATTGGACTGTCTTTGGAGAAGAGTTTACTGGCAGAGTTTGGACTGCTCCATGGAAATTCCAGCTTGCTTCCCTTTCTAGTGCCCCTCAAAAGCTTTGACAGGTTTGAGATATTCCTGAAAAATGCTTAGATCAAATTGCAGCAGCTTTTTGCTCTTGATAGTGCTGTCAGGAAATACTCATCTATTAAATTTTTTTGAGTGTTTGCTCACAACGGTTGTTTTTAAAGCAGTTTTGTTTATTTGTTTTCCCACTTTAGAATACAATTTGTGAATGATAATTAAGTTTGCTGGTTTCTCAGGGGTATCAGTGTTCTATAATAGTTCGTTACACAAAGGGGGCTCTTCTTGACAAATCTGTGTATCAAATTTGTATTCTCTTTAATAACTCATCAGGTTGCCAACTTGTCTTAAGGTCATGGACTTTCCTCAGTTCTTGTAATTCTTACAGGAAATGGAGCACATGTTTATGTAGTATCTACTGTTTCCTTTGTTTGTTGGTTTGGTTTTTTCTTTTAAAAAATATTGCCATCTGTTATTTTCCAGATTATTTTTTTACCTCTTCTCTGATTTCTCCTTCATCCCCACTTTTTTCAACCAGTTGTTAATATATTTTTTTTAAGTAAGGAGAAAAAAAACCCCATAATTCTATCAAAAGCTTTAAGCAATTTAACTAAAACAGTTTTCATTACAGCCCCCGAGTACATGTTTCCTGACAATCAGTTACCACTCATTATTCTGCCTATCTGGATTAATGGCATTATAGTAAAGCAGAAACAGAGTTAACAGATCAAGCAACTGCATTTTAAGAATACATTATGGCCATATGTAGTAGAGAAGAAAAACTCAGTGATGCTTTTGATGGTAGAATACAGTGAGTTGGGCCAAGGTTGCCCAGCACAGTCATGTGCTGTACACCCCTAGGGCAGAGAGTCTGTCAGACCACGTGTCGTGGTTTAACCCCAGCTGGCAACTCAGCAGGGTTTTTGTGCTGGTGGAGCAGTGTGAGAAACAGAAAAGGCCTTGGCTCTGTGTAAGCACTGCTCAACAATAACAAAAACACCCCTGAGTTATCAGCACTGTTACCAGCACAAATCCAAAACATAGTGCCATGGTAGCTACTATGAAAAAAATTAACCAGCCAAACCCAGCACACCATGATCATGGAGCTGATAATCCTGGCTGGCCAAGAGTTGTCCTGTTCAGATGTTGTTGTCCCAGTTCCCTAGAGGATAATAAAAGTTGCATTTTTCTAAGTCCAACACTTGAAGATAAATCCAACTTCCATAATATGAGTGCATATATCACAAGAAGATGATAAATGATCTTTCCTTCTGTTATTTTCAGAGCCAAATTTTGTGTCATCTTATGACATTGGGAACTTTACTTACTTCTTCTTCCGGGAGAATGCGGTGGAACATGACTGTGGGAAAACAGTCTTCTCTCGTGCTGCTCGGGTGTGCAAAAATGATATTGGTGGCAAGTTTGTGCTTGAGGACACCTGGACTACCTTCATGAAAGCTCGTCTCAACTGCTCTCGCCCTGGAGAAATTCCATTTTACTATAATGAACTTCAGAGCACTTTCTTCCTGCCAGAATTGGACTTAATCTATGGGATTTTTACCACTAATGTGTAAGTAAATTGAATTATATATTTTATTTTCTTGCTGTTTGTAACAGCAAAATCTAAAACTTTAGATCTACTCTGCATATGCCAAGTAAACATAATAAATTCAAACTACTGTTTGGCCCAATCCACTGTCCTTTTATAAGCAAGTGTTAATTCCAAATTTTTCCCTTGTGAATTGCTGAAAAAACAAGAGAGAGAAAAATTCTTAGTATTTCCTTACAGCAAGGAGCCAGTTGTGATTAAGATTATTACGTTATCTTATTAATTTATTTTTAGAAAGTCATTAATTTTTGTTTTGCACACTATTGTAATTCATAAATACATGATGTACTTATGAAATAAATATTTTATAATTGTAATGTGACATGATGATGAATTTGGCATGATGGAATTTGACCATGGCAGGAAGAACTTACCTTACTCAAAAGAGGAGAAGAGGTGCTGTTATGTAATTTAATTAGTCCTAACATATCCTTAGGTGAGTTTAAGGATCAAAACAAGAATTTAATCTAATTTTAACTGAACCTGTTTTACCATCAAGGTAAAATTTGAAAAGAAGTAATTTTTTGTCATAAGATTTGTTAGATGTTAAAAAATTGGATCAACATAAAGCTTCCTAGACTCTGAACTTGATACCAAGAGCTACTTAGCTCTTAGGAAACATAGGGGCATTTATCTCAGAAATGTCCTTTGTTACTTTAAACATGATAACTGGAGTTCATCTGTTGGTCAGTGAGAGCAGCCTCTGTTATGGCTGTGCAGTCCAGTGTTCAACAACTGGAACAGAGTTCCATATTTTGGGTTCTTACTCTCTTACCTTCTTGCAGTGTTTTGCTGTGCAACTCAGTTTTGCTTAGAATTTTAAAAGTTCCTTGGGCACCTAAAACATAGGTTGGTCCCATGAAATACCAGGATACCTACCTTTTATAAATATCCATTAATCAGGTGGAAACAGTCACAAATTAATGACAAGAAATTATTATCCCTACATATTCTTGACAGTGAGCATGAATTAGAGCTTTTGGTACAGTCCTTTATCAACACATTTAGGCATTTCCCAGATTCAGGCTTGCCCCTGGGCCAACAGCTCAGGCTGTGAACCAGACTGGTGCTTATACCCACTGTGACAATTCCTAACTTGTGATAGTGGATGATGAGCTCAACCTGTTGCTGCAATGGAGTAATGTAGTGAATCCAAACATTGCTTTTATAAAGAGAATTATAGAGACTTTGAGATTAGTAGGGATAAGAAAATTTGATGTTGTTTTGATCAATAATTTTAATTTCATTGATCTGCTTTACTCGCTAGTTCAAATATTGACAGGTATTTCTCAGGTGGCGTACACATATACTGTTCAACATGATCTTCTATGAGAAGTCAAAATAGCTTTGACATGTTCCTGCCATGAAAAAACTGCAGAAAATCCAAAGGGCCTTGGCCATGGAAGGAGAATGATGAAACTGATGCAAACTGGTGCTTCTGAAAATGAACTTACTGATATTAAGACTACTTTGCCACATGAAAGTAGACAGTATTTGAAACCTTGCCAGTGCCACCTTCTTCCCAGTGACCTGTCATTCTGATTGTCCAACAGAGATGGACTGTTCAAAGAGGAATTAAATGCAACTGTTTGAGAGGGTGTTTTGATAGCTCCATTTAAATTATATTTGTTCCTACCATCAGATGTTGTAACTAAATTTTTGGAAATTGATGAAATGTTGTAGTGTTAGGGTTACTTCCCCATGCTGACTCTCTGTTCACGGATAATCTGCAGAACTCATCTGATCCACCTTTCAGCACTGCAGCTGGTGGTGGAGAAACAGCAGGGTTTCCCATGATAGGGAACAACATATTCCTTTCTATTGGTGTAACAGCATCAGATATTACTTAACCACATTCAGCATTCTTCAATCTCAGTATTTTCAGAATTGCAACAACCTTATTGTACCCTAACGCTTTTTAAAATATACTTGAATATACTTGTGGAGGGAAAAAGATGAAACATTTCTCTCAGTAGTCTGAGTAACAGACAAACCTGCAGCTTTTATATGTGGTTGATTGTTAAGACCACTATAGCTACTGCTTCATGATAAAGCTGATTTTGTTTCTTTCAGACTATCTGAATAATCTGTAAGCATGAGTCTAATGTCCTTTAAGGACTTCAAGAAATTCAAGAAGACATTGATATGATTAACAATATTAGTGAGCTGCATTTAGTGATAGTTTATATAGGTAAGAAATTGTCAAATTCAATGATAATTGATTCTGCAGAAATTGTTAGCATGAAACTTCAAGTTTTGGGATTTCTTTGAAATAAGAGACAAGCATAAGAAAGCAAATTGCTCTTTTTCCCTCTTTAATCCATATACCCTAACTCTTTCAATTTTTGGTAGATTTGATCCTCCAGGTGTTATTTGCTTGGAGTTTTATTCCCATAGTTTTTGAGTTTCTACAGTGTGCCTTCTTAAGTCTTGTGTAAATTACAGGCCAAGTTTTAAAAAGAAAAAAGAAAAAGAAATTAATGTTCTATGAATCATTTGTCAGCAGTTTTACCTGCAATGGAAATCTGTGAAACTGGCACCTTCATTATCTGTTCATTTATCTCAAAATGCAGAAGAGAGCAATGCAGGCTCTCATATTACGAGGTTTTGTAGTCATTGGCTTATATTCTTTACACTATGTGGATTTACTTTACTGCCATGTATATGACATTTTCAAGGCAAACACAGTAAATTGCAGGTTTTGTCTGGCTGCCATTTATTTATATTTATTCATTTAACAAGATATCTTGTATGCAGTTGTTTTCTCTTGCTGGGTTTCTAGAACTTACGTTCTTATCGCTGTACAACATCTCTGGGAAGACAGATTTTTTGTGAAGATGTCTGGGATTCCACAGACATACCATACGTTGAAAATCCTGATCTGTACATGTCTGTTGTACAGACGAAACATTAATGACCCCTAAGAGTAATACCATCCTGAACTTTGTAACGAGAAGCAAGGTGTCCCTAGTGCATGTGATTATGTGTGGAAGTATAGCCTTGTGATATCAGAGCAGCAGCAGAAGGCAGAAAGTT
Source organism: Myrmophylax atrothorax (assembly GCA_026770055.1). Lineage (NCBI taxonomy): Eukaryota > Metazoa > Chordata > Aves > Passeriformes > Thamnophilidae > Myrmophylax > Myrmophylax atrothorax. The sequence continues at coordinate 78,990,684 of JAOXXN010000395.1, forward strand.
TTGAGTCTCTCCCACACTAGCCACTTAGTAAGGCCAACACATATTTTAATGCAGTGCGTGTGCTAAATCAGCTCATCATATATCATTATCATGAGATATCATCTCCTGGCTGATCATATCTGCTTAGCTAATTATGTGAAGGATTGAGGAGTTATTGCCTTTTTTATTTATTTTTCAGCAAGTTGACTTCTTAATGTTGTTATTTAGGTTAATGTTTATATTTCTTTTGCAGGAACAGCATAGCAGCCTCAGCAGTTTGTGTTTTCAATCTGAGTGCCATAACTCAGGCCTTTAATGGACCTTTCAAATACCAGGAAAACTCTCGATCTGCTTGGCTTCCATATCCCAATCCTAACCCTAATTTTCAGGTATGGACAGAAGGGAAAAGGACAACAGCTTACATGAGGTTTTCTCAAAGTGCTTTATGGTTCATGTTTAATAAGTCCAGTTTTGCCCTAGCTTAAGACCTTAAAAAAATAAAATAAAAAAAAAAAGAAGTACTTAGAAAGGCCTCATATTTCAACATACTTAATTTTATCCTTTCACAAAATAATTTAGGTTGAAAAGCAGATGTGCTTTGAAGGGTAGGAGAAAAAAGGTTTAAGTTCAATCTTCTGTCAAAACAAAATACCATAGTTATCTGTCAAGACAGCTTTGAGTCCTTGCTGAATATAGCCAAACTGCTCTTCTCTTTTACATTGTATTTGTGCTATTAGAATCTAAAAAATGCAACTTTGACTGGAAAAAAGAAAGTGGTGGGGGTGGAGGTAAAGGAAGAGTGGTCAGAATTTTGTATATTTTCATGTGCAAGGTGGTCTACACTCACTGAAGAGTCAGATAAATTGAATTTTTGATGTGGTGTGCCCCTCACTTGTCAGCCTCAGAAGGTGTAACAATCTGCAGTTGGCTGACAGTGTGAAAACAATTAGTCCAAGGCAGGTCATTCAGAGGAACAAAAAGAAAGGAGTATTTCAGGTAAGCAGATACTCATTGTTTTCTTCTGCATAGTCATCACTCCTACTAGGACAATTTTACTGTGTAATTCTTGCCTGGGAAATAGAAGGGAAAGCAGCCTTATTTAGTGTTTAACAACAATAGCTTTTCACCAAGGTACTTAACTATTCACCTTCATCCACCTTTCACCCTCCCTTAATCTCAGTGCAATTTCTCAAGTTTACTGCTGCTCCTGGAACACTTTTGCCTATCTTGTAAAAGTAATAAGATCCTTGCTACCATGAAAAAGAATCACCTATTGGGGGTTACAGGTATTTTTAATTACTTCCTGATCTGTGCAATAAGTCACTGGATTTGCACTAAGTTGCAGGCCAGAGCCACATTACCTTTCCTAAGTAATAAGTTTGGCATTAGCCAAGTGACAAGATACCATTTAAGTAAGCCATGTTTCAGAGGTTTCATTTTGTGTATACAAATACAGGGCTGTATTTGTATATAGCTTTTTACCAGCATGAGAGACCGGATTTGGATCTCATTGGATTGTTTGATTGTTGGATCGAATCAACCATCTTGTCTCTGTCCTGCCTGGGAAGAGTGGCCACAGTTGCCAGGGCATATAAATAGATGTGCAGAGAGCCTCCATCTGGTTCAGCCTCTAGACCTGCCACCATGTGACTCTTGGTCGTAACTATTTTTCTCTCTCTTCCTTCTTCTTTCTTTACTCCCTTCTTCCTTCCTTCTCTCTTCTTCTCTTTTTCTTCATTTATTCTTTTCTTCCTCTTGTGGATAACTTAAAGCTGATGGGTTGTATTTCACTAAGTTGTATGGGGTGGTGTTTGCTGGGTGGTTTAGTGTAATGCTTCTCCTTGGTTGTTTATTACCCTTGTAAAACCCTTTTGCCAAATTCTTATTTTCTCACTAAATTAAAAGAAGTCATATGAGAATAAGTGCATAGCTTTTCCTCTTTATGCAACTGAAGGTATCAAAGAACTTAAAAGCGTTGCAAGGATTCATGTGGGTGAAACTCCTGTAGTCTTAAATATAAGTAAACCACTCGGGCAAGTGTGTGCCTTAGACCCAGCACTTTACAACCTATTGTAGAAACATTTGTATTGTCAAAATAATCATAGGAAGAGTGTACAAAAGAGGCTAAATTTTTGAAGAAAAATGCCTAAAAATACTAGTGTGGAAAAATCTTATCACCTTTCTGACTAGGCAAGCAAGTCCAATAAAACAATTTATTAAGTTCTCCCTACAAACCTTGTATTAATGTGCTGTTAGTTATTGTGAGATTGCTACACATGGTATGGTACATAAAAGCAAAGATGACAGGCTAATGACTGTGTAAAAGCAGTTTAAGTCTCTACTGTACTGCTAGTATTCATCTCTAAGTCCCAGCCAAGACTGAAGTGTTGAAGAAATTTATTTCTTAGATAGCCTGACTGATTTTAATATATCTGGTACTTTATCCAGTTTGCAAGAACAGTGACAACAGTTGTGTCATATCTCATTGAGCAACAAACAGCTTTGAAGGCCAGAGATAGTGTTAAAAGCTGCAATGTGGCCTTTTACAAAATAATATTGAAGGCAATTGATGTTAACTGATCTCTAGGTATCATTAGTGATGTCAGACTTCTGTTCTTTTGCAGATGCTGCCTTTTATTCCCTGGAATAACTTTCTGTTAGATTTCTGGCTCTGTAACTGTGGCAGTAATGTATACCAGAAGCTGGCTTAATGCTTAGAGCTAGGTGTAGCCATGTTTTGTGACTTGGTGGTGCTTTACACTTCATGCAGATGGGATATATTCATTGACTGAGTCACTGGATTCCTTCCCAGAAAGAAGGACTTTTCTTTTGGAACGTCCTTATGATAAGGTATCAGAAGTTTGTATAGTCCCAGAAGTAGATTTATCCTCAGAATATTCACCTACTTAGTAATAACAGAAAGAAGTATATGATGTAAAGGAAAACTATTGTTCTGTAGTTAGTTGCATCAGACATTGTATTTCCAAGGCTGGATTATATTAATGAAGTAGTTTCCAGATTAGAATACTGTTGGAGTCCCAGTTTTGAGGAACATTGTTTTTCTTCAGAGATCATTGCTTTTCTATTATGACAGGGCAATGTCTATCACAAGACCCAGGATCATTCTGTGTATTGTGAGTGTTCAGCTGGAATTTTTCCTGCTCGATAGATTCAGAGAATTTCTTCTCTGGCCTGGTTTATTTTTTTCATTGGTCTGACATACAGAGCAAGTAATTGTTTCCTGCCAGTTGTTTATTTGTCTTTGTTCATCATCAGATCTCTCATTATTAAATTATTTAGTTGACTTTTTTTGGCATTTGTGGATTTGGAATGATCACATTATTTCAGATTGAAGACATGGCAATAATGAAAAATAAGTGGTAGGCTTTTGCACACTATTATTTTGCTCATGCTGTAATTCATGGCATAATTTATTGTATAGTAAAACAGAATGAAAATTATGACTTGAGTATGCCTTTCACATCACCCAAATATTTGATAAATGTTGAGAAGTACTGCTTTGCTTCTCTGATGCAATTAAGCCAGAGTAAACATGTGGATATTTACATATGACATGCATTAGGCGGCTTTCTCTTTTGTGTCCTCAGTTAAACACAAATATGCTAGAAGTTAACTGCCTTTTTTTTTGCTTAGTTTATTCTTATTATTACTTTATTCTTATTATTATTAGTTTATTGATTCTTGTCCATGAATTTAGTGAATGCTTTCCTGTAGGGAAAGAGTACAGTTTTTGGTTTTAAAATTCAGTCAGTTTCAAAACAAAAATGTCTTTGCTGTGTATAACATTTAATAGAGCTCTGCACTGTTCATTTTTGTTACTTAACACAGAGTCTTAAGAAGCTTATAGAACTGTTTTTGGTACCTTCACCTGGGATTTCTATCAGACCCTGGCTGTGGTAGGACACAGAAATTCCTTTGAAAATTTGTTATGTCTTTAGCACTGCAACTGTGAAAATTATAAAGAAAACTAGCCAGAAAATTACTTGGTTTGTTGGATGGTAGTTTTTCTCCTTCATGCTCTGTGAACATAGGATATAGCAAAATATTACTATTGTACACTTGTGCTAGTCTGTGTGGTGCCCTTCCATATTATTTAGAGATAGGGAGCCTCTCTAGTACTGCTTCAGGAAAGTTGAACTTGCTCAGTCACGGGATAGTCTGGTTAGCTCCAAAATGGGACCGGAATGTCGAATTCCACACTGTCACTACAAGATATACTCTTAGTTTTTATTTTCTCATGCTGTGAATCAGAGAATAAATCTATTCTTTTTGTTGACACATATAGTAATGTTAGTTTTCTGTGTTTACAGTGTGGCACCATGGACCAGGGTTTGTATGCAAACCTGACTGAGAGAAATCTTCAAGATGCTCAAAAATTCTTCTTAATGCATGAAGTTGTTCAACCAGTTATTCCAATTCCGTACTTCATGGAAGACAATACCCGATTTTCCCATGTGGTTGTGGATGTTGTGCAGGGCAAGGACATGCTTTTCCATATCATCTATCTTGCCACAGGTATGAACTCTGCATTGCTGTGATAGTTGCAAAAGTTTATGAGGTCTTTGAGCTTTAATGTTCCGTGAATTAGTTACAAAATACGTGTAGTGCACCTTGAACATCAGCTTTTCCTCTTTCACAGCAATCGCCTGTCTATCTTCTACAATTTTTTCGATAGAAGAATTCAGCTGTTTACAATGTATTTTGTTATATTATGAATTCAAATTTTGGTGTCAGTTTCCTATTCTTCTTTGAAGGTGGGAAGCCTATGTGCTCTGGAGGGAATGAATAGTTGGGAATTCTACAAATGACACCTCCCAAGTTTCTGTCTTGTATTCTTTTTATGTAGTTAAGGGTACAAAGTTAAGATGGTTTAGGATGGGCCCAAGATAAGATGGTTTAGGATCCTCTGATATAGAAGTAACTTTATAAATAGCAAATACGGCAACTGCTATTGCTATTTCTGACTTTTCTGCTAACATATATTTTATTACATTTCCTTTTGTCTCATTTTAGGGACATTCATTGTGCAGTTTTGCACCCTGTCTTATTTGCCCATTTATATGCAAACTTAGCAGAGAAAGAAAATTAATCCTCCACCTAAAGTTGCCTTGGTTAGAACTATTGCCTTCTTGGTTCAAAATTTCAAGCTTCTTAAAAATAGCAAATGTGTTGGAGAACTGCTTTTGCAGAACAAGGATGTCCCCAGCTGAGACTGAAATACTAGGTTGAGCTAACAAGTTTAGAGGCTCATGGTGTAAAACTTCAGGTAGCTCTAAATACTTACTCCTGTGCATGTTATTAGGGAATAGTTCATCAAAACAAAGGTTTGTTAATGTTCATAGTCTCATTGTGAAAGCTTTGCAGTAATAGAAGGGCTTTTGTTAGGTTGGATCTATGCCTAGGTTTGACCAGTTCTAGTCAAAACAGCCTGCAGGGTGGGAAATCATAGCATTCTAAATGAAATCATGTCAGTACTAAATGATGTTTGTATTGTAGAAGTCTCTTGACAGAAACTGAATTACAGAAAGCTGTACTGAATTGGTTTTATAGAAAGAGACTACCACTGCACTGTGGGATATTTGCATTAAAAAGGCAGCACCAAGAATAATGTCTTTTTTTCATAATTTGATTGTCTTTGATTTCCAGTTTCCCTTAGTGTTTTACCTTTTACGTTTGATTCAGTAATTGAGGATCTAAAACTTTACACTTCCTTGTTCACTTATAAATTGTTTTCAGGAGAGAGTCTGTGTTCTTTTGTGAATCTGTGTACTTTTTACGCTGCTAAAAAAGGTATTACTTTTATACTCCTAATGATGTATACTTGTCTTTCAATTTACTCTTCTCTGTACCTCTGTTTTTGGTCATTCATGGAAGCAGGATACTTATCTTAGCTGGATCTTTAGTCTGACACTGACATATTTCCTGTAATTGGACAGTGTATGTTTTACAAGTATGAGAAAGTGTATGATAAAACGCCCATTCTATTCTTGAAGTTTTCGTGACATAATCAATTCTATTTCACATCTATTTCACTGAATCACAGTGGATTTTGTTAACATTCCTTCTACCCCGCTCCCTCCCAACTGACTGTAAGTACTAAGCCTCATGTTCCAAGAAATGTTAATATTCACTTTTCAGAAAAAATATCTTTTGGTAGATTTTGAAATTACCACACATGTTTATATACAAATACCACATGTACAGTACATAAGGATAGTTTAAAAATCCCAAGATATACCAGATTACATAGTGTAATTTATTTAAAATATTATGATTTGAGGACAAAGGCAGTATTTTGCCTTCTTTAGGGTGCAGACCATCATTTTAATTTTATTATATTGTTAATTGTGAAGCATCCTAGCTCTCCAGAGCCCTGACTTTGTTTGTGAAGAAGCTGTGGAACAGTTAGTTTGAGTTTTCATCCTAAACTGCACATGGTAAAAAATGACTGAGAAAAATACGACTGCTTCTGTAAGCAACAGAAACTTGAAGGCAGCAGGCTTAACTTTGAAAATAAGTAGTAACTTTGGAAACAGACCAGGTTTAATAGTTTAGAATTTCTTCAGCGTCTAGCTTTATTCCCACATCCAGTGTCATCTACCCCAAACTCCTAACACCATAAAGCATGTGTATGTTTAGGAGAGGTGACGTGACTGAATTTGTGCATAAGGAGAGAGTAGTACCTCAACTTCAGGAAGACTTTTGCCACAGTCTCCCACAACATTTTTGTATCCAAATTAGCATGTATGGTCTCTATAGGTGGACAGCTGGAGCTATAAAACTTGCTTGGATGTCAGGCTCAGAGGGTAGTTTTAATGGAGTGTATAGAAGTGATAAGGAGCCAAATACTGTCCTGTTAGACATTTTTTAATCAATGACCTGGAGGAAGCAAAAGAGCACAGTGTGCAGGTGACACCAGACTAGGGTGCCAGTAGTTACACTGGAGGACAGCGGTGCCATCCAGAGGACTTGGACATGCTGAAGTGATGGGCTAGCAAGAACGTCACGAAGTTCAACAGGCACAAGTAGGAAGTCCCAAGTCTGGGAAAGACTAACTCTGTGCACTTGTGGCTGGGGACCGACTGTCTAGGAAACAGCTCTGCTCAAAGGACTTGTGGACTTTGGTAGAGAGAAAGCTCTACATATGCCAAGAGCATGCCATCACTGCAAAGACAGTCAATAGCGTCTTGGGCTGCATTAACAGGAACATAGTCAGTAGGTCAAAGGAGGAGGTTGTTGCCCAGCTTTGGCCTCTGTCAATTAAAGAAGGACATTGATAACATGGAGCAAATTCGGTGGAGGCTCACCATCTGTTGGAGACTGGAGCACTATGCCCTAGAAGGAGAAGCTGAGAGAATTGACCTTGTTTATCCTAAGGGAGAAAAGGCTTTGAGGAGGGCAGGGTGTTGGTAACAGCCTGCAAATACCTACAGGACGTTAAATGAGGAACAGTAACATGCCCTTCACACTGGTGCATGGTGGGAAGACAAGAGGCAACAGGCAGAGAGTTTCAGACTGGACATAAAGGAAAACTTTTCACTTCTAGGACAGTCAAGCAACAGATTCAGTTTCCCACAGAGGTTGTGCAGTCTCCATCCTTGGAGGTTTTTAAGACCACACAGCAACTCAGTCTAAGTTATAGCTATCTGTCTTTTGAGCAGAAGATTGGAATTGAGACTTTCTGATCTCCCTTCCAACTTCAGTTATCCTCTGTTTGTATCATATGGCAGTGTAATGTGCAGATTGGTTGAGCTAAATTACATTTTTATTTAACACTGTGATAATACATGTCATCATACTTTCTGCTCCCTAAAGGAAGGTGCATTCAATTCTGATGTAAATACTGTCATTAAGTAATTTGCACTTAGTGGTGTAAAGCAGGATGGATCCAAGCCATGCTATGCAAGATGTACATCACATAACTTTTTTTTAGTTATAATACATTGTAGCATTCTCCAAAAATTGACTTTTAAAATGCACAAAGCTGAATCAGTGGAAATGCAGCCATATGGATTGGATTGAATACAAATGAGTGGTCTGCTGTTACTGTTACTCAAGCAAAAATCCCATTTTTTGAAACAGATGGCCAATAGTTAAGAGAATGTTCTCTCTTCACCCCCTCACATTTAGTTACCTATCCACCCTGTTATTAGAATAAAAATAGTTCAGAGGAGAATAAGGCTGGAAGTGTAAAAATAAAACTTCATTAAACCTTAAATAGATATAATCTTATTTGAGGAGAGACTGGGGGTAAGCGAACAAATGCAGTAATCTGCTGTGTCAGCAGTCTTCATTTCTTAAAGCTTTGCCAAGTCATCATTCTGCTAGGAGGTCCTGATGTGCCAGGACTTAACAGCTACTGCTCATATCAAAAATATACTTCAGTACTTTGAACACACATCTTAATCTTTCATTGCAGTGACTTCTAACACAGAATGAAGGGATATATATAAATTTTTGCACATTTTGTGCTGCTGGCTTTAGGCAAGCAGAAATCCCTGGAACAATTTTCAGTGCTTCAGAAAGTCAAGGAAAGCATTCACAGATGTTCTGAACTAAAAATCATGTGTAGCAATACATGAAAAGTAAAGCAATCTAGGGAAATGGTATTCTGACAACTTTTCAAGTTTGAAAGGCTTCTTTCTTTAAAAAAAAAAAAAAAATCCAAGCAAAATGGTGCAATATATGCTAGAGTTTTGTTTCTCCTCCTTTTGTCCCTTCCCCCTCACCTCACATTTTTTCCTCCATTTTATTTCTTCCTTTCAATTTATGTGGCTACGTCTGCCATGGTTATAAACTTGGCTGATATCAAAAGGTTTCTAAAACAGAATGCTGCAACAAGAGCAAGTAGCCCTTATTTAGAGAATTGTTGCAAAATGTATTGATTTACTGGAATGGAAAATAAGAAAATTATTGGATGTAGTATCTAGTTTGAAGGCATTATGAAAACACGATGAACTTAGGAGTTTAGGAAAAGTAATATTTGCACTGTCTGATAAGAAACTTTTAAGGCCATCCTTAAAAATTACTTGGTGAAAAAACTCCCATCTTTTCCCCATTCTTGAGTTCCACTGGACAGAGTATGCCTCTCTATGTCTTGATTAGAAATGGTATATGCCCAGTGGTGGATCTTAATTATCAGGATTTATGGTACAGCATTGATGAAATTGTGGTATGGCTCACTTATAAACCTGAAGAAAGATTTATTGTTGGCTATGATGCATGTGTCTGAACAGTGGATTGTTCAGTGAAGTGAACCACAATCTTTATGCCATAAAGCCAGGTTTTATCTGAAGCTTAAAGGTCAGTAGAGGATGTTACAACAGGTTTCCAAGAAGTTACAGAAAGTGCTTTTCCTCCCTCTTAAGACCTCAAAATTAAAGGTAGCAATGCAAAGAATAATGATAAAAATAATTCTAATGAAACACATACAGCAATTATATTGAAAAAGAGGTTTCTTAAAGAAATTGTAAAAGATATTTTTGGAAAATGCAGATAGATTTTTCATACATTTGTCTTTGGAAGAGTTAAAGCAGGTAGTAGATCTCCACAAATATAACCTTATTCTCATGAAACCCTGAAACTCTAGATTATCTATAAACTAGTCCCAACCTCATGAAGAGGTTTGGAAGTTTGCATGAAACTCAACTTGGAAATGCTGTCAAAATGGTTTGTATTTCTCCTGTTTGTCTTGCTAGATGGGAATAAACTATGCAAAGTACTCCATTATTTGATTCCTCTGATTTTTTTTACAGTTGTATCTTTTTCATTTTGTTTTTGTAATCAGTACATCATGCTTTCTGCTAGAGAACAATCCAAGGTCTTAACAAAAAAAAAAAAAGTTGTGTGTGTGTTGTTACTAAAAAATCTTGGATGAGATTTTGTCATTTTCCTGGCAGACTGGAGTTTCTGATCAAGTGTGCAGCTTTCACAGTTTAATGTGCATGGTGTCAGAATATATGAAGTATATGCAAAGTTACCAACCTGAAAATTATAAGCAAATATATATGCTTATATGCATTTCATAAATGGTCCAGAGAGCGAAAATGTTGGAATTGACCGCATTTTTTCCAATTTGGTGCTATGTCTGATGGTGTTATCTTCAGTGCATTGAGGTTATTGGAAGCAATCTGTGCATAATTTCTGTAGAAAGGAGCTATAGAATTTTTATCTCAGTTTAAGATCACCCTCTTAGTCTAGTAACCACAATATAGATGCAATAATAACAAGGATTAAAGTAGTTGTGAGTCAGAAGTCAAACATGAAAGTGGTAGGTGGTCTATTTGTATGGATTAATTCATTCTGGTTCAAAAACAGAAACAGAGGAATCAGAGTACAGATGGATAATGAGGCATATACAGTGTGGCACACAGTTGCCACTTTTTAAAACCATTTCTCTTCTGTTGTTATAGAAAACGTAGTTGCTTTGTTTCTTATGTTTTTCCTTGGCAAAGGTGTAGTGTGCTTTTATAGAGTTGCAAAGCTCCCCTGCAACAGTTTTTAAACCATTTACCTCTAACTTGTTATCCTTTTGACCTTACATCATTTGAAGAAGCTTGAAGC
>JAOXXN010000395.1:79001346-79026036 GCA_026770055.1 Myrmophylax atrothorax
ACTTTGCTGTCAAAAACCAGTGTGTGTTGGAAGACACCAGTCCTAAGAGCAACAGTATGATCTTGAAAATTTGTTTCAAAAAATAAAGCAGTAAACCTTAAAATTATACCCTTATTCTCTTCTGCTTTTGCAGTGACACTTACCTCTGATAAAGGAAAACCCTAGCTGAATTAATACTTATTAAACATTTCAGGAAACATTTTGCTGCAAAGTTTAAAAAAAGATGTAAAAGATTGTATGGTTTTGTATTCAAGAGTCTAATGTTCATTCAGATTTATGCTAACCTTATTAAGGCTTACTGTGTGTTTCTGCTAGTGTTTGTGTTTTTCTGTGTTGAGTATCTTTAAAGACAAAGCAGGATAATGTAGACCTTTGCTGGTTTTCTATGTAATTTAAACACAGAGATTTGTTGCTGCCTTGTGTGTTGTGTCATCTGTACTGGGCAAAGCAGTTTTAAAGTGTTACTAAAAGAGAATAGCTATGTCTAAACTTCAGGCTACAGTTATAAATGATACTATAGGCCTCTAGAGAGTCAAACCCAGCATTTAAAATGTCCAGTAGATTTCCTTTGGCTTTATCACTGTATATAAAGATAAATCATTCTGCCAGATCCAGTTGGAGAGGTTTCTTAGTAAATAGATGGTTCTAACTAGAGTTGGTTAAATTATTAATTGACAGCAATTTATATGTGAGAGTTGTAGCCCTTTATTTGGTTCACAAATTACCCAGCACTTATTTGTAGTCATTTTTTTCGTATTATAATCAACCCATAAATAGGTCATGATTTTGATTAGTTTGTTGTTGCTATTTGCTCATATAGTTTGTTCGTGTTTTCATTAACATGTTCATGAATTGCCTGCTGCAAGTAGATGGTATTCTGTTTTCTCATGGGATAGATTTAAGCAGGAGAAGCCCTTTTTTTCTGTTCACAAATTATCGTTATGTCTTTATAATTGCCCAGCTCTGTCAGATAAAGACTATAAATAAATGTCCAAAGAACATACGGTGTGTGCACTTTTGTGCTGCCACTGGAAATCAGAACTGCTGCAAGAAGCAGCTACTGCCTGAAGAACAGCTGGCTCTGCTTGCATGGGAGTGAGATTAATGTGTGGGCCAGGAAGGGAAAAAGATTAAAAGAGCTGTAGACAGTCTCAACCTTCCATTTAAAAAAGACCAGCTCTTCTTTAGTGTGATGGTGCTGATCTTTCAAATCCTGTTTGACTATTTTATAAACTTAGAATGACCAAACAGCCTTTCCTTCTTCCTTTCTATGTGTTTTGAAACTATCATTTCTTCTTCCTGGAAGAGAAACTAGGCTTGATAACCCCATGCTCATTTGTTATTAGGTGATTCTAATGCACGAAATGTGAAGCTGTGAGTAAAAGAAGTGTGGCTAAGATCTGTTAGCATCTATGCCTACACTCAAAACTCTTGTTTTGCCCTGACAGCATGCAGTGCTAGTCAACAGGCATGGTCCTAATTTCAAAAAAGAGTGTTGGAATTAGCCTTATACTGGGGAGAAATTTAATCTTTGAACTAACTGTGTAACCTTTGCACAAGTACACAGTATGCAGGACTCTTCTTGAGAGATGTGGGGAGGAAACCTTCTCTTTGAAAGGCCTTGACTTTAGCTTAACATTTCAGAAAGGATTAGGTAACTTGGAGTGTTGGTGAGCATTGTGAACTTTTTTAGAATATTCTGCAAGGTCTTTTTACTTCTAAAAAGCCTTTCTTTTAAGGTGGACATGCATAGGAGTGATTCAATAACCCCATCCAACCAAAGAAGAAAGTGGAATAGTTAAATCACAGGGAGAAATAAAAGTCCAAACCTTACATGAAATGCCTCTTTGACCCTAAAAAACCAAAGATGGATCATAAGTATGATTCTGTGATATGTACAATATTTAGTGTGTGTTGTCTGTAAAGCAGTCATTAAATGGGATATTCTGCTGAACTCCTGTTTTTGTTAATGTTTATGAGCTTCTTCATTCTGCATCCCTTTTCCTGGTAAACCTCAATAAATACAGATGTTTCTAACAGCATATACAAGCAGTGACACTAATAATCATTGGGATTTTTTCCCCTTGTGCTTGCCTAGCTCTGATCATAGGACATGGCCAATCTTAATAAGCTAAAGAATTTCTGAATAAAGATACGCCTTATTTACTTTGGTCTGTGTCTTATAAGTCATCAAAATGTGATGATGCTTTATTCCAAATACTGTGATCTTTGTGTGAAGAGTCCTGTGAACTGCAGGCAAAATCACAAAAAGATGGATTAGGTTCCGTGTGCATTTTACTGTAATCAAGTCACAAGCTAAGAGTCATAATACTGGAGAAGAGAGTCACTTGTCTACAGATTCATTCCTCTGGTTATTATTTAATTTTATTTTTTTCTCTCTTATCCCATGAATCTTGAAAATCTGGTTCTATAAGTGCATGCCTTTAGGAGGAATAGGCATAACCAAAAACAGAATTGTGGTTAGATCACTTGCCTACAAAATATGAGGCAATTTTTAACTAACAAGCTCTGTGAGATTTTCTGCTTATTGCCAGATGTCCTAGCTCCTGGAATATAAATTCTATAAAGAATTTAATGCAATATGATTGTATATATTGTATACTATGGATGTGTACTATGGCTACATACTATGGCTACTTCAGTGGACTAGAGAGAGTAGTGAGATGAACATCTCCTGGTGAATGGTTTTGAGATTCATTTTTCTAATCCCAACTTTGTTTCTGTTTCTTGTACATTTACTTTCTTACTTACCTTGATTAGGAAAAAAAAATCATCATCATCCTTTCCTTTTGTATTTCTGAAAAGAAAAAAAAAAGATGTGTTTTATTCTGCAGTTGCTGCTGAAGTTCCATTCCTGTCATACTGGAATTGTACCGGACATAAGTACTGTATTTGGCTCAATTAGGGACTGAGGCATAGGAGCATGTACTGTGCAGTCTGCAAAACAGTTTGAACAGAGGATAGTCCCTGAAACATTTTCATCAGCCAAGTTTGTGATGCTTCTGTATCCCTAGAGCAGGCAGTTGTCTTTCTGACATTTCAAATGAAAATAATCATGTGACTCAGTTAAGAAATCAGGCAAGGTTTGTTATGAGTTACTATCTAACAAGTTTTCTCTACTTGTGCATCTAAATGCTTCTCTCATACAGGCACTGAAAAATTTATTCAGTGGGAAATCACTATCATACTCATAGCATGCATTAGGTAGTACAAGGTATTTATTGTTTTGGTAGTATGAAGGAAGGCAATTAAAAATAATAGGAGAAGTAAGCACTCCCTGCCTGGTCAGATCTAATCAGAGTTAATACATCTCAACTTTGGAAGACTGGCAGGGATCCAGGGCCTGCATTCGATAGTAATTTTTTGCTTTGTGTGGCACTCTTCACTGCTATTCTGTGTCAGATAGCAAGCCTTAAATCACACAAACCATTTCATCTTGTGATTAATATCTGTGTTTATTGCCTACTCTAGTACTTAAGTTAGAGGTTACACATTTCTTCAGAGGTGCTCATCTCCACTATCTGAGAAGTCTAATCCTAGATATTGATTAAACATTTTAGAAGATCTCTCCAAAATATTTTCTCTTCCTGTGAAGAAGTTTCTGGGAAATTAATATAGACTTTTTTGTTTGTTTCATTGTCAGTTGTAGCAACCAATCTTCAGTAACAATCACATTGTTCTATTTCTTTTCAGGATCTAAGATATTGAAATTAGGCATCTCTTGACAAGTGTAACATTTCCCATTCAGAATCATATCAATTTGTGTGTAGTCTTTGCCTCAGGGCTTCAAATTTTGTGTGTGTATGTGTCATTTTTAGTACAGTAAAAGCTGGATGTTTCCAACAGAAGTGGCTGTATTTACAATATAACACTAAATGGGCATTCTCTGGAATTAATGTTACTCACTTGTAGCTTTTAATATTGTATCAGTTTTATCATCTCACTGTATTTAAGGAGTGAATATTTGAGACTTCTGAAAACATCTAATGGGAATCTTGGTAAAGACAGTCTGATAGCACATGCTCACAGGTTAATGTGCATATTGGCAGGATCTGTTTGATTCAAATTCAGTAACTATGATCAACTCTGATAAATATGTGCAATTTGTTTTGTCTGTAGGTTTGATGCTCCAACATGGTCTTGATACTCTGTTTAATTTTGAATCTGACATCATTGAAATGCATTCCTATTCTAAGCAGGAAGAATGTGTCTTTTTACATGCCAAGTTATTTCAGTCTAAAGCAAGACAAAAAAAAAAGTTTTACTGGCATTCTTTGAGGATGCTGATTTCATTCATCATGATTCTTGTAATTACTTTTTGTTACTGAATAAGTTTGTAGACAGAACTTGGGTAATTTAAATAAAACTTCAAAAGTAGACTATTGTTTGGTAAAATTGCTCTGTGTTTTTACAAATCATGCTTTGGTCTTATGGTCTACTTGAGATTTCCTGACAACTCCCCAAGGAAAAGTGTGAAATGCTAAAGCTATATTTGAAATTCTTGTCCATCACCTCTTTGCCAAGACCTGAGAAATTACTTTCTTTTCCTCAACTCATTAAAGCATCATGTAAAGATTTTATGCTGTGGTTTTAGCAGTATCTTCTCTCTTCTTAAACAGCAGTTGTCAAACCAATGCTAGTAACTAAAGTATTGATATTCATGTTTTAATGTAACTGTCTGAAGGGCTTATAAATGGTGATACTTGGCATGGGGACGTGGTCAAGTAGCTATGTGTTGAGAAAATCTGATGTATTTCTTTGGGATTATTCTCTGCAATAAACACAGCAACACAACAGAGAAGGGTCAGTCTTTGATGAAGTCATCTGGGTGGCAGCAGCATTCATGGTGGGTATATAGAGCCGAGGTTTAATTCCTCGTAGTCTCCAGAATTCAAAGTCATCTCTTGCACATCCTTGTTGAGTGCTTGATCCAGCAGAGAAGGGGGTGCTGTGTTTAGGGAGGAGCCCTCCCAGATCCACTCACTGACATGTTCTAATCTGCATGCAGAGCGCACAGTTCATCTGACATGCAGATACACGAGCACAGCAGCTCTCAAGACAAGTAGGTAGAGAATTCAGCTACCTTGCTCCCTGCTGCAAGGACTATTAAAAGAGTTTTCAAATACCTTTTTAGTTAAGCACTAAGTTCCCTGAAATTCCCTAAGGACACCCATTGCTTGCAGGGCATTAAATCCCATTCAGGATTTTTCTTGGTTTGCAGCTGAGACTTTTCTCTCTTTAGTTGAACTGTATATTCACGCAGAATTGAGTAACTGCCTGTAACTGGCTTCAAATTTGTCAGAGAATCAAGTCAGTGCTCAAGAAAACAGCATAATGAAAGAAGTTTTACATCTTCAGAAAGGAAATGTACCTGTTAAAGTACCTATGATTAGATATTTCTATAGTTACCTGAAACAGTTTCACAAAGAATGAAGTTTCAAGTTTTAATTTTTTTCACTTTAGATGGTATTACTGTTTTGAATACCAGTTTAACACATGAAGTCTGGAGAGAAAAAGCTTGCAAGAGATCCAGATCTCACAAATCTCCAAATTGTTTTATAAGAACAGTTTCTTTATTAAAACTTTTATCATTGAAAACTAATTAAATTAGGTTGCAAATAAAAGATAGTTAAAAGACCTCCCTTAATAAAGTCCTGAAACAGCTAATGCTTTATCTTAATAAATAAAAGCAATGTATCACAAAATGAAATGTTAATAAGTGGGGGGTTTTGTCAACTATAGCCTGTTAAGGAATTGTAGCTGCTGTACCATTTGCTTATAGTGTTACTTCTGACTGATTTATGGATAGATGAATGTCCTCCAACTCAGACAAAATGTTATGAACTTCTTAGCTCTCTCAGTCACATCTTTGGCAAGCTGAAAATCTCCTAGAAGACTGGAAACAAAAGTAGTAAATGCCAATAAGCATGATTTATTAAAAATACATACATTTTGAGTATTGTTGAAATTACTTTGTGTTTGTTGGGTTTTTTTCATCAGGGAGGAAGAAACATCTGGTTTAGATCTACTAGGAAGGGTGAGATTTTGACACTAGAGTATATGAGTGTCAGTCTAACAAGCTGAGAAAGTTTGATTTTCTTTGTGAAAGAAACAGACTTAATTGATGTGTTGGCTAAGACAAGTAATTCATCATGTATTTGTTATTTAGTATAGGTTTTCACTTGACCTTCTAGAAAAGACCAAGGTGAAAGCAGAGCTTTCAGTTTTAGGAGTTGGCAGCTTCAACTTCATGGAAATAGTCTTTCAAAAAAAGGCATACTGCTTTGGTTTAAATGCTAGTCACTTTGCATTTTAGTCTCAAGTAGATACGAATTTCCCTTTAGAATCTGAATTCTCTATTTGAAAGATTTTGAATGAGTCTGAGTAGAGCTAGATTTAAATTTCAGTTAGAAGCATGAAATGGCCGCAGACGGATGATACAGAAATTGCTGTATTTTCAAAACTATAATTCAATTCATAGGAAACCCTACTAGTGGAAATGTTCTTTTTATCAATTTATAATCTCTTGTACTTTATGGAGTGGTAGATATTTTCTATACTAAAATGAATAAATGAATATTTAGCTCCTTGCATGGTAGTTACTGGAAGAAGGCTTCGCTAACTCAACTGACAACAGACTATGTCCTCGATACTTTTGACACATTAATATACATGGGAATTATAGGGGATGGAAATGTTCTAAAGAATATTTTTATATGTTTAGAAGGTTTTCTGTGGAAAACAGTGAAGAGAAGATTGAGATGGTGGTTGTCCTGATTTCCGTTGATAGATATATTCCAAAACTGAAAATGGAAAATTAATTTTTAGGGTGGGCTTTTTTTTGTTTTTTTTTTTCTGTTGGGTTTTTTTTTTTGAGAGGAATTTATTCTGCAACAATTATTTGGATGTATGTGTCATTAATTTATATGTTCTTTCTGTTCTACCAGACACATGGCTTTGAAGAAAGCTCTTTATTTTTTAACACCTAGTATCTAGATCAGTGCTTATTCAGAAGTTTCTTTAAATCAATACTTCCAATTCCTGTGTAGAAAGGATAGCCCATAAATATTCCCTATATAAAATAAATGCATATTAAATTTTGTTGTACAGCCATGAGAAGCTCCTCTAGTTGCATAGATACAACTGAATTTCTCTTGGAAAAGCCACTAGTGCATTAAGAAGCTCACTAATAATTTTTGAAGGTATGCAAATACATTGTGGCTAAAATTGCACGTTTTACATTCTTAATAGCTGGCAAATGAGTCGAATTATCTCTCCTGCATATAAGCCTGGGGACGTGTAATAGACTAACATACCTCCTTTGCTGACAATTATTATCAAAAATGTATCTCATTTCAGCTTCAGTTCAAATTTATTTCCAAAACTGTAAGAACATCAATATTTACTTGAAATACAATAGGGAAGAGGGAATAAGGAGTGAGAGCCAAAGATAAATAATGTAAATCTAAAATATTTTGTGCGCTTGCTTTTTATGCACTGTCTTTCAAAACTGCTGTCATTGCATTCCAGAAATGAAAAACAGACCCACAGCAGATTACAGAAATACTGGGGGTGAAACCTAGGTAAGAATAACTTAGTATAGGGGTTTTCCTACATCTTTCTTCTACTGCTTCCAAGGCTGTCTTCAGAGAAAGAGTCAAACCTGTCCTATTTCCTAAGTGTGATAGTTAAGCAACTATTCTGTGCTTTGGAACTGTTAATACACTGAGCGCTGTGTGGTGTAATTGTTTGTACATAATTTAAAAGTAACTTTTGCTAAATATCTCAAAATTAAGCATTTTATCACTTCTTTTTTATCTTTCTAATTGCCAAGACACCAGACAACTGAATGTCCAGTTTTAAGATTGCTACGAACTGCGTGTAAGTTGGCAGGAAGCAGGAAATTTTGTTTCCTTAGTAGTTGAAGTTGCTTTTTCTTAAGCTTAGAGTCTCATCTTCCCTGATAATTTTTGTTAACTTCTTGTCTACTCTACATAGCACCAGAGCAACAGTAGCTGTGTTTGTTCCTGGACTTTCCTAACAGGTTTTAAGCTGTAAAATTCAGTGTTCTTGTATGGCCAAAGATCCTTAGATTACTGTTATTCTCTAGCAATAGCAGTAATACATAAACAACCTCTGAAATACAAAGCCCTTTAGTGTTGAGCATGGGGAAAGAATGATTTGGTTAAAAATTTAGAATCATAATAAAAAACACCCTGGTTTTCTTTTTGGAGTACACCTAGAACAGACTTGGGTTTATACCAATTTTTTTGCTTAACATGGGACCAAAAACTCTAAGGCCAGACATATTCACTGGTTTTTGCTAAGGTCTCACATGAACACTTTGCAATATTTTTCAAGCCCCAGAATGTACCAGGGGTTTTTTTAGATCTAACGTCTCTTGTTCTACTTAAACCAAACCAAACCAAACCAAACAATTTCTTCAGAAACATTGATGGTACTGTAATGATTGCGCTAAAATATAATTAATTTTGTAGATAATGAAGATTTTTAGTTGGTTTTCACTCTTCCGACTAATAAAAGCAACTAGGTAGTTCAAGAACTTCAGTTACAATTTACTTCTTGGTGGTTTCTGTATATTTTTTGAAGATGACAGAAACCAATTAGTATTCATTTTTGTTCCAGGTTTTCAGTGATATTAATACTGGTTTTTTATAATACCAAGTTTGTCACATGGATTATGATTGCTTCAGTTCATTTTATTCACTGAACTTTAATTAAATGTCCAGAAACAATCATTTGTGAGTTTTCTAGGTCATTTTCATGCTTTTTTTCTCCAAGTGTCGTACAGTGGAGGTAGGAAAACTAAGATACCCGAGTAAGGGAGAGCTTAATCTTTTCTGTTTCCTGTAAGTGATGGCACAGAGGGTAACCAGCATCTCATTTAACCTTTTTGGTGTTTAAAATTAAGTCTCCATGTCAACAGGGCAGAACAATTTACAATTTCTTGAAGAAATGCAATGAAACTCTTTTTTCTATTTCCAGCTATTTCAGTATTTCATGGAAGCAATTTCAATATTGCAGTATTTCATAGAAGCTTTTGTTATACAGTTACATAATTGCCTTTTTGATCTAATAAGTGTGCTTTGCATCTGTATTTCTCTTAATATCCACCATTGTCTTGTTATCATCACGAGGATAATGACCTATTATAGCAAGGCAATCACAGTGGTTTATTGTTGAAATCCTTCATAAGCTTATCACATTTTATTCTCTATTAAGCCTGCAAAACAGAACATGTTCTTATTTTTAACTTCCATTTTTGTCTGAAATTCATAGACAAATCACATCTATATATTTTATTACACCATGAAAACGTATTGAAAGTAGAGAAAAAGAACAAATTAACATCACACTGACTGGGCTGTTCAAACAGTGGCCTAGTTTCAAATGGAGGGACACACATGCAAAACAGATTTAAAATAAAAATAGAAATTAAAAAATAATTAAAATCTATCTCTTGATAAAACATCACAATTCCATATTCATTTTGAGGTTCAGGTTTTTTCCCAAGGAATTAATGAATATACATCTAAACCCCATAAAAATATTTAAAGTAAAATTGTAAATTAAGGTGGGAATTTTAAAATTAAACTATATTATTTTTGTTTTCTGTATCATTGCAGAATCACTATGCTTACCCATAGTATATTTTTTATTTTTAAAGAAGGGTTGAAACTCAGTCTTTCACTTGTCCTTTAGGCTGTATTCTTGTGTTTCAAGTATAAGTAGATATCTCAGAAACCTGGAGCTAAAAGATAAGTTAAGTTACAGAGCTTGGTTATATTATCATATCTTCCAAACATGCCCTTGCTTTAAACCAAATTGTACCCCACCCCCATATGGGAAAACAGATTATAGCAAAGGCTTTAATTATCCATATTCTACTGATGATTTAACTAATTTTAAAGTTATTTTTAGGAAGGGAGAAAACCAGTAGATTTTAAATCCCATCATATTCTGTGTACCATATGTATCTTTTTTGATGTTACGCAGATTGCTAAATCCTAAGTCCTGGGCTTTCGCTTTGTAGGCTCAACCAGCTGCTGCATTAACTGTTCCTGTGTCTTTTTTTTTTTTTTCTGTGTTGAGTGCACTTAAGCCCTTATGCAACCTAATACTTTCTGTCATTGGAATAATTTTCTGCTGTTAGCCAAATGCACATTCTGCTTCATGGTAGGGCTCTTTTCAGTTCCTCTGGTGGAGAAAAGCAAATACGGATGGTAGATTTTTTCCCAGTGACAGAATGTTTGTCAACCACCTTGCACTTTTTTTGGTTTTGTACTATTACATATTCTGTACTATTATGTATTCTGTACTATTATATGTTCTATACTATTATAGATTTTGTACTAATATAAATATGAAAATCAGTTTAGTATTTATTGTTCTGAAAGATGTCTGCCTTGAAGACGACTCTAGTACCCTATTTTTTTAGTTTCTATGATGTTTAATACAAATGTTACATGATTAATGTAAACACTGTTTATCTGCACATATGGACAATATTTACAAGATATTGAAAATCCTTTAATTTCCACAGTCTTAATACTGCCTCAATGCTTTTATCTTCCAACTGGAAAAATAATTTGTATACAACAAATAATATGCAAAAGCAATGTATAATGGGCAAAAATAAAGTAGTTAATTAATATAATTAATAATTAGTCTAATATTCCAAAGTCTGTTTCGAATTAGACCCATTGGAAACATGCGTAATTCATATTTATTTCAGTTACTCTTTAAAGTGTATACTCCCAAATTATGCTGCCAGATTAAGATTGTAATATTACATATTGTGATATGTAAAGTAGTGTATTTCTTGCTTAGGTGTATCCTATTCAAGTTCAGTTACAAGCATCTCTTGACTCTAGCTGTAGGTTCAGTGTCTTGCATCAACTGCCCCTTTCCTCACCTCTGACCACATTCTTTCATCTGCTTCAGACATCTTACTATTCTAAAGAATGTTTTGTGAGAAAATTGAAAAACAGACCCGCCCTTACACTGACAGTTTATAATTTACAGTAGGTTTTACTGTTCCTTGAGTTTTTATTTGCATATATGAGGAGACTTCCAGATCTCTAAAGGCTTCTTCTTGTGTTTAGGAAGTGCAGGAATATTCTTAAATATAGGCATGCAACTGGCCTGAGGAGATATTTGAGACTATTATAAGTTTCTTTATTTGCAACTCATATAGTTTAGAAGACAGCACTGAGTTTTTCGAACATTAATGAAAGATGATACTGTAGGCTTCTCCTCTGAAAATCATTCTTTTAGATTCTGTCTTTTGGTGCTTGTTCATTTGCTTTCTGGAGACCAACCCACTTTCCAAGTTACCTCATTAATCTACAGGAAAATGAATGTCAAAATCAGGTTTTGTTTCACTGGACTGAAAGTGTTTTCATCTTGGAAAGGAATGAATAGAGGTATTTTTCCCTTCTTTCAAAGAAGTGAAATGAACTTACTACTATACTTCATATAAAAGATATGTTTGCTTGAAGAATGCAGCAGTATTTTGTAAATATAACAACTCATAAAAATATTAGTTCTTCTCTATAGCAAGAATTTGCTGCAACTTCTGTGACTGTTTTTATTTCTTTTAGGAAACTCAGGAGATTACAGTTATATTAATTTATTGCATCTGCTGGTTTTTTTGTTAATTTTCTGTTTTCCTTTGCAGGTGTCATCATAGATATTATAGTGATTTCAACCACACTCTTGCAGTGTTCTCCATTGCTGGCTATGCCTTATACCTTTTACATATTAAATTTTACTTTTCTGTTTTAGAGATCATCCTTTCACTTTGTTCCATTACAATTTCATTCATTACAGACTCTATTGTCCCCAAACATGTTCTCTACAACTCCCTCTCAGGTTTTCCATTCAGTTCTTCATAGGCTCCTATGCTTTCCATAGTAATATTTCAACTAGAATTTTTCTTTTCATTCAAAGTGATTAGATTTCTAATGTTCAGTTGCTGGTTTTGCAAGTCTCTTTAAAAGTATTTGTAGTACAAGCTAACAAAGGACATTATTTACTCATTCTGGCCAATGTCATTATCTTTTACTGCTCCTATATATACTTGACCATCTTTAACTAAAGGCTGCCATGTGTCTGGATCTGCTCCAGTATTTCTTGCTTACAGTCAGGATGCAAAGATGCCATTTATTTGAATTCTTAAACTGCTGTTAGATTCATCTTGACACTTGTGAATAAACTGGAACTTTCCCTCTGTCCATAGCAATATAATTACATCCATTAAAATGCTCTGTGTTTACTACCCTTCTTAGCTATTTATTGGCAGAAGTGGACAGTTAGTTTGATTATAAATATTCACTTGAAAGATTATGACAGATCTGAAAACCTCCATGCCCTGGAGCAGTGGTCCAGACTCATTTCTTTTCCCACTTCTCTGTCTATTTTGCTTTGCAACTGTGGTGTGAAAATGGTTGAACAGAGAATATTTTTGAGGATGGGACTTTTACAAGTTCTTTAGGAAATCTGCAGTTCTCAAAGTGAGAATATTTTATTTCATTCTAGGGTAGTACGCTGCTGTAACCATGATCTCCAGGTCACAGACTTGAACATAAAAAATTGTAATGTTGTCCTCAACAATAAAGGAGTCACAAGAGACACAAAATATTTGTGTTTGATCGTATTCTTCTGTCCATTTACAAGTTGAATATGTATGTAGGCCTGGGAAAAGGAGGCCTGCAGTCATGGGTTTTTTTCTTCTTTTGGGGAAGGTGACAGCAAGTGACTCAGTCTGTAAATGCCAGAGCCAGCACAGTGGCAGGAGGAAATACTAGTCTATAGCAGAAGCACATGCTGAATGTATACCTCATTTTTGTCTCATGCAGGAAAAAGTTTAGAAGTCAAATTCCATGTATCATGAATCATACTGAATCTGTTGTCTGCCAGTTAAACAAGTGTGAGAGAGTTGCACTGACTGTTCTATAAAGTTATACCAATTGATTTACATCTGTAAAATTATCTCATGGCTTCTTCTTCTCGGTATATTTTTCCAAGTTCTGTCTTTTCATTCAGTAAATAACACAATGTCATGGTTTAACCCCAGCCACCCAGCAAATATCATTGCAGCCACTTGCTCACTCCCCCACCAGCAGGATCAGGGAGAGAACTGGGAGGGTAAAAGCTGGAAAATGCATGGTTTGAGGTAAAAACAGTCTAATAGGGAAAGCAAAAGCCATTCATGCAAGCAAAGCAAAACAAGGAATTAATTCACTGTTTCCCATGGGCAGGCAGGAGTTCAGCCATCCCCAGGAAAGCTGAGCTCCATCATGTGTAATGGTGACTGGGGAAGACAAATGCCATCACTCAAAACTTTCCCTCCCTTCCTCCTGCTTCCCCTCACTTTATATGCTGAGCATGATTTGATACGATATGGAATATGCCTTTGGTCAGTTTGGATCAATTATCCTGGCTTTATCTTCTCCCAGCTTCCCATGCATCCCCAACTTCCCTGCCAGCATGGCAGTATGAAAAGCAGAAGAGGCCTTGGCTCTGTGTAAAGCATTTCTCAGCAATAACAAAAACATCTCTGCATTATCAGCCCTGTATTCAGCCCAAATCCAAAACATAGTCCCTGACTAGCCACGGTGAACAAAATTGACTCTACACCAGTCAAAAACCAGCATGCCCAGCCACTGAATTTTTTGGGGGCACTTCTCAGGCCATATTTTGACCTTGAAACTTGCTGTAATTATAGGTGAGATTTTGCATCCAGCAGTCATCAATGGAAACACTGCTAGTTGCATGCTTCAGTTGAGCTGATTATCGCTTAATTGTGAGACAAAATGGACTCTTGGCAAAAATATAACTAGTTTTTGAATGTAAGTCTGGGTTAGATTGTTTGGGGGGAAACAAATGATATATAAATGATATATATAAAAAAGGTTAAATTGTAATAAAAACGAAAATTGTAATTTAACAAAAGCTTTTTTCTAAAAAAAAATGCTTTTTTGTATATTAAATCTTGACAGGCCTGTTTATACCAAGAAAGGAGAAAAATGTAAACAGCTCTATGAAGTGATTGTATTAAAAACTGACTGGCCAGTCAGACTATTTTAATATGCAGACATGATTTAATATGATCAAAATCTTGTTATGGACAAAGAGGAATATATTTTATACACTGATATAAGCATTTATGGTTTATACAAATTATTTGGACTATTTAATATTATTATATAATATTATATAATTGTTAAAGTTGCCCTCCCTCAGCCCAGTTATCCTGGAGGGTACCTGTCCTGACAGCCTACACTGCCAGTTCTAAACCAAGACTCTGGCCTTGGGCTAGTGATGGCAAAACCACTATTTTCTGGGCTGCAGAATAGGACTTCCCAAACATTTCTCTTTCAGTTATTACCAGCTCACAAAAAAAGTCTTTCAAGACTTCACATGACTAAGACCTCATCTGAGCGTGTGTTTGCACACTCTTTGTTGGATCTTTAACATTTACTATTGCCAGCACATAGAAGATTGTGTAACGCTGTTTTGGTCAAACAGCACCTAAAATATTTATCAGTGTGAGAATGTGATCCTTTGTGTTTGGTAAAAATGTACTTTGATATTTTTAAATTATTTAAAAACTTTGCATGAATGAGTCATAAATCTCATCATATATTCTGACACTGGTTTGCAGTGCATAACTGTCTTTCCTTTGAAATCACAAAAGGAATAGAAGTGAAGTGCAAATGCTAAAGCTTTAATTTTTCAGAGATCAAAGTCCAGATAAGTAAGAAGAAGGGATGCAGCCTCATTTCATTGCTATAGCCACCTAGACTCAATTAAGACCTGCATATGTTCATATATATATACTTTATTAAATGAATGTGATACATATCTAAATCCCATAATTTTTAACACAAAGAATATTAGAACAAATTTTGGAAATTACGGACTTTATTACTTTTTAAACTGCTTTAAATATAGTGAAGTGTAGTAAAATCCAGTTACCTGAAATCAGTAACCCTTGCCATCATCATGTATTTGTAATAGCGAGACTTTGAAACCTACTACTGCCGTGAAGTCTGTTCTGCACTACTGACTTTGTTTTACTGTATTGCATCACATGAAAACAGCCTTAAAAGATTTCTTAGTTCTTTTCACTGTATTATAATCAATTTAGGAAACGTCAATCAAAATACTCCCACATTCTGGTGCTTCACTGAAAAAATCCAGCATGAGACAGAGATTTGTTCACTGAATGACACCAAGTAGGCAGGATTGCCACTGTGATTTTTAGTAACTCATTTTCCTCTTTCCTTGCCAGACTATGGCACTATTAAGAAAGTACTTGCCCCAATGAACCAGACTTCAAGCAGTTGCCTGCTGGAGGAAATTGAACTCCTGCCGAAAAGTCAGCGAGAGCCCATCAGGAGCCTTCAGATTCTGCACAGCCAGAGCGTTCTTTTTGTGGGCCTTCAGGAACATGTGATTAAGGTCCCCCTGAAGCGATGTCTCTTCTACAAAACATACAGGTATGAAGAATCAGCTATTTGTATTTGATGGGAGAAAAATACATTCAAGGGGTTGCAGGAAAATGGGAAAGAAAAATGTGTGCAAGTAGGAATCCAAATTAATTTTCCTTCTCAGCAATGACTTTAGGTGTACACTGTTTATCAGAAGTATGTCTGGCTTCTTGTACTAACTTGTTAGTACTAGATGAGACTCTCAAGGATCTATATTTCTATTTATGTGTCATTATGCAGATTCTGAATTGTAAAGTGAAACAGTAAAAAATATTTTCTACAGAGAACAGGTATCTGGTAAAGTGCAATATCACTGCAGCTTTAATATGTTTAAAGATTGAGACTCGTACAAATTTAAGTTAGGGTTTGTGTTTTTTTAAACCTGAATGATAACTGAATAATCTCTGTGGATTTAGAAAGAAAACTGGGTTGGTGCACTGGTTTAAAGGTAAACCGTCAGGAGAAACAAACCCAACACAAGAGAGATTGTAAGTCAGAGTTACAATTTAATAACAATATTACAATAAATGCAATGGCACAAGGAGAAATTGGATTTAACCCATAAAACCCAGATGTATAACCCAGCACCCTGGGGCACAAACACAAAGGGGTTTGTCAGCCCCTGTGTTGAACCCCATGTGGTAACCCCGAGTCCAAAGTAAAAGGAAGTGAGAAACCTGTTGGTGCAGATGACGGTTGGAGTCTGGTCAAGAGTGGTGATCTCCTCCTGTTGAAGTTCTGGTCCTCCTCTGGATCCAACGAGTCCCCAAGTCCACAAACCCCCAAGATTATATCCCTTCAGGTCCAGGTGGGACTGCCCAGTACCTCCCACAGGGCAGGGAATTACACAATGGGTGATCTGACTCTGTGAGTCATGGGGTATTTGGGGATCACTGATGGCCCATCAGCAGACATGACACCTCAGGCTGGGTGTGGAGGTGCTAATGACTCCCTGGAGGGGAGTTATCACAGTTCTTATCCCACAGGTGTCTTTCACACCCAGCGCACAACCTGAGGGGTCAGTTGTGCCCTGGGCAGCTGCTGCAAACAGTCCATTGTTAACAGTTCATGGTAAATTAATAGATGATGTAGAATATATAGCTTTGGTCACAGCCACACAGTGATAAACTGGTCCCACCTGCTGAACTAGGACAGTTGGATGAATTGAGAATTAAAAATACTTGGAAAAGTGGCTATTTAAAGGTAGTGTTGGATCAACAAACTGTAATAAATGGAAATATGCCACTACATAAAAGGGCTGTGCAGCTACAGTTGTTCAGTCAAACAAAGAGGATAATTTACAAATTGCCGCTTGGTTATAGACTGTGTTATGGTAGTTAAGGAATTTAAAGTTCGGCACACAACTTTTTCGATAGGCTATCTGAAAATACTTCTGGGTTGCAAAACATGCTATTAGAGATTGTTAGTTCCATCTAATTAGTTATATCTTCTCTTTGATATGTGGGGCCCTGGTAATTCAGTACAATTGTTTTGTGTTTCATCACACTGAACCACTGAACCAGTGTGATGAGGTTGTGAAAACTGTGACAGAGGCATGTGGGTTGTTTTTTTAGCTGGTTTTACCTTCACCTGGTTCAACATAAATTCCTTTGTAAAGTTGGGCTGTTAAAGGAGGGAGAAAGGCTGCCAGTTGCCCTGCTTGGCTGCTATACTGAGAATCACAGTTATTTTGTGCATCAGAGAGATGATATCTCCCATGAAAGGTAGTGACCATTTGCAGGTAGAGATATTTCTGACTATCAGAGGAACCACATAGGTGTAGAGCTGTGGCTTGGTGACAGTGGAAGGACATTCCCAAGGGACGTGGCTCAACGTGAGGATTGGTACTGTGCAGGAGGCCAGTGAAAGGCTACTGGGTTGAGAACAAGACTAAAAGAAAAGCTGTGCCCTAGAAAATGAGCAGAACATAGAAGAGATGTATTCTATTTTTTACAGTTTTTTACCAGCCCTGTTTTTGTTTATGCTGTTTTATGTAGCATATTTTGTGATTTTCTTCTGAAATAGAAACACAGTCAAAGCCTCGTTGGATGTACTGCAAGGCCTACTTTAAGGAACACTTATGTATGGACAAGTCTCTGCTTCAAGATTTTATTTGTTTAGGGGTCTTCATAGGACCAAGTTTCATCTTTCCTTGGTTTAGTGAGTTGAAACAGGATGTGTGGTGGGCCGGTAGCCCTTTCTGATTTTTTCCTCTTTTTCATTAATTAATGACTTTTATATTGGGACCAGTATGTGTATGTATATGTGTATATCTGAAGAAGGAAAAAACCCTAATGACATAAATAAAAGCTTACTTTTATTTCATATTATCTGATTAAACCATGTTGCTGTAAGCAGATGTGTTTATCTCAGAAAGGGAGACAGGCTGTGACCCTGTGTTTCTGTAGGCTCTGTGTACCCAGAATGGAAGCCATAAACACAGAGAGCTCAACAATGCATGTGTCTTGTGTTTACACCAAGCCTGTAGTTCACTTTGGACATTTCAAGGCTGGAGCGTCATTATGTTATTAGTGAGGTATGAGCTCCAACATCCAGAGATGAGACTTCCAGAGCACCTGCTTAGCTGGTGCCTGTGTGGAAGTCCCACAATTCCCAAGGCAAATCAGGGTTTTTCTGGCTGCAGGGCTCAAACATGCTTCTGACCTCACTGAGTGGGACTGCTGTCTCAAATCATAGACCCCATGTATGGCTGCAAGGTAGGCATTCCTCTCCCTGTTGGAGGAGAACAGTCTAGTTGGCTAATTTTAAAAATTCCTTTTAAAACAAAACAAAGTAGTGCCATTCCCATTTTACTGCATAGAACAGTAGTTAAATTACTCAAATCCTGCTCAAATGATAATTTCTTCCTCTGCTCAGAGGTAGATGAAGTCCCATCTTCTACTGGAATGACTTACTTAACAGGAGATAAAATTATACCTCTTGGGGTTTTCAATCGCATCTTTTGTAGTTGCTTGATTGTCCTTATAGTAATTAGATATTCAGTGCACCAAAAGAGTTGCCATCCATGCTTTTTCTTGTTAATGAGTTCACCAGCAATTCTATCTCTGTTTTGTGAGAAAGGAGAAGATTTACAGATGTCATCCAGATGACATAAGGAATCTCCTTTTCATCTATCATTAGGGACTCAAGTTATTTGGATAATGCAGATGTAATCTTTCTCTCACCTATAACTTACTTTTGGTTTGACAAGTTTTTTCTGGTTTATGGTGGATTTGTGGTTTTTTGCATGTGGAGAGAGTGTGGATACATTACTTGGGGCCATAAATTTCTCTAGGTAATGAAACTTCTGAAACTTGCTCACTGCATTGCTGGGTACTTTAATACTCACATTCTTCTGTTTCCATCTATTAGTTCTAAACTGTAGCAATGGGTAAATAGGGCACTGGGTAAACTTTACCTAAGGTAGTGCAGTGGGTGTTGTGTTTGGGTTTTTTTGGATTATTTTAATTTTACTTATTCACATTTGTCATACTGAGGGCTGTATTACTCTGCCAAATTATACTCTGAAATTCCACCAATAATTATTACAGTCTCTTCCCCAAATCAAGGGCATGTGGGATCTTTAAAATCTACTTCACATAATTATTGAGAAATAGAGTATGCTTGTCTATGAATAAAAACCTTAAAAAAAGCCAAAAGGCTGAAGACGAGCTAGCTCATCTGCTGTGTCTTTTTGTGCCAAGGATGGAGTGCTCAGGGTCTAACCTTACCTAATCTCTGTGTTTAGGTTTATTGCTTAGCTTTCAGACAATGCAACTTCAGTCCCTCTGTTGAGCAGACTGTTCCACAAGCTCATTTCTCAATGCCAAGATCATTTTCTTGAGATTGTCTGTTTTAATTTTTATTTCATTATTCCTTTTTTCATCTTCCCATACAAGCCATACAACCCATACATGTGCTTATAACTTTTTTTTAGTTACTATGTCTCCTTAATTAACACTCTAATATGCTCTGCATATTGTAAATCTGTTCCTCCAGCACTTTTCTGCAGTGGAGGAACCCTGTGATGTGCTGTAGCCTCTGACCAGACATTCCATCTGATTCAGGACAGTCCTGTTTGCACCAGCTTATGACTCTCCTCACACAAACACTGTCAACAAAGGCCCTTGAAAATATTTTTTTTAACATTTGGAGCCTATTTTTTTTATTTTTTTAACTTTTTTTGTGTTTTAGGTGCACTTTATTACTGTTACAGCAGACCATACCATAGGCAGACCATAGACCACACACATAGTTTGAGTTGCTCAGCACTTTCAATTATACCACAATATTTTCATCATTCACAAACTGCCCATTCTAGTTATATGGATTGACACTTTTCATGGAGGGCAAGTGAGGGGTATCTCATACACATTTCTGTCTATGTCTGAATAGTTTTGAACATCCTGTCATAATCCTGCTGGTTTCAGGAGTCAGCCAGCAGTACTTAGAATCAGTTCACCAAAAAACCCTGGCATCTTTAAGTACTGGGAGGAAGCAGCAGAGCAATTACTTAAGTGCAGTTCTCCTTGGGGAAAACCTTTAAGGTTTGACTAGGTTGTTATCACCTGGATATTGCAATTCAAAATGTCTATCTATCTGGCCTACAAAATACGTCAAAGACAAACTGTTCATTTACATTTCACTGCACCTGAAATATTTAGTCATGACTCTTTAAACTGTGATCTATGCTTGTATGTACTGTATTGTAAGCAGACATTTTTGCCAAACAAGGATTTTACAGCCTTCTCCCTGTTTATTTCTTGAAGTAGCCTTATGAGGGAAAGAATTTTTTTTTCCTTTTAGTTTGAAATGATGTAAGAAAATGAGATAGACTTGACTACATATTTACAATTCAGTTTTTATTAGTAGGATATTATTTTGAACAAAGTGAACTAAGAAATAAAAATTTAAAACAGGCATGTGGTTTTCGTATGCCATGATGTAATTATTTTCTTTGCTTTAAAAAATATCAAAAGATTCAGGAATTCTAAGTTCAGAGTAATTACTCTTAGTAAGTAACTGTCGTTACTCATAGACAAGTTCAGGAAGTGGGGGTTGGACGATTGCCAGTGAGTGGATTGAGAAATGGCTGTAAGGCAGTGGTGTCATCTGAGGGTTGATACTGGGCCCAGTGTGGTTAACTTATTTGTCAGTGATTTGGATGAAGGGACAGATGCTTCCCCAGCAAGTTAGCTGATGACACAAAGCTCAGAGGAGTGTCTGATACCCCAGAGTGCTGTGCAGCCCTTCAGAAGGATTTTGACAGGTTGGAGAGATGGGCAGAGGAGAACTGTCTAAAATTCAACAAGGGCAAATGCAGGGTCCTTCATTTGGAGAAGAATAACCTCATGCACCAGTACAGGCTGGGAGCTGACCTGCTGGAAGGCAACCCTGTAGAGAAGGATCTGGGGGTCTTGGTGGGCAATAAGCTGTCCGTGAGACAGCAGTGTGCCCTTGTGGCCAAGAAGGCCAAGGTGTCCTGAGGTGAAGTAGGAAAAGCATTACCAGCAGGTAAAAGGAGGTGATCCTGCCACTCAGCCCTGGTGAGGCCACATCTGGAGTACTGTGTCCAGTTCGGGGCTCCTCAGTCTTAAAGTTGTCTTTCACATTTGTTCCTAGTAGAGTAATTTGGAAGACCAACATTCAGAGAATTGTGTGTTATAAACAATTTTTAAACATAAAAACAAGTCAGCAGTGCCCTGGCAGCAGGAGGGCCAGCCATGTCCTGGGCGCATCAGGCAAAGCATTACCAGCCAGTCGAGGGAGGAGATTGTCCCTCTCTGCTTTGCACTGGGGCAGCCTCAGCTTGAATATTGTGTGCAGTTTTGGGTGCCACAATAGAAGAAAGATATTAAGCTATTAGAGAGTGTCCAGAGGAGGGCAAAGAAGATGGAAGATGGAGGAGAAGCCATATGAGGGGTGGCTGAGATCACTTGGTCTATTCAGCCTGAAGAATGAGGAGAATGAGGAGAGACCTCATTGCAGTTACAACTTTCTCATGAGGGGAAGAGGAGGGGCAGGCACTGATCTCTTTCCTGTGGGGACCAGTGAAAGAACCCATTGGAAAAAGGTTCTTCTCTCAGGGTTTTTGGGTGCTGGAACAGGCTCCCTAGGGAAGTGGTCACAGCACCAAGCCTGACAGCTCAAGAAATGTTTGGATGATACTCTCATGCACATGGTGTGACTCTTGGGGATGGTCCTGTGCAGGGCCAAGAGTTGGGCTCGATCCTTGTGAGTCCCTTCCAACTCAGCATGTTCTGTGATTCTGTGATAAATTCCTCATTCTGGATTTGATAGGAGGTGCTTGTAGGTTTAAAGCTGGTATTCTCAGTCATGTTGCAAGACTGAATTGTACCTAAATACATTTGGATTGTGTTACAAAAATTCAAGAGAAAGTAAAAATAGTTCACCTAGAATGTCTGAGATGATTAAAAGATTTTATTCTTCTTAGTAGTGAAAACACTGATTGTTACATTTGCACAGAAGTCTAGTATCAAATTCATGTATTCAGTCAGAAATGGTTAGAACTGTGCATTTGGAACATGAGTCAGGCTTTTATCTTCAGTTTTCTCTTCAAATTTGCAGTGATAAATCTGGCTTCTGTGAAATAAGATGGTGACCTCAGTTCACTTCCTGGTGTACATAGTGTCAGATCACAGTTCATGGTAATTGGAACTATGTAGACATGGATATTTCAGCAGAAATTGTTTAAAGGGTCAGGAGACTGTTCTCCTAAATGCTGTGTATAGCTAAAGACAGAAAAAATGTTTAATTGAACAGCCTTGGAAGATGCACCTCTTGCGTTTATATATTGTATAAATAAAATGTTACATCTCAAGAGGATACATAATTAGTACTTGCAATGTATATTCCTATGGGAATATATTCTTCCCCTGAAAGGAGATTTAAAATTCTCTTTGAAATCAATGGTATCAGGATATAGCTTTTAAACTTAAAGAGTTTTGGTTTTTTCTTTGGAGCACACATAACAAATTCTTTTTAGTCTAAAACTGTATGGGATTTTTTATATATTTTGCTCTGAGTTATATTCAATTCTGCCTCATTTTTCTGTCTCAATAAATTATCTCAAATGTAACTGAAGGAGAACAGTTTTTTTCTGACCTACTTGGTCATAATTATAAAATAGCTGAAGAAAATGACCTGCTGTTGCTGACTTGCTTTGGAGTGAGGTTCCTTAGAGATCTGCTACTGCTCAGTCAAAATCCCTTGTTGAAGTGTTGCATCACTGTCAGCAGGCATCCTAAATCATTGCAGCCAAGTGAATGCCTTGCAGAACAGACACTCAACTACCTAACATTTACATTTGGTAAAAAATGTAAAGTGACAACATAAAGCAAGATTAGAATCAATCAGTAGAGGCTAAAATGTGTTGAATGTTTTTTGTAGAGAAAGCTGATTCAATGGGGGTAACTGGCATCAGAGTTTTAGAATGAACCAATTCACTTTTATTCTTGAATTTCCTTCCTGTGCAAAATTGCTGGTTTTACTGGTGCTGGGACAAATTATGTGAATTCTTAGAGATGTGGGCTGTCAGCTGAAAGAACTAATACCTGTTTTAGAATTTATCTCATTTTTCAGCAGTTTCATCTAAAATGGCTTTATTTAGGCAGAGATTTGTGAGGAAAAAGAGAGAAAGATGTGTAGTGGTATCTAATTTTTGATTTTCCTTACTTACATAAAGTTAACATAAATTTGACATCCATATTGTATAGTTTCTTTTGTTATTTGATGTACACACTGAAGTTGTTGTTGCTGGGTCTTGGAAGAGAGATTTATTAAAAAAGAGTTAAAACAATATG
This sequence comes from Myrmophylax atrothorax, assembly GCA_026770055.1. Classification (NCBI taxonomy): domain Eukaryota; kingdom Metazoa; phylum Chordata; class Aves; order Passeriformes; family Thamnophilidae; genus Myrmophylax; species Myrmophylax atrothorax. Next base: position 79,024,709 of record JAOXXN010000395.1, read on the forward strand.
AATTTTTTGTAAGAACACATGATTGTGATTTAGTAATAGTCCCTTTAAAATTCACATTTCAGATAGTGGTTCTGATATTTTCATACTTACAAGGTTTATTCTATCTGGTTTTCTATCTATAAACTTACTTTGTTATCTGTTTTTATCTAGCCATAGTAGGTAAAAATAATTAGCTACTGTTATTCACACATTAAATCATCCCTCAAAGGAAAGAAATGGTCTTGAAAGGTGACATAATTAAGAAAATAAGGATAAAAAATTACCCTCATATTACCTCCCTTCTTTTTATTTAAAAGAAACTATATCCACTTTTTAGAGATATTGCTGATCTAGAAGAAATAAATAAGAATACCTTCTGAGATGTGAGGCAGGAAGGAGAACAGAAAGGGTTTGCTGTTCCAATACCTGAGAACAGGGCAGCTATTTAAGCCAGGTCCTGCCTCATTTCATGAATATGTCTGGCATGGTGATCTGAAAGAGGCTGATGATACTGAACTAGACTTTTGTAGTATGTTTTCTTCTGCCTGAATATAGGATTTAAAAAATTAAACTTTTTACAGAAGGATGTAATGATGACTAGGACAATCAATTAGTACACTAGCAAGAAAAAAAGGAAAAAGGGGCAAAACTAGAGTTTCTTGTGTGAGGAATACTCCTTGGACAAAATTTCTTGTTACTTTTTTTGGAATAGTTCACATTTAAAGGATTAATTTATGTATTGTAGTGTAAAGAAAAAAAATTATCAAAGATTGTCAATGCCTCTTATTTATGAAGTTAGCCTCTTGTGTGCATGAGGTTAGCTAAGTTACTAACTTCTTAAAAATCATAGTTTTCATATGCTCAGTGGACCTTCTTAACTAAATTCTGAAAAGATTCACCTCGTTTTATCTTGCTGCAGTGCTCTCCATACCTGTTCAGCTACTGAAATGAGCATGTTCATTGTCTACAAAGAGACATACTTTGTCCTAGCAGTACAAGAACTTTTATTTCTTCTGTGAAATTAGGATCTGTTTTAATACCAGAAAGTAATAAGAACAGTCAAAGTATGGGGTTTTGTAGCACCTTACTTATAACTTCTAAGTGGCTTGTAATGAAAAGTGTAAGCCATTTTGATCTGCCTGAGTGGGAGGTAAAGTGGAAGCAAAAACAAAAGAAGAAATGGAGTCTAAGAGCAGCATGGGAGAAGGATCATCTTATTCCCATGAAAGAGGGAGTAGGGTTCTAAGTGAAAGGATACAGACCTTAAAATATTTTTGTTTTTAATAAAAGGTTTATAAAGGATAGTAACTACCTTTATAAATATGAATGCTTTGAAGTTAGAAAAGTGA
>JAOXXN010000395.1:79032448-79073093 GCA_026770055.1 Myrmophylax atrothorax
TTCTCGCCTAGTGCATGCAATATGGTTGTAATACATTGGAGACTAGAGCTCTGCTGATTTACCTCCCCCAAATTTCTTACAGATTGGTCAATATTAAAGTTCTTAACCCAAGTTAATTGATATTCATGTAACTCATGTTAGCTAACAAATCTGTGAAGTGTAGTGTAGGCATTCCATGAATGCTTGTTGCTCCATAAGTTCATGTTGTATTTCTGTGTAATTGTCTCGGAGCTTGCTTTTGTTCTCGGATACACAGAAGGGGTCACAGTCAAGGCTATATGGATTTTCGGAGCTAAAGAACTTTAAAAGTCACCTGAAGAGAAGAAAATACAGGTTTTGCCTTCATTGTTTCCGTGTATTTGTGTGCATGACTACAACAGATACATATTAATTTTTATTTAAGAGTGACTTTAAATGCTATTTAGCCTGCACTTGTTAGTACTGTTGTTTTGACTGAAAGTTAAAATGTGACAATCAAAGGGCAAATCCTTTAGCATTTAAGTGAAAAAGTGGCCATCATTTCCATTTATGATCACAGATTTGTCAAGATTAACACCTTGCTAAAAGGATAGTATGAAAATCTGTCTTTGTTGAGAGCTGAATTCCCCATGTCCTGCCCCATTTTCTTTAGAAATTCCAGCAGCCGTGAAGTCTGCTGCAGTTTCCACTGTCTCAATTTGTTTCAGCTGGACAGTAAAAATTTCTTATTAAATGTGTTATGGCTGCTTGATGGAAACATTCCAGTCAAGAGAGGAATGGTATGACCCTTTCAGCCAAAGATGTTGAGAATTGAGTTCTGTGGGAACAAACCGTCTCATCATGTAGAGTTAGGCTCTGTTTTTTGGAGATGTTTATAGGATTTATACATATAATTACATCTAAAGACTGTCATATTTAAAACTACATTTTAATTTTATGAAATGGTACTGTATGATATATGCTTCAAAAAACTGTTGTCAAAAAGAGTCACTCATCATGGAAATTTTCATTTGATGGATCCATTTTTGTTACCCTGGACTATTACAGTATCATAGGATCACAGAATGGTTTCATTAGAAGGGAACTTAAAAATCATCTTGTTCCAACCTGCCTGCCAAGGCCAAGGACACCAGGTGGCTCGACACCCCTCCAGCCTGGCCTTGAACATTTCCAGGGATGGGGCACCCACAGTTTCTCTGGGAAACTTGTACAAGTGCCTCACCATACTCATAGCATCCTCATTTCTTCCTTATCCTCTGCTGGCTCTTTCTTTTGATCTGTATTTGGGTTTTACAGTCAGTATCCAGGTTCCATTTTCACAGGAAAATTTTAGAAAGTAGGGAACCCAGTCATCAGAACAGAGTGGAGGAAGTGAAACTAGTTTTTATTCATTCCCTGTAGGCAAGCATGGTTGTGAAAGATAACAGTTAGTTGTGATTACTGTTATTGCTATAGTGTTGACATCCAGGGGCTCATATCGCCCAGAAGTCATGGAAGTTAAACAACTACAGAAATTAAAAGGGTAGCTTGCTTTGTGGAAGTCATATCTCCGCAGAGGAGGCTTTTATTGTTGATAGATGAAGTCTGAACCTTCATGAACTGGAAAATAAAGAGCTTTTATGAAGGAACTGTCTGTCAGACCTCAGGTAAGCTTTTCTGCTGTGGTTTTTTTTTCCTAGATGAGGAATCTGACGGTGGATGGACATTTTGGAACATGGTCACAGTGGAAACCTTGCACCCACACCGATGGTGCCAGTGTTGGCTCCTGCCTCTGCAGGACACGTGTGTGCGACAGTCCTGCTCCTCAGTGTGGAGGTTGGCTGTGTGAAGGACCAACTATGGAGATTGCCAACTGTTCCAGGTACACAAGACAATTTCAGGTTCTATCATTTGTATTTTAAATGTTTTTAACTGAATCAGAATAAAATCTCTTTTTTTCCCCTATGGTATATTGAGGAGGAACAGGAGTGTCCTTTCTAAAAGTTCACTAATGCAAGGTACAGTATGTGAATTCTGTTAGCTTTTTTGTTACATTACAAATAAAATATTGATGTCTTATCGGAGTCTCCTGTTGAAATTGAGAAATACTGCATTTTGACACTTAATTAATACTCTTTTTCCTTTAGTATCATAGAACCATTTAGGCTGGAAAAGACCCTCGAGATTGAGTCCAACCATTAATAAGCACTGCAAAGTCCACCACTAAACCACATCCCTAAGCACCATATCTACACATCTTTTAAATAGCCCCAAGGATGGTAACGCCACCGCTTCCCTTCCACAACTTCAATGTTGACAACCTTTTTTGTGAAGGAATTTTTATTAATATCCAATCTAAATCTCCCCTGGCATAACATGAGGCAGTTTCCTCTCGTTCTTTCCGTTGTTACACTTGAGAAGAGACCAAGCACCACCTCATTACAACCTCCTTTCAGGTAGTTGTAGCGAGCAATATGTGGTCGTCTGAGCTTCCTTTTCCTCCAGGTTTTAATCACTTTCCTTTTAGAAGGGCTAGCAAAATTTGACATTTTAATATCCCTGAAAATGATATTTTCAGAGCTTTGATGCAAGAGTTTGCATATGAAGTTTACCCAGAATAAAGTGACTAAAACAACTGAATGGCTTCATAGCTTTGTACTTCTTGTGGAAGGGGGTAATTTTAGCAGTTGCTGATTACAAAGCATTGAATATGGAATGCTCAGAGTACCTTTATTTTGGTTCAGTATTCTTGAAGAAATGGAACCCAATGCAGTATTAATGACTATTAATAGGCCAGATTCTGCTCTCAGTCACACCTAATCAGCCATTCGCTATGTATAACAGATGACAGAGCCTGAGCTTTTTATTCTACCAGAAATGGAGGCTGGACACCATGGACATCTTGGTCACCTTGTAGTACCACTTGTGGAATAGGCTTTCAAGTTCGTCAGCGTTCCTGCAGCAATCCAACCCCTCGACACGGAGGACGCGTCTGTGTGGGACAGAATCGAGAGGAGAGGTGAGTTATCTTTTTTCTCCTGTCTTTTTTAATTTCTTCTGCTCAGTTGTATTCCACAGGACATTTTCTCCTTTACATGCCTTGGTTTTCTCTTTACTTTCCTTTCACTTTCTTTAACTTCACTGCTGTACAGTAGCAGTATTCCCATTAACAAGGCTGTGGGTCTGTGGCAGATCTTTCATCTTTCACTTAGCTTCATCCCTCCTAAGCCCCCTGAGAGCTCCTGGTAGTGCCAGAGAATTGTGCTGAAGCAATGTGCTGCTGTCCCCTGAGACCCTGAAAATTGATTCTCCTTGAAAATTGATTGCACTGTTTGAATTGTAACTCACCCAGCTGCAAGACATGGAATTCGGAGCAAAATATAATAAGGTCATAGCGCTACGTTACTGATGCTTTGAGTTTGTTTTTTTCTGTCAGAAATAAATTAAGCATTTCTATAACACGAAAGGAAGTTTCAAGGTCTTTGTTTTCTATTCAATAAATAGATTTTGATTTCATCATGCTTTGGCAACAGGCTAAGTATTTTGTCACTAGCTCAGAATGTCAAGTTCACGCCTTTCATTCCATTTTAATTTTTAATTTGTTTGCAGTTTTAACAGTAGTTAATTATTTCTTTAAATCAAGCTAGAATATATTCAGATCAACTGCAACTCTTGTAAGCATTATGTTGTTTCTAGAGGCATACCAGAAAGCTAGATAGCAGAAGACTGGTGTTGGCATTAAGAATGTGGTTTCTTGTGGTCATCTGTTCCAAGAGATGTATGCTGATACATTTCCTCTCAATACCTTACAGCTTACTTTGATGATTTTGTATGGATGATGTAGTATCGTATATTGCTGTTGGATGAAAACAAAATTCAGTAACTTTTATGATGAGTTTCAGAAAGGCATTTAATTAAACACCACTTCTAGCATTTCTTCAAATTAAGAGATTCCTTGAAGGAAGGAATCTGTTCCAAGAGATGTATGCTGATACATTTCCTGTCAATATATTCTTACAGCTTACTTTGATGTTTTCATATGGATGATGTAGTATCATATATTGCTGTTGGATGAAAACAAAATTCAGTAACTTTTATGATGAGTTTCAGAAAGGCATTTAATTAAACATCAACTCTAGCATTTCTTCAAATTAAGAGATTCCTTGAAGGAAGGTTGCATCACACACTTATGCATTAACAGATCACCAGGGACCTGACTTTTAAACATATAGGATCAGGATCACAGAACATGTGAACATTTCTTGCTTTTTCAGGGCTGTGAATATTTATCATTTCATCACAGTGGAGAGCATTGTGTTATTTTGTAAATTGCTTTCTGAAAGAAAATAGGTTGCCCTACCAAAACCCAATCACCACCACACCTAGATTGTATCTGCTGTTACTTAGCTCTGTCCCAGCATGAGTAACAGGTGCTTATTTTCTTGAACTGAGAGGTCAGTCCAGGGCAGGACACAACAACATGAAATATAGAAGAAAGTAGTTTAGTTTGGATAGACTCTTTGGTGGTGGACTATAGATGTTAGTTGTCATTGCTCATTTTAGTTTAACTTGGAATAAAAGCCCAATTAGAAGTTTCAGAGTAATAAAGAAAACTGTAGGAAATATTCTCCTAATTATAGGAGAAAATGTTGAGTGTTAAGACAATGGGTGCACTGTAAAAGCAGTTACAAAATAGAAAGTGGTACTTACGATGAGTTTAAATAATAGCTGCCCAAAGGGAGTGAATTTTGGTAACAATTCTGAAGAAACAAAAGGCTTATGTTGCTTTGCTTTTGTAGCCTGTAGGTTATTTGTCCTTTCTCTCTTTGTCCAGTTAAGCAGCAATCTGGGGTGTATGTGCCTGTGAGTTTACTGCAGGATGCCTTTTTCTTTTGTAGTTCTTCTGTCACTGTTTCCTGTCTCCTTGAAACATCCTTCATTCTCACAGGCCCTGCACCTTCCTCTCACTCACAGGTTGCTCACAGCTGACCTTCCTGACTCAAGCCTGGTTTTCCTTGTCATCTGTGTTATGATCTGATACTTTTAATAAGTTTTAAGTAATTTTAAATTTTCTTTTTCTAGAGAACATGATAAGTTAGGAAATTTTGTCAAATAATTTGTAAAACAACTAGAGGAATGAGGCATCAGTTATATGCCAGGATTTCTGTCAGTGTTAAGCCAAGATATTTGGATAAATCTTTTCAGAGCTGTAAAAAGCACATAGTCCTGGGAAACTTGCCAGACAGGGCCCATCCCTCCACTCCCAGCAGGGGAGTAGGGCTAGCCTGGAGATTGTGACCAGATCCAACCAAGACTCAAGATCATATGAAATCATGGCAATGAGAGAGGTCCAGATAGGAAGCTAAGGCAGAGGCCCTGGTTAGGATCACATTAAACAGAGCTCCTTGGGCCATGGGTGTGGGTCAGGGTTCCAGGTGAAGCTGGCTGGGGCCATGAGGGCTTTATGTGTGCCCTCATGGCTCTGACAGCTTGTAGCGAGTTTTGAGCTGGGAGGGCAGTGTTGTACCAGTATTTACAGTAGTTCTAATTGGCCATTTCACTCCTATTGGAGTTACATCAGCACCAAATGGAAACAGTTCCTTTGAGAATTGAGCCCAGCACATTTAGGCAGGCTGAACAAATATTACATGTGCAGTAACTCCTAAGAAATATTTACTGTTTTTTTATCCAAAGTGCCAATAAACAACTTCTCAGATTTTCCCGTTTAAATCAATCAAAGTTTCTAAATATCCTAATGTTTTACTTTCTTAATGACCCAGCTCATATGAAAAATGAAAATACGTGTAGTCTTAGTATAAATTTGAATTAGTTGTTTTACACATTGTGTGCATTTGTCTTTATAAACGTGCTTACTCTAATCTCCTTCACATATTCAGGGATATAAATATAGGATTCAGTTTCCACAGCCAACCTCGTGCCAAACTTTGAAACAGCTTTTCAACAAACAGTGATTTCTGTAGAAATTCAGTACATAACTCCATAGAAAGCAAACACAGAAAAAGCAGTGTGTGTCTGAGGTAAATTCACCTGCAGATGTGAATGCATATTCAGCTTTAGAGTTATTTGCTCATGTGTTAAGGGCTCAATGTTTGTCTAGGTTATGTTTATTTTACCTCATGAAAGCCATGGCTAATGTATCGGGCAGCTCTGTGCTTGCTGGTCCTTCCCTTGAAATCAATGGCAATATTTACCAATTCAGAGTGTCGAAGATACGTTAAGCTGTTCCGTGCTCTGCTGCTGAAGGGGTGTGTGGGGAGTAGAAAGCCGTTGAGAGATAGCAGTGAATACTCATATTACAAAGCAAATTCCCCTTGTAGAAGTGGGTTAAAAGTGCAGCTGATGTGCATTTAGACAGAATAAGGAGAGGGAGTAAAAATAACATTGTAACAAAACTTGCTAATCAGATAATAATTTTGTAGTTAAGACTCCAGATGGAAGACATGCTGATGAATTCCTTAGGGGCTTAAAACTTTCTGATTTTTCTTGTGTGAGAAATATTCACTGAAGCTGCTGGAAAACTCTCTAGAGCTTAGTTTATATAGTCTGTAGTATCTCGTCTTGACATTATCATGAACTGAAAAAGTTTGTCCTTCCTGTGGAAGATGCTGTAGATATGACCTCATTAAGTTCACTACTCTCCCCCCTATCTGTGCAAAAATGAGGGGCATTCAAATTGCTTTGAGTGGGTGTACTTGTCTTTTATTACACAGGAAAGAATAGGAAGAAAAAAAACCCATGGCAATTAGAAAAATAAATTGGCTGTACATGAGAAGTAAACATTTGAAAGCCATGGATATTTTGGGGTGCATAAGAAGATTGGAAAGCAGTAGACAGTCACCTTTATTTTTTTTAATTTTATTTTTGTACACAGTTCCCAGCAGGCATTCAGCTTTTGAGCTTGTTTCCATGAGAAAGGAACCACTGAGAGTCAAGTGCCTGCTCTGTGTAATGCTGCTTGTTTCTGAGCAGTGCAAACAAGCTCAGCTCCCTTCAGCAGAGCAGATCAAACCCGCAAGGCTTTAGGCTTGCTTGTGCTCCCATGGATGTCTTGTCTGCTGGGAAGTGTGGGCTCCAGTCTTCCTTGCTTTCTCTGCTCCCTCCTCTTCCACAGAAGCCCCTGGGACCACATGCCCCAGCCCCTGCCATCTTCCAGAGTCTCCAGGGTGGGTATTTCTGCTGTATTACAACAGTCTCAGTCCAGGAGGGCATGTGTGTGTCCTTTGCCTTCAATTAAAGAAATCTGGCATTCCAATCAGCCTCAGTATAGTCTGTGCTTCCCAGTAGGTCACATAACATTGCATTGCATAGGAATGGGCAGACAGAGATGAAGGTTAGTTTGTTTTCCTCAAATACATAGTAATATAACATAGTTCAGTGTTTAGAAGTATTTGTTTCAATAGCATCTCTCTGTGGAATAAAAAGGACACATTTGTAACTGTCATGTCTGTAGTACTCAGGGTTGGATGGCAACACTGAAATAAATTGAATAAATTGATGATTTATTAAAGGTTGTGATTTTTATACCAACCAGAATAGTAATGCCAGTTGTACTGAAATTGCCTGGTGTAGAACTTACTGTAAGAACTAGTAGCTGTGGACAAAAGTGAACAGAGGATATTCTCTTGAGTTCACTACAAGGGGAAACATGAAGGGTCGCAGTATAAAACCCACATTTCTCTAGGCTGTTCTCCCTTCTGACCTCATTGCAGTTAGGTTAGGGGAGAGGGCACTGGTTTCACAGATTCAAGTTTCTTGCATTGCATGTTTTGTTGAATTACTGTAAAATGTTGGCCCTGTGGATCCTGAGAACAAAATTAAGAGGGGAAGAAAGAGCAAAAGGGAAAAAGGGTTGCTGAGTGACTTGAAATGCAGCCAAGAACAGATATAATGAAACTTGGCTCAAGGCCCCATGCTGTAGCACAGCTCTCAAAGATCAATTGCAGGGATGTCTCTAGATGTGAAAACATACCTGATGTTTTCAGAGGCTGTCTGGCTGAAAATAAGGTTCCACTTGTATGCTGCGTTGTTTTTTGTTTTTTCTTTTTCCTGAAAAAAAAGAAAAATTGACACTTCTGGCATTGGCTTTTTTAAAAAAATTGTTTCCTAAAGTGAAGTAGTTTGCATAGAGGTTTTAGAGCTCTTTTCATCTTCATCTTTAAGTAGTGTTGGTTAACAGAAGTGCCAGGTCTTTGAAGTGCTTACTGTGTCAGTTATTAGGTTTCTCTTCTGTGTCTTGCTTCAATAAGAAAGTGGGTGGTAGGGCACATAGGCATTAAAAGAGGCACTGCATCGTGGCATGACTCTCATCTAAGTGAGATCTGTCACGCCTTACTCCAGGTGTCCACAAATGTGAATGCTTTTGCATGAGTCAGTTGTCTGAACTTCCACTATGGTCTGTAGAAATCTACTCAATACAGGCTGTGGAGAACAGTGATATGTCTCCTCCTACTGTATATTCCTAATTCTTTTTTCAAATTAATCATTCTAGTCTCCAAAGTTTTTATTGACAAAATTTCCATTGTCTATAAAGTGAGCTTAGATGTCTGTCTCCAGTGCAGCATTTATAGTCAATGAAAAGAAATCGGTACATTGAGGGGTGTATTTATATGACCTATATTAGACATTTGTTTTAGGGTGACATAACACGTTTGTAACAGGGCTGTTTCTTCCCATGAGCTGTTGTTCAAGTTTAGATGACTACTTCATTTTTAGACAGCTATACTGTACGTGCCTATATTTTAAGGCGAGATGAGTTCCCTAATTTTACTTTTTGCATAGCAGAATATCAGTAATTCTTGGCTTCATGGCAGACTTGCTTTATTTCTACTATGTGTGTCCCAAATTAACTTAGCACATCTTCATTAAGAACTAATGAAATTAGGCAAAATATGTACTAATTTGACTAAATAAATACTGATGTTACAGGAGTACATATTCTCAACAAATGATCACAGAGACAAACCAGAACAAACATTCACATAAATGACCGCACATGACAGAGAATGTGTGCAGTTTTTGGAGTTTTAGGGAAAGAATATCCAGGCGCAGAGCATTCCTATGCATATTTAATAATGGCATAATGTGAATTGTGAATTGCAAATATTGAGTGTGCAGAAGGGGACAAAAAAAGGGAGTTTATGTATAAGCTACTGGTGAAAAACTTTTACCCAAATCATGCACTGAAGAATTCTGAGACACCAAGATTTATAAATAGTGAGGGCTGAGGAGTTTTTTCCTCCATTTGCTGAGGAAAGGTCGATACAAGCTGTTAATAATTTTCTTAGCAATACAGAAACAGAAAACTGTTATTCCCCTATTTACCCCATGCCCAGTCCTTAAATTCTGATGGAATTGCTGAGATATCCGGACAAAGTTTAAATCACAGGTTCCAGCATATGTGATAAACCTACTTTTGTATGTAAATACACCACCAATATTTTTATTTCCCTCATAGAATTCTTAACATGCAAATTCCTTGGTAATGAAGAATTAGAGCTTGAGGATCTTGGGGATTTCTAAGAAGAAAAAAAAAGTGGTTGTGGTTATTCTTGTTGAAAATGACAGCTGTTCATACTGTTATTTCTCTTCTTGTAGAAATGAATAATTGGAGATTTAGAGTCAGTTTTCATTGCAGGAAAGTGCAAAGTGCCAGAAACTTGTTTAGAAGGAAAAGAAGACATTCGATTTTGGATGTCTGGTGTAAAAACTGTGGAAATACTGTAATAGATTGATTTGTTCATTCAGGACAATCAGTAGTTGGAACAAGAGCTACCCAGACTCATCCATAAAATATTAGGACATATCTTCAGAGTTGTTGATTTTCTGATGATCTGCTGTGTCTTTGTTTTATCTGAAGTAACAGCTTGGTCTCCTAGACAACCCTCGTCACACTTGCTGGTGGCCCTTTGGACCTGTGTAGAGGTTCCTTAAAAAGCAGCATCTGTTAAGGCTAGAGTTACTAGATGGCACATTCAAAAAATCAGGAAACTTAGGTTTTTATAAAAAAAAAAAAAAGGAAACTCACTTCCCACATGTCTGAATGTCTTGTTACAATAATGACGTCTCAGTAGTAAAATATTCCTGCTTTCCTCAAGAACCTACTAGGACCCTGAATAAGTTTGCAGCCTACTGGGAAATCCTCCAGGAATTATAATAGCTAAAAACACCCTTCAAAAGATAAAGTAATAACATTATGAAAACAGTAAAGCTCTTTATGCCTAGAATCAATGTTTTAACTTTTATTTTGCCCATAAAGGCAGAGACGATGTGGAAAGCAAAAAGCAAGTTTAGCTCTCTCAAGTCGAGAGAGATGGATCCTAATCAATTCTTAGATGGAGACTGATAAAAGACTGCCTGCATAAATGTTTGACTGCCCCAGATGTATAGCCACAACTGGTTTTAATAAAAGAATTTTTCAATCTTGCTTACGTGCTCGCAGTACAGTAGCATGGTTGCATTGCATGGATTGTATAAAGTGACCAAATAAAGCAAACAAATGTTTCATCCATGCAATTGCAGCCTAAAAAAACATAAACCCTCAAATGTTTAAGCATTCTGTGCAGTGTGACAACTTATTAGTTCAGCACTTGATGAATAGGGGGAGGCCCTTTGTATAAAACATTTCCCTGTACAAACATCGATCTGAATTATGCAAATGAGGGACTTTCTGAGGAGGTCTTGTCTTGATACTAAGCACATTCTTTGCCTCCTTGTTTATCTTTTCTCACAGGTACTGCAATGAGCATTTGTTGTGCCCCCCTCATGTATTTTGGACAGGCTGGGGTCCATGGGAGCGCTGCACTGCTCAGTGTGGAGGAGGGATCCAGGCACGGCGTAGGACATGTGAAAATGGTCCTGACTGTCCTGGCTGCAGTGTGGTAAGTAATTTTCACCTTTTTCTTCAGCAAGTAGCTATGGCCGTATGCTGTGGATGTCTCTATGTCATAGAATTATAAAATCATTTAAGTTGCAAAGACTGTAAGATCATCAAGTTCAACCATTAACCCAGCTTTGCCAAGTCCACCATTAAACCACGTCCCCAAGTTCCAGTGCTTGACAACCCTTTCAATGAAGACATTTTTCCCAATATCCAATCTAAACATCTTCTGGCACAACTTGAAGCCATTTCTTGGCTCGTCCCTAATGTCTCATGTCCATAAAACATCTGTGTGTGGCTGTAAGCTCTATGCCTAACATGAACAGTCACCAGACTGTTTTTGTCTTTGTGTTGCTTGTGTGTGCTGAAATCTACACAACTCATCCATTAGAAATATATCTAATTCAGCTTTTTCACAGTAGCATTTATAATATGAGCTTCTTGAGGCAGGGTTGGTCCAGATGTGTCCTTGCAGGTTTATGGTGGTTTTTGGAGTACGTAGGAACTCTGGCTATAAGCCCAGGACTCGGTGTATCAGGTTCTGTACAACAGAGGAAAAGATAAGTTTCAAATCTAAATATATCAGGAGCCAATCAGCAAATACATGGAAGCACCAGGAAAATGCTGAGGTAAGATTGGATAGCACTTGCAATCAGGACAGCAGGCGCTTAGCAGCTGTCAGGCTTTTAAGCTGCAGTGCCATGATTTGAATCAATACAAGTGCTTTAAGGATACGCAGTTTATTAAAGGATATATATGGAAAATCCCACGAGGGCTTTTTCTTATATCTGAACCAATGTAGGTGGTAGGTTTTGAGTGAAGGGAACATCAAAATGGGACATTTCTTTCTTGAAGGTGAATGGGATATGGATATATGGGTGAAGTGAGGCAAACATAGCAGAGACATGTAGAGAGAAGGGTGATGTTCACTGCAGCACGCTCAGAAGATAACCTTGGCATGAGACACTGAAGCAAAGTCTTAGAAAGTGTAGGTGAATGTCAAAAGATGAATCTTGGGGTGCTGTTCCATGATAATTTGAATTCTAGTACTGGATTGTCACTGAAGGGGGTATTATGTAAAAAGCATAACCTATGTGAAAATATGAAATGACCCAAACTGTGGAAGAAAAATTCTTCTGGTGAATGACAGATGGTGATGTTAATCTCACCAGTGACCAAGAATGAGTACAGCTCAAAGGAAAAATGAGAGTTTGTGGCTCAATGACCAGGCTTAATGTTGCACACTGAGAAACATACTCAGTTTTGTTCCAGGGTATTAAAGAGGAAGAAGAGAAATACTTTTTTCCCCCCCCACATATTAAACCAATTTTTGCATGCCCTAATTTCAGAGACTTGGCTTATTTCTCCGGTTTGTCGTCATCTGTTGTCTGTTTGTTAGACTGGTAGTAATTAAATACTAAAGAAAGGATAATTTATTACCTTTTTGCAGTTTTAAGATTTTGTGCATTTTCCCAGGATTTGTTCTCTTTTTAAAATTTATTCTAGTGATAGAATTGCATTTTCAGTAGATTGAAAACATCCAACAGGTTTGTTCTTTTGTTTCACCAGAACGTTCAGAATTGACCTAATAACTTAGAATTATATCCAGTTTTCCAAAATATTTGTCTCCCCCTGATGGTACACAAAAAAAGCAGACATATAGTCTAGATCTATTGTTAAACCTTCCTGACTAGCATAGAAAAATCACAGTATGAAAGTTTTCTGTCTCATCCCTGTTTGTTCTACTATAATGTTTTGAAAGAAAGCAGTATTTTGTTTTGCACAGGATCTTCCCATGGTCTAAAATGAAAAATACGTAGCTCTAATTTTCTTGGAAAGCACCATGAGTAATGCAGGACAACCTTTAGTGTAAAAATTTCTTATTATACTGATTTGAGATCAGTGCTATTTGGGTTTGTAATTTATTAAAAGTTTAGCACATTCTCTGCTGCATCGCAGAATAGTTACCTGTTCATCTATGGAAATATTTTGGAGATTTTTTATTAATTAGAAAATTATTGTGTTGATGGTTTCAAAAAAAGCCTGTAGCTTTGGAGTACACAATTATGTTGCTAAAACTTAGACATCAGTGGAAACCCATCCAGGACAGAAATCCTCTATAAATCCTCCTGTTCTTAGACAAATGACTCAGGTATAAAGTCTGTGTTCAGTTTAAGTTTCAGTGAATTTGAATCTTTAAATTGCCTGTCTTGACTCAGAGGTTTTGCAACCATAGCAGGGCCTTGTCACTAAGTGTACCTGGAGAAGAAAGAACTTTATTTCTTCCAAAAGTTTGTTTAATTAATGTAAGAAAAAGCAATTGGAAATATTTTTATGCCTTCTTGTAATTGTTGAATGGATTAATTGTTTATATTAATAAAATCCTATGAATGACAAGCATCAATATGAAACTTGTTTATTCATCAGATATTCTTCTGCTTCAACCAAATTTTTGTGTTTATTGTTGTAGGTATGTAGCTTCCCAAACAGTTAGAATTATGCATTTTTACCACAGCAAGCTAAATAATCTCAGGAAGAGTTGCAGTGGTGGTAATCTACCTTTTTTACTGTTTATTTTGTCTGGAGTAAATGATGTTATGAACCAAACATTTAGCAAGTGAATTAAAGGCATAGCTGACAGTAGTCTCAGGGACTTAAAATTCCCAGTTCTCTCTTTCAACCATTAGATAATAGCTTTAAACTATAAAGAGACTCTCCAGATTTCTTGTTTTCCTTCTTCAGTGAGGATGAACTTTGTGAAACTTTCACAACATTTGAACAGCATGAGTTGCCATAGGCCCTCTGCAACTGTGGCTTGTGAAGTGGAAAAGTAAAATGAGCAGACAGAGAACTGGAAAGCATATTATTTAAGAAGATAGTAACTATGTTGGGCTTCATTTCGTCTTGCAGTGAAATTTTTGATGCATTGGATGTGTAGAGTGGACTAAATGCTGTCTTGGGACAGTCTTTCAACTGTGCCGATTCTTTGGTTTTAGAACTGTTTTTCAGTAGGGAATCGTGAGAGAAGAAGAACAACAACTGGTTTTATATGGCTTAAGAAAGAAAGTCTTACAGCACGTTTGCCAGAAGTAGCAGGGGACCAGATTTAATTTCCTGGGAGAGCCTGCCCCTTCTGTTTTCCAATCTGCAATCAGGCTGCGAGACTGCAGTATAGCCAATCCTAATCTATTTAGCTGTCCTCATTTTGCTGCGTTTACCGTATTAATGGCTATTGTCTGTGTCCACCTAATGATTTATACCACGTAGTTTTTAATGAACAGGTTTTCTTCCTCTTAGTTTGATAGTATTGCTCCTAGGCTGTAATATCACAGCAGGGGGCTATTGCCTGTGTTTTGCTTTTTACATGTTTCTCATCAGTTGGTTCCTTGGCTTATCTATCTTATAGCAGATATCAACCAAGACACTTAGGTATTTTTTATCATGACTCAGTAGACTTCCCTGCTATTATTTCCAACTTAGCATTTTATAAAATAATAATGATAAATCTTTTGATGCATAAAAATATTGCAAAGAGAGAAAACCATGATAATATTTTAAAGATGCGTTTCATCCTGAAGTGCACTTAATACAGGAAAATGGATGGCCAGAGAGTTAGGACTGAAGGCATTTTCACTGAATATAGAAAACCATAAATCATTATGATATAGAAGAACTAGACCAGAGAGACTCATAAAGGTCAAAAAGATGAAGCTTGAAATCAAAATCTGGAGTCATAAGGACCTATTAAAGTCTTTAAGTTAATCAAAGTTAGTAAAGAGTGCTTGAAATTGTCTAATAAGAGATGGGACCATCACAGCCAAATTTAGGAGCAGCCAAGATCTGGTAATAAAAAGCTTAAGTGGATAACAAAACAGGTATTAGTCTCATGTATGCAGGTGGTGCAGATGCTAGAGAAAGAACTGTGGAATTCTGTGGACTGTGCTAATATGACTCAGAGGACAAACATTTTCAGAATTTACAGCGTACTCAGATATGTTGTACATTTGCTTCAGAAAATGCTTCTTTTCCCCTGAGAAGCATAATCTCACTTGAATTTGCTTTAGGACAGTAATAAAAGAATAACTTTTTAAAAGAATTATGACTAGAATGGGTAATCTAGTTTGAGGCTCAAGTTAGTGACATACTTTATGTTTATATTTGTCTGTGTTCTTATTTCAGTCATGCTAAGATATACATTTATTTTAGCTTTTAATCTGGGTGACTGGCAAAGGGTATATACTTTCCACATATCAGAACAAAGCCTCTTGGGTGTTGCTGTGGAATTTAAAAAAAAAAAAAAGAGAGAGAGAGAGAAATTTTATTTGTTTCTTAGAAATAGTTGCTAGGTTTGCATTCATCTTTTTTTTTAAATTATTATTATTTCTTCAACATTCTGGAATTATGCTGAACACAAAACTTTGTGAAGAAAAACTATCTGTATTCTAGAGTTCTTGTTATGACACAAGATAAAAAAATGTCTTGGGGAAAAAAACAAATGTCAGAATTTTTTTCCTTTCATCAAGTTTTTGAAGAGAATTTGAATATGGAAGGTTTTCGGAAGTACTTTGTCCATCAGAAAGAACACTTTGCCTTTAAAATACTTGCTATCTCACAAAACAAATTTTAAATGTCTAGTCTAGAAAAGGGCCCAAAAAATAAGATAGTTATTATGCTTTTTTTAGAGTTCTTTTTAAAGTTTCCATTTGATTTAAGAAAAATCATCTATTGAAAAACCAGAAAACAATCTCTCAAGCAAGAGGTATAGGAAATTGTAATGTTTATATGAAGTTTGCCTACTTTACACTCATTTCCTTTTCTAATCCTTTTTTTTCCTGTCTGTAATGTAAACTCTATTGGATATTAGCTGGTTTTTTTTAAAAATCGAAGTCATAAGAAGTAGTTCCAGAAAATGCTAAGACATATTGATCAATGGTACATTTGGTGTGCAACTTTGTCAGTAACATGAGTTACCAACTTGACATGTATAGTCAAGGTAAATGTGCAATATAAATTGGTTGAACTGATGTGAGCTGTTTAACGTGGCATTTAGCCACACATCTAGCAATCATTTAGCTGTTTGATTTATTTAATTTTAAAAAAGAGGCTAACCTGCAAGTCGTTTGCTTTCTTACTTAAACCAGAACAGTGTGAAGCATCTCTTTTTTAAGAAACATATAATTTTTAAAAATAATTTAAAGCTGAGAAATACACTTTTAGCTGCTGTGAAACTGTCCCTACTCCACTTCAAGCTATTCAGTTAAACCTGTGACAACTGACACTGGCTGCAGTCCTGTTCTGAGATTCCTGGAGCAAGCTCTTTCAGGGACTTCCAGGTCATATACAAGAACTTTTGTGGGCCAATGCCAGCTGATTAGTTGGGTTTGCCAAAGTGAATCTTCTCACATTCAAGAGCTTTGTATTGGACCTGTGATGTAGATGATATGTGTTTGATTCAGAAGTCCAAATCTTGTTTTAAAAAAACATAGGAAACAAATTTTATTGTAACTGTGCACAAGTTTTCTCAGGGCTTTGGATGTAGGGAACAACCACTTGTGGGCCTCAAAGTCAAATGATAGCCAAGAGCCTTCATCTAGGTAGGACACTGTAATGGTCAGATAGGAGACCTGATTTGCTACATGCAGAATTTGCCACACTGTTTCCTAAAAGACCAAGCTCACCAGAGTGTGCCCTATCACAGATGTATTGCTGTTTGTTGCAGTGCTCAGCAGTTCCTGTGCTGTAATTGTAGTCTTCCTTTTTGTTACTTAGTTGTAATACCTTACACCTGGCTATGTGAGGCTCTGCGTTTGAATTTTGGTTATTATCCTGGAGTTGCTGGAATAACTATAGCTATATTTAATGTGAGGTATTTATTCTTTTGGGGTTTTACTGTTGTTTCTAGAAAGGAAAAATAAAAATTTTAAACCTCTCATCCAAATTTAAGGAAAAGAAAAAAAAAATGATGCAGGTAAAGAGGGCTGCTTCACTCCAAGGTAAAACATAATTCAGATAGAAATGGGAAATGCAGGGAAGTCCTGTAGGATATTACCAATATAGACCACTTAATACCTTTATGACATTGCTCTTCAAGAAAATAACAGGGATTTCTGACAGTCAAAATGGAGCAGCTTCAAAGTACATGGTATTAAATTCATGATACATTGCTACAAAAAAGGGTGATCATGAAAGTGATATACTGGCAAGAAGGTGTAGGAGTTAAAAGATGGATAAAGCTAACTGGACATACCAGTGATTTGTCATGGAAGGAGAAACATCAGATTATTGGGAGGTTACTCTAGATGTCCTAAGGGAATGAGTTCAGACAGATCTTACTTGTAAGTATTTTTAGTAATTTTGGCAGAAAAAAAATTGGATTATATTTGCTGGTGACCTGAAGTTTAGGGATATCATCTATACAAAGGTTGATTTTTGTGTCTTGTAAAAGGTACTAGATGTCTTTGAGGGCTGAAGTAATAGTAATGAAGAGTGTTGTTTCCTAATTGCAAAGTCATGAACTTGACAACAGAAACTCCTGCTTTCACCTTAAAGCACAGTGAGGAACAAGACAGGAGAATGACCCTGGTGGGTGAGTTGTTTGTGATACTAGCTATAAGCCAGAAAATTTGTGCAGTGGTGATAAAATTTAGATTCTGTTTTAGCATTTAGAATGTTTCAGCACAGTGTTTCCAATAGAGACAAAAAAGATAGTCTAGAGAGTCGTATATAAAGTAATCTCACAGGGGATGATTGTAACTGTCTGGACTGAAGCTATTTGAAATCATAGTTTTAGTTTCATATATTGCAAGTAATGTGATTTCTCCATTACAGCTGTTAGCTTCAAAGCTAAGCTTATTTTGAAGCTGAATTTATCTGACAGCATTGTATCAGTGACTGAAGTCATGAAAGCTCATTATGATTTCATCTACCAATTTTCAAAGTCTCTTCCACTACAAAGATATATCTTTGTTAAGTATTCAGAAACCTTAATTTTACTGTAGGCAGTTCAGTAGCAACCTTAAGTCATTGCACAGTTGCAATCATAAGGGAGTGCAAGAAGCATGGCATTGAAAATGACCTCAGAAACATGGTAGAGCAGTTAGATAAAATTGTAGCCAGGCTTACAGTTCTTAAAGGACATAGTACATGGTGGAAGTGAGCTGAGCTCTGGAAAGTGTTCCAAAGAAAGGCAAAAAAATGGGATTCTGATAAGTCAGAGACACAGGGTTGTGAAGGACTAATATATAAATTAATGACAGGTTTGGAGAGAACACTGGGATTTGGGAACACTGGGATTTCCATGTACTCTGTAATACTATCTGCTGTAATATACTGAGTTTTACAGAAATATGAAGCCAGTGAAGGGAATTCATTTCTATTCAGGGCATTGTTAAATGATGTAACTTGTTGCAATAAATTATTGAGACTTCAATCTTAAGAATGAATAAAACTCCACACAACTAAAATTGTGCAGGATATCAGGATGAAGTAGAATTATAATAGAAAAAAATTGCATTTTTGATACTATAGTAAATTAAATTTTAAAGTTTTAAATCATTTTCCTGAATATTAACAATCAGATTTAGAGCTCTGCTTTTGGTATTCCGCTTATTTCTATGCGTCCATTTGACAATAACCAGGGAAGGCATGTCTGATCTAGAATGGCATTTCCAATGTTCCTCTTTGTAAGTGAGTGTTGAATCAATTTGCAACAAATTGTCCATCTGATTTATTTTGTTCCTTTTAGGTTTAGTCACCTGTACTTAAAATGGTATGGTGCAAACGCAGTAATTGTGTTTACACATACCAACAAGTCTGCTCATGTGTAGACCTTAACACAAAAGAGAGCTTTGTTTCAGTGTTCTTCATTTCAGCCTCAATAAACTGGGGGATGGATGAAGCCTGAATATGTAATCTGTGCTGTTGCCATTATAGCTTCACTAATGCAGCAACTGTTGAAGAGTACAAGACTGGTTCGTTAGCTGAGCTGATTGACAGCAGTCCTTAGCCATCTGAGTACAACTAAATGGAACTCATCCAAATTAATTATATTTATCTGCCACCTTTTATTCTTACATAGTCTCAGAGCATCACAGTATTTTTTGATTTCTTAGGCTGTGCTATGATTGTGCTTTTCATTGAAAAGAGTGTCAGGCAGCCCTATTTTTACCCAAGTTATATCAGGCTGGGAAGTAATTATTAAAAAATTCTGAATATTTATTGATGGAGTTATTAAAACTCCTTGTTTTGGGGTTTTTTTTCCCCTGTGGTTTATTCCCTCTTCCCTTTCACATTGAGATTTTGGCTTAGAAGACCTGCACTAATACTACAGCCACCAAATAAAAGACATTAAGTTATTCAAAGCCTCTGACATTCATCTTAAACATGTTCACAAGCCTTGAAAAAGGCAAACATATATTTTCATTGTGTTTATTTATAACATATTTTGTATCTTCAGGATGTTGTGACTCAGTCTGTTGCAGCATTCTGAAATAATAATATTTAGATCTGAATAGTCCAGTAGGTGGGATTGTATTCTTCATGTCTGAGAATATAAACTCATGCAAACAGTGAGCTCATTTACCATCATACCCAGTGATGTATCCTCGCAGCTAGAAGGGTAGGATGCAGTCTCACAGTCCCCCTTATGTTACTGGAAAGTGGCATTGCATAGAATGCTTTTTTTCTGCTAGAGAAATTCAGCTGAAAGTAAAAATATTAATCCTGTGTCTTCCAGAACTGTTTTTCTAATTCAACAATACTTTTTGTATCATCTGAAATATCAGAAAGTTGAAGTCATAAAAACAGGCCTGTCAGTTTAGATTATGAAAATCTCCGACTTTGTTACTTATAGCAATTACTAGCATGAGGGGTCAGTGAAGCAGTTACTACTTTGTGGACATACACGAGTTGATTGATCTTTCATTTGAAGTTGTGAAGCCCCTATGCAGACTGGGAGTGACCAGAAGTAGGTCAGCCCCAATATGCAGTTCTTGCTTTGCCTCGTCTGAGAGGCTCTAGATGGAGAAAGAAGCTGTAGACTATACCTGTACTTTTTCAGCTATCTGATACAGAGGAAGGACAGACTCACTTTAATTTCTTTGTGCATTGAATCAATCTCCAGAAGGAAAATTTGGAGGATGGGGTGGAGGGAGAAATACTAGAATTGACCAGGTCCACAGGTGGTGCAAATTGCTAAAACCCTGTTGATCTCCTCTAGGATGCATGAGAACACTTGTTAAGTTACGGCTTCACAAATTAATCTCCAGCTTGTGAACATTTCTGCAGAAAAAGACAGTACTAGGAAATCCAAAATGCTTTAATGGTCCCCAGTTCAGGGTACCCTCATTGCTGGCTCTTTGTGCAGTTCATCCCACTGTGTGAGTGGACAGGTGGTTCTTCTACAACACACCAACCAGGAGGCTCCACAATTATCAAGGCGAAACAGGCTGTGCCAGAGGTACTTGTTGAACCTCTCATTTCCTTTGTGGATTAAAAAGGAAAAGGAAACTGAAATCTCTCCCCAGATCCTCTTTACCAGTTACACAGGCTGGATTCCCAGACACCAGGTCAGATAGGAGACTGTTACTTAGCCAACAACTGCATGGTGCTCATTAGAGGACTCTTCTGTGTTATTGCTCCTTTACTCAAAAACAGCCCCATCTTTACTAAATGAAGGTTATTTATGAAGGTAGTGGCATATTCCAAGATTTTTTTATAAGGCCATTTACGTATTAGTGCTTGTGAGGACACTGTATATGGCTCACATAGTGTGGCTCTGGCAATGTCATACTACTGTGGATATACCACTTACTAGCAAAAATTTCATTTCCACAGCTGAGTTTATTCTGTCCCCATCTCAATCAGTACAAGCTCTATGAAAAGCATGAGACACAGTCAATAGACCTGCATCTCTCAGCATTGCCAGACTTAGTTAAGTATTTTCACGGCTTTCAATGACAACAGTCAGCAGAAGTCCAGAGAGTATATTTTGTTGTTACTCTGTCTAGAAAACCAAGACCTATATTTGTGCTTTAGTCTGAAATGAAATATGCTCACTCTATTTAAAGCATGAAACAGATTCATTCAGAAGTTTCAAGAATTTTCAAGCAGTTGTTCACAAAACTAGAAGTATACTGTATGTTTTCACTTAGGAGCATATAATCCCCTTTTCAAGTACACTGAAGTCCCTATTAAAAACCAGTAAATTTATATATCCTATCCCTTATGGAAAAACTGACCCAGAATCCCAAATAACATATTGAAGCATTTCTGTGAGATAGCTTGGCAGAATGAATATTTTGTTAAAGAGTTTTAGAAAAAGAAGTAATAGCAGTGCATATAATCTTCTTCTGAAGTGGAGGGCTAAAAGGAATATTAGACATACAGTGAAATCTAGCATCAACAATTTGGTATGAAGTATAAAAATGACCCATTAGAAAGAATGCAAGAAAAAAAAACACATTATGGATTATAGGAATTAATCCATTTGAAACTTTGCTGGAGGCCATATGAATGTAATTTTGGAAAAAAAAAAGGTGAAATAATGTTTTCACTTCTTTGTTTTCAGAATGACTGGTGTTTTATTTACTGCTTAGTTTTCTAAGTAAAAATGAGAAAGTATAATAACATGAAGTGCCCTATCTATGAAGTTAAATCTGGCTTTCCATGATAGTCCCAATGAAAAATTAAGTCCCAAGAAAAACTAACTAATGTTGCCTTAGGCTTCATAGGAAGAATAATATGTATGAACTGAATTTCCTGTGTTGTGAGAGGCACATAGAGTGAAATGTGGAGAAAAAAAGGAAAATTCAAATAATGAGAGAGCAAGAGTTTAAAAAAGTATTTGTCCTTGCTAAAGTCACAGGAGGGCTTTGTCCAATATAGTCAGACAAATAGAGATGAAAATGGACTATTAATCTTTGATCTTCTATAAGGTAGGTAGCTTTGATAATTTGGTGGAAATTTATCAATTAATTTACTTGTTAGAACTTCATTCTGCTTGCAGTACCAGCCTGATACAGAGAGTGCACTGTCTTAACTATATTCTTACCCTTCCCTTTTTCCCCTGCAGTACCCCCTCTAGAGTGTTTTCTTTAAAGTAGGTGCCATTTTAAATGCTACAGGACTTTCCATGAGTAAGTTTAACCACACAGGTTTGCAGCACAGACCATGTTGAACACCATCCCTTGTGAAAAACTGACCATTTATTCCTCTCTTCTGTTTCCCATCTTTTAAGCAGTTAATTATCTGTGAAAGGATGATAGCTTCTCTCTTAGCTTGTGGCTGCAAGTTTCCTTAAGAGCCTTTGAGACACATTGTGAAATGTCATCTTGAATTCAAAGTAAACTGTATCAACTTACCACCTGTATCCATGTTTGTTGACACCTTCGGCATCTGATAGGTTTGTGGCTTCCTTTTATAGAAAATCATAAAATTTTGTTCTCCAGCAGATCATATTTGTTCATGTTCCACTAATTTCCTGCTTTATTATGATTTCCCTGATTTGCCCAATTCAGATGTCATTCTCATGTTTTTTACAGTTCCCCTCAAATTCCTGAAGTATTTTCAAAAGTGGTATCACATGTACAATATTCCAGGCTTTGGATAGGAAGGGAAAGTTAGGCAAAAAGCTATGTGGCACTAGTATTAGTTTTCTTATTTCTGCTCTCGTAGTTATATTCTTTGGTGACATTTTTTGCTCATTTTGTCTATTTTGTGCCGTTGTGTTTTCAGCTAACAAGCTTGCTGTGCTCTTGTCATTTCTAAATGCCCCTTTTATGCCTTCACAGTGTATTGGGCCTGTAGACTCTGTAGCAATCTTTCTGTCCCGAAAGTCCTTGCAGTAGGACTGTGTCTTAACTTTTAGACCTGATGAAGTACCTCCTTGAATTCTTTTGTGGACTCTCTTATTGTTTTGGGGGTTTTTTTACATTTAATATGCCAGGTTTCATTATTATTTCCATTCATTTTTTTGTTTGTACCTGACCAGCTTTTTGAAGAGTGGTTTTATCTCCCTCTTGTTTAGTCCTGATGATTCCTTTTTGCCCTTCCGCAGATTTCTTGATTGACAGCAAACATTTGCTTTCTGCCTCTTCTACACTGTCCATGGAGAGCTTTCCTCCTGTAGAGCTCTGCTGGGTCATGTTCCTCTTCAGGTCCCTCATTAGCAGTTGTACTGAATTAAGCTATCTTCTACGTTCATTTGTCCTGTAGAGGAAAGGTCAGGGACTACCTCCCTAATACTTTTAGCTTGAGTAGAGTCACCTCTCAAGGGAACAGAATTAAGCAAAGAAAATTCTTCTATGTTTTTCTGGAAAAACATAGTTGGCCAAAATATAGTTGTTTTTGTCACTGTATTCCTATTTCTTAACCTTGGGCTCATAAACCAGGGACCTAGTTTGCTTAGTCAAGGGTAAAAGGGGAGTTCCTGCAGAGGATTTTTCACAACTGCCAAACAGTTATATTACATTGAAAATCCCCAAAATACCCCTTCTCCCACACTTGCACCCTGATAATGCCACATTTCCACCCTAAGGGTAGCTATGAGAGGTCAACCAAGAGAACTCAGAATCCATGATCTTTGAAAGATACACCATTTGGTTTCTGTAGCTCTTCAAAGTCATATTATACTTTGCATGGAGCCACAAACTGACACACAAGGTGGTTTTAGTGCTTGACTGTCACTGCTGAAACAGGGCCTTACGCAAAGGCCTTGAAGTAAATTAAGTTTTCATCTGATTTCAGGGATGCCTGAGTTAGTCTCAGACTTTCTGTTATTCTGCTTTTTAAAAAAGATAAGGACTTGCTCATAAATGGATTCTCAACTATTAAAGAATTGGTTAGCATTGCTATCAGAGATAATTTTATGAATTGGATGCAAGGGGCTTTTATTTGGCAGGTTGTTGTCAGGTTTAATTGTCTTTTTAGGCATCTTTTTCTCTCTGTACAGTTCAATGAGTATAATCAATTTTCCTTTTTTTTCAAAGCTAGCTTACTAGTTTAAAATTGTCACTTATCAAGATCCAGTAAAAAAAAGATGCCCTTTGAAGCTTCAAAGTTGACATGTTCTTTTAGGGAAATGTGGTTAAAGGCTGTGGGAGTATGAACAGTCCATGATGAATTAACTTTCCAACTCTGTAAATGCGCAGAACCAAGTACTTACTCATTGGAACAAAGAACATGATTTAAAAAAAAAATGAAGAGCTCTAAACTCCACAGCTGGAGCACAGATGCCAACAAACATAACTTTGATGTTTCACAGATGATTTTGAATACAAAGCTGTTCCAATTGATTCCTTCCCTACATTTTCCTTGGAAAAATATTAAGTGCTCTGTGGTTTGTTTGTTGGTGTTTTTAAGTGGTGAACAGATTATACAAGTTCATAAATAAAGGGTTTTTCATAAATGGATGCGTGCTTATTCAGTTCCGTTAATTACAGTTAACAAACCATATGTTCACATATTTTTAAGTGTACGGTACAAACACAGTGTAGTTTCCAGAGCTTTTCTGGATGTGAGTTTTGAAAGGTAAAGGAGAAAGTGGTACAGTTATTCTATGATAGGAAACTCTTCAAGATTTAACTCTACAGAGTTTATACTGTCTCAGAAGACTTTTTTTTTACGTCGAGAAAGTCACCTCTAACAGTTTCTAATTAAAATCTAACAGTGGGGTCTAATTTTCAATTAGTGTTGAAGTTACAGAAGGTATGTATCCTTTATATACGTATAACTTTGACATATTTTGGGTTGCAAATAGGTAGTTTTAAAGGTGTGTATGCTCAGGACATATACGGTAGTTGAGCATATTGCAGGCTTTTAGTAGGAGTCAATAGCACAGTCATATTGGGAGTGTAAAACACCTGTATTTGGGGGAGCAACTTAATCCAGGTTTGTCTGGATGACTGCCTGAGGTGTAGGATACTGAAGGAGAAGGCTAAAAACCTGATTGGAAAATGTTTAAAAGGATTTTTGAGCTCTAACTTGACTGAATCAATATCATTCATGCTGGGATTAGGCTCTTCTTTGGAGAATTCATGTTCATCTAGATTTCCTGAAGGCTGTTTTGCTGTGCAGTGGTGATGTAGATCAAGAATTACTTACCTGTTTCAGTTAGTGGTTCAGTTCACAGTATTTTTCTCTTTTCTCTTATTTTGAATAATATCAATTAGTGCATAAGTTTGAGATTGTTTCATTCATCAAAAGCAGTAAAGCATGAATGGATTCTATGAATTAGTACCAATAAAATCTGAGTCTCACTTGCATCTGCATCTGCACTGTAAGTCCTGCACAGACCCGTCTATAAATGAAAGTATTGCAGAACAGGCCTTCTGAATCATTATACTGGCAATATTCCAGATTACACAGGCAGATTAGACAAAAGACAGTATTAGAAAGCATAAAGGTTTATCTTGAATAGCTTGTTTAATAACAATGCTGTTATTTTCAGGTCAGGAACTAAGGAGCAGTAGTTGTAATGCTTTTTGCATGGAAGAGCATCTTCCTGACTTTCCAAATTATGATGTCCCCATTTTCTTATATTTACACTGTGTCTAGGACAGATCAGTGCCCAATCAAGGATTCGCCCATTCAAGGATTTAAAGTACTGTAATTAATGCAAAAATACTACAAATTTTGAGGAAAGAATTCTCAGATTTTTTTTTTTTTTAAATTTAGCTCATCTTTTAAATTATTTCAAAATGACAAATAAATCTGGAGGATATGTTTTGGTGAGGGAGAAACAAATGAAAAAGCTATAGTCTATGATGAATGCAGTTTTACCTATACTAACACATTCTACAGATTCACAGTTCACCACTTGATTATGTTACAGTAGAGTCTTGAGCTAAGGAAAACAAAGCTGAATTGTGCCAGGACCTCTATTACTGTTCTCCTCACTGCACTACCTAAAATTCTTCAATTCTTGGGCACTTTTTTGGTTAGTAAAAATCATTACATGCTAGATCTTCACAATGTAACAAATGAAGTAAATAACTTCATTTTGGGTGGGGGAAAATGTAAAAAAGGAGGAAACCATATTTCACTCACCACTGCCTAAGGTTTTTAAGGGATTTGAAGTGTTGCAGTAGAATTTATTCTCCCATCTCTACTAATCTAAGGGCTAATGACTGGCTGCCTGCAGAGGAGAAGTAGCTCTACCTGACTGAGACCTCCTGCTCAAACTTACTTTATGATTTACAATATTCCCCATGATTTTGTGCTGATGAGGATTCCTTTCTGTCACTTTTTTTCCCACGCCAACATTGAAATGGCATTCTATGAATGAGAAGTCTGTACTTCACTCTTTTCTGAAAATAGTATGAAAATGAAAGTTGGAAGCTCTGTGAAAAAATAAGTAAGTAAGTAAAGTAAAGTAAAGTAAGTAAGTAACAAATAAAGTAAAATACCAGTCTCTGCCTTAGAACAATTCCTAAACCTTTATGAAAGTATCCAAATACTCAGAAACACATTTTAAATTTTTTAGTAGTTCTCATTATTGTCCCAGGTCTACATTTTCTAAAGAGATCCTCTGTGTCGGATGAGTATAATTACAGTATAATCACAATGAGGTCGGGACATTATTAGCTCTGTGCTGGTATACCATGATAACAAAGACAGGTCAGATATATAGCACCTGAATTTTTGTCTCCCATTTTCGCTTTTTATCTCATAATTCTGAATTCAAAGATAATTGTAGTAAATAAGTTTAATATAAATTTGTTGATAACAGTAAAGTCTTCATAACAATAATGTCTAGGAAACATGATTTTTTTTGTTTAGATTTAAAGAAATTGTGAAGTTGCAAACTCAAGCAGGATCTAATGATAAAAACAGAATTAAAGTTGCCTATGAAAATTTGAAAATACACTAAAACATGCAAAATTTTATGAAAAATTTGTTGCAGCCAAGTTAGAGACTAGATTTCTTGGACTCCCATCAATTTATTAACACGTAATCCTTTTACAGGCAAAAAAGAATACACTGTTCATGAAAAGCCAGGAATTTAATCTTCATCTGATTAATGTTTCTAACAGTCATACCAGCTTTATCAAGTGTTTTTAATTATATGCAGGTAACATAAATACACAAACCTTTTAGTCTCCCCCTTTCTCTGGAGGTAGGCTTGCCCTCCCACTGCCTCTCTTGGTGTTAGGGTTTAATGGTTTCGGTCTGGGGGTGGGTTTATAGCAACTGGGCAGTATCCTAAGTTCTTTGCCAGAAGTACTACATTGATGTTGATGATTTCCTTCTCAATTTAAGGATGTGGTTGGGATCTTTATTATTTGTTGACCTGAAAGTTTGTATTGCAGGTGAATTGACTATGTAGCGTGTGTTTTGCATATGTTGGATGCTTGTTCTTTGTTCTCTTTGCTACCCCTAAGGCTTGACAAGAATGACTTGGCTTACCTTGCTCCTTGCATTCATTTGATGACCATTAATAGGCCATCAGCGATCTTTGTAGCTCGTGGTTGCTCTCTGCTCTCTGATGCTTCTTTCAAAGTTTATGATGCTCCTCTGTGCTTTGTTTTATTGTGGGGGGTCTAATGGGTTATTCTACCATAGCAACAACATGTTACAACTACCCATTAGTTACAACACATATTGCTATAGACATTACATCACACAATTATAGATGGCTAATGAAAAGTCAAAACAAAGTAGGTCATAGAGATCTGGTAATTGGCTAATTGCTACTGCATGCAAAAAGCAAATCTTCAGGCAGACCAACTCAAGAACAGGCAAAGCCCAGCAGGGTTCTAAGCCTCTCTTAGCTTAATGCAAAACCCATGGCCTGTTGAAAAAGGCACTTGCTCCTTATTTACTGAGCTATAAAGTTAGGATGTGTGTTAGTGGTTTAGTTATGACTAGATTTCAGGTAGCCCATTCAAGCTGGAATGGCTCCTCAAATGATTTAATGGTACTTTCCATGCCCATGAAAAGAAATTAAACCACTTTGGATTTCCAATATCTGAATCTCTTAGTATTCACCTCAGTGTTTCGGAAATCCCATTTCAGCTAAGGATTGTGATTTTAACCTTGATTAGAAATAAGATCTCTGTTTCTGAAATTTATGCAGTAGACTTATCCACTGGAATAAATCAACTACACCATGAGCTTCTGATTCTTAATGCTGGCTAGCAGCCTCATCCCATGGGCAAATAAAGACATGTCAGCTTTTTTTGGTCCTGTTCATTTGGCCACTTGGTCATCCTGGTCATTTGGGTCTGGCCATTCTCATTTAACTGGTGATTAGTAAGTAACTTGCTTGATCAAATGCAACTGTTGTATATTCATATCTCACTGTCTGTGATGCCAGGCAGGCCCACAGTAGCTCTTACTTCGCCAAAAATAAGATCGTACACTGTACTGATAAAACGACAACATCTTAACATTGCACATTGCCATTCTGATCAAAAGCTCCTCCGAGCCAGATTCTTCTGTTTATTACTCAATTAGAGTAGATGTAAAACACACACTTTTCCCTCTCATTACTTTTTTTAAGCTCCTGTGCCTAGAATTATAATTTTTTTAAAAAAATTAATACTCTTCAGTGTATAAAAGGGACACATGGGACCTCATTAAAAGAGTCTCTAAGACATCTGAATTTGGCATTCGTGTAAATCCATGTGACCCCCAGCAAGGAATTGCTTTGTTTTGTTAGAAATGCGTGCAATCTGTGCATCCAGTTGTCCTTCCTGCTATTCTCCTGCTGGAAGAAAGGATGCAGGGGACTTTTTCAGATAAAACACAGCTTTAGGATGTGAGTAATAATTACATCTAGAACTATTCTAGCAGGAGATGTGGTTTCTGTATCTCGCTCAGTTTCTTCCTGTGCTAAGAATTATTCTCTGAGGCTAAATGGATGGAAGGAGTGATGGGGATGTAAAGTATTTGAGGATGTTACTGTCAATTGACTTGAAATACTGAATTATTTGATTTTTTTGAGGTTTAATGTCACTGAATCCTATAAAAAAGTCTTTTCATTTTCTGTAATGTTTTCTGTCTTTGAGACATGTGAGCAGCCATAGGATTATATATCCTGCGTTCAAGTGTCAGTAAACACACTTTGAAACATTCACACATACAAAATGAAATGTCATTTTGCCTCTGAGCAGGATAAAGCCCTAACACCTTGGACTGATTCTTTCCAGAGTCCTTGTTTAAAAACAAAAAATTATCCTGTTGCATCTGCCACAGATTCTTCAAAGGAAACAAATGGTGAAATTTCCATTTTGTAAAATCAAATACTTTCTTTATCATCCTGCAGAATGATCACATTAACACTTTTTCTTTGGCATGAGGTTTAAAAAAGCAACTTCATAATTTAAGAAATGGCTTGGCTATATCAGCCATACTTCAGGAAACAAACAGCTTCAAGCTGTGACTTCTCACAAACCTGTCTGAAGAAACAGATGCAATCTTAGGTGGCAAAACAGTCACAAAAATATTCTTTTGCTTGTATGAAAAGTAAAAGAAAAAATAAAAAACGGAGAAAAAAAAAGAGCAAATAAAAAGCACTGCTCCAAAATAGCATATATTGAAACAATTTGTCTAAGCAATACTTGATGTTAAAAGTGAGAAAGCTGGGTAATGTTTTGTACACCTTAAACGAATCTTTATTAACTTACATGTGCTGTTCCTCCTTCTTGCAGGCATCTCTCTCATGCCTCTCTACTGGCACAGAAATACTTTGGTTGAATCAGTTAGGTTTTGTACAGTATTGGGATCCATTAAGACAGAGAGTTCATATATCATTGAGTGCAGAGTGATTGCTTGTATAAACCAAGAACTAACTGCACAGCATGTGGGCCTCACCTTCTGTACCTTTTGACTGCTACTAAAATATTTACTAAAACACCTATGCCTTGATGAGAAGCCACAGTCTTAAGATGTACTAGAAACTGTGACCAAAACTTAAAGTCCCACATACCCACATTTTTGAATCATGGTACTAAAAATTAAAAGGTATACCATTTCTTGTGCTTTTTTAAAACTGCAACAGTATGAAGAGGTGAATTAGCATTTAGAAAGCCACATTTGAGCCTTCTCTTTAAGAATTTGTGAGAATTTTATTCTCTGTGAAGGTTATTGAAAATTGCATTCTGTTATCTTTGTTCTTCCCTCTCCCTTGGGATCCTGTTGACTGCTTGCACCCTCACACTTTCATCCCAAAATTCTTATCTAGCACCTGCATTTTCTTATTAGTGAAATTTCTTTAGCTATAACTGCTTGTATTTTATGTAGTCACATTAACATTTGCCCATGGGGATGCAAACTCAGCTCAGTGCCATTATCTTTTATTTATTGCCTGTTATATTTTTTTCCCTTCAAGGATCTTTTCTTAAGGCTTCTTAGGGAAAAATAAGAAAAAAAGCAGACTGCCTGTCCTACCTATTTTGGAGCATTTTCTACCTTTACTGGTCTTATTGGTGTTGCCTTGTCTCTGGGCATCTAAAAGAAAGACTTCTTTTCCTGAGAACTTATGTATTTTGGTGGCAGGTTTCTCTGCATATCACAGAAGGATGTCAGACAGAAAAATGTCTTACCAGCTTGTCCAATGGAAAAAAACCCTCTACAACACAAAAATCATTTGCTATGATTTTCCCTTTCCATATGCACAACTTTAAGCTACCTTTGCATCCCTGCCATGTGGTGGGTTGACCCCTGCTGGATGCCAAAGCTGCTCTGTCACTTCCCTCCTCAGCCTGGCAGAAAAGAGCAAATATACCAAAAGGCTCCTGGGTTGAGATAAGACTACGGAAAGATCACTCACCAGTTACTCTCGCAGGCAAAATAGACTCAGCTGTAGGAAATTAGTTTAGTTTATTACCAATCAAATCAGAGTAAGGTAATGAGAAATAAACCCAAATCTTAAAAATACCTTTCCCTCACCCCTCCATTCTTCCACAGCTCAGCTTCATGGTAATGGGGTCTGAGGTCAGTTTGTCCCACATCATCTTTGCTGCTCCTTCCTCCTCAGGGGAGGGACTCCTCAGAGTCTTCCCCCACTCCAGCATGGGGTCTTTCCCACAAGAGACAGTTCTCTGTTAACTTCTCCAACATGGGTCCTTCCCACAAGCTGTAATTCTTCATAAACTGCTTCAGCATTGTACCCTCCACGGGATGCAGTCCTTCAGGAACAGGCTACTCTAGTGGTATAGTTTTCATAAAACTTAGCTTCAGAGTTTTATTTGATAAGACAGAATTCTTTATAAATGGTCCTACACTTCAAATTTTAAATCACAATGTGAATGCAAAATACTCAGAGAGAGCGAATCGCTTTTTATAGGAAAATAATAAAAGTAACATTTTTATTTTCAGCTGTTAATGTCATTGTTCTGAAAATGCAAAAGAGCATGTTTACTGAGCTGTCAAAATGAAGTCTATATTATAAAGCCTACAGTGTAAGTTCAGAGCACCCTTCCTGGCCTTGAGCTAAAATTCTGTCATGTGAATTTGAACTGTGTATTCTGGCCATGGTTACGCAGTTACTGGCAGTAAGTCCTCTCCACATTGCTAGGAATATCTGAAATACAACATTGTGCATTATGCAGCCCTCTTTTCCAATAAGTTAATGTGGGTTTACGTATTGCTTTGATAAGCAAACACAACATTACTATCTACCAAAAGGCAGTCTGCAGCTTCAGCATCCTGAAGACATGGGCCACAGTTACATTTTCCAGTCTCGGGCATGTAACTCAGCTCTTGGAGTTTGTAGCTATTTATATCCCTTTTCTGTTATGTTTAAAAGAAAGAGTTTGGTAGATGACATATTCACTGACAAACTTTTTCCTGCCCAAGCTGATCACTGCAGTGTGGATCAATCCTTGCTCATTTCCTTTTTTTCTTCCTCTCATGAGCAAGCACACATGAATTTTATGTCAAGAAGTGGGGCAAGGCTGGCATGCAGAAATTTGATTTGCAATAGGACTGAGATGAGTATAACTGAAGCTAAGGGCCCTGTGTGTGCATTAAGGAGTACAGTCCTTCTTTAAGAGCTCTCATGAGTACTGTATTAAGAAAATATATTCTTGTTATGCGCTCAACTTGTTGAAACTCATAAAATGCTCCATTTGAAATGTGCTTTGATTTAACTGTATCAGAAAACAATGCTCTGTTCCTGGTCAGTTTATTTTCATTACCACACTATTTTCTCTCATTTCATTTTTATTTTTTATTTTTGCAGTCTACAATTTCTATCTCCTTTTGTTTTCTTCATTAACCTTCTGACTTGAATATCTTTTAGAGATGCCACCTTTCCCCTAGATAGTGCTTAGCCTTTTTGCTGAGACTTCAAACAAGGTGTAAAATAAAAGGACTTTAATCCTCTCCTAAGGAATTTCCCCAGACCAACGGAGCATAGTGTTCAGAAGTTCTGAGCTGAAACACACAGGCTATTGTCAATTAAACCCTCATCTGTTTTGTGCTAGAGCCTCACCAGCTACAGAACAGCTCGTATTTGAGGAGATGTGAAGGAAGCACACTTATTTTTGCTGTATCTTTCTCATACTGGAAACAGAGCATAATATGAAGCCAGCATATTAGTGCTTTTTTACTACCTTCTTTTTTATTTTTTTCCCCCAGAAACATCTGTCTTACCAGGAATTGGCTGAAGATCAAAAATTTTTTTCTTTGCAACCACAGAGTCAAAAGTACAATGTAGACAAATTAAACCCTTTGTAAATAAACTTTATATAAAACCAACAGCATTAAAATGGCTAAAAATGAAGAGTGTTGTATGAGAGAAATTGATTTATAGGGAGTTTTTTAGATTGACACAAATTAAATAGAAAATGTGAAACAAGAGGTTCAGTACTGACATGATTCTGAAAAATGATGAGCTCCATTGGTGGATGCAAGGGCAGGATGCAGGTTTGCCAAAACAGACATGTTGCTTTTTGGGAAACCATAAGGTGTGTGGAACATCTGGGTGAAAGTGGAGATGTGTCAGAGGCTGTGTGAGGGACTCACATGCTTTTGGAACAGTTTGTAAGCTAGATGAGAATCCTGTGTTAAGTGTACAAGCTTTGAGAAGTTGATACCCACTCATGAGCAAATGACAGACAATTGTATATTTATAATTGCCTCTGCAATGTTACTTATTGAACATGTTAAACAAAAACCTGTGAAAGTTTGTAGGTAATTTGAATTTGCATTTATTATCACAGCTGGGGGCATAGTTTTCATATGTCTGTTTCTGTGTGTCTGGGTTTCAACCAGGTAACCTGTAAAATCTTATGCTATTATTTTGATTATCCTTTTACTTTTTGTGGGTTTCTTTTCTCCATATAGCCAGGGGCCGTGACATATGACTGAAACTGATGCTTGCTACAGCAGTTTAACCAGCTCAGGTGTCCTCCTTTTCTAAAGGTCATGTTTTCCCATAGTGGAGTTGGCAGAAGAAAATATGTTGACAGTTTGGTTTCAGTGCTTCCTCATCAAAGTGATTACAAGCTATAACTGAAGATGAATTTGTGTTTATATATTTGACTGTAGCAGCAGTGATTGAGGTGTGGGCATATATTCACATCTGTCAGCTCTGCTGGGACTTCTGCCCTGGGGAAAGGTAGATGTCTGTGGTGTGATAACATATTAAATTGTACTTAGGTGCATTTTTTGTTCAGTTTGCTTCCACATGCCTGGGTCAAGGCCTGAAAAAGAGGTTTATAGCATCATGTATTTTTTTTAGTCTCCCTTCTGTATCCATTTGCCACATGGGGTGTCCATTCTCTTGACATCTAAAAGAAAAATAATTTTACTTTAAAGGAATTTGGGAAATGAAGGTTGTGTAAGTTTTTCTCCTTTCATTCATTTACAGAAGAGTGGCCTTTGAGCTAGGAAGATGTGGATGTTCATATGCACATTAACTTTCCATTCTTGAATTCCCTCCTGGTAGATTATTGGAACTTCCTAGTATTTGGAGTTTTTGAAGATGACATAGAATCCATCTGGTGCTGGAGGGATCTCTGGCAACTGTATTTTGCCACCTTCACTGAGCTTCCAAATCCATACACAGATCCCTTACTAAATGCCTTCATTTTCAGAAGTGCAGAGCATAGCCTTTCTGCTACCTCATTAGAAGATGCAGATGATCAAAATCTTTGAATGTATCTCATTTGTGTGACTAAATCAATTTTCAGTGGGTTTAAATACCTGCAGTTTAACACATTTCAACAAGCAGTTCTATTTTTCACTGAAGCTCCTGCGGTTGGACTAGCAACTCTGAATTAAAGTTCATGGGTCCTCATCTGTTCAGTTTCTACCATTTCCATCACTTACACATTTGTAATTTAGAAACTGCTCTAACATTTAAGGTGTTATCTCAGGAGTGGTGACATTATAGGATTTTTTCCCCCCCAGTGACTGTTATATCATTTAAGTCATCCTTTAAATGAAAAATACAGTAAGAATATCAGGGTAATCAGATTTTCAGATCAAACCCAGTCTTCAAATCTTTCCAACGTTAGTTTTATCAATTTTTTTTCTTCCATTATTTTTAAAAAACCACAATTTATCAATCTTTATAAAAATGTGGGGAAACGCCACACAAATAACAAAATAGCTGCAATGGAGTCCTTGTTGTCTAAATGACTCCATAAGCAGTTTACAGTTTCATACTGTCAGGTCAGTCTTGGTGCACCAGTGATTAGTAGTTGCATTTTTTTCCTTTTCATTTTGATCTTCAAATGTGATAGATTAGCTAAACATAAAAGATGGTCTATTTGTGGAAAATAAGATCAATGATGAACCATAGGCTGATAAAAGCATTAATTTTAATATAAGGCTGCATTGATGATATAATAAATGACTATGGATAAATTAATAGGAATCTGAAAGTGTACTCTGTGGATGGATATAAAATAGTAATAACTTGTTTATTTTTCTGTATTTCTTGTTAGCAGGCTTTTTACACAGTTCGTTTTCCAGGTCTTAGTATTATGGAAGTAAATGTGTCCTCAGCATGTACATTTCCAGAACTACTTTGCCACTGTGCTTAACTGGAAGGTGCCTTGTTAAAGAGAGGAGCCACTTTGCTCTGTAGAAGTTTCACGCTGGTTCCTTATCCTCAACCCCATAATTACAGGCTGTGCAGCTTTTATACCTTCTTCTCTTCCTCTTGTTTTGCAAGTACAATTGTTTTAGCAACCTGTGGACTTAGTGGTATGTGCTGGTAGACAAACCTAGCTGAAATTTGATTGCAGTTTTCTCCCATTGCTAAGTCCAGGAAAAAGTATGTTGACAAACTTAAAGCTAGCAATGGGTTAATCTAAGCATCATATACCTAAGGATCAAACTGTTCCCAGGTCACAAAGTAGCTGAGTAACTCTAGTGTTGCCTGTGAAAACTGAAGTTCCAGATTTACTTCCACTTTAATGTTTAAAAATTTGTTGTTGAAGACCTCCTTTTACAGCAACGTAGCTATTTCTTTCTAGAAACCTACGTGAACTAAAAAATGAGATTAAGGTAATTTATGTGAGATGACAGATTTCCAGTGATTACAAAGCATCAGTCTCTAAAACTGATGAGTTGATAGCCTTTTCATGCCTTTTTGACTGGTGGATTATCTCCTATCATTCTTACTCTCTAAATATTTTGATAGCCATGATTTCAAACAGTTTAAAAATATTTTTTTAATTTGATAATAACTATTTCAGCAATTTACAAAATTTCTGTCAGGATTTATAGGGCCTGTGTGGAAAACTCAAGCTTCTCAGTAAGAGTATTTGAAATTTTTGCAAACAATTGAGTTATTACAGGAAAGTAAAACCCTTTTTCCATCTGACTTAATCTGCCTTCTTTTGTATTTGCATTTGTAATTAATAAAGCCACATGAACAGATTGTTAGCATGGCTCGGCTGAGTGGTAGCTCACTAAGCTACAGCAACTCTCTTGTTTTCTGTCATTTGATCATACCTTCCAAAATGGAACTTTGAACAACCTCCTTTTCCCCACTTCTGAAGTACTGAGTGATCAAGTAAGCTACATTTCTTTCCCAGGTCTTTTCAAATAGCGCATAGTACATTCTCAATTTTAAAAGTAAAATTGAATTCCTCTTGTTGGAGGAGACTTAGATTTTATCAAATGGCAAGAATATTATAAAAGATGGATTGACGAAGATGCAGGGATTATGGAGCTTAAAACCTTCAATACTGATGCCGTGAAGCAGATTTATAAGGACTCAGATTGTGATGTTTCTTATATAAATGTTTCCCCTGTTTAATGTATTGCATGTCAACATGTCTACCCTATGTATTTTCCCTTTAGTTGTGCCTATCCTAGTTCTTCTTCCCACAAACCTTCAGGGCTCCTTTCCTGCCACACTATTCCTCATTGGCCCAAGTTTGCTGCATTGCAGTGTTTTTCCATATATGGTTAAGGTTCCGCCCATCTCTCCCATTGGTCCCTTTGTCAATCCCTCATTTGCATGCATTTGGACCAATGGGAGGTTTTGTTCCGCCTAGTTTTCCAGAACCTTCCACCGCTACCCTATATAAACCCTGAGCTAGCCTAATAAATTGCTTCTTCCGTGGCCACCTGCCCCCGTGTGTGGATCTTTCCTTCGGGGATCTACGTCAGGCGGGTGCAGGAGGAGCCGTCCCATCTTCAAGCGGCTGATATTAAAAGAGCTGTTATCACTCTAAGCTGTATATCGCTGTGCCCCTCGGACCAGAAGACCCGCGCTCCTAGTCCTGGAGCCCTCTACCATCCACCAATACCCTCTCTTTATAAATAAATTTATAAATACATGTTTCAAAGCTACTGTTTATATGCTAATTTTAAATGCTGAAAAGATTAATTTTTATTCATTTACAAATAACATATCATTTACCTTTAATGATATTCATATTTCACTGTCTACTTGTCTTGTTGTTCCTCAGATTTTGGTCATGGCTTTCCTACTGCATTTGAGGCCTTCGCTATGTGGCAATATAACCGAAATCACTTTTGAGTCAGTATTGGTAAATCCATTCAGTCATTTATAGGTGGACAATCCCTTCAGCCTTATGGCCTTGATTCTTTATGGTCCCATGTGTTCTGTTAGCTCAGGAATACCTTACACTTTCTTTCTTCAGGCTTTACAACAGTCTAAATGGCAACACTCAGGGCAAATATAACTGAATCCTTAGTCCTTTTGACTGGGCTTCTCAAATTTTACTTGGTGCAAGTGGTGGGGCATCCACAAATTTTTGTCCCGCAGTTCTGGAGGTTTCTGCCTCACAGTGGAGCTGCTGGAACAAGAGGTATGTTTATTCTGTGTCAGATCATAACGCTGTATACAGAACCACAGATAAGATGAGATTTGCAGTAAGATTCCTGGCTACAAACTGCATCCAATGACCCCTGAACACCCATCTCCTAAGCCGGAACTTACCTGCAAAACAGTAATTTTGGGTAGTAAAAATTTCCTTCAGAAAAGTTTGACAAGTTTGACACAAAATGTACCTTTTGAGCGGGAAGTTAATTACTGGTAGAGAAAAAGTAAGAGGAAAGTGGAGGCTTTGTTCACTCCAAAATTTGATGGGTTTATGAAGAGGTGATTAAAGTAGGAACTTTTCCTATCTAAGTAATATGAATGATGTTGGATATAGGAAGGATAACCCTAGTCCAATGACCTGCCCAAAAGGTCCTGAACTCCTCCTGGGAAAACGGATCCTAATCCAACCTTTAACTCCTTTTAAATTGCCCTTTACACCAATGGGTTTTTTTCCAATTCTTTTGTTTAAAATACACATAATTGAATCAGAATGTTGTGCTTAGTCAGTATTTGCAGCCAAGAATAAATTATTTTCCTCCATCTATTTGTCAGAGTATTTTAAAAAACCTGTTATGGACACAACCTCCTACCCTTACTTTACATCACTGTCAGATTGCATCTGCACTGAGCGATAGTTTCTGAAGTCCTG
Source organism: Myrmophylax atrothorax (assembly GCA_026770055.1). NCBI lineage: Eukaryota > Metazoa > Chordata > Aves > Passeriformes > Thamnophilidae > Myrmophylax > Myrmophylax atrothorax. The sequence continues at coordinate 79,070,207 of JAOXXN010000395.1, forward strand.
CTTCCAATGGAATCAATAGAACTACTCCCGTTAATGTTGACTGAAGCTAAAATACTGCTTACAAACCAGGATGCCTAAGTGTGGTTTAAATAAAATGGAGATCTCAGAAAGTCTTTTTCAATCTGCTTTTTAAGTATAACTGTGAAATTTACAGTGTAGAAGATATTTGCTTAATGACTTGAATTTGATAGGATTTGGGTATTCTTTCAAGTCATACTTTTGAAATTGTATTGTAACAGCAAAATGACACTAAAATAAAGTATATTTAATGGTATTTGGTTGAAGAACCTGGCTTTAAACAGAACCTGGAAATAAATTGAAATATGGTCAGGGACTTTTTTTGTTTTCGATTAAAAATTCATTTTTAAATGGATAGGGCTTTGCAGTTCTCTAATGAAAATTAATGAACCATTTATTTTTTAAGTTCAGTTAGTGATTTTTCTGAGTATATTTTTCAACCACTGCAAGATAAATGTTATCTGTCTTTTGATTCTTAGAGAGAGAGAGGGTGTATTAGTCCTTCAGAAAGCATGTTTTGATGTGTAAACAGGGCCCCTTATACATAGGAACTGTTTTTCTCTGGAGTTTATTAACACTGTTACATTTGTTTTGGGCTTTGTTTTGGTTGCTACTGAGAGCTATCCTTTCCTTTAACTCCATATTGCTGTGACAAAGACTGAGAGATGGCTAAGGCTCAGGTTCTCATATCTTACAGCCCTGTTTTGTCACACATGACATCACCATTCAGTTTATGAATCTGCAACATTTTTTTCTGCTGGTGTCTTAATACCTGAATAATTATTTTGGGCCAGTTAATCTGAAATTTAGCATCATGGAACAAAAAGCAAAAATTTATAAGTATTTTTAAATCAGTGGACTGTTTAGTGATGCCAAACATATTTGAAAACAATGTAATATATTAAAAGAAAATCATAAAAGTTAACTTTTGGACTGAAAATACTTAAATGGACTATTAATGTTGATGTAGCTGCCTTGTCTGTTGCACTAACAGGTGAGAAGGAAAAACACAGATGAGAACTAAAGAAATGCAATCAACATAAACATACTATATAAGTGAAAGAAATAGGATTTTATTAGAAGAAATCCCTCCACCACATAAACATGTAATTTAAGTGGGAATAGAACTCTCTGTCTGAATTCGGTTTTTAATATAAAAACCCTGTAGTTCAAATGTAATAATATTTTGGTGTAGTTTCCTAAGAAAGTATCAATCTATCATGCTGTTTGGTTAATTAAAATAAAACTTGAACTAGGAAGAAAAAGATTCAGAGAATATAAAAATGTTCAGGAATTTGACTAAAATAGGTATGCAGAGACAAAAAAAAATAGTCTGTTCCATGTCCTCCATGAGAAAAGAGTAGAGATTTGTTCTACATTATTTAGCAATAGTCCTCTACAGTTTGAAATAAGACGTTTTGAAAATAATATTTTAGTTGTCCTTTTCCAAAATAATATAACCGAATAATTCTAAATAAATCTTGGTAGAAAACATGATATTAATATTCTTTGTTTTAATTATACACAAACACTAGGAACTACTATTTAAAAACAGAAGCAAGGTAGTTGCTTAATGCCATAATCAATGTTTACGTTGTATGGTTTCAAATTATGTTTTTAATTTATGATACTTTTTCTTATATTACCACCAGTATTCTTCATGATGGTTTTTTATTTTAATTTACCATTTTCATAGACATGTATTTTGTGAGTTATATACTTATTTATTTTGTGTAAAATTCTAAATGATCTGTTGAGTTGTCCCCTAAAATTTAGTCTTTACAGGTCTTAGGTTACTGCAACTTTACCAGGTATAGCCAGGTCCTAATTTAGCAGTTTAAGCTGACTAAATGCACCCTAATCTGAAAGCCATGATATGGTGAATCAGACCACAAGTTTTAAGACAACTTGCAAAGCGAACTTTTAGAATGGGGTTAAGCTTAAACTATTGCAATGATATTTTTGTAGTCTGTAAATGGCCTCAAGTAGTTCTTGCTCTGAGTCCACAAGTGTACCCTAAGAAATAATGTGCTTAAACCTATCATATGAGCCGCTGAAGTATTCTCCCATGGATGTCTAGAGAAACTCCCAGGAGAGCTTGACCCCATCTCTCCATTCATTCCACATGGAACATGTGAGGTGGAGTTTAGCAGCCATTGTCTCAGTACCCTTGTTGAAGCATATTGTTTCACTGCTTTTCTAGCTCTGTCTTACCACTGTTTAGCTGAGACCTCAGTGTTTCGTCTGAGACTTTCATTCATCTGAGAGATATATGGTTACATGATTAATGTACCCCTGATCCTAGATGGTAGAATTGCTTTGGAGAGGGGGCCACAGTCCTGAAATCCAACTAGGGTAAATTGTTCAAGCACTGGACAAGGAAGGTGATAAGGGGAGCAAAGTTATCAGTTTCCATGTTTCCAGTCTCTGTCAAATCTTCCCAACTGGACTATGTCTTCATGCTAGCAGCACTTAATATATCCATATGTGATGTGAATCGTGCCTTTTCGCTCTCCTTCTCTACTTAGTTGTAAATCTGAGACCATTCAGAGTAGGATCATGTTCTACTTATACTGCAGTTTTGCAGCATCAGATCAAGGCTCTGCCAGGTCATTATCAGTGCCAGAACTTCACGGAGTCATCCACTGTGATGATAGTCCTCTGAATTTTCTCACAGAGAGATTATTTACTGCTGTAAATATCTTTGGGGTTAACTACGTGTACTTTTATTTCCCTTGACATTCTGAGCCTTTCATGGGTGTTACCAGTGGTTGAATAGACATGCATGCCAGCAGTCAAACTCTTGTATACAGTTTGCACCAAGCAAGAAGAATAGAAAAACTAACAAAGAGTCTCCATAGATACTCTT
>JAOXXN010000395.1:79093666-79106806 GCA_026770055.1 Myrmophylax atrothorax
TGGGCTGCCCAACATGCATGTCCCCAGATACAACTTTTGCATTTCTGCAGGTGGACAGGACTACTGCCCCTCTATTTATACTCAATCATACATACAGACAAGACTGACCTTGGGTAATTTTTATTCTCTTTTCCCACACTTTTAAAAAGATGAGTGTGAAAAGTTACAAACCTAAAGGCATACACATGCACACGCACACACACAAAAGCAAACCACAAGACAAAAACCAAATGGGTGTTGTTCGCGGGTTTTTGGTTGTTTAAATTTGAAATAAGACAAGACAGTATATGAAGGAGCCTGCTATTCTGTCTGTGTTCTTCGGTGAGGTCAGTGTGTCTGCCCACGCTTCCTTCCACTTCCTTGTAAAACCCAAAGTGCGTAGCAGGGTATCGAGTTTACTTAATTGTCTCTTGGAAGTTCTCCAGTAGTGTGGATGTTTTTTCATGTCCCCAGGAGATCCAGTTTCTGTACACTGTTTCTTCCTGGTACATCCTCTTCCCTATGGTGTGGGGTTTTTTCATTATAGTGCAGAAATATTTATTAACCTCAACAACAGCCAGTAGGCAAAAAGTTGTTTGTTTTACTATAAAGAAAAGAGCATTGTTTGAGAGCACCCTGCTAGCTGAAGGAAGCCTTCTTCCTAAAGGGATCAACCTCAGCAATTGTCAGAAAATGTAAAGACTCTTTAAATCTGTCATTGTGGAACTGCTTTAACGACTTTCTTTTGTCCAACAGCTTTACAAAAGTGTTATGTAAAAAACCTGTAGTGACTTTCCCTGCAGCTGTGTATTTTTCCTCCTCTAAGAGGCAGAAATAACATTAAGGATTCCATGACAAAAGGAAAAAAAAAATCCCAGATGGTTTTATGTTGCTAAGCAACTTAAAGAAAGATGAAAGAAACCACAGAGCTCTATTTAGGTCTTGTGAAAACTCAAGCAGTAAATACCCATTGCTTTGATCTTATTTAACCATGATGATGCCTTATCATCCTCTGTTGCTGAAAAGAGAAAGTTCTAGGGACAAATAAAAGAGGTACTTTTGATAGTCCTTGAAAGGCTAGAGATTTAGGAAGGCAGCCTGTCAATAAATAGTTGCTAAAAACCCCAGTTATAATTGCACTGTCCAGTTCAACTAGGATGAAATCTAACATTGTCTATTATATTTGTCCTTTCCCATCTTCCCCAGACCCACTTCTCCCTTTACATCTGAAGTTATGTAGTACAGCCTTGATCACTGCAGCTGTGAAACATGGTGACATTCCTGGGTGTCACATCGGTGTCTGAGTTCTCAGACACTTGCGGATCGATGGCATAGTTTCAAATGCACGTGCATTTGTGTCTCTGGTCCATTGAAAAATAGAAAAGTGTTGGGGGTCACTGTCTCCATTATAGTGAACAATGCACAGACAATGTTTGCAGGTGGTTTATATTCTATCTAGGCAATCTCAGGCAGAATCAATTCTGTTTTGTGGAAGTCTATATGCTGCAGCAGGTATGCCTCTGATTATTCATTTTGAGCTATTCAACAATCACTTTAAATAAAAAATAAAAAAACTAAAAAGGGAGTATCTAGAAAGGTAAAGCCTTAAATATCTCATGAAATGAATAGCTTGGATAACAGCTTCCGCTTTTATTTGACATAATTTAAAAAGAAAGAAAAAAGAGGCAAGTTCTGAATAAAAGATACCACGTCTTGAAATTGTTATAAAATTGCACAGTATATTTCACCTGCACTGAAGAGAAATAACCCATGGATTTCTTAGATATGAGCTTGCATAATACTACATTAACAGAGTTATCTCAGGCAAAAAGACATATTTGTTTTCCAGTGAAAAGTATGAATAAGAAAAATATGAGTAAGAGAATAAGTCAAGTATTTATTTATGACAGGTGCAATAAATAATCTGTATACCTAGATGATTTGGTTGATAAATATATCCTGGGAAAAAAATGTAGCAAGCATTGAATTCCTTAATAATGGAAATAATTTATTTAAATTGCATACTTGGAATATAGTACCGTATTCCATAAATCCTGTCTGTCCAATCAGGCTTCAGAGTCCAGATACACTACTTGCAAAAGTTTTTGCAACTACAGTTCTTACCAAGGAAGTGCTAACTCCATGCTTTCTTGATATTTAGGATAATGTTGTAAACAAACAATACAGAGACTAAGATGCTGTAGATTCAACAACTTTACTGACATGATTAGTAAATAGCCTAAGGTATGCATTAGGGAATTGCCTGTTTGGTTAGCTCTTGAGAACCTGAGGCTGTGCTGTATCTGAGATTACACTAAAAAATGCACATATGGGTTTTAATATCAAAATTCTCCTACATCATTTTTTTCACTGTTGAAGCCTTTGCATAGAAATCATTCTACTCAACTCACCAAGTGCATTTGTGATATACAACGCTACAAAGCCAAAATGAGTATTTTTCAAATGTTCTATATCTTGATCTGAGAGAATTTGAATGGAAGTGAATACAGATATTTTCACTGTAATTTTTTTTTCAGATTTGTTTTGTTGTTGTTGTTGTTGTTGCTGCTGCAGTAAGATATAATCATGAAATAGCAGTCCAGTAGCAACTACCCCTTGAAAGGCTGTTTCATTAATTGAACAGAAAACATGAAGAGTCATTGTGAAATGCTAGATGGATGTTTTGGAGACTTCAGTGACTGTCAATTTTTTCAACAAACCACAAAGTAAAGTCTTACAAAGAATGTCTTAAATGCCCGTGCTGTAAAAATTAAGTACAGGGAAAGTGCATTTACCCAGTATTTTTAAAAGCAGGAAATACTGTGTTTCTGTCTTATGTGGTAAAATGCCCACTGATGCTATGAGCAATGGGACCAAAAAAGGTGAAACTTCTGCTTGTTTTAGGACACATTTTGCTAAAGCAAAATGTACTGGCACATTGCCTTTATCATACTTAATGGGCTCATTTATTGGTGTTGGTTGAATTACACACTAATTTCAATCAGTTGCAGATATGGTAAATAATTTTCTTACTTAAGAATTAAGAAAGCAAGTGATAACACTTTAAACAGAGGTTTGAAAAGAATTTTTTTTGTAGGATATGAGAATTTTTTTAAAAAGAAAATTGAAAGAGAAATTAACAAAATACTGAGATTTTTTGCAGCAGGAATTCTGTCTCTGGGAGTAGTACATCTGAGTTTGTCATGTGGCTGCAGATAGGAAGGCAAGCCTTTTGCAGGTGAGCTGCAATGTGGCCATAAAAACAGAAATGCATCTGGGAGCAATAGTTCTAAGAATAGGGGCTGCAAAGAAACCAGTCTGTTGCAGGCAGTGAGGTGAACTTTTATTAAAATTTTGTCTAGTGGCCACATGTCAAAAGCCATCTGACAAATGAGTCTCCCATGAAATCCACCCTATGTTTCAGAGGAATCTTGTGAAAACGCTGACTGGAGAACAGTTTGACATACTTGAATTACTAAATGCAAAAGGGCAAGGGGGAGGAGGATAGGAGGAATAATAACATTTATTCTTCAACAACCTCTGTTTGAAACTTAAAGTGGCAACTCCTTTTTGTCCATGTATGCTGCTTTTTTGAACTTCTGCCACTGTTCTGCTGCTCACATCTATGCTAGAGCTGCATTAGGATTGTAACTTTATATTGGCCCATCAAACCCTCCAAGTGTGTTAGATCATTTGAAACGTGTTGTAGGTTTAAGGCAATCCAGCTGGGTTGCAAAACAAATCTGGATTCCTCCATCCTTCCGTTGCATTATTGGGCTAAGTTCTTTTCTGGGGTTTGGTTTTTATTATCAATAAAAAACTACTCTGAGCTTATAGTATGTCTGCTAAACAATCTTTGGTATTTTGCTTCCTCAGAAGTGAGAAGAGACTTTTGGCCTTAAAGATATTATGGTACCTACTGTAAGTGTCTTATTTGGATGAATAATTTTGTTAGGCTTGCCAGCGTACCAGCAGCTTTTAAAGTATGTAAATCATATTGCATTGTGGTAAGATCGGCACCTAAAAATGTCCAATAATTTTGGTAGACCATGAATTAGATCCAGAGAATATGAGAAATATGGGATGTATTTTGTCATGTCTCAGCTTTAAAAAAATGTGGTATTTTGTGTCTTTTTAGTGGATGGAGGCTGGTCTTGTTGGTCATCTTGGTCAAAGTGCTCAGCAACTTGTGGAGGGGGGCATTACATGAGAACCCGCTCCTGCACAAACCCAGCACCAGCGTATGGAGGAGATATCTGCCTTGGCCTGCACACTGAAGAAGCTCTCTGCAACACACAGCCCTGTCCAGGTATGGCAAATCAGCCTGTGATCTTTGTTGTTTATGTGCCGCTGAGTAAGACATTCACAGTTAGGCAACATCATGTCCTTGATCTGTTATTTAGAAGCAAATAATTTCTTTCCCTTATTACGTGCACAATCTGCTCTTACATTCTACAGTGCTACAGTAAATCAAGTACTAACAGGATGTAGTATAGAGAAAACCACCTCCTCCCTCTCTCTTTAAAAATTAAAATTTAAGTTACTAGGTCTGGATCAGGATTAACTAAAATGGTGTAATATTTGAAGTTGATCATGTAAGTGGTTTAAAGACTTAAAATATCACAAAGAAGTTCTTTTGTTATAACACTAAACATTCACTGCCAGCAAATTGATGAGGTTAATATTCAACATGTGTTATCACAAGGTCCTTCAAGTAGATAATATTTGCCCTGTTTTCATATATAACACACAGCAAACCTTAGGGTGCTTTTTGAAATACATTCTTCAACTTTGGCTGTTAAAGAACGAAGACCTCATCTTTTTAAATGGCTATTGAGTACTTAGTAGATGAAATTTCTCTAGTTGTATGATATTATGAATCATGTGTTTTTCTATAACTTCTGACTCTGCCTTTTAACCCATATTAAAAGAAACTAATTTTTTTCATGAAATTTAAGTGAGAAATTGCGATTAAAACCACATAAACTTTCACTTATTGCTGATTAATGGATTACCGGCAGCAGCAATAGGAAAGCAGCTCCAGTGTCACACTGTATTACTTGCTTCACTTAGAGCTCCTAGACTGCTAGCAAAAGTTTTCTGCTTATATAATGGGGCTGTGCATGTGAAGGCACAAGCCCCATGAGTTTGAATTTATGGATCCTATTACTTGTGATGAACTACAGTTTAAGTTAATTTCCTTTTCTAGGTACCGCATGTCCTCCAGCAGAATAAAAGTACCTACTTTGTCAAAATTAAAGCAGATGCGACACTCTGTATTGTGTTTTAAAAAAACAAACAAACATAGAAATCAGTTGATGATTTGATTTTTTTGAGACAAATAGTGTATGTAGGAGTTATGTAGCTGCCTTGAGATCCTTAAGGCATCTTTAAAAGGTCAGAGCTTATATGTTCATTGCACTAGTATTGTAGCTATTTTTCTTGTTGTGCATTTATTTTCTACCACCATTTTCCTATAAATGACAGTTTGCAGACATTTGAAAATAATGTCTTCATCTTATTTTGACCTGCCTGTTACCCAGATTTTGAAGAGGATGTGGAATGGAGTAGGTTAGTTTCATTTTGGTTCAAGGAAATGGAAACCCTTATAAAACAATAACATTTAGGAGGCTTAAAATGTATTTCTCACATTCTGTAATACTTTATTAATATTTCAGTCTCACTGAAAGTTTGCCATAGGTTTTTGAAACAGCACATCATCAGCTAACTCTGAGAACGGTCTTTGGCCCATGTTTACAAAATAAATTTCAAAACTACTTTTTACTTCTTTTATTTGACATTGGTATGGGTGAAAAATAACCACAGTCCTACGAGTTTGGAAAGACTCCCGAATCCTCACAGATCCTCTTGTTTTACAAATGTCCTACATTTTCTTGTAGTGAGGACCAGGTGAAGAGTGGTTCTTCCTTGTGCAGATCTGAAAGTACCACTGGTGACATTTACTGCTTGAGTGATATGTTTAATATAGGACGGGAATAGTAATGACGCTTGGAATCTAAGAACAACCAACCAACATAGAAATGCATATGCAAAAATGGAAATGATTTATAACGTTTCTTACATTGTGAAAAGAGCAAAGATTTTTTGGCATTTGAAATAGTACATTTTTTTTCCTCCAAACAACACTAGCAGAGTACTAAACTTTCTGAAATATTGATACAAGGATTTCTTGAGGATATAGAAGTTTGTTGGCAAATCCAACTGAAAGTATTCAAGTATGTGCTTAAAAGAAACAGACCTGTGTCTGCAAAATATATCAGTTTTTCTTGTCTTTCATTCTAAAAGGTCCAAAGCTCTGTCATTGAGTTTGTGGTTTTTCTTTTAATTTATCCAAGTGCAATTGCATTGATGTGAATGGAAGCACTGCAGTATTGATCATTAGTGGTTTATAGGCTGCTTATCAGTAAGTGTAATCAGTTGCAATGTACTGAATAAAACAAAATTTTATACCTAAAGTATTTACTGCTCCTGTAAAAGACAAAAATACATTTTGTCCTTGAATTGTTAACTTACACATGCAAATAATGGATAAAGCCATTGAGCATTTAGAAATGACGGTGTAGTTCTGCATGAAAGAAATTTATACTCTTACATTGATTAATCTGATCTTTCTGAGGTGCCTCCTTCACCAAGGGATCTCTTAGGAACTGCTTGAATTTAACCTGGCTTCAAAGGCCAGCCAAGACTCCACAGAAAGAAGATGTGACATGTAATGAGTAAGCCTTTCCATGTTATAGGTGAAAAGCAGTTCCAGATTAAACACCTCTCCAGTCTACACTCTCCTTTAAATTTTCCTTTGTCTTTTGCAAAGAACTGAGGAGGAAGCTGAGAGAAGCCTGTCTGAGGTGCAAGATAACCTCAGATACAGTGAAGATATCTTTTATGGGTCCCCTAAAGGTCAGGCCAAAACAGTAACCTTGCCCAGTTATCCACATGTGACCTAGAATGATCTCTGTGTATTCTGAAATTTCTCTTTTCTCATGAGATGTAGTTCCTTCAACAAACAACCTGGACAAGATGGGGCTGCAAAGTGTACCAGCCAAGATGCATTTAGTATGCTCACAAGTATTGTGGCACTCACTACATATATTCCAACTATACTAGGACTGGACAGGAGTCCTGGCTTAAGCATACTCTCTGCCACCAGTGAGAAGTGGGCCAAGATTTGTAATCAGCAACATTCCTTTAAACTTGAATGAGCAGGGCTTTATTGTTATTGAATATTTACTTAGATGCAGCAGCTGACACTGGAGATGGTAACAGCTACACCAGATAAGCAGGAAGAAGGTTGTCCATTTGTTTCACTCCTACCTCAGGTCTCCTACCACACTGAAGTAGGATTGAACATTATGTCACATCTGCCTCTTGGCTCCTACTATTCGCTCTGTAAATGAGGCCCTTCCAGGATCTTTCATAAGAAACAGAAAAGCCAAAGGATAGAGTTGAGTGTTCTTACTACTCACAATAACAAGATCTTACAAGCTGATTGTATTGAGGCTTTTGCCCTGTTGTTCAAAGGAGACCTCATCTAGATAGTTGCTAATTGTTCATAAATGTCAATATCCAGGTTCTTATCTGAGCTGCTAAGTAAATCCATTTTATAAACAACATCTATTGCTTTTTCAAGACTGCAGTCTCAAATATTCCTGCTGGAGTTTGTTAAATTTTAGGTGACTGAGAGCATTACCTTTATCCTGTGTGAACAAGGGAAAAATAATGAGTAAATATGCACTTTGTATGCTGGATTTATATAATATATTGAAATGGGTCCAAAACAGTGTAAAACTTTCCTGACTTTCCACCTGATTGACAGTGTAAAAAAGCTTCATTAATTCACAACTTTGTATGTTGTTCAATCTCACTTGAATCAAAATTAGATAATATATGTTTTTTCATTTGAAGCAAAATGAAATTTGTAAATTGCCCTCATATAGGTATAAAATCAATTCAAATTTTGAAGTAGAAACAAGCTTGTTTTGGGATAATAGGACTGTTTATTCCATGTCAAAACCATAATACCTATCTTCAGTTGACAGAAGAAAAAAGGAAGTTTAACTGAACTCTGTCTTTATTTGCCAAATTCAGAAGACTCTTATGAAAGCAAGACTTGTGCTTGAATTGTAAAAATGCTGAGTGCAGTAAACTCACAGTACCTCATGGGAATGAAATCAATTCACTTCATTTAAGGGAAGTATCTGAGATCACACAGGCATGAAATAAAAATGTGTTAATCAAAACTACTTAAGGAAAGTAAGAAATATAGGAAAGAAATAGAAGCTGACAATAAACCAAATGAGGAAAAAAAGGTGAGAATACTTTATGAGCTCTATCTACAGCGGAAAAATGGCCCTGAAGTAGAAGAAGCTAAGAGAAAAACAATTTAAAATCTTCAAAATACTACTATTTTTGTGGTTAAATACACATCCTATTTGAGATCTGGAATACATGCTCGTATAGCTCTCCTTGCTGCTTACCAGGTACATAAACAGTGTCCTTGTCCACCCTAATGACCTAGACCAGAATTAATTACTCTTCCATCACTCTTTCAGTAACCACTGCAGAATCCCTCTGACTTCTCACTTCCACACACAAAGGCCATGGCAGAAGTCAAAACCGTAATATGTCTGCAGCAAATTTACCATCACACTCTACATTTCAGAGACTTTTGCCAAAGCTGAACTGCTTTAGTTTTATCAGAATGAAGGAGCTGCCCTCTGATAGCTGGTAGTAGCTGGGGACTGAGGCCTTCTTCTATGACTCAGAAATACAAGCTATTTCTCTCTCACTCAGTGTACTTGAAGCCTTTAATCACAGTGTCTGCATGTGTGTCCCTCTCTGCCTGTTGCAGACAGCTGGTCCGAGTGGTCCAAGTGGTCTGACTGCGACTCATCTGGATTCCAGATCCGCACTCGTCAGTGCATCATTTTATTTCCTGTGGGCAATCAGTGCACAGGCAACACTACAGAGAGCCGAGCCTGTGCGTTGGACTCCAACTTCATACCAGGTGAGATCAGCCAGCTCCTTGAAAGGTTAGTGAAATCTCTCAAGGTTTCTGAAGCAAGGCATAGCACTGTTCCAGACTGCACTGTGCAGAGCCATGAGCTGGAGCAGAACTTCCCTTTTGTCAGCCAAAGGATGTTGTTCTACCATGTAGAGATGATGTTGTTAGATCTGGTGTCTGCATGAAAATCTGCCCCATGGCACCCAGTACTGTGGAGCTGTTCTTACTGTCACCACCTGGGACTTTGGTTGGTCAGTATCATAGCATTCTGCAGGTCACTCCCATCCTACTTGGTAGCAGGGGATGACTACAGATAGCAACTAGAAATAGTTCATTTTTTATTTTAATTTAGGTGTTTTTGAGACTCTAGGGTTATTAAAGAAACGTTCTTCAGGGTTTTGTTGTTTGCATATACACAGTGGGTGCTGTGCTAGTTAATCTAGAAATCATTCCAGAGTCCCTTAAATTAACAACCGCTTAGAAACTTATTAACTTTGCTCAAGTTCTTATCTCCCCCATGACTGCTAAGTAGCTGATGGATAGTCATGTTATGTATTATTGTATAGCATTTGTCAAAACTCATGACTACACTTTTGTTTTTAAATCACAGCAGTCATTTAAATGCACACAGCAGTATGGGTGGTCACAATACACTGCTGTTAACAGTTATCTTTCTCACTGTTTACATTAAAAAAAGGCTAACAGTCTTTTCACAGACAGAGAAATTTACATTTTGATGTATCATTTGAAATGTTACTATGTTTACTCAGTGCAGCAACCTTTTTTTTCATGTGACTATTTTGTATAGTACAATATAACAAATACATCAACAAATTCAGTGTTTTTTATGGATGGTGCATAATGCTTTAACTCCCAAATACTATTTTCCTCTAAATGAGATGTGAAAAATGTCAGCATGAAATCAAAAACTCCCACATTTTATTTTCCCCTTTTTCTAAGGCTTTTCAAGCTTTGTTAATACTCACATTGCATGAATGCCCAGCTTAATCCAATATAAACTCTACATCTTGTTTTGGAAAGTAGGTGTTTTCGGAATCTGAAATGAGCCACCTCTTCTCTTGCCCTTCTGGTTTGTTTGCCCCTCCTCCTCAAAGCATCCCCTTGTCCTCAGCACTGGTGAGGCCCCATGTCAGATCTGTGTTCTTTTCTGGGCCCCTCACTATGAGAAAGACATTGAGGTGCTGGAGCATGTCCAGAGAAGGGCAACAAAGCTAGAGAAGGATCTGGAGCACAAGTCTCATGAGGGAGCTGGGATTATTTAGCCTGGAGAAAAAGAGGCTCAGAGGGGACCTTTGTGCTCTCCAAAACTACCTGGGGGTAGGGGAATCTCTTCTCCCAAGTAGGAAGTGATAGGATAAGAAGAAACAGCTTCAAGTTGCACAAGGGGAGATTTAGATTGGATATAAGGAAAAATTTCTTCACAGAAAGGGTTGCCAAGCACTGGAACAGACTGCTCAGGAAAGTGGTGGAGTCACCATCCCTGGACGTATTTGAAAACCATGTAGATGTGGCTCTCAGGGACATGGTTTAGTGGTGGACTTGGCAGTACTTATTAATGATTGGACTCGATGATCCTGAAGGTCTTTTCTAATCAAAATGATTCTATGATTGTGAGTTAACAGTCTCAGTGAGACAAAGTATACTTTCAGCCTTTAACTGTCTGTGACAGTGTTGTTCTGTCAGGTTTGATGTTTTACCATTTTGAAAATAGTTAGCATTGGTTTAGCATGTGAAGAAAGGTAAAAAATTGTGATCCCTTTTGCAGTATCTGCATGTGGATCATCTTTGCATTTCTGTGTATATCATTCTTCCCCTTCTCTGCTCTGTTAGTTCTAGTAGAGACATCCTTGAATGAGAAAACCAGAGCTGCACACAGTGTTCATGGTGTGGACAGCACATAGATTTGTAAAGCCCCGTAATGCTGATGCCCTGTTCTATTCAGTATTGCTTTCTTAGTAGTACCTAGCATTTGGTTTTCCTTTTAGATTGCTTCTGAACACTAAATTAGTAGTATCTCAGAATAATTTGTCATAACCCCCAAGTCTCAGTTATGAGTAGTCATGATCAGCTCACAGCCCATCATTTTTATAGGTGAAGCTAGGAGTTCTTTCCACTTTGCATTGATCTACATTCTGTTTCGTTTGTTATTTTATTGCCTAGAAATAAGGCCCTTCGACAGCTCTTCACAGCATTCCCTTGTCCATGTATCATCTTTATATCATCAACAAACTTCAAACCACATTTACCTACTGCTTTTCTAGCTCTGTTCTGGAAAGCCTAGGTCCCTGCAGAAGTGATAACCTTTCTCCATTGTAAGAACTGGGCACACAGTACTACCTGGGTTTTGTATCTCTTCCCTCATTTCGTTTGTTGCTTGGAAAACCATTGTCAAAGAACTTAAAATTCTGTTTTTTTAAAATCCAGGTAGACTGTGTCAGTTACCCCTCTCATATACACATGATCCGTTTCAGAGAGGTTCAAGAGACTGATTTGTCAGACAGGACAGACAGGACTTCCTGTCACAGAAGCCATGGTCTGAAAGTAAAGGTGGAAAAACTTGATTGACAACAGGGTTTATTCAGGGCTTTTTTCAGAATTTTTTCAAATTTAAAATGGTAAGGACACAGGCTGGAATTACATTTTATTGGTTTGCGACTGAGACCCATGGAATTGGCAGTTGTCTTTTTCGAAGATGTGTAAATTCCCATTTTTCACACTAGGGCTAGACATGACTTCTCAAAGTAATGAACCCATTTGAACACAAGGCAATTAAACTGTAGTTAATTTTACTATTCGGTAAATCAACTCTTTCTCCACATGCTTAAGCTCCACACAGATTGTTTTCATGTGCACTTCATTTTTTAATTCCAGAGATGATTTGAGGTGAGAATTAAAAATAAGTTACTGTGCTTTTGCTTGAGAAACTAAAAAAACTGAAGATGTCATTGGACCGTTTTATTAATTCTACCACCCAATCAAACTATTTTTTGCTTTGGATTTGGAGTGAATGTAATAGAATAAATTTTAAAATCCTTACTATATTTATCAGACTAGCAGTTCTCTGTAATATTTTTTTCTCCTTGGCCTAAGTGCTTTCTTTATTTTTCTAGAAATATCTGTGGCACGATCCAGCAGCGTAGAAGAGAAACGATGTGGCGGTAAGCTTTGCAGCTCAAGATGTGTATTAAATGCTGAAATATTGATTCCACGTTTTTTTTCTTTTGTTTCACCTTTTCCACTCCCTTAGTGTTATTCTGCCTTCTAAATGCTGCATTCTCATTATTTACACTTGTACAGATAAAGTGGCAACTTGTACAGAAAAATGTAGTTACTACGGAATTTCTCATTAAATATCTATCTGTCATTGGCAACCTTAGAGACAAGAACATGCATCACTGGATGTTTGTGTTTTCTTCTTTTTCAGTATGGCAGTCAACCTTGTCTCAGAAAGAAATACCTATAATAATCAAATTATCAGTAGGTCAAAATTTATAATGTTGCTCCACCTTTTCCAGGACTATAACTTCAAAAACCTCTTTGGGACTCCAAATAAACAGTAGAAAACCAGGCTGCTAACCAATTTAATAGCTCAGAGTCTATCTGGGACTCATTTACAGCTTCACTGCCAAAGACAAAACTAAAAAGTAAATAAAAAGTTCCATTCCAGAGAGTCCTGATGCTAGCAAAACAAATCTTGAATGGAAAAACTTTAAAAGCCATCAAACAAAAAGAAGAAGAAAAAGGAAAATGAACTTTTTTTTTGTGCTAAGTTATCACGCTTAGCCTGTGTTGTCATGGTAAGAGCTCTGGCTGGGTTTAGTATTCCTCCATGAAGAGATTATCTGCATTTTTAACCTAATAAAGAACAATGAAAACACAGAGGTTATGTAAGGGTACTTTTCTGTATGGTAACTTGTTACGGGAGCCAGGATAAAGTAATTTGATTTTTTTACTAATTAGCAGTGGTACTCTGAAAACATTTTGCCAAGTTCTGCAACACTGGGAAACTCTCCTAAAAGTATGGAAGGACATTTCTTTGATAATTTATATATTGAAGCAGTCAATCTAGTCACCTAAATATTAGTTTGTGTTTTTAAGTACCCCGTAGGCATGCAAAG
>JAOXXN010000395.1:79112013-79123348 GCA_026770055.1 Myrmophylax atrothorax
CAGTCCAGTATTTGAATTGCTGTGTTCATGAAAAAAGATACAATTTTATATTTAAATAAGAAAAAATTAAATTTATATTTCTTCTACTGCCAAGAAAAAACAGCACTTGTACATACACTCATATGCGCAACACTGTTCCTTTATGGACCTGTATTAAGAGCACATTAGTCCAACTTATGGATTTTATATTTAGACTACTAGTTATGAGACCAATATCTTAAAAAATCTTTGAACTCTGTATTTTCATTTTAACCTTTTTTAATTAAAATTACTGTAATTAGCTTTCTGTTTCTAACTCTTCTGTAGTTTGAGATGCACCTATCTTTACAGTGATTTATTTTCCATTCTTTTTGTGGATAAACACATATATTAGATATGTTTTGTATATGTGGTATTAATACCCTAGGTTATGTCTGCACGATCATAGGTAGAAGTGCATTTAGCAGGTGCTCAGTCTGCTCACACTTCCATCTCCCAAAGGAGTATTTCAGGTGTTCCAGATCTTTGAGCAACTCCCATGTCATTGAAGCACCATGCCAGCTTGTCAGGAAAGTGTTTGTTTAAAACTTTCTTTTTTGTCATTTAGCTTCTTAAACTGCATTGTTCTATATCCCAGGCAGAAATATATTCAAAACTCTATCTGAAGCATCAGGGTGAACATGGAAATTCCACAGCACTTCAATGAGAAAAACTTGATGGCAAGATCTCCTTGTCAAGCTAAATTGTGAAGAACCAGATTTTAAAGCCATTACATATTTGTGTCTTAATTTTAGAGGACTCCAGATGTACTGCCTGTATCAGTATTTTCACATTGTGAGTTCTATGTTCCTGCCCAGGTAATTCAGTACAGCTTTTGCTACTACATGAAGCAAAGCAAAGTGCAGTCTCTATTAATTTTTACCTTACCTTATTTAGCATTTTTTCTACATAGGCTACACAAATTTTGGTGAAAAGTGGATTTCACAGAATCATTTAGGTTGGAAGACATCTATGATTGAGTCCAACTATTACCAAGCACTGCCAAGTCCCCTACTAAATGATGTCCATTTCTTCATGAAAGCTCTTACTTTTCTTTCTGTCAAAAATGTAACAAGTGAGCATTTACCTGCAAATCTTACTTAAGCCAGTGGAACTCTCAAATTTGCGCAAGGGTTTAGTTCTTAAAGCATTGTTCTGGTTTTGGAAAGGGAAAATCAACTCCCTTGCTTATCAAATGCCATGCTTAAATACCCTTTATCCTCTCACTTGGATAAATAATTACATTACCTCTGATGCCAATAGTTAGTATTGCTAAACCACTTTTGCACCGATTGCATAAGTTTAAAAATGCTTCTCTATTTTGGATGCAAACATTTTCACAGATACATCAAAATTCTCTAAGTAAAGCTGTTTCCATCTAGCCCTGCTACATGGAGGGAGAAGGAAGTAGGATTGCCAGTGACATCCTGCATGGTATATACTTCCATTGGCTAATGCAAAGTATGCTTGAGTACACCTTTTGTGCTTATTTTTATGTCTAATACATATCGTATGTTCCTCAGTTGTTTAAAAATGGACTCTTGTGCTTTCAGATGTATCCTGGACTTTGATTTGGGTCTGATGATCTTTATGGTCTTTTAAAGTTACTTTACATGGAAGCTTTTCCAGCCATTTGCAGTCACCTGCTGTTGAAGCAGTGTAGTTTGGCTAAAACTAATCAAGAGATTTTTGACTAGGATTAGGATTTCCATAAGAGAGTGGAAGAAAGAATGGGGCTTAAATGGCTTTGATTTCCAGGCTATTAAGCAGTACTGATTAAAGTCTCACATGGGTGTGGGACACTGTGCATTTGGTAAGCTCTACCAGAGCTCCACAGCAACCTCTGGGAAAATACCATGCCAGTGTACAAATCAAGAGCTACTGAAGCACTTATGTTAGTGAAGAAAGTTCTCAGAGCATCAGACCATATGGCTGGTCAAAAGAGAAAAGAAAGAGGTCCCAGATGCAAGTCAAATGTTAATAGGATTAAATGCTTCAATATTTTTTCCTCATAATTATAGAATGAATATATTCACTTCTTTAAATGTGGGACCAGTTTTATTAAAATCAGCGCAACATGAGCACATTCCTAATGTTAATTGTATGCATAATGGCTTTGCTATATGAGATCAATTCTGTAAACAGTTTGATCCAAGCTTATCTTGCTCTGCTTGAGGCATCTGGCCAATTTCTGATTGTAGCTGCCACCAGCATCTTCTATGTCTCGTCTGGGAAAGTATCCTTAGATGGACAGAGTTACATCCTGGCGAGGGCTTATGTCTCTCCACCAACACTGCAGTGAGCCTGGAGAAATATACTTCTAATTTTCGGTGTCATTTGGATGCCTAAATTTTGGTTGGCAAAAGCTAGGGTCTTTAGTTTAATTTTACTCAACACATAAGTAACCACTCTGAAATCAGTGGTATGGATGTAACAAGTTACTTATTTTAATGTGTTTACAGAATTGAGCCCAAATTGTATTGCTTCTGCACAAATCCATGCACAGTACAAGATGACTTCAATAGTAAGAAAACAGATTCATTTAAAATTGTTCACAAGCGAATCTGCATCTTGATATCAGGGAATAATATGTGTTCATTGTGTGGGGTATTTGAATTCATTCCTTTCTTTGCTAAATAAATGAATGATAAAACAAGATAATGCTTGACTTCATTTAAAAGCCATTCTTCCAAATAAAGAAGGGTTCTGGGATCCATGGACATTTTCCCTTTTTTCTGTCTAGTCTTCTCCACAAAAATGAATCTGTGTGGGGCTGAAATGGCCTTTAGCTAGACTATTCTGTGTCACTAAATGAATGCTTTGCATTGTGTTGCCATGCGACGACATTTTCTAACTGGGATGGTACAAAGAGGGAAATATGCAAACCTGGGAGGTTTGGCAAAGATTTCAACCCCAGCATTAGCAAGGATAGGCAGAAGTGAAAAGGAAAACAAAAGAATGGGACTGGAGGCTTGACAAACTTGCCAGTAAACTTACAGGAACTTAGGACCTTTCTGGGAACTGCTAAGGGTGAGGCTGTTGGGAGTGTAACCTCCTGAATAATGAAGCCAGATAATTGCTCAATAAAAAACAGTCCGATTGCAACAGGTATTTGTGCAAATCTGTGATTGTTACTCAGAATCAGGGGAAAAATTAGTTGGTGACACTGTCACCAAGTTAACCAGAAGGGATGGAAATGCTCTCACAAGCAGTGAGCACCACAGTACAGGTGGCCTTTTAGCAATACCTGTGTTGGCAGGAAGGATAAGGCAAGAGGAGCAGATCTGTAGGGCCAAACAGTTGGTGCTGAACTCGTGGATTTTGGACTAGCTCCAGTCTAGTTGCATAGGCTGAACACCCATTACCAGTTACTGTGTGCACCCCTTTAGTTTACTTCATTCACTAAATTAAAAGAAGTCACCGCAGCAGTTGGCCTGCTCTGAGACTGCTCCATGGTGCAAATTAAAGCACACTGAGAGGTGTTCTGGAAATGGATAAACCTTCAGTTTCCAATTGGCTTTTTGGATCCAGATGGGACACTTTTCCCCATACTTCTCCCCTTGCCTTTTTTGCTTGAGGGAAACTGATCACAGCTCTACCTTGCTAAGTATATATCAATTTGAAGGGATGATTTTATGCTAGTAGTGAGGTCTGCTAAAAGTTTGTACTGTAAAACTGACATCAAGAGCTGTGTGAAAAGTGTTATAGTGATACTGAGTCTCTTTTATTGTAATTGGTCAATAGCAATTCCTCAACCAAAATGAACATCTGAGCAGAGATGGCAATTTTCAGAAAAAAATTTAATCAGTGTAACTTTCAGCATTCTCATAATTGAGCCCTAGAGGCTGGGAATGCAGAAAGATGTTATTTGCACTTGGTTTTTAAATTTTTTTCCAAGGGATTTATCCACAAACCTCATCCAACAATAGCTTTGGATTTTAAAATATTATGGAAGGTAATTAACAATAGTGAAGTACATGTTCTAGAATTCACAGCAACCATATTTGCTAGCCAATAAACCCATGGTTTTGAATGAATTCTCACTTTTGTTAGTTACAGCAGTAGACATTGACTGAAAGTGAAAGAAATAAAATTTCAAATAAATGGGACATTTAAGGCCCCAACTTTTAAATAAAGTTTTGGTGACAGGACAGTTTCATAAGAAATTGCTTTTATAGCTGTGTGTT
This sequence comes from Myrmophylax atrothorax, assembly GCA_026770055.1. Taxonomy (NCBI): domain Eukaryota; kingdom Metazoa; phylum Chordata; class Aves; order Passeriformes; family Thamnophilidae; genus Myrmophylax; species Myrmophylax atrothorax. The sequence continues at coordinate 79,116,219 of JAOXXN010000395.1, forward strand.
GAAAAGTGCTTTCTTTTGTCATGCCCCTATGAAATGTCCTGTACAATGGAAGAATTCTTTATAATAGTGATGTTTCCAAGATAAAAGAATTGAAATAGAGCTCCAAGATTTTTAGCAGTAGCAAACACTTTGGTTTTGCTTCAGGTGAATGTCATTGCTTATTGCAATAGTAGGAGTAAATGAGCCCTGTACAGATCTTTATAAGGAATCATTTTTCCGTGCTGTTAACTCTTTCAATAACAGCTTCCTTAGCAAAACTTCTCATGAGAGCTACAAAAGATACTCACATTTAAGAAATCTTGTTGTGGTGGCTCAAGCATGGGCTTACGGGTGCAGGGGTCTAGGCCAGTTACTACTTCAGTCTTGTTCCACTGATGCTGAGCTCACTTTGGATTTACACCTATTCAGACAGCTTATCAAATTTGTGTCTTAATGCCTGTCCATTGACTTATTTAATACTCCAGAGGTAATTTAACATAATGCTTTTCTGATCAACTGGGACACAGAGAAGAAGCTCAGCTGATGGGTGGTGACTGTTCTATCATATGTCCCATCATATATTATCCTCTCCGCTGATGTTATTGGATATTTTAAATAATTTAATTTAATGAATTACCTTTTATCAAATTGGATTCTAGAGTGGAAGTGGTGGGAGCATACCACTATTCTGGTCTTCATTACTCAGATTGGTATTATTTAACTGCTTTGATTAGTATTCACAATTTTTTCTTGATTTAGTATCTTTTCCAAGATTTGGTTGTAAGGATTTCTGCCCTTTTTAAAGTATTTAATGTCAATATGACCTGAACATCTTTTTGTGCTCATTTAACACTTTTCCTCAAATAAGGACACATCCTTAACATATATACTCAAATCTCAGTCACATATCTGTGATCTTCTAAGCTATACTTTTTGTTTGCTTGTTTTTTGCACTAGTGGAAGTGGTACTAACCTGCAAGGGAACACCAAGTTCTGCAGTGATAAATTTGGACTCTGTACAGATGAAAAGAAAAATAAACTTCTTTACCTTTTTATATTCCCTTTGAAGCTTCCTTCCTGATGTTATATAGTGTATGAGTGTATTTCTCTCTAAGAGTGCTCTTCAAGTCAATGCTTACAGTTAAAGCCATATTTATGGTATTTCCCGATCCCATGAAATGTTGAATGTGTTTGATATTAAAACAGACATAAAACTTTCCACAAACCCATACCACAGAGGTGGGTAGAAGTATTTTCTAATCTCATGGATTAGAGCAATTCACTTCCTTGATTTCCAAGACCTATTTGTAACTTCACAAGAACACTCCTTGTATGGGTTTGGGGTTTTTATGAATCCTTATTGATTACTTATCCATGGCTATAATAAGCCCACCTTTGCCTATGATTTCCCATGACACCTGAGCTAGGATTTCTCCTAAGGTACAGATTAGAGTAGAAGATACATTCTAGTAATAAAGATGTTTCTATTAACATACACTGTGCTGCAGAAAGGCACAGGTTGAAGGAGGCATTCTCTTCTTCCCATGATTTGCATTTATGTAGAAAATGAAAATAGAGGAATGTTAGCTAGATTGGTTTGCTGGGAGTGGTTTTGGGATATAAATGACTCACATAGATTACAGTAATTAACGTACCATAATGAGAGCTGTCATGCTGGCTGAGACCAAAAGTGTCTTTAAAAGCCTCTTTCTGGAAGTAACTGAGAGCATCTGTATTTGTGCTTCAAATGTTCTTTATTTTGATATAATCCTTTTAAAGAGTTTCCTTTCCTTTCCTTGCTGTGTAATCAAATAATTCTTCATTTCTTATTTTACTTTTTCTCATGAGAATTAGAACTGTCCTAGTCATAATGGGATTACTTCATGCATAGCAATCCTCCTCTCCACTGTAACTTAAAAACGCCTCTGTCTGTTCCCCTGTGCTACAGCACCAAGTTTGTGCTATCTTGCAACCCCTATTCCAGTACAAGCTTCCAGACACATGCATGGCTGCCTCTGTCTTCTCTGTTTCCAGTCAGAACCTGGTTTCTGCTTATAAATTTTAAATCTGGTACCTGTGTACCCTCTGGTCATCTGTGACTGGGTTGCTTCAGACTCCACCTGACAAGACATATCAATTCCTCAACAAAAACTTCATTCCAGAAGGCCCAGATGGGTACTTAGGGACTTAAAACATTATCTTGATGTTGGATGTTGATAGTTTTTCAGATTAAGATAAACACTTTTCAGAGAAAAAACACAGTAGGTAAAATCAGCACAACCCTCCATGTTAACAACCATTTATGCCAAGGTAATCTCTGATTTAGATCCCAAAATCGTACACAGTCTTTAAAATTCATGGGAGAGCTTGATAAAACAAAATGAGAAAACAACAAAACCCCTAAATCTTCAATAAACACTAAGAAATCTCAAGATAAGAAAGTTCATCCACCATAATTCGTCAGCACATGCACTTGATCGAGAGTCCAATATCTATTACAAAATGCAGTCCATATTTAAATGCTCAAAAACCTCAAGTAAATAAGGGAACAAGGAAAAAGTGTCCTAATATTCAGAGTATCTGCAATCCTGTCATGTTGCAAGAGCTGTATGATGACATCAGTCAATTATCAACCTGGAAAAATTACAGATAATAACATTTAAACGTAGGAGCTGTTTTAGCCAACACCAGGGGCCTTCCTCAAAGCTTTCCTGGAAAAGCAGAAAAGACTTCTGCTGCTGAGCAGGTCAGGATTTGATTTGTTTCATCTGCACATTATCTGACACCAACAAGAGATGAGATTCAAGGCTGTTGGGTTTTTTTACATAACTTTCTTCGTGTGTATGATGTCTGTGAATGGAAAGTCCCTGCTCAAAAGACAAACTATCATACAATTGCCTCATGGCTTTTTACCTACTGTTTATACTCTGTATGTGTAAAAATATACATATTGCTGTCTACCTGGACTCTCTCTGTATATACATGTCCAGGATGACAAAGGAAAACTGGGACAAAGATTGCTGAAGTCACTGTCAGCTCATAGTTCTAGCTTTCTCTGCCTGTAATGCCATTTTTTTCTTCCTGTTCCCTGTGATAGTGTTTCTTACTGATGCTTGAGAGCTCACACACTGACTGGTACGTAAACATGTAACAGAAAATCAGGTTTCTGTGTGGGAGTCCTTAATGTGACTTGCCTCAATATTTGAGCAGTAGTTGCTGACAGCTTTTGGTTTAAATAATGTCTTATTATCTCTGAAGAAAAGTGTCTGGGGGGTTACTCAGCCAGTCAATACAAATTGAGTTCAACATCCTCTTGGTTTTCTCATTAAAGAACACAATACCAGGGTTGCAGGGGCCACTTAGTGATCATTAACAGAGGTACCACTGCATTGCTAGTGAGCAGCTCTGCCATTTCTGCTCCAAAACTGCACTCTGAAGTTTCAGTGAGAGTCAAAAGAGATGCTAATACAAACCAAAGCACCATGCACATGAATTTGCCTCCCTAAAGCATGCTCTTTCACAGGCAGGTTCTTCTCCTAAGAACCACAAGTCTGTTAGGCACGGAATCAAAGCTGAACTAATGTTTCATGAGGAAAAAAGACATGCTGACCAGCAGTAACAAGGCACCTCTGCTGTGGCTGTAGGCCACAAGTTTCTGTCTAACAAAATGGGCCTGATGTAGTGAACTCAGAGCTATCATTAAAAAGTGGGCAATTGCCAGCAGTGTGGCACCATGGTTTCCCTCTAAGAGCAGACTCTGTATCAGAAATGGCAGCAGCACTTGGAGATGCTGTTTATCAGAGCTCTCTGACCAGATGGAGGGCTTCAGCCTGCTTTGTCTGCATGATAATAAACACCTGGTTTCCTCTCTGCACCAAATACAATTTCTACAAGAACATTAGCCACTTTAACCAGTTAGTAATTTAAATTAACTTCAGCAATATCCCAGTAACCAACCAATAATGACTTTTTCTTCACCAAAACCCTGAAGTACTAAAAACTAAAGAGAAATATCATTTTGCAGTCTGGCTTCTATCCACTGTAAGTATTACAGTTAAAATGTTCTTGTTCAGTATTTTTGCCATGCTCTCTGCTTCAGCCAAAGCAACAAACAAAACAGGCTATTGCCTAAAATTTTTGTCTTTGTGAAAACACATGAAATAGCATTTAATTTACCTAGCTCTGAGCAAGTGTTAAATTGTGAAAGCCTGTTTAAAGACAATAAATACAGTTGCAAAATAGTTTCAGTCCAAGGGGACTGAAGCAGAGCTTAAAATATTAAAATGCGTTATTGTTTATGCAGCAATTTCTTTTGCTGCTGCTCCATCCTGGTGGTAAATATGATTAGAAGGCCTAGGATGAGATTAAAAACAAAACAAATAAAAAAAAGAGGAAAGTTTACATATGTCATAAAGAATGTAATGTCATGTAATAATCAGGAATGTTGTGGCTCTTTCTTTCAGTGTTAGTAGGTGAGATGGTAAGTGACCTTTTGCCTTTTTACAGTTGGATGGCTTGAAATTATAAGTCTGAATCCCATCCAGGTCATAAACCTAGTCCACAAATTGTTGTGAACTATGATCTTTCTTCCAGAGAAGCCCTAGGCAGCTGGCAAAGCACAAAACACTTCCTTCCTCAGAACAGATTAAACATGGCACCTTAGTTTTACAACAAACACTGCAGGACTTTGTAGGTCATATTTATCCATACAGTGGGGATGCCCTAATGGGACTTCAAATGTGTTAAGCAGCCTGTCTTGTTCTGGCTGGTTAACTGAGGCTTCCATGGAGCATGAGCTTTCAGTTTATAAATCTAGCTCCAGGTAAATTCTCTGAGATGCAAAACTTATCTTGTGGCAAAAGGAAACATCCAACCCTACCCTCTGACCTAAAGTTTTATTTGGAAAAGATCTCACAGTGGAAGTTTTGAGTAAAAAATGTCACAAAGTTCCATATCTCACTTAACACATCCCTATAAAGGGGTGGGGTTTTATTTTTGTCTGCATGATCTGTCATCAGAGAAAGATCTGATGCAGATCCAAGCAAACTCTGAAGTCTGGCTGAAAGCATGTCACATTTTAAAGTGTTCCCTAATTTTTTGTCAAGCTATAGCTCATCAACAGTTTTGGCAAAACCCACGGATTTGTCAAGCATTTTTTCTGTAATGTAGTGCAGAAATCTGCTTTGGCATGATCCACCTCAACAGCAGGAAATGTGAGAATACTTGAGCAAATATGAACAGTCCATTATCTCCCCCAAGCTTTTATAAATTACCTGCAGAACTGGAAAGCTATAAATCTGCACATAGTTAGGAAAATTCTCCTAATGTAAGCTGAACTATTGCTGTGATCCCTGAGAAAGGAATAACCATTAACCTGAATTAACTTGGATATGCTGTTTAGTGCCCTGGTATTCCCCTCTCACATTCCATGTGCTATCACTTAGCAGTTTCACTGCAAAGATAAAACAATACCACTGGAATGAGACACATTAATGCTGGCTAATTGATGGGTCAGTAGCAAAGAATTCTCCTCTGGATGGAGAGTGTTTTTAATAGGCTTCCAAAGAAACCTGTTTTCATCCCTATGTTGTTTAGTGCTTTTTCTGTTGGTCAGGATGAAAAAAAAAAAACAATATTGAAGTTGCAGACACGAAAGTATAGAATAGCTGAAGACAAGGAAAAGCTACAAACCCAGCACGTGCAAACAAACAGACCATGTTTTCATATAGCCTAATGCAAGTTCCTAAGTATGTTGGAAATAAAGCCACTAAGCCACATGCACAAGCTAGGGGAGCCTCTTCTGAGAGATACAACTCAGGGCCATGGTGCATAGACTCTTCACCACAGACAGAGGTGAAAGTGTTAATAGGATCTAGAGTTTCCATCCAACCCAATTAAATGTCTGCAAATTAGATCTAGGGACATATTGATAGAATATGTTGTAAAATTTTAGCATATTTATTTGAATATTACTTATAATAGTTTGCAGATTTAGAACAGCTAAGATAATTTATAATTACAGTATTTTCTGAAGGGATTTACTTTTTCACAATAAATGTCAAGCTTTCAAATACTATTGGAAGTTCTTGGGTTTTGTTTTTTCTCTAATTCAGCTGGAACACATTCAAGGCAGTCCTATACAGTCTTTTTTTAGAAATCCATCAAAGAAAGGGCGTGTAGGTCAGGCATTTCTTGTAGTCCTGATGAGAGGTTACATTAAGAGCTCTCATTTTCCTGCCACATCCTAATGCAAGTTTACGAGCCATAGGAAACAGTCCTAAGTGTGGAACACATGTATCTAATTATAAAGAAAAGTAAAGGTACAATAAATATGGGAACCTCACACTTAAATCTTTCAAAAGCCTTTTTAACTCCTCTAGCGTCTCAGATTTTTTCGCTTGTGATGCAATAGTAGTATTTGCCTGTCTTATGGCTGTGTATATTATTTAATGCTCAATCATACTCTTTTTTCTTTTGATGATAAAACTCATCATTGAAGATTTTGTGATGCCAGAACTGTGCACATATTGTCAGTTATGTTAAGCTTCTTATGCTTCAGTTATTTATCATCCACTGATCCTCTTGTGATGCAAGTGACTGAAGCTGGATGGTCTGCACTACGCAGATGCTCAGTAGCACAGCACAACCAGACACAAGCAGCACCAACCATCTACAAAAACATTACAAAAAAAAAGGAGTTGTCAGAAGTTTTTATGCAAGTTTGCAAAGTTTTTACAAGTGTGACCTGGTTTTTTGAGACCAAAAAATCTTATGTGCTTTCTAAGACCTGACACAAATATGAGATATCTCTGAAATTCTCTTGGCTTTAATTTGAATAGCCACAATGCAAACTGGGATTACCCACTTTAGTCTGGGGTTCTATACTCTAGGGAGTAATTTACATGACAGTGTGGAAAGTGATTGTGATTTAGAAACAGTTCCCTATACCAGAGATACTCCAAACTTCTGGGAGACACCAGCAAAGACTGGAAAACTTTGATTTTGTGTTTAAATGAAACCAGTTCAGAAAGCATAGAAAACTCTGCAGACTGTTTGCAGAGTCTTGTGTATCATCTGCACTTTGGCCACAACAACCCCATGCAGCGCTACAGGCTGGGCACAGAGTGGCTGGAGAGCAGCCAGGCAGAAAG
>JAOXXN010000395.1:79130714-79143097 GCA_026770055.1 Myrmophylax atrothorax
TGCTAACTGTGAGCAGGCAGAGAATTCTCTCCCAGCCCTGCCCAACTGCAATCATACTGCCCGCTCCTCCTGGGGAGGGGGGGTGGGAAACTATATGAAAGTTTACACAAAACCTTTTTAGGCTTCTTTTTTTCTCCCAAGTTCAATTATGGAGCAAATAAAACAGCTGGTGTATCTTGACTGAAAATATTGATGATTTTAAATGAAAATGTGTGGTTGCCGTGTTGCCAGTGTCTTTCAGCAGCCAGTCATCCTCATTCCGACCAGGTTGTGCAGCTTTTGTCCCTGTGATTAAGGTAAGCTACAAATCACTGCTCATTTGATCACAGCTTGAATCCTTGTCATGAAAACAAAAATAATCAATTAAAGCTCACTCTACTGCATGCTGCTCTTTCATTTTTAATGATAATTTCATTTGCTACCTACTTCTTTTATCTCATCAGAGGTACTCCATACTCTGTTTTACTTCAATCTCAGTGCATTTTGTTCTGCTCACTATTCATATTTGAGCATGGAAGATGGAAAAATCCTCCAACAATTTTTTTCACAGAATGTGGGCTGAGCTAATTTGCTTAGCCCTTCCCTGGTGTGATGCTGCAGGTTACTGTTCACTGTAGACTTAAAGAGAAAAAAGACTGGAGTGTATTTTGGCCAAGGCAAATAGGAAACTTGTATTAATAGCCAAAACTTCCTCAGAGTGCAGAAGTGAGGTTGTGGCTGGCATCAACATCTGCACAATCAATGTGCCTGGCATTCCCAAAACAATATAAGAAATAGCTTAAAATGTAACTGTCTTCCAAAAAAAAAAAAAAAAGACTTTGTATAAATTTCCATCTGGTTTTTTCTTCTCCTTTTTTCTAGAATGACAAGTGCAGAAAATGGAAAATAAGTGCCAAAACAAACTGAGTATATATTTGCCTTTCATACAATGGAACATGGTTTGGATGTGAGTTGAAGCAGAATTTCAAATAAGTTTGTAATATCGGGGTCTGCCCAGGCTTGCTCCATGAATCAGTGACCTAGTGAGTAAGGCTGGTTGGGACTTCTCAAGAGAAAACTTGCAACCTGGGTCATATTTAGGCAAAGATTATGCAAAGGCAACAGCCCTCCTTAGAAATGTGCAGCCAACTGGGGATAAACTGGATTCAGGCAAAATTTACCAGCTTGAAGTAAAATTCATTTTAAGGTTTGTTCAACATATAAGTTAGAGAACAGTTACTATGACTGCTGAAAAGCTGTTTTTTAATTTTGGAAAAAACCATTAAAAGGACTTTTGAGTGAAATTTCAGCTACTTCTTTGCCAGCACTCTGCTCTCTCTGACAACCCTCCCCCCAAAAATAAACAAAAAACCCCACCCCTAGACAAAATCACACCAAAACCCAACAATGGAAATATTTATATTGAAAAATTTTGTCTGAAAAACATGACTACTTGTCTTTTGAAATTCTGCATCTGATGCTTTGTGTCTCCAGTCTCCTCTATTGATGTAGTTGCACATCGTTATAGTACATGTCCAGGGATGTAGCATAAACTTCCCTCTTCCCAAGGCATTATGGTGCAACTGCTGATGGAGACCTGAGACAGTTAAACTCTAATTCTCAAGAAATACTTGACAGCAGTTCTGAGAAGACCTTTTTTTGAGTATTCAGGTATTCACCTTTTCTGAAGAAATATTTAATCTCTTCATGAAAAGTGGGCTGTTATGACAGCAAACCCCAATTTTCTGCTAAAAAGTGTTCTGGAGGAAAACTTCAAATACACTGCCAGCCAGAACTACACAAAATAGGAGAAAAAAAGAGTATTAAGAACTGTAATCTGATCCACAGCATGTCATAGAGTAAAATAATATAAAGTTTTTCACTTAAATCCATTCAGGATTTAGGTATCATTGTTACAGGGCTGAAATGCACTCACTGTAGGCTGCTAGCATAAATAGCAGCTGGTTTTGCCAAATGCTGTGCTTTAGGCATTTGTGTTTTGGTCTAATTTTAAGTGTATCTCTACCTAGAAATACTGGCATTCAGTTTTGTACTCTCTGCTATTGGAGATGTGCAGTATTTAATTTTAAGCTCCAAAGACAGTTCCCGTGTCAATAGATAAACTCCCAAAATCCTGTATCTATTTGAAGCAGAATTCTTAGTGTGGCAGTGCTTAGGGAAATTAGTGGGAAATGCTGCATGCTCTGTACTTTTGACAACAAGTTTTGTTTAGATATTTGAATATGGATTAAACTGCCTATTACAAAGTTCCCATCTTTTAAAACCTGATGTTTAGTTCGTAAAAGAGAGTTTTGTACTTCTCTACTTCTTTCTCTATAATGTATTCAACCAAATCATTAAACTTCTTTGGTTTCTCCAAAATAATTTTTATTGCTGTTTTGAGAAACATTCACAACTATTAATACAGCCTAAATAATAATGACACAACAGGAGCAATAGAAACTCTCCTGTGTCTGGAATTTTACTTGTAAATCAGACACAAATGGTCAGATTTCCTTGTGGATGCCCATCTAAATCTGTGGATGAAAATCTTGTCTGTGAGTTCGTGTCTTAGTTAACTATAAATGGTTGTACAAATCAAAACTTGAATTGCATAGCTGGCTGTCTCAGAGCAGGACACGTCCTTGACTAGATAGGTTCATTTCTCTCCTGGAGACAGCAGAGTGCATGTTGTTCTTACTTAGTTTTGATGCTATCTGTCAAAATGGGACTACAGGAAAACATGTAAAATATTAATTTTACATTAAAATAAACCACAAAAACTATTAAAAGTTAGCTTCTTGAATTTCCTTTCAAAAAATAATTACACATTCCCTTGCTTCACCCTTTTTTGAACATCTGTAGCAATTTTTCCAGTAGTGTGATGATAATAATAATAGTTTCTGCAAAATTCAGAAAGGTTGCTAATAAAATCCAGATCATCTCCCATCCATAAAATTTAAATTTCACATTTTGATGCGATGTGGTATGTTTTCTATTGCAACAATTAATTTTTTTACTTAAATTCATTAAATAAATTATGTGTTATTAAAGGAAGAAAGGAGGAAAACAAGGTATTTCAATGCTCAGCACATGCTTTCAGAAAGCTGCTTTCCTCCATGTAGCGCCCTGCAGACTAGCCATGTGCTTTCCTGCCCCACTGTCAGAAGTGTGGCATCACTTGGAGACTTCTATCTCCACATTCTGGAGCTGCATCCAGCTGGGCTTAAGCGACAGCTGCCTGTGTTATGGGAGCTGGTCCTGCATTCCCTCCCACTGGCTGCCAGCAAAGGCATCCCTTTGCTCTTCTGGTTGTTTTGGCTGCTCACTGTTGGGGGGTTCTGTTGCTGCAGCTCTGCAAGAAGCACAGAGATGATGTTAAAGGCTTTCATCGCTCTCTCTCTTATGTGCAGCAGACTTGTAAGCAGATCCCCTTGCAAACCTTTCAGCAGAATCCCAGAAAAATTCTCCTTCCCCTATTCCTTTTTCATACAAGAACTCATGTGGGAAGCTGTCAGACATCAGTGTGACTGCTCTTCATGCCACACATGTGCATGGCTGGCAGGGCCAGGCCTAGATGTGCTGCTGTAAATCACAAACAATTCCCTCATTAGGACAGGCCTCCTGTTTTGAAAGAAATATTTCCCTAATATAATAAAAGAATGTAAGAATCAGGCCCAGCCATTAGTCCCCTTCAGTTCTTCTTTTTTGTTTTCCATCACTTGTCAAAAAAGAAATTAATTTCTTTTTTTGGTTTCCTCTTCTGAGAAATCTTTGGGTAGAAGGAAGGAAAAGATCTTTCAGGTCTCCATTCCCCTGTTTACAATTAATGTCTTATGCTTAAATAATAGATCAATTCCATCAGCTATTACAGAAGTCAAAAGACACTGCACTTTTTACTTTCAATCACAGACTTAATACTGGGCAAAGACACAGATGGAGAATGACTAGCCTTTGATTCTGTGAATAATGAAGGGAGGGTAATTCTCAGAGGTGAAATGCAGATAATGAAGGAAAGTAATCCTTCTCAAAGGGAAAATGTTTCCACATAGAAGGTATTTGAAGGCCACATTAATTTTGCCCATTTATTGTTTTTTTCCCAGTAGTTTACAAGTATTTCAGATTACTCCTCATGCACTGGACAACAAAATTGATTCTGTTATGGTAGGAAATAAAATGAGAACAAAAGGGAAGCATCAGTTTTTGAACTCTCTTGCACTCAAAAAATTTCATCTTTCTCTAAGCAACATGAAGACTTTCTACAGCTCCTATGAACCCTGGCACTCCTGATGGGAACCTGTCGATACATTGCTCTTGATAAAGTGCAACACTTATAAAGCCATGTCACAGAATGTATATTGCAAATTTCTGCCTTTTGAAGGCAGCTGGACATGACACTCAGTCTGACTGTGAAAATTTATTTCTCTTCCTACTCCCCTAGACAGAAAGAAGTTCTTGACAGCTACTGAGGGGTGCACTGTGGAAGGAGAAACTGGAGTAAAGGAAAGAAAAAGAGAATACTAAAAACAAATTCTTGTTTAAGAAACACATCCATTCCTGCTTCTGGAATTTATAAAGAGTAAGAATAGGAAAACGACAATCTGTTTTAAGACTGAATGAGATCTAAAGGGGCCTTTTACCTATTTGAAGCCGTTTTCAGCTTCTCTGAGAGGATAAATGATGAGGAAGTCAATGAACAGCACAGAGAGTGAAGCAGCTTTGACCACTATGACAGTGACAGTGTACGTTGACGAAAGTAGAAATGTGTTTTCTTTTTATTTGTCAAAACTAAGCACTGCATCTCCATATAACCACCTTCATATTTCAGCTGCCTGAGACTTCACTTACTGAATGTGCCTCTGTGTATGAAGAGCTGCAGCTGAGCAATTTTAGGAAGTTTCTCTTTACCAGCCATATTTGTAGGCAGGTGGCAGTGATTGGCCTGGAAACTATATTTGCCTTATTTCTCAGTATTTCAATCTGAATATAAACAAATCTGTTTTCTTTCCTTCATGCTGGTCTACATCTAGCCTTTCCACACCCACACAAGACAGCAGAATGAATAAAATCCTTTTGATAAAATATCATCATAATTAAATAAAATAGCTAAAAGCAGAATCAGCATGCCCCATAAAAAGCTTGGAGAGAGAGAAAAAAACCAACAGTTTAAAACAACCAAATGCTTGTATTTCTGGAAAGACGAATGTAGTCTAAGACAAAAAAAAAAAAACACCAAAAAACAAATAAAACAAACAAACAAACAAAAAAACCAAAACAGGTAACATCTCTTTTACTCATGTTAGTATGGTTTTCTTGAGTCAAACAGAGCGAGAGATTATATATCCAATAATATGCAATGCAAATTTTGAAATTGGCCTGTACACTTTTTTTATGTGTGCGTGTGTCTGTGATACATCAGGCTCATCTTGTTAAGGTTAGAAAGTATAAAAGCAATGATAAACTCAAGGAGATTTAAGGTTGACACTTATTTTCATGATATATATGGGGTCTAGGAAGGTAATAATGAACACGCTATTATTTGTTTTCTCTACCTCGCATGCCTCCATTTCTTTGTCCCCCTGCTTTCTCCCACCTCCCATAATCTACTTTTTAGCTGTCTGGATCCCATCCCAAATTTTCTGTTTATATACTTGGCTGTTTTTCTCTTTCCATCATTTGTCCTCCCACTTGTTTACTGAGATTTTTGCTATTCTTTTCAATAAATTTCCTCCACCTCAACATGGATTATTACTGAAATGAAAGCCTAACACGAGAGAAAAAAAAAAGCACTGTGCCCTAAAAGATGCTGTAAACTACTAAAGCTAAGTTTGAAAGAGTTTGATTACAGTTGTTGATGCAGCATATACCTTTGAACCAGCTTAGCTGCTCAGGATTATCTGTAGCCTTGTTGCTTTAATCCTTATTATTTTTCTCCCCCTCAAAACCTTTCAGTGCCTTTTGCATGTTATTACACTGTTTTCTTCCTTTGGAATGCTTTTAATTAACTGGGCCATCATAAGATTTCCTCCTCGAAGCTGATGCCAGGAGGCATGTGCAGTACTGAGGGAGGATGAAACACACAGGCATGTATCAGTAAGAAATGGAATAATCAAATTATTGGGGTTTTTTTGTCATCAGACTTCTAACTAATATAGGGTGCTACACCAAATACAGACAGACCTACGTGAGAGAGCCACTCATGTGCTCAGAGAAGATGATGTGTTTTACAAGCTGCATCCTACTCAAAAGAGCACAATACCATCACTGAAAACCTGTGAGGGAGATCTGAGGATCATTGCAACTGAGCTTAAGACATATGCAATTGAAATTAGGGTCAATGTGTGCTTTGTTCATGACCTCTGTATTTGCAGAAAGACTACCTAAGTGTTATTTTAGGAATTACTTTAAGGAGTCATGAGGCTTTTTATCTGATTAGGTATTTAGTGTGACCCAGTTATTAAGAGAACAATTACATTATGCTCATAGAAAAATATGCATATAAACATATAAATATCAAAAATATATATTCATTTGGAAATTCTCATTTAGAAGATGCCTTAGTAGAATTTAAATCAACATGCTAATGAATATTTTTCTTTAAAGACATCCTGATGATTCTAGCTGCATGTCATACTCACTTTAAAGTTTTATCCTTCTGTTTTCAATTAATTTAGTTAATTTGATGTTCTGGAGTCAGGGCCAAACAATTTCATACAATGGAACAATGCTCAGTGCTTCATTTTTTCCAGCACAGAAGCTAATATCACTGAGCATCTATACAATTTTATTTGCAACAGTCAACAGAATTCTTGCATGATTTCAGACAATATGGGCAAATAACATCAATGCTGACTGGATTTTTGATATTTCTTAGTTTGTAAAAAAATTCCATCATCAGTATGCAAGAACTAAATTGAAATGAAAGAGGTTACTCACAAGGTATTGCCCTCTCTGAGTAGCATTCTGTACTCTTTCAGGAAGAGTAGCAGAATATATTTTCAATATTTTACTTTTCTGGTCTTTTGCAGCCTGCTGTCTTGGTACATTTTTTGTATTTCATCTTCATTTCCTAACTGGATGTCTGTGTTCTAAGGCTCTGCTTATAGATTATATAACAATATGTACTTTGTTATGGTTTTTCTTTCCTTAATTTTCTATCTCCTTTCATAGTTCCCATATAGAACCATGTTGTGACTTCACAGTGAAGAAAACAATTTTGGTTTAGTTTGTACAGCTTCTTTTAGTTTAAAGAACTTTGTTGCAATTTTATTCATAATGAATTTTAAGCATACCGGTTTTAATATAAAAAATTGAAATTAACAATATGTGAGCAGGGAAATTTATGAATAGTAAGAAATTGCTCAGAAAAAAGGTTCTGGAAATTTTGATATTTTTAGTCTTTGTTTTGTTTTAATGGAAATATTCTATCCCATCCATTCTCAAAATGGCATTTTGAACATATTACTTTTTGAAAAAAATGTAAATAAACTCACTGTTTGATTACAAGTAATTCAAAACACCTTTAAAATTTATTATCTGTGTCAGAATTTTGTTTGCCCTGAATCACTGTAATAGAGTAACCAAGACACTTAAAATAAGCAATATCATTAATATATGCTAAAATTTTGAAAATCAGATACATTTATATAGGGATATCTAGGTGCTACTATGGCAAACAGGCAATGCATCTTCAGTTTTTCTCATTTGTGAGCTCCTTAAAGATTCTCCATAACATCTTGCTGAAGCATTTAGGTTTATGTGACATGACATTTGAGGCTCCTAGCAACAGATTGGCAGGGCTTGTGCTCAGCAAGATGTTTGATTATTGTTTGCAGAGTCTTTATTAGGACAGCCTCAAACTCCAGAGACCACAGCTTGAGAACCAGGCATAAACAATTCTGAGAACTTAATTTTGAGACACTGGGCTACAAGCAGAGCCAGACCAAAACTCAGGTGTATTTTAAACAGGTTTTTTCTACCATCATCATTAAGGCATTCATTTACCTCTACAGCTGATCTGTGGTGAAACTCTCTTAGCGACAATACCATAGTCAGAGGAAAATGGTTGGCCACATGCACCCGAAGTGCTGAGAAATTACTTACTCCAGAAATTCCAACTATTTGAAGAGTTCATTTGACTATTTGCCACTCCTTCCACAGCTCTCCAAGGCAGGAAGTTAAACTTAAGTGCAAGGCTGAGCTTGGCTGCCTGCTCTGTCCTGCCCTGGCAAGGTTTGGTGATGACTTCTGTGCCTGTCCCCATCCCAGCAAGGCAAAGCTAGTGCCATCCCATGTGGAGGAGGTGTGTGTGGCAGGAAAGGAGAGAGAAAAGTGGAAGCAGCTGCTTCAGGGTGCAGAAAGGCCTCTCACAGGACTCAGATACCTGCTCTCTCCTGGTTCTGCCAAAGTTACCACATTCTTGCAGGCTCTGCAGTGCTCTGCTGCTGTGGAAAATCTATCCTTGGATGTTTGAACCACCAAAGTGATTTAAACTAAATGTGGGGTAGCCTTCTCATCATTCTGCTATTGTCAGACTCAGAAATACCCTGCAGTAGTATTTGGATTTCTTTTTTAGTATTAAAGAATAACATGCTTTATATTTTTTTCCTCTGGTGAAGAAATACGATGAAAAAACCCCAGACAAATAAAATGAAGCAAGTATTTATGTGGACAACTGGAAGTATATAGATGTTAGAAATTTCTTTAAATCAGCACTTTAAATCCAGGGAAATCTGAATTTAGGTTTTACTGAAAGCAAATCTTCTTATGTTAAGATGAATGGCTTACACACAGCCTTTCTTCTGGCTTATACTACCATCATGAGTGGAGGGTGGTGGGGGAGGAAGAATGCAAATGCCAATCTTGAGACTTTAAAGGTCTAATTTAAGACCATGAGCAATGCTTTAATCACAGTTATACATGGATCATAATCTATAAAATTATTATGGGGTGAGTGCATCACTGCTCCAAACTGCAGTCAGAGTGATTAGAGGATTCTGTCAAACTAGAGGGCATATCAAGGAGGGGCACATGAGCCTCTCTTCTTGACTCAGAAATAGGCAATACCAACATTAACAGTTAGGATGATGGACAATAATCTCCTTCCAAAATCCACAGATGACACCAGAGGGGAAAGCAACTGAAAATACTTTTTAAAAAGTGTCCAATTTGAAGTGATCTTGATAACTTGGAGAAATAGCCCCAAACCACTGAGGTGATATTCAGTAAAGCTGAGTACAAAGTACTGCGTTTAAGAAGAATGACAGGAGTGAAAAAATGAGAAAAAAACTGGTTATGCTGCAGGCAATGTGGAAGAGGTGAGTATCTGTTGTGGACTAGAGACTAAATATAAGTTGAATAACACAACACACATGCAGAAACTGGAAAGTCATTTTATATTCTCATATTCTCAGCATTAGTGATTTTTCAGATGGGTTACTGACATCCACTGTGAAGAGAGAAAACTCAGACAAACTGAAAAAGAATAAGATATTTTAAAAAAGACAAAGATTAAAACCTGTAAAAAAAGAAAAGTTGATAAATTATCTGATTTTTATCTGTTTTAAAGCATCAAGAATAAAGCATTACCTATATGGAAACTTGAAGGAAAAAGTTTTATTAAGTGTTAAAGAAAGGGAAAAAATATTACTGGGAGCATGTTTTACAAT
The DNA here is from genome assembly GCA_026770055.1 of Myrmophylax atrothorax. Taxonomy (NCBI): domain Eukaryota; kingdom Metazoa; phylum Chordata; class Aves; order Passeriformes; family Thamnophilidae; genus Myrmophylax; species Myrmophylax atrothorax. The sequence goes on from JAOXXN010000395.1 coordinate 79,140,362, forward strand.
ATTAAAGTATATAAAAGACTTCTATGAAGAGTGTAGGCTCAGCTTTACTTTATGTCCATACAGAGTAAGATGAGGCAGTAGGACTTAACCAACCTCAGAAAAGCTAAAGATGGGCCAGCAGCAAAAGCTTTTAGGCTATCTCCCTGGTTAGCAAGAAACGTTGAGATATCTGTGTTTAAAGGGCATAAAAGGAAATGAGAAATTATCAGAAAGGACCTGCAAAATATCTTCAAACCTTTCTCAGAGCAGAATAACATAATGGATGATATCTTGATATTCCAGAGTTCCTCTTGGGGTGTCCTGTGCAGGGCCAGGAGTTGGACACAATGATCCGGAAGGGTCCCTTCCCCCTCAACATAGTCTATGATTCTATATAACATGTCCCCAAGGTGGTATCTAGACACTTCTTTACCATGGGTCTCTCCAAGTTATAAGAGGGTGATTTTCCACATAGCTGTGTGGAAACAGTGGATGTCTGGAAAAAAATAATAAAAAATAAAAATTTCCATATGCTTTATTATATAACTAGAGAGTATTGGAAGAATAATAAATTTTACAGGGTGCCAATATTGGAATTCTCATCTCCTGTATTATTTAGATTTCTTTCAACTCACTGGAGGAAAGGGTAAATTTAGAAAAATTTTTCCCTAATGACTCCAGAAAGATTTCAACCCAAGGGTCTCTAGGCCTGAGTGTACCTCAGAGGAATCACAGTCTGCGTACTATATCACATTTGTAGATTGAATGCCATTCCATTAAACTGTTGGCAGGCTAGCTCCCCTGCTGGTACCTATAAATTTTGCTTTTGTGTATGTCAGGATCGGGTCCAGGGATTAATTTGTCTTCTTGACAGTTTATCTGAGGTTGTGATAGAGGAGATGTATGGAGGCAGGAACCACTGGTCCAAGTTAAAGGGTATAGATGAAGGTCCCAGCTTCTTTCCCTAAAGTGTCCTAGCACCCACCTGTAGCAATGCTTTGGTAGAGATTTCCATTTAAAGAATGTGATCTTTGTGCTTTCACATGGATACAAGCTTTCTTAATGATTAGTGGACTGATTACTCCTAAATACAGTTCCATGAAGTTATGTGGCCCAACTATTTTCCAAGGACACTGGTTACTAAATGTTTGTGTGTAAGATATCAAAATCAACACTTTCTTCGAGAGATCAGTATCAATGCAGCTGATCACAGGCCACTGGTGGTTCATGTCTGTGGTAATCAATGCTACAGGTAATTTCTCACTACTATCAAAGTTTGAATAACTTGGGCATAACTAGATTAAAAAGTACTTTCTGAAAAATTTGATGATGAAAGAAAACCCATTAATGAAAAAGTGTTCCCATGTGAAAGCACGTATCACCAGCTGTTTCCCTGCATTTGCATTCAAAAGCCCTGCAGCTCTGCTGTTTAGATTACTCAGGGTATTGGCTAAATGGATGGAATGGGGCATGTTATTTGCATATTGATTTGTTTTGTATGGAAATTATTTTGATGAGTTTTTGCTTTATTAGATTGTGCATTGTTATAGTGTGTATATGAATACAACAATCTCAGACTGGGGAGCAGTTTTGAAAAGTGGAGATGCAAACACAAGTAAATATTATTCAATTAATAAGCATTACCTATATTGTTCATAAACTATCATGAATTTAGGGACTGGAAGTTAGAAAAACACAGGATTTCAAGAACTTGTACCTATCAGGTGTTAGCAGATTTGCTAGGTGTGTAGTCATCATCCACCCTTAGCTCAGCTCAAAGATGCAAGCTGAGGTCTTTTGGGCCTGATAGCAAAAGGCTTTATAGGCTGGGTCCTTAGTTCTTGTCCAGTATTCTCTTTAGTCTTGAACAAGGAAATGATAAACTTTTACTTAAAGAGGTAACCCTCATGCAGGATCTTACATATGTGACTACAGAAATCTATGAAGGTCAGTGTTTTGGTTGTAATAATAGGGGATCAGATTTGATTAACAAGCTGTTCTCCTGATTTCTTGTATATGAATAAACTATTCAGTAACAGCTTAATCTTGAAAGTAATTACCTTATGTATGTATATAAATATATATCACACTTCTGGCATTCCAGAGGTAAATTCATGAGGGACTGAAGCCTGCCCTGTTTAGCTCTATATGTCTTTCCACATAAAACCAGTGGGTGCTTCCTTCAATGAACATTGACTCAAACATCCTGGGGATTTAAAGACCATATCCACAGCCATTTGTGTCCTTAGACACAGTTGTCAGGGTGACCATCTAATGGTTTCATGTCTAAGGCACAACCATTCTAAGTAATTAGCTATTAGCCTGGCAGAAGTCTCTCCTCAGTGAAGTTTCAGTACAGCTTGTCTTGCTTTCAAGAAGCAAGTCTGATACAATTTCACAAGTAGTGCCCATTTTCTTTTTTGCAGGGCATTGTAAGAGCCTTTTTATCTCATAATGCTTCTGTTAGACATCAAAGGGTAGCTGATCAATCGCATTTAACTGTTTTACAGAGATGCACCTCAGAAAAACATCAGAAGATGGAAACCCCAGTCAAACATTGTAGAAAAAAAAAAGACTGTTTACTTATATAAAAATGGATTTTTCCAGAATTCATAATTATTTTGTCATCAATGTGAATCCTCAGCCTTTGCTAGTAGAACCTCTGCATTTCTATTGTTCTATTTTTTTACATGTTAACTAATCTTGTACTGCTGTAGAGTTCAGAAATATTTATTTTATTTAACTTGCAGTGACAGA
>JAOXXN010000395.1:79181451-79199769 GCA_026770055.1 Myrmophylax atrothorax
ACTCTTTTTATCACAAAAATACAATATTTACTTTCTAAAGAGAAGCAGATAAGCAAAGCACCATATGCCAGCTTGTTGAAATTTTTGTATTAAATTTGGTGATCTTCTGAGTAGAGCTATACTTGGCACTTTAAAGAAGTAAGGATTATGTTGTACCTCTTTTGAAGATTGAAGTGTAGACTGGATGCAGCAAAAACCACAGTCAGAGTCTTGCAGTCCATGGAGACTATGTTCTGAAAGATGCTACATTTGGAACTTTCCAGGTAATTCCACCTATTATAAAGAAATACAAATAGTTATTTATCTGTGTATCAAAGGGGGGTAAACAGGGAAAAGTATATCCATAATTCTGAGGTAAGGTGTGGTCACCATCTTTAAAACTGACAAGAGCGACACAGGTCACCTGTGTTGGAAACAGATTTCAGACAGGGACAGACTGGGTACTGAATAATTTAAACCAGACTGTCATGAACTTTGCAAACTAATATCATGGATTTTTTAAAAAATTATTCTTTCTCCTATGGAAGTTCAGAAGAGCTTGTGTGTGTCTAATTAAATAATGAGAATAAAAATATTCCACTGCACTCATTCTTCCCTATGGGAGAGAGATTGAAAAAACCAAACATGTGGCACACGTTAATTACATTCCTTCAGATTTTGTTTAGGAAGTGTTCTAATGAGATGCATATGACATAAAAACTTATGGAACAGAATATGTTTTACAGAAGTATTAATGTGCAGAAACCATAATTTATGCTTAAAATGTTTTTAAAAGTCCTTATAAGCCACAAGACACACTGCTATATAAAAAAAAAAAAAATTCAAACCCACATGATGAGCTGAAGGGACTAAAATATGGAACAAATCTTGAAAGAAAACATGTTTTCCCCTTCATTCTTAGCATACTTGATGTCTCTGTAATGATCGCTTAGCCTTCCTTCCCACAAAGTTCTTTGTTTCCTGTTACAACAATCAGAATAAGGATAATGGAATGAAAATAAAGTCTTTTAGAACACTGGTTTGAAAGCATAAAATAGATCATAATTTCTGTCAAGCTGGAAATTCAAGGAGCTTCAAGGATACTGTCTCGAGTGGGCATGCCCAGAGGGCGATTTTGATGTTTGGGATTCAAGGTCTGCTAAATGCTGTTGGGAGAACCTCTTGGACTTCTAAACTGGTGCCCAAGAGTAAAATCAGTATAGGCTGGACTAACTTCAGGGCTGATAGAAGCTGCAACTATTTGTGTTTTATTGTAGTGTCAAATGCCCTGTATTATAGGTATGTGTTACAGACATTACAACCTTGTTCTTTTAGAATCCCAGGGTAGCTTAATACAAGTGTCTAAGGGCAGATCAGAGTCCCAAGAAAAATGAAGCATTGAATAACAAGGTTTTCGTAAAGTAAACCAACCAAACTTAATCAACTCTCAAAGCCTAAGAGGAAGCTTCACTAAGAGATACTGTCCCTAGTGCTAACCAGTGGGTCAAACCAGGGATATAAAGTTGTAAAGAAGGTATCTCACAATGGGCAGAAAAGGAAAGCATATTTGTGATTTATTTGGGTAGCCAAATACCCATAATCCAAGAATTCTCTAATTAGCACACAGTGTTCTGGTCTTAGAAAAAACTGGCATTGGTACCATATCACTGCACAGTTAAAAATGCAGTACTTATATGTAAGAAGCCAAGAAAAAATGTTAACTCAGCTACAGCTTCATTAGTATAAACTCAACAGGATTAAAAAGCAAATTTTGAAGTAAGAAGCCATGAAGGTAAAATGAAAATAGAAATAATGCAATAGAATTTTTGCTAAAGCTATAATATACCTGACAACCTAATAGCTTCTTATCTTACTATAACTGATTTTCTAGACTAAGAAAACCAGATTTAAGTGAAATGACAATACTGGAACCAAACAAGTAGATAATTGGATATTATTAAATTTAACTCAGAAACTGGATGGAGTTTCCTTTTGCTAAGTTTTGTAACAATTAAAGTTCAGGACTGAAGTTTTTATTTAGGAGTCTAATATTTTCCTCATTTTTCCTGTAGTGGTATTTAAATATTTCTTACATGGCTATTTCAATTAGAAAACCTTCTTGAGTAATCAGAATGTGAACATCAGGTAGAATTTCAGAAGCTCCTTTATCACTTAAAAAAAATAAATCGGGCAACTTAAAACAAGTTTGGTAACTTAACATTTTTGCCTAAATTTTCTGTGAAGCTTGAACACCCTAAATAAATAGGAAACCTGATAAGCAAGTGGTAGCATTAGATTATGAAATGAAAATGCCATTTTGCAGACAGATCCCTCAGTCTACCAAAAGATATTAAATAAATATTTATATCTACAAGCCATGGTGAACTTATTTCTATACATTCTTGTAGTCTCCATAGTGTGTAACTAAGCTACATGGATGGAAATTCACAGCTAATATAGGTTACATAGATCATGTGCTACCTCTCAATGTTTTTTGAGGAATCAGGAGAGAGAGGGATCAGGGAAAACAGGTTTTAGGTTTCTCTTCCAAATTATTGCCTATTTAGTTTCTAAATTCACTCTTAAAAATATAGAGATACATCAGTCACAGTTACTGCTAGGGTGCTAGACTCTTCCTCAGTCCTTGCTAGACTTCCTCAATCTTAGACATCCCAAAGAAGAAAATAAAAAGTGATCAGTGACATGATTAAACAAAAAGCAAGTAGACTATATGTATTGGGAAAAAATTGCCTCTCTAGGTACATAAAACTCCACTAAACAGAAGGTTGTTAATTAAGCTTTTAAGTGACTTTTTATTAATTGCTTTTTTCCTTCTTCATCAACCACTAATGTGTTAAAGAAAAATGTTACTGAACTATCTTGTAACCAATTAAAAGATATCAATACCTGTTCATTATATTACCAATAAAAATCAGGTTCATCATTGCAGTGATGCTGCAAAGTAATATTAAAATACCCATTTTGCAAGACTATGGAACTACAATATTTATGAGGAAGAAACAACATGAATTTACAGAGCAAACAGATTATAGGCAGTCACACAACACACCTCTTCTTCACTTTGAATTGTAGCTTATGTCACATTCAAGCACTTATTAAGTATGTGAGCCCTAATCTGCATGCCCACTAAATAAACATACTGCCTGAGATGAAATTACTTGAGGCAGAATAAATATCTCCACTGAAATCAAACAGGCTCTGATGCAACATGTTCAGATGCCACATGTCTTGTATGACCAACATTCATGTACAAATATATTCTTCTGTTCAGTATAAATAAGTCTGTCAGGCATCCCCCAGATGCTCAGCAGAATGCTAACTCCTGTGTCACAGAGCACAAAACATCCCTGAGAATCCATGTTTCCCAGTTTGTACTGCTTCTTCAAGGGCACTCCACTATTAATACTTCATTGGAGGTCTGCACATCTGGTTCTGTGATGATGTTGGGGTGTTCCAGATTTGGTACACCACAATACTTGGATTTCCAAGTGTCTTGTTATGAAACTGCTTTAGCACTATAATAGGACTTCCAGGCTACACCACCTGTTATTATGCATTCGATTTCTAACAGATGCTACTGATGGATGTCCTTCCAAATACTGTCCATAATGCACCAAAATCAGTAACAGGTCCTATAGGTTTACAGAGAGAACATATTTGGGACTAGTGTTGGGAGTCACTCATTATGCATCTTTTAACATTACCATTATACCGACAAAAGTAAACAGCTCGGGTCCTGTGTTATTGTACTGTTAATAAACTTAATATTTGTTACACTTGACAAGTTAAGAAGAGCTTTTCCCCAGCACGCTCGTAGGGGCGATGAAATTAAAACCTGCATTCAAATATTCTGCAAATTTTAGCGCAATGTTGCAAAACAAATCACTGTAACAAAAAAAGAAAACTGCTGTCTTACCTTGAAGAGAGAAGTAAAAGGTCTCAACAGAGAAAAATTTGGTTGGTTGGTTGTTTTTTTCTCTTGCCCTTTAGTAAGGAAGATTTATTTAGTTGAATTACACCTAACTGCACATGCAAAAAATAATCTGGCTATTTTATCCTGGCCTTCATTCTTCTTGGAGAATTTTTGCTGTCTTCCATTTAGTTCCACTAGATGACCAGGGCCCTCTGAATTTAGCAGGACTGAACTCATACAGCTAGAAAACATGAATTGTCATAACAGAGCAAAATGGAGACTCCAATACAAATCTGTATCAAAACATGAAGGCTCTCACAAAGAATCTTAGATGATAAGACTTGGCTTTTTATTTGTTTATTCAGGCTATGAGGTCATTCTGCAAGTGTCAGATTGACAGATAAATAAATAGCATCTGATACACTTTCAATGCAAAAAGAATTAAAACTTCCTGATTTTTTTTTCACTTTCAATCAAATTTTTTTATTGGTGGTGCCATAATTGCAGTGTTCCTCAAAAAGAACTTTCATCCTATACAGCTGTCTTTATCACTAGTTTGAGCTTCAAATGCTAGATGTTAAAAATTTCCCAAAGAAGTTTACATCATCAGCACTTAAACTGAGGAGATGCTTGTCTTTCCTCTTGCTTCCAAGTAACTTTCTTCCTCCACAAATCCCCCCATCAGAATCAGAGGGACTGTAGCCCTGAAAAAAAATCTAGTTCGTTTTTGAAATGAAGAAGTTTCTGGTGAGAATTAGTGTTAAGTGCAAATTAACAAAGACCAGAATTAACATAACAGACATATGGATGAATATGATCTATTCCCAATGGCACAGAGTCCACTGGATATCCATAAAGGAAAGTCCCCCTTCATAAACCCATTAGTGTCCTCTGAAGGAATGAAAAGCAGATGAATAAAAACCAGTTGCTTAGAAATAAACTAAGCAGTGCAATGATGTATAAGCCAGGAGGCAAAGCCCTTGTTTCATACAAGTCAGGAAACACACAAAATGGAGGAGTAGCCAGTTCTTGCAAGGCAGGGAAGAATGGCAAATATGGAATCTGTGCTGTTCCTCATATTTATAAACAACCTAAAAAAATATACAGTAAGAGCTAACTGAATGCGTTAATGATAATAAATTATTTGGAGTACCAAAAAAGAGGACCAATTTTAAAGAAGGCTTCAGAGAATACATGACACCATATAAACAGCATGTGAATTTCACTGTAGATTATCTTACAGTGATACATAGAATAAAAATGCAATCTCATAAATTAATTGATGGTAAGCTTTTAATTACTGTTATCAGCCCAGACCACAAGAATCTTGCAGTTAAAATGTTTATTCAGTGACAGGACTGTCTTTTCTGTATTTCTTTGTACGCGTTTTTGAATTGTGCTTATGGGTGATATAATTCACCTGCAGCTTGAAAAATATGAAATTCTGATTCTCTCATCTGCAGAAGGATATTTAAAAAGTTCAGAGATGGGCAGTAAGAATTACTACAGATACAGGATGAAGACCAGATCAGCAAAGCAGAACTGGTCAATTTAGAAAGGAGGTAATTGAAGGCAAATAGCTGTCAACAGAACAAGCACTGTCACAAGGCAGTTGGGTTCCAATCCAAGCACTAGGAGGCATAAGATATAACCAATACAAGAAATGTTCTTAACAAACAAAAAGACAAATGTCTTCCCACAAGTGGAAATAGATTTGGGGAAGCTGTTGACAAAGAATGTTTTAGGTGCTAGAGTTTTTCTTAGATTCTGAGAGAGGTTTGACAAGTTTATAGAAATAGAAATCTACTGGATGGTAGTAATTAGAACTTTCTCTTGGCATTGGAAAACACTTAGAAAGATATTAGGGCAGAATATGTCATATATAGTTCCCCTATTCCTTAGCAACATCCCGTGGCAGTCATTGGAGGCAAGAAATAGATCTTGCCATTGCAGTTTTCCCTAAACACAAACAGTGTAGCAGTTTCAGTGTGTTTCCAACAGTGACAGTTGTGTCTTCGGATATTCAGTCAGTCTGGAAGAGGCCTCCATACCCGCTGCTGTTGTGATAGAGGCAATAGTGATATTTTCCCAAACTCATAACCCCTTTTGCATACAAGATGAATTTAACAGATCTCCATCCAATTCACTCAGTAACCTACCATAATTCTGTTATTTTGTACTAGAATGCATCTATCCCTAGAAGTTGGAAGGTTCATGGATCACCAATAAATAACACTAAGAAGTCCATGCATTCCCTGCATCGTCTGCATTTTCTCAGCTTTCTAACAGGTTGTAAATTTTGGATTTGCATGTGTGTGTGCATTACTTAAATCCGTAGGGTAAAAATTAATGTAATTAATTATTGCAATTACTGTAATGAATGTAAAGAGGAGCACCTCTTCAAAGACTAAGTACTCAATTTGGGAAACATTTTTCTCAGTACATAAAAACCCCTCACTTTCTAAAAAATATATTCTGGTTATAAGTTTTTTCCTTCCCTACTGTTTACTTTTAGCTTGTTTGATATATTCAAACAAATAGTTTGGACCTAATAAGTATTATAAAAAATGTAATGATATGATGGTAGTCATTATAGTTGTGTGCTTCATTAGCACTAATTTTGAGATATTTTCCTTTAATGACTTTTGCATTATACCAGGAAATGCATAATGTTATTAATTCAGTTTCCTCCCTCAAAAAGGTATTTGTTAAAAGACTGCTTTTTAAAAAGAAGCAATTTTATATGAATACTGATGATTATTAAATCTGAAACAAAGACAGTTTGTTCCCAAAGCCTGTAAGGAAGAAAAAAAAAGAAAAAATAAAGAAGCATATTCTATAAAATAATATTGCATGAAATATTCTTAAAATTAGTTCCAGTATTCAATACTAGGCACTAGGATTGAACAAGAAAATGTGTTCCATTTGCTTATATTAGGCTTGACAAATAGATGAGGCTGTGAACTGTTTGAATGTAAACAGCTTCCTTTCTCTGGATTTTTGGACTGCTCTTCTGCATGTCTGTACCTGAGAACAGTACATCAGAAAGCAGCTTTACATTTGACAATGCAGATGTTGAGTATTTTCAGATCAGGATACAATTACTTAGAAATCATGCAAGAATCTGGTACCTATCAGCAAAGAAGTCAGGAAGAGAATTTTGGTTTAGGACTGTGACTAGAAAATTAGACCTTTTCTCACATCACTATTTTATAGGGTATTTTCATTTAACAAAATACCTCAAATAACAAATATTTAAATATCTGACATACTGGGCTTCCATACTTCTAGACTAAAAAGTAGTTTACACAGTCTTTTTAAAATATTTTTTTTAAAAAAAATGAATAGAGAACATGAACCATTCTGACATAAATTGAAAGACCATACTTCAGTAGTTCATGGTTTGCATCCCAATGTGACATAAGCGCAACCATTGGGGTTCTGAGAGAAAGAGTGAATAAGAAAAAATAAGACTACAATACGCTAGAAAAACTGCCTGTGAAATATCTATTTCTTATTATGGCTGGAAAATGCAGCCAGTTGATTTAGAATATGCAAAAATTAAGAATGATTACTCTACCTAAAAAGTAGAGTCAGTGGAAATAGCAGAAGACATCTGGAACATTTCATTCTTTGTTCAATAGTTATTTTCAACCTAATATATAAAGACACTGTCAAAGATTTTGATCCAAAATATGACTTATTTTTGTTCTGCTTCCAATGAAATAGATGCCTGTTTTCTTTTTTTTTTTCTTGTTTTACACTCATGCTTCTCATTATGTGGTAGCCTTGATCTATGTGTGTCATCTGGTGTACATGCTCAGCGATATAGATGAGGAACTCCAACTGTAATTTACCATGGTTAGTCATAATGCAGAACACACCAACTTGAAATAACTTCCATTTGGCTATGCACATTCTTGAGCAGCTAAAGCATTTTGAAATGGCTATCAGAAATGCTGATTCCATTCCTCCAGGACAATGACTTCCGTTATCTATGTAATGTTTTGGATTATATTTTATGTTCTTCTGTATGTTGAATTTGATGTACTGTTATGACATTTTTTGCTTTGTTTTTGTAAGAGTTAGGGTATTTCTTCATCTTGTTCTAATTCTTGGTTATACATTTATTGGTCTTGCAGAACATGAAAATGTTATCTAAGAGCTTGCACAGATCTGAACCGTTAAGAGATAAGCCACACTAAAACATGGAATGCTCCTTCTGTAGTTCAGCAGCACTTTAAAATGTTAACTAACAACATTTTTATGTAGTTTACAAGGCGTTAAAATGTTCTATTTTTCTCAGTCTTGTACGTATTCTCTTTTTTCCTCAGTCTTGTCAGCTGGTTCATTTTTTTCTGGTTTTTTTTTTTTTTTTAATAGTGTAATCTCACAAGACAAAAGGAATGTGGTCTGCCAAGTGGGATGCAACGCTTTCACCTTTGAAACCTGTTGCAAAGCAGCTTAATTCAGACATCTACTGCTCAACATCCCATTGCTTACTGATAAAGTTAAAATACCACTTCTTAGTCTGTTTGGCTGTCTTATAGACTGTGAAGGTGGAAGAATGGAACATGTTAATCAAAAGAACATCTCCGAAGCATATGAGACAAATACTGCTATAAACATAAAGACCTTTAGCCTATTTTTCTTCTGATTAGCAAATAAACAGTGAAGCTGATTTATTATCAGACATTGGACCTGGGAGGATGAAAGCAAGAAAACTTCAGTACCTTACTTCAGGGCAAACATTAAAGTCACTTCAAGAGAAAAGAAGAAATGAGAAAGACTGAATGGCCCTGATATCATAAGCATACGTGCCTGTAAATCAGACCAGCCTAGACTTTTAATTGTAAGGTCACCAGTCTCATTCATCAGTAGCTACTCAGAAAGACTGGAGTTGTCAACGTGATGCCAACATGAGGGTTTAGTGATAATTCAACTCTTTAGTATCAAAATGGTGACAGAAGAGGGACAGTTAATAGTGGGGGTTTTTCTTCACTTTGCTATGACTTTACTAGGCAAGATGTAAATCAAATGGAATATCTTCAATATATTTAGAAAGAAGAGGTGACTGTTCGTCCTCTAGTTCTCCTGAAATTTCTCCACCCTGTATGTCTGCACATGCCTCCCCGGGCCAAGCGAGGGGGGCGGCGGGCGCCGTGCAGCCGAGAGGCGGGACAGGCAGGAGCCTCTTCTGCTGAGCGCAAAGGGCGAGGACACCCCTGGCGTGTAGGGGGCCCGGCGTCCGTGCGAGGGGTGGTGTAGCCGGGAGGGGCTGCCCGCCGCGACGCATCCCCGGGCGGCACAGCCTGCGGGTTTCGGGTCACTTTCGGACACATCGAAAGGTCTTATTCAGATACTGCCCCTTGAGCGTCGATCGCAGCTCGCCTGGGGTGACTGAATGTCAGTTGTTAGATGATGGGCTGTATCGAGGTCCTAGCGGGATGCGCAGGAAGTTGGCACGATGCCTTCACCTGTTTATTCAAGGAGCAGCTAGTTATCCATCTGCATTGGCCAGAGATTGCTCATGGTTAGAGCAAGTGGCAGCAAAGAGGTGGCCCGTTTTCAGCAGTTTTTACATATGGAAAGAGATAATACACCTCAGCAGTGGAGCAGAAGGTGCTATACAGATACAAGTTACATCACACAGAGTTTTTAGCAGTTTCTTGGTTGTTGTCTCAAAACAATTTATGCTGATGAACTTCAGTTATTAATTAGGGCCTATTTTGTAATCCTTTGCAGAGGCTCTGAAACCTCCAGACTATACACTGGAACACATGACTGGTTTTTAGTAGAAAAGTGGGTTGGTAACCATCACTGCAGTCAAGTGCAAAGAGCACTTTTGCAGTCTGCTGATTTAGGTGATGAACTGCAGCCCTATTAGCTAATGCTTTTCATGCTGGATATCTACTCTGATAGTGATAAAATTTCAGTCTAAAAGGAAGATCTGCATCCTTTTGCATGCTACACACACGTCAGAACTGTTTATGTGGTATTTTCCTTTTATTCACATATGTTTATTGAGGTACTGAAGTCATCTTTAGTATGTATTTGCTTTGGAGAGCATTTCATTAAAAGGAAATTTTACTAGTAAAGAGTGACAACTGTAGATTGGTCTCTACTGTATCTGGCATTTTTGACAGGTTGTTGAATTCACTGGAGTCCTTATATACTTGTGGAAACAAAATGGTGGTACAACATTAAAAGGGCATCTAAACAAAGGAGAGTCAGAATATGAAAAAAAATAAAATAAATTGTACTCAACTATCAGAGAATGGCTTCTTTGGTTTTTTTACAGATTGTCAGAACAAATGGAATTATTGTTAAACGTAATTGAGTAAAAGTCAGTAGAAAACATACCTCAGTATAATAAGAGACAGCAGAAAGCTATAAAACCCCCTGTAAATTTCATTTTTTCAAGACTGCTGACATGGTCATTCAGCGTCCATTTTTAAGCATATCTCATCCAAAATTATAATCGTATGCATCTGGATTTTTCCAAAATGCAGTCTGACAGAGAGAATTCAATTTTCAGTTGTAGTTTCTGAGTTGTTTTTTTTTCTTTCTTCTATTTACACTATTTCCACCATACTCAAATATAATTCCTATTAAAGATTCCAGTAAAACAATTTTCTTTTGTGGATTTTTCTTAAGAATCTTATTTTCCAGAATTGGGCTAATATGGTTGAACCTTTTTCAATTGGGGTTTAGAGTGACTGAACTAATTGCTTGATTTATCTCTTTTAGCTTTGTGATTTCCTATTACATGAAACAAATGTAGTTGCTTCTTTGCACACAACAATTTTATGGAACAGTTTGTTACAGAGCTGTCATCTCTGAATTGCAGAGCAAGAGAAAGTGTTCAAGTATATGTCTTTTGATCATGATAGAAACAACTCAGAGGAGAGTGTAAGCATTTTTTCCAATTTCCACCAAGCAATAGTTAAAAAGAAAACTAAAATGTTAAAATATTTTCTCTGGAACTAAATAATGGACTGAGCATTAGCACTTTCTTTCTGTATTTGTGTATTCTTTGTTACAATCTCAAGCTCATGCCATTCCTCTGAAGACAGGAAGGGCCAACAATTGCCAGAAAGGTACTCCTTCCAGAAAAGAGCTGCCTAGTGTAGAAGTTTGCTGTTGTCATTTGCTGAAGGTAACTGGATCTGGGTCACTGTTTGTAGCTACTTTTAATTTTTCTAGCCATGTTTTAGGAACAGATTTCAGTTTTAGTAGCACTTATGGCTGTGGAGAGTTCTTTAGTTCAGAACTCAAAAAGCTATGGATTCTCTTTTTTGTGAAATATTGAATTCTGTATGGTTTCTGCATATTCTTATAAGAGTTGATCTGAATTATTTGAAATGTCAGATTTCTCACATAGCTGCACTTTGGCAAAATACAAAAAGATCTGTAGTTTGGTTAACCTGTTTTTAGTGTTTATTAGTGCATATGGGCATTAATGGTGGGAGTTTGTAGAAAATCCTAGATCTCTAGATGCATTCTCTTTTATTTGCCAGGACATAGATCATTTCAAAGGTGGCTGAGGCCATAGAAGGGAGAGAAAATTAGAAATTGGGAAATAATTTGCCAAGAACTTCAATGAGAACATTTTTTTCCTCAGTATTTCATATTCTGTTGTCAGTTCCATTGGTTATGTCCAGACAAGATAGATTTGTAACAGACTCCTCCAAACACAATGGAGAAGGCAACAGCAAGCAAAACAGCTGCTTACAGATACTGAAGAAGTTAGAAAATTATGATGAGAAGAGCCCAATCAAAGCTATTAGATACAGGAGCTTGCATGGCAATTCAGCTCCTATCACTCAGCAAAATTATTAGATATGTCAGTCTCGGTTCACACTGGAAGCAGTGGAGTACAAGACCCTGCTGAGTCCACAGAGAAACTTGTGTACACCTGTTTGTTAACTGATCAAGCTGCATCTGGAGTTTGTAGTCCTCTTTCTGTTACTACCTTCTTTTGAAAGCATTCCCTTGCTGATTAGATACTTATTAATCTCCAGCTCTGAGACACTCGTGGCTTGTTTATACTCACTTGTTAATGTCCAGTGCCTGCTTCAGTACAGTCAGTATAATATTTCAGTCTAAATAGTTCTCATTGCATGCTGTCCAGATTGCTATCTAGAGAAACAAGGTCATGTTTTGCTTACCGGTTTTTGGGCTCTTTGTTTCATTTGTTTGTTGGCTTTTTTTTTAATATTTCTGTCATAAGATAAACTCTTCCTTCTTGTAATCTTCCTAATAACTTTTCTGTGTATTTTTCAGTTTGAACACAGCTTTCATAAACACATTTGACCAGAATTGTCACTACTGCTGTCTCACTAGGGCCCTAGACAGTGGCTTTAGTGTTTCACTTTGTCTCTTGGCCTGATTCAGCTGCTCTGGCAGATGAAAAGTTGCACAATTTTTCCTGGTCTCATGCCCCTGAGTGCTGTACTAAATACAGCAAATGGCAGAAGGCTTTAGCCATCTCGTTTTCATTCTTTCATACCCCCTGGTAAATCCAAATTAATTTGTCCTGGAGTACCTGGCCTGACATAGCTTTTACTTTTTTTTTCAGAGCTGAACTATTTTGGTTGCCAGTTAACATTCTGTCTTAGACTAACTCACTTAAGGCTATATCTCTGGTTTTGCCACTATTTGGAGAAGGAGATTTTCATGTACTCTCTAGAGCAGAAATTAGAAATATACTTCTTAAGCTACCCTTTTCATGGAGAAAATAAATTTCTGGAACTTTCACTGACCTGAAATTCCACTGTCCTGGGCAGCTGCTAGCAGTGTGGCCACATTCACTATAGTTCTGTTATTATGAAGCAAGTAGAGCTTCTTTGAGGTGTTTTAGAACTCACCTTTCAGTGTCTTCTTGATATATCCTAACTTGACTTTTCAGTGTGCTGCTTAAAAAACTTTTCATTTTTAACTATAGAAATGTTTCAGACTGGGTAGTGATACGTTTACAAATATACAAGATTCTAACCTCTTAATACCTTGAAGCAAATAAGCTTCTCCTGATGCCGCCAAGTACACTAATTTACAAGCTGTGCCCTACAGATGGCTAGCAATCAGTAAATTCCAAATAAGTGGCTGGTGCATTGTCCACTGAACTTTGTTAAGCCTTATTAATTGGTCGGTTGAAAAATAGATGGTAAGGATTTGTGAGAACTGGCTGTGGTCTGGATCTCTGGATACTGATGTATCCTTTGAGGTCACACCAAAAATACAAATTGGCCAAGATGTAGAAAATAAGAAAATAAAAGTCATAGGATGCCTCTGAAAGAGTTAAGAGTAAAATCCAATCTCTATATTAATTAGTCTGATATTTTACTAGAAAATAACTAGTTTTTTCATTACTAGGTTTTATTGTCACAGTGTACATATACATAAGGATTTTGATAACATTTTAACTACTTTGGTGATGTAATTTGATCTACACATGAAAGACAACTAATGTGCAGTTAATATCATTCACTTGCACATCCTATATACACTTTGGTAAGTTACAGTCATTGAATTTTTCCATCTTATTCCATTGTTTCAATATCCATTGATTATGTTCGACTAATTGTATTTTACAAAGGCAAAAAGATCACCTTGCAAAAGACTGTGTGTACAGGGAACTCTGTTTTTATTGAAATATTAAGTAAAGTTTGTTTCCTTTTAGAAAGCCATAGAAATGTGTATTTTTCTACGCTGTATCTAGAAAAGGTGTGTTGCTTTTTCCATTACAACCAAATTATTCTAAAATAAACTGCCATGTATATATATATAAACACTGGTCAGTGTCATTTCACTCTAATCTGATTCAAAGGATCTATTAAATAGAACCTCAGTTACCCCTCCTTCAGGGCTGGGTTTTAACACTGTATAAAGAAAAGCAACTGAAAATTAGCTAGTCAGTGTCTATTTATCCTTACTGTAGATAGAAACAAGCATTTTCCCTGGGGTTGCTATCAGTCTTTTCCTTTAAGACGTGCCTGTTTTTTTAAAAAAATGGTTTTGTGAAAGGCATAAATGAATGAATCTCAGTATTTTCAGTCTTGGGTTTTCTTGTCTTTTGCATCGTATTTTCCAGGGGCAATTCATCCCACCTTAAGCTTGCAGAATGAGGTGCAAATAAGTGCAAACTGAAATCATGTGCAGGTGAGCGAGGTCTCAACATGCTGCTCTGCTACAGTAAGAAAGCTGCTCAAAATAATTCTGTCAAAGAATGAAGCCCTCTAAGGCATGCAGAGTAACATGGCCAAATGTTTTGTTATAATTATGAAGGTGGCTGGTAAACATGTAGTTTTGCAGACATTTGTTCTCAGACCTGCTGGTAAACATGTAGTTTTTCAGACATTTGTTCTCAGACCTGCTGTGTTTTCACCTGTTCTTTTGGGATCAAGGAAACAGCTGAACATAAGATTTGAAAAATATCTGGGTCTGATACAGAAAACTCTGCTTAATGATTAAATTTGCCTATGCCGATAAATAATCCTTGTTTAAAGAATTTAGAGACATGCTGTAAGCAGGGAAACTGCTTGCACACCTATCCTTTTTTGTCCTTGCACCATATTCATGCTGGCAACATACCTCCTCCCACGTAGAGAGAGGGACCCCCTGACTATAGTTTTTCTGTTCATTGTCTTGAGGTCAGATTTCCCAGTGCACTAAAGTCTGTCCTAAGTGCTCTAGAAGGTGGCTTCAGGCTCCCTTTGCTGTTAACACTCTGATGCACGTAGGGATCTGAAAAGGGACTCAATCTACCAAAAAAACCCCCCAAAACCACACACAACAAATCCAACCCCCCAAACCCCCACAAAACCCAAACAAACAAACACACACCCTGCAAGAAAACCCCAAACCCAAACACGTGTGTTTTCAATTTTTTAATGAAAATAATCCTGAGCATTTTGTCTTCAGTTTTACTAAATAAGGACCAAATTGTACTGAAGAGGGAACTCAATGTGTTTTGTTGAAAGTGATGCTTGTTTAATATATCCATTTAATATTTAAGAAAAGGACTTTGTCAAAATAAAGGTAAGAGTTTTGCTTTATTGGAAACAGAATATCATAACATTAGAGAGGTTTATTTGGTTCTCATCCATGTTTAATTAGAGGTCGAAACATGGTGTTCCCAGTGATTGTTTCCAGCATTGTTTCTAAAGGAGCAACATAACATCCACGCTATCTTCTTCTTATTTCTTTTACAAATGTCTCCAGCAGTAGGAACAAATACTGTTGGGAGTGAACTGACATGTTAATACATCCAGCAGTGGACTACAGTGCCTTCCATATTTACTTTAAGTCAACAGTTTGCATTTAAGAAGGAGAAGCACTGCAGGCTTATTCACAAGGTTGGAGCGCACCAAGCCTCTGGATTTCCCTTAAAGTCAGCAGAAAAATAGACTCCTCTAGAGTATCATTTAGAATGGGAGCCTAATGTGAACTGTGCTTGGAAGTATCTCTTTCTTTGCTTGCTACAGAATGAGTGAGTTTAGGAACTAATTGCAAAGTCTTAGCACCTATACCGAGTTTGATGTTCACACAAGTGTAGGCATTGGTACTTTTCTAAAACTCATTTGGGTTTTGGACACGAGAAAGGATCACTATCAGTAGTGTAGGGAGAATGGCTTTCTAGGCTAAAGTTAGTCTCTCCAAACAGTTTGAAATACTAACAGTACCTGATTAATCCTCCTGGAGAAAGTAGTCCTGTCCTATGCCTTTCCCATGTCTTTTCTGTCCTGTAATAAGCAGACACACTCCTGCTCTGGAAATAGTGTCTGCAATTCTTTGTTCAACATGCTTGTAATTGTGTTTATGATACTGTAAGTAATGAATCTGCAAGTTCAGGGTACAGGTGTTGTTTTTTTTATTTTTATTGCATTTTTTAAGAAATTTTGAGGAAACTATTGCGTGAAGAGTGCACATTATCATAGTAATTTAGAGAAGCTCTGGAATTTCTCTGTGAGTAAAGTCTGTGTTTAAAACTATCCCTGAGAATCACATTTTTACTCAGGAAGTCTACACAAGGTACAAGGTTTGGCAGGACTATTATTAGACTCCAGGTCTCTCAATTTGTCTGCTCACTGAATCATAGTGTTTCTAAAGTGTTAGGGATTAAAGGCATGAATTGTAAGCCACATAAGACTGAGAGCAGCAAATGGAATGAAAGCTAGAACCTCTTTCTGGAAATCTTAAGCAAGCTGAAGAAGCTACATGGAAAGCTTCCTAGGAGATAAAATCAAGAAAGAACATGAAGCTCCTTTCTACAGGTGGGCAACTACTGGCTTCAGCTGCTGTGTAATAGAGGAGCCAAAAGGGCAATGGAACAGGCTGCTGGGGCAAGGGCACAGGTTACACATCAGCATCTGCATCCACTGCAGTCTTTGAAGGACTTCGTTGCCTTGTTGTTGCAAACTGTTGTCCTTTTTACTGCTGTGATTAGACTGGTTTGATTTTCTTTTTCTCATGTTTGAAGCAAAATATCCCCAAATAGTAACACAATAATGGAGAGTAGTGAGGATTTCTGTCTTCTCTATAGCAATCAGAAAGCTGAAAGATTAGTAACATGTATGTTTGGTATTAATTAGGGGTTTGTACTAAACCTTCTTTGTTGAATGGCTGTCAAAGAAGTGATTAAATATTGAGGCCAATGCAAATACTCAGGTTGCAAGCATGTAGGTACTCAAGATTACATTAAATGAAGAAATTAATTCTGAAATCAAACACTCTCTACTGTATTATTTACGAAATATAAATCTTACACTAAATTTTCTTTTAAAAACTTGCTACTTCCATTATCTTCTTCAGGACTTTTGTCTCCATTCCTATATGCCTCTTCAGTACCCAAGGAAGCTGCCATACTGTTATTTGTGTTATGAAACATCAAAATTAGCTCAGAAAATTTTTGCAGTAATTAAAATTCTGCTGAGAAGGTGGATCAGTGTACAGCCCTCGTCCTGATTCCAGCTGTTCTTTCTGATTGCCCAAATGCACTCTGAGATGGCTGACTTAGAAAGCTTTTACGTGAGCTGCTTTTCTGTAAACCTTTGTGTTAGGATATGGTGTCTGTCTTTCGGTCTCAAATCAGTGTGCACAAGTGTTGTCCTTAGAATAACATTCAAAAAACTTAAGGTCTGCCACAGACTCTCAAAATATTTGAGATTTTTTCTTAAAAACAGGTGAAACACTGTAAGTTTTTTATTTTTTCCATTGTTTTTTGAGCATCCCAGGTAGAATTTTGGACAAGTTTTCAAGTTAATCTCTGCAGTTTTCCTTAAAGTCTAAGTGTCTATTGGAATCCCTCATCTTTTAAGTCGCTTGAGGAAAACAGGTTGCTATTTAACTGTTTTCAATAATTTGTGCTTATTCAGGTGTTTTATATGGATTAAAACTGTATTTTAAGGATTCAATTTTGAAAACATTGACAATGCCATCCAGAGGGACCTGGACAGGCTTGTGGACAATGAAAACCTCATGAAGTTCAACAAAGTGAGGTGCAAAGTCCTACACCTGGGTCATGGCAAACTCAGACACACCTACAGTTTGGGTGGAGAAGTGATTGAGAGCAGACCTGTGGAGAAGGATTTGGGGATGATTATTCATGAAAAACTCAACATGAGCCGGCAGTGTGTGCTCCCAGCCCAGAGAGCCAATGAAATTCTGTGCTGCATCAAAAACAGTGTGGCCAGCAGGTCAAGGGAGCTGATGCTTCCCTCCTCTTCCTCTTTCATGAGACCCTACCTGGAGTGCTGCTTACAGTTCTGGTGTCCCTAGCACAGGAAGGACGTGGAACTGTTGGAGCAAGGCCAGAGGAGGGCCATGAAGTTTATAAGAGAAATGCAGCACCACCCCTATAAAAAAAAGCCCTGAGAAAGTTAGGTCTGTTAAGCCTGGAGAGGAGAAGGTTGCATAGAGACCTCATGACAACTTCCAGTATCTGAAGGCCTACAGGTAAGCTGGAGAGGGACTCTTCCAAACTATAGAATATACCAGTATCAGAAAAAAATCAAGACCTTATTTCAGAGTTATATAACCAAATTACTATTTAATGGTATAATAAGTAAAAGCTTGTAAAGGCAAAATGCTTTGAGTAATTTTATAGGCATGGCAAAAGACAGCAACATATTTACAGTAAAATAAATGGTTCAAGAATTTTAGTAGGTGTAAAGCTTTTTAAGTTTTTGCTTAGAAATATACCTACGTCATAATGTAGCATTGATCTCTTATTTCCTTCTTGTACAAGTGAAGTATCTTCTTCTTTATTTTCACCATCTGTTTCCTTCAGCATGTTTTCTGAAGGCAGATCTTTTTAATCTGTTGTCGTAAGGGAGAACCCCCCTCCAAAGCAGGACTCCGAGCCAAGTTAATGTGGGATAAGATAAAAAGGTAGATTCTTTAAT
>JAOXXN010000395.1:79203697-79215584 GCA_026770055.1 Myrmophylax atrothorax
TGACGTCCCTTGGGACTGTCTCCAGCACCCAGTACTAACCGGGGCTGACCCTGTTGAGCATCTGAGATCTGACGGGATCGGATGTCAGGGAGGCATTGAACTGCCATGGGGAGGGTCTCTGCAGAGACTTGAACTCATGACCCATGGTGTAATGGAGAGCACTCAGGACTCTGAATCCCAAAAATAACAATTAGATTTTTATAATTTCTCATTTTCCAAAACTAACTTTCAGAACTGAGAGTTATTATTATATTATTTGTAGCTGAAAGGAATCTTTATCTCAGAATGGGCAAATTTCAATACTTTATCAATTGAAGTGCTCGGGAGCATTTAGCAAAGAGCAATTTGTGATTTGTCATTTGTTCAGTATTATTAGGAAACAGCGAGAAGTTTTATCAATAAAAAGGCCATTGAATAAGAGTCTAAAGCTTCATAAATTGGTTAAAAAGAAATCAGCTCTGATTTTTAGTGGATCAAATTCCCACTTCATTAATTGCTAATTGTCTTGACAATAAAAATATCAGTTAAAATAACAAGGAATGAATTACAGTAACTGCTTAAATGTCTGTCCAGATAAGCATGAAAAAAACATAAGTAACTTACCATGAAAATTAATGTAAAAATCCATTCAAAATCCATTAAAGTAAGTATTAAGTTAGAACTCATTTTCCTCATGTCAAAGAAAATTCTAAACTATGGAAAATGCCTACAACTGGAAAAAAAAAGTATTTCTGCTAACAACACAGTAAAAAACATTGTGATAATCATCCTAGCAGTTTTGAATATTTCAGCTAATTTTCTACTGTCATGGTAATAAATACGTAATTGTGTGGAAGAAAAGATAACAAGTAGAAATTAATCATACTGGCATTTTCTAACATCTAAAGCAGTCATGAAACTTTACAGCACAGTTGAGTCTGATGCTTTTGTGAAATGCCATTTCCACTCCCTATTTAAAATGAAAATCTATATTAATGCCACATTTGGAGTGAGGATTTACACAGTAACAACTTCAGCACATCTAATGTTATGTTCACTTAATAATGCTTATCTTATACACTAACCCAAAGTGGTAATACATAGTTGTTTTGAATTGTTAGGCGACACCTTTGCAAATTCATCTGAAAGGTTCTTGATTCTTCACTGTTCAACAAAGATACCAAGAGCTTGGAGAAATGATAAACCATCACTGAAGTCATCATTTGAAGTTGCTGCTGAAACTAACACGCATTTTCTAGTCTGGCAAGATTTCTAGTCCTGTGTAGTGTGAGGACTTTCATGATAAATTCAGAGTGAAAAAATTCTCTCCTCTCCTTGACTGTGACTTCAATGTGTTTTCTTAAAAAAAAAAAAAATTCTTTAAAATCTCCTAGGCCTCCATTTAAAAGATCATTGAATGTGTTGTGGTTTATGGCTCCTGTTTGAGATACCCTATAAGGGAGTAAAATTTTGGACAAAACTTGTCTAGAAAACAGGTCTTAAAACAGTCTTTAAGCTTTATAGCTTGTCTAGAAATTCAGTACAAATGCTATCTCTTTCATTTCAGCTCTCATTTTCTTTCTACAAACAAAGCCATGTCTTTAGCACAGAGAACATCAGCCTATGAGTCGCATGTTTTGATGTCTTTGACATTATGACTCAGATTTTCAGATTGTCAGCCTTGCAGACTCATGAATAAAATGTAGTTGCAGCATGTGGAATTCCAGAAGAAAGGTTTCGAATTTTGTTTGCTTGCCACTTTAATTCTTACACATACATAATCACTAGCTCCAGAAAAGTTTTTTGGTTTGTTTTTTTCTTGCTCAACTCTCTGATTACATTCTGTACAGAGCCCAGCATTTCCTATTTCAACATCTTTCCTGGGCATTACTTACAGTCACAAATTGAAAAATACAAAGTATCAGACATTGTTTGTAATTGGAAAGTATTAATAATTCCTTTTTTCTCTTCATTTAAGAATGTGTCTTTATTTCACAGCGTTGCTCTCTTTCTAAGTATGCCCTACAGTCAGATTTCAATTCTAAGCTTAAATACAGAAATAGAAATAAAAAGAGTGTAATTTGTTTCTTTCTTCAGTGTCATGCAGTCCAATATTCCACTAGAAGGCTGACAATCACCAACACAATCAGGTAAGTCGTATAAACCTCCAAAGACACAAGTGTTGCTCCCACTCTGAAACATGACCAGTTTGAGTTGTATTACGCTTCTTGTGAAATGGTGTAGAGGAGATTAGACATATTGCAGCAAGTTTCAGGGCTAGAAGACCCAGACAGGTCAAAGACCAGCCAGCTTGTCTGCTGCCAGTTATGACTTGTACAAAAAGTGCTTTCTAAGGCTGTCACTGTCATCTAAAATGGAGGGCAAGGGAGATTTGCCATGCTATGTTGTAAAGAAGACATGAAACTGCAGGAATATGGAAGGAGCAAGTGTTTTGAAAGAATTTTTAATCTCCTTTTCTCTACTAAATTCTCTTTTCATTTCACTACAGTCAAATAGGTGAGGCATTTGCATTTGCAGTGCTACAAACACTGCTGTACTACTGATACGGCAAGGAACTGTTTCAGTGCAGGTGATAAAGACTTTTTGTTGTTTTTTGTCCTACTGTCATTCAAAGTGAACAGAATTATACTCAGATTGTTTATAGAAGAAGGGAATAGCATAATTTATTTAAATGTATTTTTAGCATTATCCTTTTTGCAGTCCCATATATGCAAAAGTTAGTGGAAAATAAGAAAGTATAAGAAAAGTTGAATTCCACACCTGAAAAATATGAAATCTAAGGTCTCCTGTTAAAGGTGGGATATTCAGTACAGAAGATGAGTAAGAGGTAGGGGGTTTTTTGTTTGGTTTTTTTTCATCAGTGGTCTGTACAGGGCATATTTGAAGGGGGAATTAAAAGAAACCCCAGTTAACTTTGGAAGCACCACTGCCAGCCGATGTTAAGGCCATCTTATGTAGTACTTAGTCATCTGATGAGTCTCTTTAATTCTGTTCTTTTCCACAGAGAAATCACTTTCAGGTGTACTGCCTGCATGAATTCAGACATTGCACAAAAAGCCAGTGAGCACATCTGATTTAATAGCTTATTTGCAAGTGTCAAGCTGCAACCAGCATAGGCATCATCCTTAGCACTGATCATGACCAGACATCATATTTCTAAAGCAAGTTTAATGCATTTATGACAGCTGCTAGTGTTAAATAGTATTCCAAGCACATGCTAATAACAATGCATGAGCTTGTATATTTTAAAATAACACCAATTTCCCTTGGCCTAGGGAAGGCTAAGATGAATAAAAGTTTCACAGTTGGGTCCTACCCAGGATTTTTCCTGCCAAATTAAACATCACTAGTTAGGTTTTGAACTGTATGGACTTAAATTTGCCTTTAAGTGAAAAAATACACTTGTGGCTGAAATATTTAATAGGAAATTTTTACAATTAAGGCAACATCCTGGTAAGAGTCCTCACAACAAGTGAAATGTTCACCTTGTGCTGGCAAGCCTCCAGCCCAGCCCATGCAGCCTATCTCTGCACTTTCACTGGCATATATGTCCTTCACTCACTTTCAGAAGGACTGTAGTTTGGTGAAGGCATGTTTCCCAGCTACTTTTGACATCATGAAATAAACTTGAATTCAATAGAGAATAAGATTATTACATGAGGTGGTTTGGAAGTTTTCAGAATTGTTCTGATTCTAAAAGTATTCTAAAAAGGAGAGACAGTTGCTCCTACCAGGAGCTTTTTAGGATGTCTGTTCCAAATGTGCTTTCCACCTATGAGCATATATGTGCCTTGTCAATGAAGACAGGAAGCATATTGTCCTCTTTTCTGTGACAATGGAAGTCACACTGAAATTTAGCCGTCGCCATTTCAGTTCCTCTTAGCTGTCCTATCAAGAAAAAGTGCTCCATTCTCATTAATTTCTTCAGCTCCATGGAATATTTTCCCCATTAATTTTGCTCTAGGAAAGAGTTTATATTGCACTTCAGTGACTTTTGGTCTTTGAGCAGGTTGTAAGCATGAAACTCTCTCATCCAACTCCCATGCAATGTGTATTGTCAGCTTCAAAGCAATAAGGCCCTGGCATGTGATCTATCATTGTTCCAAGTGCAGAACACAAAAAGTACTTAAAATGTAGAATTAAAAAATGTAGCCATAAATCAGAGACAAAGTAAGTGTTCAAATTCTGATGCTACTGCATCCTCTTAAACAAAGAAGAAAGCAAATTAAAGGAAGGTAGTCTTAGAAGGTAAAAATCTTCTCAATGTGCTAGGCCTTAGGGATTCTTGATATGCAGCAAAGTGTTCCAGTTCTATATCCAGGGTGTTCATATCCCTGTGATGATGACATGAGCTATATCAGCAAGTGGAGAAGAGCAAAGTTCCCATTTTCTGCCAGGATAAGTTTCATGGATGGCACTGGTGTATAGAAAACCAAATCCAGTTATCTATATGGTGGTCTTATTCATTCACTATTAAGCAATTCCAAGATTTTTTTTCTTTCCTAGGGCACAATAGAGATCAACTGCTGTAGGGTTTTATTGTTTTCAAAATAACATCCTTATGATGATCTCCCAGTTTTGGAAAAAATCTGACATAAGAATTTGACTTTCCATGTCAATGGGCAGCACCTGGGTCTTTTCTGGTACAATTTTTTGTTATATAGACAGACAAGCAGTCTTTCTTCAGATTTTCTTGTTACCAAAGGTCATACGAAGGTAAAATAGAAAATGGCCATGTAATTTTCACTGTTACATTGTTTATCAAAACAATGCAGTGCCAGTATTCACTCCTACATCTCTCCTTTAGATGTTCAACAGCCTAATCATTTCTCCTACAGTAGCTCATACAGAAGCCAGACCATCTGGCTCATCACAGTCCAAAACCACTCCATTGCCCAATACAGAAGTTAGAAAATTTTTTTTCTGCCATTTTTTTTCTTCCTTTTCAATTTAAAGATGACCTCACAGAGTGTACTTGGCATACTCACTTGGCTAAACCGACTGACTTCAATCCGCTGTTTTCTGTTGACCCATTTTCACTTCCAAACTGTTAGTTCCCACTCCTTTGAAATACCTGCTTGAACTCAAAGAGCCTGGACCATAGCTCCATTACACTCAAATACTGAAGCATATGATGATTTTATTCTCTCCACTCCTTCCTTTTCCTGTAGACTAGATTCTCTGTTTTAATTTCATCTCACAAGTTTTCAGAGATTAGTTAAAATCCTTTCTCTAATAAAAGAACCCTTG
This sequence comes from Myrmophylax atrothorax, assembly GCA_026770055.1. Classification (NCBI taxonomy): domain Eukaryota; kingdom Metazoa; phylum Chordata; class Aves; order Passeriformes; family Thamnophilidae; genus Myrmophylax; species Myrmophylax atrothorax. Next base: position 79,208,948 of record JAOXXN010000395.1, read on the forward strand.
ACCTAATGGAAATTAAATTTATTTCTATGTGTACTTTTGTATCCCTTTTTTTAATTAGTCACTCAGATAAAATTATTTATTTCTTCCAGTCAGTGGATGTTGTTTTCTTACCACCTCTGGTATGAGGAGGGTAAGGGAAATACAAACATTTTGACAGCTTTTATGGCCATATAAGGAGCCACACTTGTCTTTGAAAAGAATGGATTATTTCCTTGGAAAACACTCAAATTTCTCCCTACTGTTTGTCTGAATTTGAATTTTCCTTTAACTAAGTTAATTAAGCAACTTCACAGTTTTCCTTCTCAAGTGTCATATCTCTATATCAGAATGTGCTTTTCTTGAACTAAGGGTTATTAGATCTCTCTTCTTTATATAATCACATACTGGATCAAGGAGATCAGCTAGAGTCTTGCCATCCAATCTTAAAAGATCCAGCCATTCCACCATTTCCTGACAAAGGCTACCAAAAAGGATATTAGCCTGCATCTAGCGTGCTATGACACTACTATATTGGTGTGGTCATTTAGTCAAGCCATCCTTCAGATCAGATAACTGAAAAGAAGTCTTCATCTTTGGCCACTGCTGCCAGGCTGATGCACAACATTAAAGCTTAGCCAGTGACAACCACAGAGTATTTTTATGTATGGGTTATTTCTTAAAGACAAAAAAGCAAGGTTAATTCCTCAGGTGTATATTTTCTTTTCGCTCACCTTTCATTTTATCTCTTTCAGAATCCTTCTAAATTCTTGGAGTTGTATTTTTATTTTGAATTGGAAAGAACAGAAAAATATACCTGGGTATGGTCTTCTCTATCCAGCTATATGATGTGGCTCAGGAATTGGTAAAGTCAAACAGAAAGATTTCTGCATGTAATGGCAAATGCACATACACAGTGGTAACAAAACATAGAGTGCTTCCCTAGAAATACTTCTGTTTATGTTCTGTTACATTTCTTTTTCACCTACCTTAACAAAATTAACCCTAACATATTTTGGAAGCCTTGTAACATCAATTGGATGTCGACTTGACAGCCTTTAAGCTGTTTGAAATTACATGAACATCAAACAAGCCTCAGCTTGCATGGGGTCTCTCATTACCTCATGAGAAGCAGACATTTTGCCACAGAATGGGGATACATATTACCAGAACTGGGAACAAAACTTAGGCTTGCAAGCTGGAAGCACAGAACTTGGAAACTATCTTTTAACAGATATTTCACATTATGAATAGAGGGAAAGACTCAGAGGTGACCTGGCAGTATCTGAGGGCTCAACCTGGCAAGCACTTTTGACAGGCAAGAATTTCACTGAAAACTAAATGTGTGGGAAGAGGGTAATCAATCTAAGCAATTAAGTTTTCTTCTAGGGTTCATCAAGATTTAAAAAAAAAAAATAAAATAAAAAATCATAAAATATATTAAATGATCACCTGAATGAAAAGTATATACACGAGGCTTGTATGCACGAATTATGATATTTTTTTGGCTGGTAAATGAATTTTCTTCAAAGGATTAAAATTACATATTGTTTTTAAATACCCCAGCACTAATAAATAATACTATTCCTTTATGATTAACATCCCTTTCCCTCTAAATCATGGCACTTTCTCGTACTTGGATAAAATCCAAAAGCACAGAATAGTCTGCTCTGAAACACCCCTGCTGTCACAGCTCTACCTCTTATAATCCTTCTCCCGAATCAGGCTGATGCAGGTATGCTCTTCCCAAAATCTAGCTTGTATTGTTCCAAACTCCTCCACAGATTTCCAGAGCTGTACACCCTGAAATTAGTAGCAACTTCTAGAAGTGTTAGTTTGTATGTGCAGTGTGGGTTTTCATGTGTTTTCCTTTTTTTGTACATATGCTGAAAAAAATCAAGATGATCTCTAAATTTCCTGCAGGGACAGATAGAGCAAAACCTTAATATGAAGAACTCTTGCTACAGCAGGACTCACAGCAGAGTACAATGATCTGCTATTATCTAAGGCTTCTCTTCATCTCATCTATTTTATTTCAAACCCACAAATCAAATCCATTTTTGAGGGTCAGAATTATTTTGGAGGGTGAAAAAAGTGATTCATGTGTTTTCAACTAAGAATTTTTTGTATAAGGCAATATAAAAACTGCCAAAAGTCTTCCAGCTGGCATAAAAAACTGCATGATGGTATTTAGTGATCGATTCCATATTATCGTGAAATTCAACTGGAAAGAATATAAATCACTTTTATTTACATGTAAAGGGGTTCTTTTTGGTTTTGGATCATGGAGAACATATTTGTTGGTAATGAGTAAGCAGAAGAATTTTTAACAAACAGGAGATACAGTTTAATAAGGGTGGTTTTCATTCTCGACTGCTCAGAAAAATACACTAAAGCTGTGCTGCATTTCTTTAATTCACCTCTGAATCAAACTGTTCATTTGATGCCAGCTGACATCTCTATTGCAATTATAGTTGAGTCCAGCCAATGTGTTAGCCCTTAAAAAATATGTATCAGAACAACTGTAACAGGTGAATGAAAAAGTATTCATAGACAAAGTATTTGAAATATTATCTAAGAGTGAAAGAAATACTTTTCCTTCTGTTTCTGCTGTCAATGGCAAGGCCTTCCCCTTCCTCTCAAATGTTCTTCCAGTTTATTTTGCATAAAAAAGGAAAAGGTCATGTGACTAATACGGGGTGAGAAAGTAGAAAGGTACACCATAAAAAAATAAAAATAAAATTGAGTAATCAAATATGATGATTGTATCACGTTAGAATTTAGAGCCAAAACAATTGCATAAAAGGAAATTACATTCTGTTCCTGGGCCAAGCGACTGACACTGAAATACTGAGGGACAACACAAGAAGCTTGGAAGACTGAATATAGATGTAATTTTTTTGCCAGCAGGTACCAAAGTGCCTGTACAGCCCAGGAATCTTCCAGTGCTGTAGAAAATGGTAGAAGTGTTTGGATTGATATGAATGGGGAGTGAAAATGAAGCTATGGGTTCAAAATACTAACACAAAAGTTGTTAAAAAGATATGGTTTTGGTCAACAACTTTCTAGCATGCATCAATGGGAGATTCTCATGACAATCAGATCTGAAAGAGCGACTAAATGCTGATACATCACAAAGATAGGACAGAAAAAAATAATCACAGCTTCTGAAGAATCTGGTGAGAAAAATCCAAATCCAGCATGATCCTATGAAGAAGTTGGGAAGGGAATGTAGGGAGGGGCGCAAAAACTGATGTCCCTTGTTATTCTCTAATAAGTAACTTATTAATCACTTAGTAAAGTTGTGATGGTGATGGACCAGAATAAATTCTTTTCTTTAAATTGTTGCTAGAAGTACCTGACACTCATATTTGCATTTTCTCCCCCAATGAAAGTGCGTCTTTTCTCTAAGTAGGCTTTCATGGATTGTTAAATACAGAAACTCATAGAATGTTTGTCCCATTTCTGATGCTATTACTTTTTGACTAAGGTTTTGTTCTTTAAAATATACAGCAATTTTTTAATCTGCAGTTGAGTCAAATCTCAACACTGTGTAACCAGCTGCCATTCATTTTAGAGATAATAAAAATGTCCTGAAAATGTGTATGTAACATAAACAAGAAAACTTATTAACCAGATTAATTTTCTTTTGAAAAGAATGTGAAGTCAACTCTCAAGAAAAAAAAATTAGTATTGTCGTTCCAAATGTCTCCTTAATGTGCAATCCTGTGTTTTAGTTAGGCCTTTGACAATCTTCCATTCTTATTTTCAAAAGATGTCCAACAGCTGTATACATTTATTAAGTCTGTTTTGACTTCTCTTATCAGCATTTGATTTAAGAAAACTTATTAACTAAACTTTCATAAGAGTTTGCAGAAATTGTTTTAGGATTCCTTTCAGGATAGAATGCCCTAAAGTAATTATGTCTTGGAGGTATTCCCATCTTAATCTTTTCCATTACTAACATAACTCATATTTGATTAAACCTTACTAGGTGTTTTGGTTTTCTTCCCCTAAGTGGGGAATAGACATCTAGGTGTACAAGTCAAACTCATACCAAAGTATCCAATGTAAAGTCCTACAGGAGCAATGTATGCCTTAAATGTTTATTGGAGAGGGAACCCCACCTTGGCGCTCATGGAGTTTGAAAAGTGCAAATTTTGGTTGCTAGTCACAACATCAGTTTTCCATGTAGCTCTCTGGTCAGAAAAGGGTGAACTAACAATTATAAGCGCATACAGAAGAATAGTCCTTCAAAGTAAATGGGATTGTGTGTCATTTGGCTCTTTTCTGACTTGAAGAGAATTCCAGTTATGGTGTCCATTTCAAACACCAGAAGATGGGTCTTAAATGACAAGTGACTAGTTTTCTTGAAACACTCATGAAAATCATTTTATGTTTAACACCCATGTATCAAGGAAGACTGTAAGAAAGGTAAGGATACTCTGGACATAACAGAGCTCACTGCTGAGCTGGGTTTGCAATCACCCTGTGAGACCCACTGGTAACAGCACAAATGTTTTCTAGTAACTTGCTTTTTCCCACACCTTCTTTACTCCAAAGACCTAATGCTAACTAATGTGTTGCCATTTAATTACCTGTTCCAGAGGGGTGCAGACATACAGTCAACTAAATTACTTAGACAAGTTAAAATGGGTTGTTTTGTCAAGGACTATAAAAACCCTGATAGGGAATGACAATTTGATAGCAAAGTATAATATAACTGTGCAAGGCTATGACTAGATGCAACCAACAGAAGACAAAGACAAACAAAATCAGTGTTAAAAACCAAATTCTAGTTTCTGCATGTAACTTAAAAATTACGTCAGAAAAAGTAGCATGTGTGGTAGTGTTAAGTCTGCTAGTGTTGAAATTGCTCCAAATTGGCTTATAGGAAGCTGGAGAGTCAAATTCTTCTAACTAGCATAATTCATGATTCAAGTTAGTTCAACTCAAACTATATAAGTAAATCAAATTATATAATTAGCTGCTGAATGCATATGATGTCCAAGAATATCCATAACTCATAAGACAAATAGGTTTCTGGTATGTATTGCTTGCATAATATGTTTAGAAATGTACTGTTACAATAGATTCACAGCTTGGGACAACCTGGGATGGTGCATTCTTGCTGAATCAAACTGAGAAGTGTTTTTTAACAGAAAGAAAGTGCTGTCCATTCCCTTCTTTCCTGATATGACTTTTGTCATATCAACGAAAAGGCTTCTTCTCAAGAACTAACAAAGCAAAGATATATCTCCTTACAGACATTCTGTATTTGGCTGGATAAGTAAGCAAAGATGGGGTACCCAAGTAGGTAGACAAAGAAATTCAAATGAGCAATAAAGGTTATATTTACAGAGCCATCCACAGCGTAAATACATTTAAGCCACTTATTTGGGGGGGGTGCGGTGTGTGTGTATGATCATGGACATGTAGCAACACACCATATCCCTTCTGAGTTAGTTTTCATGTTTCAGGCATGCTGTATTTGCAACCACAGCAAAGAATCTTGTTGTACATTCAGGCCATAGTCAAGGGAGGGGATTTTAAGTACTAATAATAGTGTTATCCTTATTTACTATTATACACATGATATACTCCAGACAAAGAAAGGTGTCTTTTTTGGAGAATTCTTTCTACCTGTTTCTAGCAGGAGTCTTTTGTAGCTATTCCACTGTGGTAATGTTCACATTGCCTGTACTTGCCAAATATTTTCTATTGAGGTTTATAATCTTAACCTTTCAGCATTAAATGCTAAACCCCTTATTAGTAAAAATGGGAGCTCATTGTGTATGTGTGTATCAAACACACATAGAATAAAAGGTGCATTTGCCAAAACCTGACCATGTTTAAGAGAAAGACCATCAGCAGCAGGATTAAACAGTAAGGGGGGAACTTTAGGGGGAAAAAAATCTAAAGGAATATAAAAGAAGCATGAAAGTTCATAGCAGGAGTCAGAGACCTTGGAGTGGAAAGAGCAGCCATCAAAACTTGGTCAGACACTGCCAGAATTTGCCAATCAGCACTACCTCCTTTCTTTGGCCAGCAAGAACATCCTCCCTGTCAGACAACACGAGCTGCCTACTCTGCAGCTTAAGGGGCAGCAGTGCAGTCTGCAAACAGCAGGGACACACACCTTGGGTCTGTCTGTGTGCATGAACCCAAGGGGTGCTTCCTCACCAGCTTTTGAATTAATAGGTTGTAGACAGCAACGCAGACACCTAGAAAGCCGTAGCATCCATATCTCCTTACGGGACACATAGAGTATGAAGGAGTGATTGTGTTTATAAACCACACTTCTCTTGAGGATGGGATGGGTGTGATGGTAGCTCTGTGAATATCTAGCACGCTTGTGATTAGAAATTTTGGGTACATGGTATTAAAAAATATTTAGAAATTTATGGGTTCTTGCTAGCATTTTCAGATTGTCTTGTATCATGATTTATATGTTGTATTACTAATGTTGACTTTGAAAATAGAGATGATTGATGGTTTGTTTTACATCCTTAGTAAATCTGTAACCTGCTTGTATCCTGATTCAGGTTTAAACTAAGTGAGCTGAGAAATTTTTCCCTATGACATAGTATTTCATCAATTTTCCCATTAACTAACAGCAAGAACTTTCTGTCTGTGTTTACTGACAGTGCAGGTTTCCCTT
>JAOXXN010000395.1:79243853-79265266 GCA_026770055.1 Myrmophylax atrothorax
AGTACCACATCTACACATCTTTTAAATACCTCCAGGGATGGTGACTCCACCATTTTCCTGGTCAGCCTGTTTCAATGCCTGGCCACTGCTGTGATGAAGAAGTTTTTCCTCATATCCAATCTAAACCTCCCCTGGCATGAATTGATGCCATTTCCTCTTGTCCTACCACTTGTTACTTGGGAGAAGAGACCCACACCCACCTCACTACAACCTGCTTTCAGGTAGTTGTAGAGAGACGTAAGTTCACATGAGTATGTCATTCCACATCTCAATACACAGGGAAAGCAACAGACCAACAGGGATGTTGGCCCTTGCAAAGTTCTAGTTGAATCCTTATAGTAGAAGGATGCTGACAAGCATAAGTGATATACAGTTCTCTGCTTTGTAACAGGGCTGAGCAAGCATTACTCCCACTTGTGACTAGAAGTACATGCAAGCTATAACCAATCAGCTGGCCTTGCATAAGCATCATGGCTGTGCTCCTAATCTGTTAGGGGCAACATCTTGCAGACATCCTCTTTTTTGTCTTTTTTGAGAGAAGGGAGTCTTCTTGAATGACAAGAAAGGTGCTTTACAGTTCTGTAGGTGGGTCCCTGACTAGGACTGTCAGGGTGTCAGTGCTACAGAAAACATCTTGGCATATACTCACTCTTGATTCAGACTAAAAGAGGATGGAAAGGGTGTTCAGAAGTCATGTATTGTCACGTTTGGTCACCCTGATAGCCTTCACCCTTCAGCTTTTCACACTCGTTGAGTGACTGTGTGGAAGAGAAACATCTTATTATGTAAAGTCAAAGAGGAAAAGCCTGGAATTTCTTGTATATGCTTGAATAATTTTGAGTAATGCAATTTCAGTGATCTATGAAGTATCAATTCACAAGGATTTTGAAACAAATCAAATCTTTTAGGTCACCTGGGAAAATGCACTAAGTTTTACTCTGTTCCCTGCAGTGAAACATGAAATTACAGAATGAATTATTTACAGCTTCAGAGGTCTGCAGCTGTTCTTATTTTGCAATACTGACATTGTACATGCACTTCTTTATAACTTACTTGATCTGGTATCTGTCTTCCATTCTTAATAATTCACTTCCTGCTCCATAATCTGTTAATATTGCAGCCAATTCCCAGATTGATGTCTACAAGAGCTCTTCAGTGATCCTTGTGTATACAAACCACTAGCTAACCATACAAATATTACAATCAGATAAGTAAAGTTGTAAATTTCTAGACATCTTTGAAATAATTAGCCTTATTTACAGCATTATTGCAGCAGCTGTTATGCATCTGACACTGGAGAGTTGCTGGTAATTGTATAATACACTAGGCAAGAACATGTTTATTAAATCACAACTGGATTGAAAATGAGTTAAAAATATGTACATATTTTTATATTAAGGCTTGGAAAGAAATATAGAAGCTCCTTTTGTTGGTTTTAGTATGACTAACGGTTAATAATATATGCACAATCTTCAAGGCTAATCTTTTACCATTTTAGGAGCTCTAGTTTTCTCACTCTTTCTTGACTGTTAAACAGGCCACATGCAATGTAAGATTAAAGGAAAAACTAATATTTCCTTCAAGAACAATACATAGCATACATTCATAGAGTTTATCTACTTAGGTAGAATATGTTCACAAATGATGAAAAAGGAAAGCAAGTGGAAGATTTCCATCCAACACAAGAAATCAGGGATGACAAATTTTAGGTTTTATATGGAGAAACATTATGTTATTTACCTGTGATATTTTTAAGACTTCAAATGTGGAAGGTCCTCTCTTCCTATTCCTTTTACTCTGATCCTAGTCAAACAGATACCAAAGAGCCTGATTTTGGGCAAATGTTCAAGCCACTTTACTTCATCTGAACTCTTTCACTCAAAAAGCAATAAACATGTGTTGATACTGTTATGGTCTCTGGGGTCAGCAGGCCACCCTTTGTTGCTGCTGGCTTTCATTGTCAGCGAATGGACAGTAATATCCTCAAGAAAAAAGGAACCTACATTCTTGGTTTTATTAGTATATTTTCTGCTCATTGTGTTGTGTTCTGTGTTTCACTGCAGCTGTCACTGTAGTGTCTTGCACCGAGAGATGTGTATTTCACAAAATGCTTTCTCCCAGTAGAGCCACAGTGCTGCATTGTGGGAACTGCACAGTTTTCACCTGTATGTTTATTTACTCTAGCACTGCATTTATGCCTTGGTATGCACTTTTGATTCTATAATCTTTTTTTTTTCCAGATTCTTTTTTAAGGTTAACAGTTTTAACTGACTGAAAAATATCTCTGTATCTTTGCAGTACCCAGAGCCTACCCAGACCAAGCTAAACTAGACAGTCAGTCCTCTTGCTGACATTAAATATTGTGGGATTTTGTTTGTTTTCTTATTATTTACATAACAAGGCATTTAATGTCTGTTTATTTCTTTATTTACCTATTATTCACAACCCTTTTCATAGTGTGGTAGGAAAAAGAACAGAGATACATTACAAACCTTTAAGCATTTAGCCCAGAGCCACAAATTCCTGTCTGAGAATTTTCAAGGTAGGTAGATCCAGAGTTGTGACACCTTGGACCGCAGTGAACGAATCAGCCCTTCAGCTTCAGGTAAATGATTCTTATAACAAAGCCCTTTCGTGCATTATTTCATTGCCATTCTTGAGTGCTGCTTTTTCATCACCGTGGCTGCACTTTGTGACTGAAGATTTGGGAAGGGCTGTACCCACGTGGGTGTGTCCTTTGAGCCTGCACAGTGGATTTTTTAGATGAGGCACAGTGTGTGCGGAACTGGCCCCACCCTTTAACTCCTAAGGGAGCGAGCTTGGATGGTGCCAGTGAAGTCCTCAGGACTAGAACCTACAGCCCCCGGTATTCCCAGGAGGTCTCCCATCCAAGTACTAACCAGGCCTGACCCTGCTTAGCTTCTGAGATCTGATGGGATCTGGTGTCAAGGTGCTACTTTTTAATGTGTTGATAAACACCTTTCTCAAGGGATGTTTGGGAACAGAAGACACACTATCCAGTGGTGTTTCTTCTTTGCAATCTTTCTCTCCAGGTAAGTCTTGGGTCTTAAAAACACATGTTATGTATATGATCATTTTGCATTATACCAAGAAATATGTTCAAAACTTCTGGCAACATGGGAGAAGGACAAGCTTCCATGTTCCTCTATGTTCTTTAACATATGTTAACACAAAGGTATTCTTTCACATGGCTAAATGAAGGTATTGTTTTGCTATGTGGCAGATCATATTCTTTCACCTGTAGTCTAAATATAATTGAAATATTTTTAATACTGCAAGGCTGAATTCACCTCCATGTGGAACTCATTCCACACCTTAAAGAGGATATACCATGAGTCTGCTTTTTGCATCTTAAGAATACTTCTTGGTTTCTCTGTTCTATCAGTTTCTTTCAAGAAATTTAGGTAGATGAAAGGACCTCTTCTAACTTTATGTAAGAGTCCATTCAGCCAGAGAGTATATTTGCCTATTTTTTCCCCCATAATTATTTTTCCCTTAGTACAACACAAAGACTAGGAGTAGAAGTAGTTTATTTACATTTCTGGCATTCAGTAAAGGCCAGAGTCATAGTCAGTCCCAGTGCCAAGCTCTGTCTTCAGAGAATCCCTGTATATTATTGCATGGGGTGCCTCACAGAGAGGTGGAGTCAGCAAGCAACTGGATGGGCATTTTGCAGTTCCCCAAGGCTAACCCACCACAAGAACTGGAAAGGATTTATGTATATCAACAGCCTTGAAACTACTACTTGCCACTATAACTTCACACTAGGAAGAAATGTTTGCACATGCACATAGCTAGTTGTGGTAGTTTTAGTTAGGCCTGAAATTAGCAGGCTCAGAGAATCTACATAGATTAGGAGAGACAGGTATCACCTGACTGAAGCAACCAAAGAAATATTTCATACCAGAGGAGGCAAACCTGAGATATGTAGGAGGAGTTTCTCAGTTGCCATCATGTCTGCAGTGGAGGCAGGACCCTCTACAGCTGTCCTGCTGTCCTGGGCCTTGCTCCTTCCTCTGCTACATGGTATTTTGTTTTAGTTTCAGGAAAGTAGAAATGTTTTATTGTTATGCTCTCTCTCTTTTGCCTTGCTGGGTGTCTTTTAGAGTATTTTATGAATCTGAAGTAATGAAATCTATTTTCAGTGGGAGGTAAAAAATTGTTATATCTAACTTGTGTGTGTGTTATATTGTAGTTTCTTTTCATTTTCTCTTTTCTGTATAAATATATATAGTTAATTTAAGTTTAAGCTGGTTTGAGTTTCTAGGGGTTTTTTTTTCCTTTCTTCCTTTTCTCACTGGGGATGGGGAGGGAAGGGAGGCTTTGACTGTGTGTTGAACAGTTGGCATTTTGCCAGCTCAACTCAAGACACTAGTAGATTTTTTTTTAACTGATGCCATCGCTTCAAGCTGCACATCACTGTTACACAGACAGAGACAAACCCTTGCATCCTCCATCATCAGTGACCTGAGTTAGAGGTATATCATGTGTGTCTTTATGGGCAACAGTGTCTTTACAAAGATCTTTACAAAAAAATCTGGTGAAAAGAGTAAAAATATTCTTCATTCCATATGTGGGGGTTTTTTTTGCTGTAGTTGAATAGAATTACTCTTTCAATGAATATTAATAAATGTAGAAAACATTAAACCGGGAGATGGATCTTTAAAGGAAAAAAATTTCAATAATTTCAATTTTAATTAATTTACTAATTAAAAGACCTCCCTCTCTGCAGACACCCTTTATTTGGAAAGAACAAACGAGAACAGGTTTAACAGGGCAGAATAAGATATTACACTCATTAGATACCAATTGTAAAGTTAGCTCAAGCTTCTATGAAAGAGACAGTCACTGTTTCAGTGATGGTGCAATGATAAAATAGACAGAAAAAAATCACAAGGAAAAAGAAAATATCTCTGTTACATTTATAAGTATTGCTTAGTTCCTGGCTATTATATAAAAGCAAGCAAAATTTTTGTCCACTATATATAAAGCTATTCCAAATAAGTTCATAATATATACAAAAAATGAAAAGCAAAAATCAAAAAATACAGAAAGAAAAGTGAAGAGGGAATAAAACTTTCCCTTGAAAACCAGATTTGTATGTCTGCATGGATTTCACAGCGCTGGTTAAGAAAACCAACACAAAATTTACAGGTTGAAATTAATCTGAATGGTGGATAAATACAGAAAAATTATGATCCTGCTTACATACACCCAGTTAACAGAAGAAGCTAATTTAACTGAATAAATTATTTACTCATCTGTAGTCTTAAACAGTCTTGCTAAAATGACATTACTCCCAGCTCTACAAATTTCAAAATGATTCAGCTATTGAAATTATGTTTCTGTTTCAATTATACCTGTAATAAACTTCTCTTACACTCAGCAGTTTCATCTGGCCCAATTATTACTATGGTCTGTAAGCACAGCCCTTACATTTTGCCATTAAGGACTATACTGAAATCTGCATGGCTAAAAAACTAGTTACAGTAACTTTACTGAAATGAGATTATAATGTTACCATAAATCTTCAGTATTTAGTATGAAAATGCACTCCCACATTATTTACTGATGCTTTTCATACATTTCTGTTCAAAATGTAAAAGGAACAGAAATCTGTGGAGTGATCATTTTACACCTGAGCTTTTTGTGAAGAGCAAAATGTGCAAAATACATGATCTGTAAAACTCCTTTACTGTATTCATAATTGCTACCTAATAACATTATTCAACTGCTAATTGAAGGTACTGAAACCTCAGGAATGTAAAGGATTAGGGATTCTGTGAAAATGACTATTAGAAATAGTCACTCAAACTCAGGAATGGGAAGACTAGAGTATGGATGGTAAATGTTTTTTGTGAAGTCAGCCTTAAAGGGAGGATAGGCACACTGGAATTTATGAAAACTCAAAAGTATAACAAAACTAAAAATCTCTTGCAATACAGCACATAGTGAGATCCAAGCCCAAAATGTCTAAAATGCCCAAGTGTGTCCACAAAACTAAAATATAATAAATGTTTGATAATTTTTTATACTTTAGTGGGACTCCAAAATATTTCATCTTCTAGGATGTCACGGTGTGCTTGTTGGAGACAGTAATTCAAGGATTGCATTTCTCTGATGTAGTATATTAATTTACAAAAAGTGCTTCATTTTTGTACCATTTTTTCATCATGGAGCTATACAGCATAGTTGATTTGTCTCTATTATACCTGATAAAACTAAGCATTCACAAAAATGTGCTTTCGTTTCCCCATAGCAATTTATGAATTAGGAAATGTAACACAAAAATATAGGTTTAAATTTTGCGATGTAATAGAAACTGTATGTTATAATTTTTTTTCAGCTATATTTCTACATTTTATTTTACTAATTTAATCATTCATTTCAGGAAAAAAGTGAAAACTTTTTCTAAAAAATTATATCTATTCAGAGAAATGAACTATTTTTTCTCATTATGCAGATGCATGGATAGAAATAACTCATATGCAGTAAGACACAGACATCTTTAGTGGGTTTTTTGTCATGACACACAGGAAAGAACAGTGGTATATCTGTGCCATTCTTTGATTTTCAAGAAAGCACAAACTGCCACTGGCTGTTGAAGAAACATAATTTTTAAGACTGGTTAAAAGTAAAGGTTTCCTAGATCCTAACTTGCATGAAAGTCCTATTCTCATGCATAGAAGAAACACCCATGTGAAGAAGGATTGGTTTCTTCCTCATTTTAAGTGCAGAGCTTACTCACATAGATATTTTGGTTAAGAAAAATCAAGACTGTAAACTATACACACACAAAAAGAAGCATACTGACAACATGCAAGGAGTTTTAACACTGCATTAAATTCAAGGTAAAAACCTCTATCTATAGGGTAGATTCTAACTTCAGAGCCAATTCTTATGAACAGTTTTAAAAATATTCTTCTACAAAGCACGCCACAATGAGGGGCAGAAGAACTTTCCCAAGTTCATATAACTGGTTAGAAGTAGAACCAATGGAAGAATAGTCAACTTCTAAGCTATCATACAACCCTATGGTTTACATTTATATGCCATCAAGACAGATAGAAAAGGAATGATGGCACTATCATGTTGCTAATATTTTCTGTCTCACAACACTGGCATCTGGCAATAAAGATATTTTAAGGAAAATCACTATATATTACGCTCAGTTGCTTCTCCCTGTTTAGCATTTCCAGTAGAAACAAAATGGCAATGTCATAAATCTGAAAGTACACTTTCTTATTATCATAGAATCATAGAATGGCCTGGGTTGCATTACCTAGTTCCTACCCCTCCTGCCATGGACAGAGACATCTTTCACTAGACCAAATTGTTCCAAGCCCCATCCAACCTGACCTTGAACATATCCAGGGATGGGGCATTTACAGCTTCTCTGCGCAGCCTGTGCCTCACCACCCTCACAGAAAAGAATTTCTTCTGAATAGCTCATCTAAACCTACTCTGGGTCTGAAGTCATTCCCCCTTGTCCTGTCACTATATTCTCTTTTAAATGGACCCTCTCCAGCTTTCATGTAGGCTCCTTTTAGGTACTGGAAGGCCACAATTAGGTAACCTCAAAGACTTTTCATTTCTGGGCTCAATAATCCTCATATGAGAGGTGCTCCATACCTCTAATCAGCTTGGTGACCCTCCTCTGAACTCACTGTCTCAGGTTTATATCCCTCCTGTGCTGAGGACCCCAGAGCTGGATGCAGCATTCCAAGTGGGGTCTCATGAGAGTAGAGGGTTAGAATCCTCTCCCTCACCCTACTGGCCATGCTTCTTTTGATGCAGGCCACAACACAATTGGGTTTCTGGGCTGCAGATGCACACTGCTGGGTCATGTCCAGCCCCTCAGCCACCAGCACTCCCAAGTCCTTCTCAACAGAGCTGCTCTCAGTCGCTTCATCCCCCAGCCTATATTGAGTCTGTGGGTGGCTCCAAGCCAGGTGCAGCACCTTGCATTTGGTCCTTTTAAACCTCATGAGATTCCCATAGGACCAGCTCTAGAGCCTGTCCGGGTCCCTCTGGATGGCATCCTGTCCTTCAGGTGTGTCAACTGCACCACTCAGCCTGATGTCATCTGCAAATTTGCTAAGAGTGCATGTGATCCCTTTGTTTGCAACATTGATGAAGATATTTAATAACGCTGGTCCCAACACAGACTTCTGAGGGACAACATTCATCACTTATGTCCACTGGGACTCTGAACCATTGCCCACTGTCCTCTGGATGCAACCATCCAACCACCTTCTCATTCATCTAACAGTCCACTCTTCAAATCCACCTCCCTCCAATTTAGAGAAAAGGATGATGTGGGGGACCATGTCAAAGGCTTTATTGAAGTCCAGACAAATGACATCTGTGACCTTGTCTAATGATGTAATCGCTTCATCATACAAGGCCATTAGGTTAGTCAGTCAGGACTTGCCCCTGGTGGAGCCATGCTGGCTGTCTCAAATCACCGCTCTGTCCTCCATGTAATTCAGCATAGCTTCCAGGAGGACCTGTTCCGTGATCTTCCCAGGCACAGAGGTGAGGATGACAGGCCAGTAGTTCCCATGATCCTCCTTTCTATTTGTAAACCAAGAAGGTCACAGGGTCACAAACCCACGTGACCAAAATCTGGGGCCCTCAGGAACAAGTTTGTCTCTCCTGCTTGTTCACTCTTGGTCAACAACTGTTCCAAAGAGTGAACAACTGATATATTTCTCCCTTTCAGGAGTACTTTCAGTATTAATCTAGAACTCTTACTTTGAGAGCCTAAATTTGAAAACAACTTTTATGCCAATCAGAAATTTCAGAAAAAAAATCGATTAATTTATTGTGTTGATTGCCTAAGGTCATTAGATAAGGAGCCTAAACTCCTCTTGTGTTTCTAGACTGTCTTTGTGATCCTGAATAATTTACACAGATACAATTTTGAACTCTCTTTTCCTTCCTCTGGATTGTGTTTAAATTCCTTTATTTCACTCTTGCTTTTCAAGTTCAGAAGAAATCTCATTTTTCATTACAAATAGATTGAGCTTAGATACAAAAAGGAGCAGAGAGGAAACTAACACATAAGAAAGGTACCTATCTAGGAGTCTGAGTATTTTGAATTAAGAACCTGATAAATTGTAGCACATACTATGCATCATGTGCATGTTATTTATTAATAAAGTAGATTGAATCATCCTAAAAGGCTATTTGCATTTAAATTCAGTGCAATATTTCATTTTACCACAGGGATGGGTAAAGTCAAAAACTAGACATGACCTAAGATAAGAGCATTCTTAAAGTTTTGAAAGATTTGATTAGTCTTTTATTTTCTTCATTGTTTTTGTACAATTTTCCTAATCTCTAAAAGATTTTAAATGGACAACAAAAGCACAATTAAAAATAGGAAAAATGTCAGGTAATCCCAAACAATGCAAATTATTGCACATTATAGAATTCAAAGGATCTTACAAATGTTTAGTTTAATTGTGAAACTGGCCTATTTTTTTATAATGGAGTTTAAACAAGCAGTATTTATAATTTATCAAGAAAAAAAAAAAAGAAAGAAAACTAGTGCATATATTGCTATTATTACTTACTACCTTATCCAGTATCCCTTAAGAAAACCTTAAAAAAGGAAGAGGAAACAAATAGCATGAGCATCAACATTTTAAGTGAAATGAGAGGCACAGAATGTCAATTTTACTTCCACATGAATTATGGTGTCCATCTGGTTTGCTTGCAGTCTTCTCCAATTAGAACCAAAATATCAAAGCCTTGTAATGATTGTAAATTGCATGGATTTCCCATTCTAGTTCTGGTTTGGATATTAAATCCACAGCCCATACAAAGATTTCTTTCTATAAATATCATTCTCTCTACTGATGATGCATGAAACATACCTAGCAACATAAGATATTAAGATCATCCATCAGTAGCCTTATAGTAATCAAAAAGGTTTCATCACTTTCTTCCGTTGGTTGGCTTTCCTAAATGCCAAATAAAACTTAGCTGGATATTCATATCTCAGAGAGACTGTGAGCCATTAAACATGTCTCCATACATAACAATTTGTATGAGAAAATGTTGACATTTGCACTGACAGGATTAGCACTGACTAAAGTGTTCTGCTTTCACTCCCAATATTTCTTTGACCAAGAAAGTACAGGCTTATAGGAACAGAGAATTTCTCCCAAACTCTCTGTGCTATTGAAGTCCTTTGTTTTGTAAATGTGATGTTTTTCAACTGTGTAGCAGTGAAGAGAAATATTACCTTTTATAATACCTCCCTTTCTGATAACCTAATATATTTCAATATGTACTAAAAGAAACAGGAGGGAGAAATCATATGCAGGTGAACAGTCATGTACTCTTAAATTAAATGCTTTCTTATGAAATAAAATAAAGGAAGTGAAGAATTTAAATGCAAACTGCAAAGATTTAAATTTAATCTCAATAATAAAAAGATTTATTAATTCTCTCCTAGTATTTCACTCTTCCTATAGTTCAGAACTGAAAGGTCAACACATTGCTCACTATGTCACAGTCTTTTCTACAAAATAATTTATCAGACCAGTAACTAAAAATATACTAAATCAAAGTATTTGAAGATAATCACAATTATCTTGTTCCTGTGATTGCTCATGTTTGACCAAGCTAATTATGCCTTGCCTCTTTCCAGATTTATGCAGTAATTGCCAAAGCATGTTTTTAGAAGGATTGCTGCCAGAAGGGCAAAAGAGACAGCTTAGAGAATGCTAATGGAACTTATAAACAGCAGCTTTTTAAAGGGCTGTGACCTGTCATACCAGAGTATCTGACTGCTGCATCTTAAATAAGAAGAGGAGAGTGGGGACAGTAGTTTGATTTTGTGCTTTGACTTGAAACTGATGACACTGCTTCAATCCACAGAATAACAAAATTTATATGGCAGAGATCATATAATTTATTATTCACAGGAAGGAGTAGGTGTTGCCCTAAGGTTCATTTCGATACATCACTGGCAATGAACATCTTTATGCATAGCCAGATCAGCAAGCTAAAAAAAAAATAAATTACTCATTTTCAATTGAATCCATTTGTTTATGCTTAACAGGCACTTGATTTTAAAGAACAACAAAGTGATACAGTTTTGTAATTAATATCTTAATTCTTCTCATTGCAGTATAAATACAATTCCAAATTTCTTATATAGATCAGCAACATCATAATGCAGTATCTTGAATTTTTAATATCAGATTATTGACATTGTTCTAGCAAAGTGTTTGCAGTCAAACCTTAATTTTTTAAAAGTAAGAGTGTAAATTTAAACTTCTATTAACCTCAAAGATATTATCCTTTACTTAGATGCCTAAGGCAATAAAAAGAAGCTAAAGTTGAGAAGCACATTATTTAAAGTACCTTGTTTCTTTTGCCCTTTAAACACACAGAGATATTTCTGAAAGCTGCAGCAACATAACTATGCTAACCTACATTCTCTGTTTCTGTAGCAATACTGAGTAAATGACTGGTGTGACCTGGTGGAAAGCTAATGTTTAGAACTGACTATTTTAATATTCTCATTAATACAAGTTTTATACCGATTGAGCTGCTGCTATTACCTAAACAAAGCAGGCTCTTAGATCCATAATATAAACCAAAATACCATATGGGTCTAACCATGACTGAGATTTAAAGTTGCAAAGGTCATCCATCTTAGTCCAGTAATTTGCACTAGGAAAGTCCTGACCAATCCAAGGTTATGAGAGGCAGATCCAGCTCCACCTGCAACTTGATACAGTTTAAATTCACTCTTGAAATATTCTCAAATGTGTTAGGCTGTTGGTCCTTCCAGGTGAAAGCACTGAAATTGATGATTTTTGTTAAAATATTCAAAAGGCACTAGACCAGAGAAAGGAATTGAGAACTGCAGAAAGCATGACTTCAAAGATTAGTGATTAAACAAGCAGGAACAAAAGAATCATCACTGTCAAGCGCTATTCAAAGAACTGGTAATGTTCTCCATATAGTGACTTTATCTGAGAACTATGCTCAGATTTCCCATTGAGGACATAATTTCTGTCATGCTTTAACCACCCTGTGTCAGCTAGCACTGAGCCAAAGGCAAAAGGAAATGAAGGATGTGCTCTGAAGACCCAGCAGCTGACCAGCAAAAGTCCAGTGGAAGTACAGCCCTTATGTACACTATATAGTGTTATTCCTTCGATAGTTGGTTGCTTATATGCCCATTTTAATTCTTAAAATTCTAATATTTTGTCCATCAACATATCACATAAGATCTTTTGCTTTATTTGTCTCATTATGTGCTAATTTTTGCATTGTTTCTTCTTCTGCAGGATACACCTGAGATAAGAATGCACTGTTGCCAACACCTAATTTGTATTGACTGCACTTTGTAGAAAGGTTATGAAATTTTATGGTACTAAAACATTTAGTTAAGTACCAGCACTCAGCCTTCCAGCACTGTCTTACAGGTAATATGAATTACTTTCTTCTGACACATCAGTGATTTTATTCCATTTTCTTAGATATCATTAGCACATTTAAGTATTAAAGCTAATAATGAAATCCTAAGATTGTGGGTTTCACTGTGCCACTGGAAGTACTGATCAATCAGTAACTAGGGAGAGAAGAAACCAATTTACTTTAATATCTCTGAAAATGGTGTGCCTATACAAGATGTATGAGCTATTTAACAGCTTAAATAGCCCCTCTACTGAATTAGTGTATCTCATCTGTTTTGTACAGAAGATGGAGTGCAGTAGTGTCTGAGAAACCATGTATAGTATTTTGTGATATTTGAATACTTTGGGGTGCTCCTCTAACAGAAATTCCAGTTCTGATCTAATTAGTTATGGGAATAAGCTAAATGTGGGAATGATCTTCCATTTTTAATACACTGAGCTCAATAAAACAGTGACACAAAGGGTAATGGGGTGAAACTGCCGATATTGCTGTTCTCAGAGGATTCTTTCAATATGACCCTTTTCAGCTGGACCATGCAAGTCTTGTTGATAGCATTATATTACTGTGGTTTTATTTATTGCAGAATAAAACAATAAATGCTTATATTTTTAAAAATTTCTTTCTTATAAAGGAAAATATGTGCTATGAATGAACACTACATTTAGACTCTTCATCATATAAGAGCTACAAAATGCGTGGCTTGTTCCAGGCAGGGTTGATCTTGTACTGAAATTGACTCTATTACTTGTTAGGAAAACCCTTCAGGAGTCTTGCTTTTGCTCACAGTGCCGGAAGACATCTCTTCTACTATGTCTTCACTGTGAGCAGGTCCTTCCTGGACTACCCAGATGATTCACTGTCTCTGGGATTTGGACAAAATGGGATGACTGGAATAAATCAGTCCCCAAATGAGGACAGTTTAAGTCAGCATTCTAATTCTTGGTGTGAAAATTACGTGAGAGAATTTTCTCAATAATATGTACTTGGACTTGATGCAAGAGTTTGGAAACGCTGGATAAGTATCTCTTTGCAGTATTGATGTTGATTTACAATAGCACCTGGAATGCTGGTAATGATCCAAAAGGCTGAAATAAAACACACATTGCGACTGTATTTTGAGAGAGACAGGCAAGAGAAATGGTCTGACAGGAACACAATCAGTCCAAGAAATCAAAGTGCAGTCTTGAGTCTGAGGAGGGGCAACCTGATGCACCAATATATACTGGGAACATTCAGCTGGAAAGCAACTCTGCAGAAAAGAAGATAGTGGGCACATAGTTGAACATTTCTGACCAGGAAATTGGCCGAGTCCCTAACCCTGGAAATATTTAAAAGACCTGTAGGTATGGCACTTAAAGGCATGTTTTACCACTGGACTTGACAGTTCTGGGTTAATTGTTGAACTTAATGATCTTAGGGGTCTTTTCTGACCTAAATTAATCTATGAGCCTGCACTTGCCACAAAGAATCCTGATGATAATCTGGGCTGCCTTACGCAAAGCATTGCCAGCACTTGAAAGGAGGTGACCCTTTCACTTTATTTAGCACTAGTGAGACCATGTCTGATGTACTTGGTCCAGTACTGGTACAAATCTCAGTTAAAAACTGAAGAAATGAAATATAAATGAAAGACATTGTGATAGCTCATGCGTGTTTTAGTTATTCATTTCATATTGCAATGTCCAATCTTTAAAATGAGTGTGACCAGATCATGTGGATTTTTTATGGAGGGAGATGTGATGGCTTTTTTTCCTCAAGTCATCTGACCATTGTATGGAAAGATGATTTAAACATGGGACAGAAAAAGAACTGTTGAAGCTGATTTTTAGCACAAGGTTGTTTACTCTTTTAGCAGTGATCAGTCTTATTGTGAGATTTGGAAGGATTAGAGGCTGAAACTATGACAGCATTTAAAATTCAAGTAAACAGCATTTATTGTGGAGAAATAGCAAAAGAAAGGGAAAAAACCTAAGAAAAGAAAAAACCAAACCCCAAGACAACTTTCACTAACTCATTCGCTACTCGCAGTTACTGTACATACTTACCCCAAAGTGCTCAAGTTCCTCAGTATGGCCAGCTGCTGCATCCTTGGGCTTCAGTAGGCTCAACAGACTTAGCGGGCACCCTCCACGAGAGGCAACCTTGTCCTCTGTGCCAGCACACACCTCCACCTGGAGCAGGAACTGTCTGGTTTTATACACTCGGTCTGTGACATCTGTCTGGGTATATGTGGTCAGCACATGCCCAGATAGCAGCCTCCAGTTCCTCCCCCTGTTATGTAAGTGGAAATCCCCCTGCATTTGCACAATGTATATGGAGTATCTCCCTTTTTTGGGTCAGTGGTTGGTACTTCATGACTCTCCTCTTCTTTTTTCTCCTTGACTTCTCTTTGACAGGCTGTTGGCAAGCAGACAGGCTGCAAAACATCTACACAAGATGTTTCTCCTTCAAGGACAAAGTCCTGATTATTGATTCTTGTTTTCCATAACTTGGCAAGTAAAGAACAGGCTCTTGCATGCAGCAAGGCCAGACAGGGACCAAAATAATAGGTTCTCATTGCACACAGATATAATCAGAAAACAAGTTACTGATACAGTTTACAGATTACTCAAAAATTGAGGAAGAGGTGAATAGAGAACGAATGAGCAAGACAAAACTTTTTAAGTTTCAATGTAGCCAGATATAAAGTCAAACCGTTTAAAAGAAGTTTGGCTATACATATCTGGCAGAAAACATTGGCTCTTAAAAAGACTTGTTGCGAGTGGTAAACTACCATGAACTTTACTGTGACCTAAAAAAAAAAATCTATATGACAATTGTTATATAAAGGTGCTCATTGAGACTGAAAAATATGAAGACTAACTGAATTAGACTGAGCCCTACCAACTAATGTTCCTACATAACGTCAAGACCACCAATGGTAAAGTAAATGGTAAAATCTAGAGCCAAATAGAAACAAACTAAAAATAGTCAAATCAGTAAAAACTTAGCAATAGAATTTGCCACCTTACATTATTTGGGTTGTTAAGAAGAGGTTTGCTTCTGGAAACAGCCCAGATTGACATCAGTAACAGCCAATGTTGACTCAGTGGACAGAAACCTGTCAATAGTTTCACAGTTGCCAAGTCAACTACCTGAACTCTAGGCTACCACAGGCAGAGTGAGAAATAAAGATCTAAAACCCAGCATATACTATATTGCCTTCACCCTGCAGGGAGACTTGGCTCCTGCTGTCACTCCGTTCTTCACAGGTCCTTCTGATTCCTCTTGGGCTTTTTGTACTCTGTTATTCAGATAGTAAAAATCTTCATTCCTTACACTATTGTTCTGTGCAGGCATACAGATAAGGAGAATATCTTGAAAAGCACATTGGTACCAATCTGTTGGGTTTCAGACCTTTGTTTCCAGAACAAAAGTTGTAGGAGAAGGTGTAATAGGGAGGGTTGCAGGTGGACCAGTTTGCATATTTAATGCAGGGTTCATGGTTTTATCCTTTTATGTGCATGTTTATTTTATGGCAAAAAAGACAGCATCAGTTTTGCAATGACCATGAAAACAATATCCAGGTTATTTTTAAGTGACTTTCTCATTATTCAAGAAGACTAATTATAGCTACCTTTAATACCATTTAAAAGGCTGCAAAACCTTTGGTTTCCTTGAAAAGTGATAATAACAAGTCTTAAAAAGAAATCCTTATGTAATATATTGCACTTTGATATGATAAAGTTTTTTATCTGCCTCTTTACTGAAAAGAATTATAAAAAAAGGGAAAAAATTACTAGTTGCTATGCAACCAAGCAAATTGAGTTCTGTGCATTTGAAATGCCAAATGTTATTTAACATGTTATACAATTACTTAATATTGTGCTTGAATAGGTTTATCTGATATTGTTATCATTCTGGGTCAATTTCTTTAATCAGAAGTACTACAGCAGCTCCAAGTGCAATGATTATCCCAAAGGAATAGAGCAATACTCTGATTTATAAACACGGAAATCTCAAATGGCAGCAGCTGGAGTCCCTTACCTCTGAAACTGGCACTGCAGCAAATGCTAAGCACAGTCATGGTTTCACACCAAAAGCTGAATGTTAATACATTTTAGCTGGATAAGTACTGAAGAAATTAGAATGATGAAATCTCCAGGAAATATTTAGAGAAATATATATTCCAGTTTTGCATAATGAGAAGAATAATAATTTTCTTAATTGTAACCTTACAATCATGCAAAGAGAAAGAATCTTTTAATTCCTGTGCTGGTTTAAAGGTAAACTGGCAGGAGAGAAATGAAACCAACTGAAAAGAGATTACAAGTCAGAGTTACAATTTACTAAAAATATACAGAGAAAAGTTGGGTTTAACCCACAAAAGAACAGATATATAACCCAGCATACTGGGGCATGAACAGAATGGTGTTTGTCAGCCCCTGTGCTGAGCCCCACCTGGTCACTCTGAGTACAAAGTAAAAGGAAAGGAAAACCTGTTGGTGAGGATGATGGTTGCAGTCTTGTCAAGAGTGGCAGTTGCAGTCCTGTTGAGGTTCTGGTCCTCCTCTGGATCCGATGAATGGTACCAGAAGTTCCAAACCCCGAAGATTATATATGCTCAGGTTCAGATACGAATGCCCAGTACCTCCCCCAGGGCAAGGAATTTCACAACGGATGATTTACTCTGTGAGTCATGGGTGATTTTTGGAATTTTTGCGGGTCCATTAACAGACATGCCCCTTAGGCTGGGCGTGAAGCTGTTAATGTCTCCCCAGCGGGGAGTTATCATGGCTGAGTTATTTCTGTGAAGACAGAAACACCTTCCTATCTCACGGGATCCTTTAATACTCAGCTTGTAGCCTGAGGGGCCAGGTGTGCCCTGGGCAACTGCTGCCAAAAATCCATTATTAACAGGTCATGAGTAATGACATAGAGGATGTAGAATACACAGTTTTGGATACACCCACACAGTGCAGAAATGGTCCTGGCTGCTGTAACTGTGACAATATATTTAATTGTTTTAAGCAAACCGATGATTGTACAAATAAGTAAATAAAAAACATTAAGTACACACTTCAACATTTCTAGTTAAATTATAGGTTGGCAAAATGCAAATAATTCTCCTTTGAAAATACAGGTGTGGCAATTTTCCTGTTTTCTTTTGATCTCTTTTCACGGAATTTATGATGGACAGCTGGTGGTAATAGTTATGTTATGTTGACCATTGAATTAAGTTTAAGGATGTTACTTGTTTGCCTGAGTATTATTGCTTAACATGAAAATATCTCTGCAAAGTCAGATTATTTTGGCCCACAGTCCAAATGTTCCTTGGTTATTATGGTATTATGTTCCTTGCTAAGAGTGAAATACTGCGCTAGTGCCAGGCCTGGGGTACTGGAACTAATTGCTCAACGCATCCAAGACTTTTCACACCCAAGTTGCAGCGCTGTGAATGTTACAAACACATTTTATAGCTGCAAGTATTTGTTTTCATCAAGGGAAATACATAATGAGAAAGGGTGAAATTCCAGGAAGCTGGTGAGGGTATGTCATTGAAGCAATGATTTGGTGCGCATATTTGAAAGTTATTGCTTGATCTCATTTGCTTGCCCTGATTTCTTAACTTTACAAAGCTGTTTGCGCATGTGTCCTCCTAGCACTTAGGACCATGGGATCAGTTGCTTTGATCAGTCTTTGGCATGCTGTTAGGGAAACAAAACACATCTGAATAATACATCTGCACAGCACTACTTGGCAATTTATCCTGATGTTCTCCAAGTTAGCAGTGAGTGAACTCTATCTAGATGACATGTGCATTTCTGCCAACATTATATACAGTTTACCAACTGAGGCTTTTAGCTCCACAGCTTGTCTGAATTTAGATAATTAAACCTACCTTTTAGCAGGGCTTAGTTGCTACACATCAATGCCTCACCCTTTCTCAAACATGCCTAGTCCATGTTAGGTTTGGAATTTCTTGGGCTTCACAGCTGTGTATCATCCTGCTGCTATATCTTTTAAGTGCTATTGATATTGAACTGAACAGACAGCAGTTCTGCCTCCCTGCCCTGAAATACACCCTTTTGATACTCCTAGATGCTTCATTCGGCATTCCACTTGACACTTCTCAAGATTGATGCACTCAGTGTTATAGCTGGGGAAAACTGATTTTAGTCTTATGCTCTTTAGAAGCATTTATTACTCATCCTGCTTTGGTGAGAACAATACTGAGGTTCAGATGTTATGGGCATTGCACTTCATTGAATTTCACAATCCAGTAGGAATCTCCTAGGAGGAGAATGACATCACTAGGGTCATGCACTAACAACCCAAGAGAGTAATAATGCTCTAATTAAGTCTTACTGCTTCAGTGTTCTCAGTTACAGGCCTTCTCCATATCATCCTGCTATTATTCACTACCCCATTATAGACCCTCACAACTCTTTCCTCCTGTGAGTCTTTCAGAAGGTGTAACTGAGATGCCACGTTGTGTCCAGAAGAGGTTTATAAAATTCACTGCTTCCCACAAAGTTTTCACATTATTTTAGCTTCTTTCATTCATTTTACTCTTTCTCACCATGCAATTCATCCCAGTTAGAAACCTGGTAGCTCTGTGGGTATTTTACATGAGCAATGATCATGCAAGCAGGCCATATGGGCCCCATCTGCTTCCAAGGAAGTAATGATGGTTTGACCACTGACTTCAAAGGTAACAAGACATGACCTTCACAAACAGAATCCACAAAATTTCCTAAATAGGCAGCAGGTGCACAGAAAGACAGAGAGGCAAAGCAGGGCTCTCCAGGGTTATCTGCAGCATCAGTGAGAGTGTACCAGTCCAGTGTTTTTCTGGCATGTACCCTCCAGAGCCTGGTATTTCTTCTATTAAACACTATAAATTTCATGCATTTTTTCCTACTGAATAATGCTCTATTTTCATTAGGGTTAGGGTTGTCCTTTTGTTTGTTGGTTGGTTTGGTTTTTTTGGTGTCTATTTGCTTCCTAGTATGTTACTGAAAATCACCATTCAAACTTAAGGTATAGTCCCTGACTGACTGTCTTAGTTTGCTTAAAATGAAAGAGTTATACTGAAATCCTGGTCAAATGAGCAAACAATGCTCTTGAAGGTGCTTTTTTTTCCCCTGTTCTTTTTTTTCTTAAAAAGTAAAAATATATATATTTTTACATTTTATTTTATCTGAAAAGCTGATTCCCTGTAGTAGTTTTTACTTGTTAATTCTTTCATATAGGTATAATATTGAAAAAATAGTACAGAAAGGTGATTAGAAAGAAAAATGAGAATAACATTTGGACCTGTTTTGCTAATGGACTAAGTTATAAAATAATCCAGACCTCTTCTGTAATTTAGATACATATCATCAGTTTTGTTAACCAAGTGTGGTCTTCCAGGTTAAAATCTACCAGTTAAACCACCCCTGAAAGCCCTCCAAACCCCTAAACTTTAGTCTGGTGTCATCTAACACTGTGCCTGACTACTCACTCTCAGGGCAGGATCTAATGCTAACGAAAAATATTTATCTAACCAGTGAAACCTGCTTTCCCCTGCACTCTTTTTTCCCTAACTGGTTACCATTCTTTATGGAATATCCTAGATGGGTTCTACACTTTTCCATCTGGGATTTTTTAAGGGGTTTCTTTCGTATTATAGAAAATCTGTGTTTAAGTGTTGTGTTCCCCATTATGGAAACAAGATTAATTTTTATTTTTCGCTGGTGATGGTCCACCATTTTACTTATCATACTAAAGGAATGTCTTATTGTATCAGCAATCCTAAAATATTTATAGGTGCTAATTGACTTTCTGTCATTTACTGTATGGATTTAAAAGCATACATACTTTAAACAGATTGAAAAAAATACAGATATAAGCTGAATTTTTTAAAGCAAATTAACTTTTTCCTGAATGTAATTTCAGTAATCCAGACCTAATTCTGGATATGAGTCTAAATTAGTACTACATTTCAGATTAATTAAACAATTTCTTTTAATGATAGATAAAACATTCAGAAATTACTAAATGGATTACCACTGTGCTTACAGGGCAAAACTAAGAAACCTACTTACATTAGGATATAGATATCCATTTATATCTATAAGAGAAACGTCATGACAAGATATAACTTGTCTCTGCCACAACATCTGAGGAACTTCAGCAAGTTTATGGGGCTATAGTATGTGCTGATGTCAAAATTCTTTTCCAAAATATCACAATATGTGTAAAATATTTAGCTATTCAGTGAACCATGTGACTGGGTGTTTCTTTTTCCAGCAAAAAGGGTAGTCAAGGCAATGTTTCATTAAAAGTTTGTCAAGGTGTGCAGATTCCATGGTACTGATGGCTCTTTATTCCAGATCTTTCTACAGATGTGCAGAGTTATAATGGAAGAGTACAGTCTGGATGCCTGTGAAAACACATGGAATAATGAGAGATGCTTGAGGTATGTCTACTGGTTCCTCTTGTTAAATTAGAGAATAGAAGCCAAAATAACTTCTTAAAATAGTTTAAAATATTGTATACCCAATACTACTTGTCTGTATGATCAGTTTATTTAGCTGTCCATTACATAATCAGAAAAATCTCAGTGGTCATCAGATATGATTTATACAGTAACCTTAAATACAAACAACATCACCTCTTCTTGAATTCTTTCTTTCACTTCCCAATGGCATTTAAAATTGTCTTCAGAATCAAGGCACTTCTCTGTTCCCTCAAAGAAGGTCCTTGATAACCAGTTATTTTTCATTCCTGGATTTGCCTTTAGTTCTAGCAGACTACTTCTTTCCAGGGTTTTTCATGAATAAAGCTCTGCAGTAGAGTTACATCTTCTGACCTGTGTGTGGAACCAAATTTCTGAGCCAAAGGTCAGGAGAAGGAGTGAGGACCAATCAGCCCTGGGAACTCATAATCTCCTTCATTTTTATTCTCCTGAAGAATAGTTT
>JAOXXN010000395.1:79270976-79284133 GCA_026770055.1 Myrmophylax atrothorax
TGAAAAACCAGAACAGTGTGACTTTCAACTGACGTTCACTGTGATTCATAGTAGTCTCTGTCTGAGTGGCAGTATAATGGTGCCCTGTCTTGAGGTAATAACTGGTCATATGTTGTAATGGAGATTTTTTTCTGTAGAAGTCCTCTGATATTAAAAAACCCCAATGTGAACTTCATTGATTCCCTTACTGAGAACAAGGCTATACTTACATTTGTAGTCTTATACCTTTGTTACCAATCACTGACTTCTGTGTTTGTTTGCATTGTCTTTTACAGTTGTTTTCAAATTCTTTCAAGAGCATATTCACTTCAGATTTACAAGGAACATTTGCCAGAGTATTTACTGATCACTGAACTATAGCACTGTGATTACAAACCCGTTTTCATACAATTTCATGTCACTTGGAAAGATTAATGCGAGTGAGTAATATGTCTCTGCTGCCTAGAGTCATGCAGATCTGCAAGATCTCCTTCACTCATGACCTCTTCCTTCAAATGCATCAATTTCCTAGACTTAATACTAAAAGTGTAGTCATAAAATGCTCTGAAAGAATTTTCCTCTGGAGCTATTCTGAAATTTTTCCAATTAAGTTAAAAAATGACTGATGCTATAAAGGTCACATATTCCTTCTTCTCTTCTGTAATACTACAATGTCACAGAAAGATTTGCAATAGTCCCATACCATGGGATTTTTTTTGTTCTAGTAATTTTTGAAGTGTCTTTTAATTGTGATGTAACAAGATTCCAGTGTATGAAGGAAGGATCAATAGGAAAAAAAACCAAGAAAACCAAAACAAAACAGCAAATAAGCAATATAAAATAGTTTTTCTCTTGGAAGAACCTGCATTACTGATATTAGCTTAGCTTCCTAAGCAATTACAGTCTATAATTGCAGGTGCACATTTGTCTCCCATACTTTTTTAAAAGATTCCAGACATTAAAATGGAAGTCTCCCTACAGATGTTGGGGAGATAAGTGGGGCAGAGAGTTCTCATCCCAAGAAAGCCTGTCTCAGTCATATCAGACATCAGAGAGTCCAGCTACAGGAGATTTCCACAATGAGCAAGGTTCCATTAATGTTGTTATGCATATAATTAACTGTTTGATTTAAATGTTTTCATTTGACTAAAAGACTGTGAAAAATAAAGAAAAAAGATAGCATAATATTCTTTAGAAAACAAACATGTGTTCCTTCCTGAAAAGCCAAGAATGGAGAGGTATGTGGTTTGTAATTAAAATCTGTCATAAAATATAATGGTATTTGCATGTTTCGGTATGGTTTGCTTTTGAAATTTACAGCTAATTTGTGTTAAGACCTTCAGATAAATTAAGCTTCATAATATAGTCAAAGCATTTTGCTACAAAGAAAATACTTCTCTTTAGCTTAAAAAGGGCCTTTGAAAACTATGGAGTATTTCTGCAGTTGTTCCTTAAGTATTTATTTTAGCTAACCTATGTCATATTTCACCTCTGCTTTGCTTTTTCTTACAATAAGATATTTTTATTTAGTCACATTTTATCTCTATATCCAGTCATTCTTACCTAGCCTGGCTATCTTTCTTTGTCAGAAACCAACACAAAATATCATTGGATAATAACTCTATTGCTAGTGACCTCCATTAGTTCTTTTCACAGATGTAGAAGTTGAAGTCTCTTTTTTTTTTTGGTTACTCGTGGCCCCAATTAATATATTTTGAACAGGGTTTTAGATCTGCTTCAGAGAGGAGATAAGAAGAAAGTGGTGGAAGTATTTCTGTAGGAAACTTACCAGCTTCTATCATATGTCCTTGGCACATTTACTGAGACCTGGTCACCAGATCAAGCTCTCTCAGTAATGAAAGTAAAATATGTCTTCCTTGACATGTGTCAAAGGTCTGCTATCAAAGCAATCTCACCGGAAAGTGGGATACATTTTGCAAGGCTTGTATAAGCTTCTTTTAAAATTTGGCTGTTGGAAAACAAGGAAGTTAACCTGGAATGATGTCCATGCATATTACTGCCTTATACCATCAGTGTGACCCTGGGAGTAGTTAAGGATTCAGTAAGATTTAAAGAAATTGTAGTCAATATGTGACAGGCTGACATAACATTCAGAAAAATAATAAAACACCTTGAAACAGTGTCCTTTTCCCATATTTTTTAAATAAAGATTGCAAAGATGAAGTGTTAGGGTATTTATAGGAAGGTATGCTATCAAAAAACAGCGGGAGGAAGGATTCTGTCATCTGCCAGAGAGGTTCATGTTGTTATTACACTCTTATATTATTAAATGCAATCTGCTACACCTTGTGCTAAACAAAAAAACAAACGAACATAAGAAATTGAAAATAAAATTGGAAAAACTTTCATGGAAAGAAAAAAATAAAGACAGTAACAGCTTAGGGAATGAGTAAGACATATTCCTCCATTGATGGCTCAAATTCCCCTCTGGATGCTACGTGGTTGAAAGAATTACAAGCTTCAGATGAGCATAAGAGGCCCATGCAAGGCTATGAAAGAACAAAGAAAATCTAGAGAGAGCAAGGAGGAATTCATAAAGGGGATCTACTACTCTGAAGAAACAAAAAGAAGATTAAAGAACCTTGTATAGGACACTTGCAAAAAGAAAGATGTCCCTGTGTTGGCTTTTTTCCACTGTGTTGATAATGAAGGAATTAAAACTTAATTGAAATAATTTCTACAGGCAGCGTTGGAAAACCTATCTCAAGTCTTAGCCTGGAAAAAAAAAACTGTCTGCTTTCAGATTTAACTATCAAAACGTTCTTGTTGCTGTATCACATGTCCACCAAAGCATCTGTCACGCCCGGAGCAACTGCATTATTTTTAAGAGCAACAGCACATTCTGCATTCAGTGAGGGGAAGACTGAGATTGAGAATTACATTGTATTGCCACTTCCTAAGGAAGTGCATCATGAGAAAAATACATGTTTTGCCTCAGACTTTTAAAATTAATTTAGTGAGACTATTTCTGAAATCTCCACATCTCAGCAGTGGTACAGGTAACTATTCCTCTGATTAAATCCTAATTTCAGCTTACCATACCTTTAATCATTGAATCATTTAATGCAGATCATTTAATTTCTTGTGAAATTATTTTGATGTTTTTTCCTCAACGTGTCTTGACAGAAGGTGTTATCCATCACTGCATCAATGGGATATGGCAGAGTAATTTCTGTAACTGAACAGACCATGACATGCTGAAAAGCAGTTTCTCAACTTATCACTCATTGAATTTAATATTAATAACATTAGCATTCTGGCTATGCAAGGAAATACAACGACACAGGCTATTAAACTTCATGCAGAGGGAGGAAGCTAATTGTCTGTAGAGGTCAGGAAAGAAGTTCCCTTTACTACAGTCTGTCATCTCACTATAGGTTGTTGTATTACCCAAGAGTTCACTTTCATTTAGAGTATGAGCTTCAATCTCTCTCTCAAGGGAGAATACTACCTGTGTTCTGCTCTTTTACAGTCATTCTTAAATTTTTGCATGTGAAAATTTGCTTCTTGTCAGTTACTTTCTATATTAGACAACCTCATGTTTGATACCCTACATGTTATGACTTTTGCTCCACTTGTTTGCATGGAAAATAAGTCTCCTATGAGCTCTTCATTTTGGTGGAGAATGCTGTTTAGTTTAAAGTCCTATAATCTCAAAATCATGTGCTCAGAAACTACTAAGTCTCCTTAGTAAAGCAGAAGTATTAAATATTATACAAAGTCAGTACTTTCTCACTGTATATTGTGCCATTTATATTGTTTAATTTCTGATGGCACAAAGCATTGCTCTATAAATATTAATCACATATTGAAACATGCAAAGCTGTTCATCCTATGTTCAAAACACACTTTAATCCTAAAAGTTAGTTTATGTTCCTTTTGTATGTACAGACTACTGCTAACAAAATTCTATATTCTGATAGGGAAATGAACTGACACAAAGGGCTATGTTTATAAACAAACATGCAAAAATATCTACCTACCTCACAAGAGTATTTGAAATCCAAATACTCTGAAAACCACTTGATAGTCCTTTGTGAATTATGTTCAGCTTCATGCAATTGCAATATTCCTTGCTGTTATTTGTAAGCTGGTTTATATACCTAATGTGTGTGGGTCCCATAGAGATAGAAAACACCGGTTGTGTCAACTCTCTAGTTGACTTAAGTCTGCTAGATGTATTTGAATATGGTAGACTTTGTGACACTGTCTGGTCCAGTAGAGCTAAACATGGTAGAGTCTAATATGTAGTGGCCTCTTACTGCCTCAGGTCCCACAGATGGGAGGGTGCTGATGTTGTATCTTCCCAGGTCCAGCCAGGAATGAAGCTGAGCATGTACTTCCAGTAGAGACACACATATACATGTAAAGCACACACAGCCAGCCACATGGGCCAGTGCAGCTGGAAAGCAGTGACTTTACCAGGAACTTTGCACTACACACATTCAAAGTTCTTCTCAAACAACGTCTGAGCCACTCATGAGTAAAATTAAAATTCTTTATGTACATTCTTTATGTCAGAGCAAGGTCAGAGGAGGGAAATAATTTATTGGAGAACTTCAAAAGTAGGAAGCAATATTAAGTGACACTGTTTCTTAGCTAAAGGTAGCTTATGCTTTCATTTACCAGTTTTTTTACTGGAATCATACAATTATGGAAGGTTTACTCTGGAAAGTAGCTCTGGAGGTTTTTGGTTCAGCATCCTGCTTCAAGAATGTATAGATTCAAAGCTATATCTATTTTCTCAGGACCTTGGCCAGTAGAGTTTGAAGCTCTCCAAGCATGGAGATTCTACAGCATCTCTATTCAATGCTTCCCAATGCAAAATAATTTTCATGGTGATGATTTTTTCTTTTATCTTCATCTGAACATATGACCAAATTATCAAGCATTTATTTGCATTGTATAATCATATTAAAAGGCTAACTAGCACTAAACAGACATGTAAGAAAGAAATATTTACTGTCCCACTGACCTATGAGACAGGAGTAAAAGAGAAAAGACAACTACTTAAGAAACTAACTTGTTTATAAAGATATTTGTATTGGAAGGCAGCTGGTTGCTCCTTAATGGCCTTCTTCCTTAAAGAGAAACAGAATACTGTTGCCTTTTTTGACATGGTTAGCAAATGTTTGATTTTGACAGTGTTTGCCTTCAAATGAAGAGTGTAGGCATGAAATTAAGTGAACAGACAACATGCAGTTTCTTTCTCCATCTCACCTGCCATTTGTCTTATAACAGTATAGATGATTTCACATGGTGTTGGTTTTCATCATAAGTCACCTTCTGCATTAGGCCATCTCTTTTTCTCTTCTGGTGATATACCTGGCTTCCTGGGTAATGCTTAAAATGTCATTGATTTGTCATACTTAACTGTCCCCACTCTGCTAGCATATAGCAAATTTATCAACATTTTTGATTACCTGTGGACAGCCTGTTTCCTGCTTTGGTACTCCTTCTAGCATTGTGTTAAACTACCCAAACACTGAAAAGAATATTAAGCAATAAGTAATATGACCTTATCAAGGAAATATCATCTCAGGAAGTTGATTCTAGCAGCAGCCACAATATTGATTCACTGTTGTAAGCATGTGCTTGGAGCCTCAAGGTTTATTGCCAAGTCATATGAGGTATCATGCAGAACATAATCATGGGCCAATTCTGTTCATTTATTGCTGCATCCCAAGGGTGTGAATGCTGGCAGAACATCCTAATTTTATCTAGCACTGATGTAGTTCATTGGGTTTTTAACATGCTGTTCTCACAGGGAACGTTTATATCTGCTTAATTAGAAATTGCCTGAAGCCACCTTCCTCAGTAACATTTTATATGTTCTTTTCTTCCAGCACTCATTGATTTTAAATATGAAGCAGTGACAGATGTCCTTGACACCATTGTAAGGAATGTGAAAATACCTCTAGAAAATATTCAGCAGGTTGAGGGACCATAAGGAGGGCGCTCAATTCCTGCAAATTGATGACAGGAAAGGTCTGGTCTTCAGTCCAACTTTCCCCTTTGTACTGAAATAAGTGCTTCTTTCATATTCTCTACGGCAACTTTATTTCCCTATTTTTTTTTTTCCCTCATCTACCACCTAATAGCATCTAAATGACTCAGAACTCCAACTACATTGCTACATGCAGGTAAAAGCCCTACCATTCAGTGTGGCCTGCCCTGTCATGTTTTTCCATAAATTGCAGCCTCAGATGCAAGTCCATGGTCTGTGTCCTTCTTGCGCTTTCCTCCTTTCATCCTTATGTAAGAACCATCTGCTAACTAAATTCCCTGCTCTACCAACCAACCATCCAGCTCCTCAGGAGATTGATGACTTTCCACAACGTCTGACTAATTTTCAGTAACACTGATATTAAACAATGGAAAAAGGAAAACAACCATCCACTTTACAATGTCCTCCAGGATAATGCATTATCTGATTACTCTCTAAAAGCAAAGATGTCGTTAGCTATCATTTATCCCTTTCTGTTGATCCAAATCATCTTCCATGGCTTTTCCAAGCCCCTGATGGTACCCTGCCTTGGCAACAGGATTCATTACAAGATGTTTGTGCTGATCACTTGCTGATGGGAAATTGGTTTCTGCATTTTTATTGATAAAACACTGGGCCCTACTCAAAATTCAGGGTCATGAGTTGGTTTTGCTCTATTACCATTAGGATCTTCTTCTCAAGTGTCACAGAGGGTGAAGCAGTATTCCATGTGGGTCTGCTCCCATCCACCTTTATCCTGACAAACTAAAAACACCACTTGAGTGCATAGTTATCAGAGGTACTGCAAACAACTAGCTTCAATTCTCTTCGTGTACAAAAGAGGATATTCCAAAATAACTTTTCTTGCATCCATGAGGCAAGAAATGGGTACTCAGATTTTCAAAACTCTGCTGAGATGTTATCTCAGTTTTCTCTCAAGGTCACCTTTCAAATAGTTCTTAAGTTTTTGCTACATGACTGCTATACCCATCACACCAAACCAGGCCCTCACCCTGTGTTCATTATTAAGAACAGCACAGGCAGTATTCCTTGCAGGTATCTAGTCCCTAACTAGTGGATTCCTACTTTCTTGCCTGGTAGTAAACATATGGACAAGTAACAGTTTCCTCATTCTATCTGACAATTAACTTTGTTGTGTGTTCACCAGTGTATTATACTATTTAAATCTTACAACAATTGTGAATGCCAGCAAATGACCAGGTTGCTGAGGTTACCCAAACAGAACATGAAGGACTACTGCATATGATGGATGGGACAGGTAACAGTATAAGTAGCTGGCAAAAATTAAAGAAAACTCTGTGAAACTTGAATGGATTTCACAAGTGGCTAAGAAAATTCAAATGAGAAAAATGGTCAGACTTTGCAGAGCTTAGAAGGGGAATACTAGAAAACTTTTGAGGAGTGAAGCCTTGCAGGGCAAACAGTACTGATGCAACCACATTAGTAACACAATTTATGATAGGTTCAAAGTGAAAGTATCAGAAATACAAAATTTTGGTGTATCAAAATCAGGAACAATGGGGAGGAAATTATCAGGAGTGGGTTGTTTATTTGGGAGGAAGTTGGAGCAGAGAAAGGATGGTACAACAGTAGGGAAAAGGAGAGTCAAAAAAAGTGGAAAAGGGATATAGATCTTAGGGAAAGTTGGGTAATTGTTTCAGACCAAATCAATATCTGCTTGGAAACTCTAGGAATTGAGCAAAGGAAAAGTGAAAAACAAATACGAGGCTGAAGAATCACTGCTATGTTTTCATGTTATTGCCCTGGAGTACCATGAAGCTCTGACATTTCCCCATCTGTTTACTGAAAAAAACCCAGAAAATGTAACTTTTCCAATTTGCTTAACACAATAATTGAACAGCCAAACCTTGCAATGTTCACTTCCAGAAAACATCCATAAAGAATAAATGCCCAACATATGATATATCAATTTTCAGTACTCTCATGTCCTTTTTACCTTTCTTTTTTTTTTTTTTCGCCCCTGCAGATTTGTTTTTACTTTTTGGTTAATGCAACTGGATTATCCTATAACTTGCCAGATAGTCATAAAACACCTTCCCACAGCTCAGCTACGTCTCTCTTAGGCAATGTGGAGACTTTGCTTATGTGGACAGCTTTGCTTTGGGGAGTTTGCTGCTTATTGCAGTTGGCTGTGAACATTCAGATGTGTAGGTTTAAAAGATACATGATCTGATTTATGCAACACCAAGATTTGATTATTACTGGTCATGTAGAGGGATCTCAAAGCACTACCAACAAATTCCCCAGCAACTTCACTGGTTGGACATAAGAAACTACCCACAAAATTTGGGAAATATGACGCCAAAGTTAGGAAACACAGGAGCACTGTTTATTTAACATCCACATATGATTTACAATACAATCTCATTACATGATCAACAAACTTTTTTTTCCCCAAAGGACTCTGTCTTACTCAGTACATGAAGCAGTATTACTGTATTGGTTATTTTTATTTTTACTAAAAAGAAGTGAGGAAGGGTCTAACAGTAGAATCTTTCCTCATTTTGCTGCAGAAGCTAAAGATTTTCTAACAAATGAGAGAGGTACTACAGTAGCATAAAAGATGGTTAAAGCCAATGACTATTCCCTAGAAAAGTACCATAATGTTCTTATCTCATGCCAAGCTTACCTTTTTTTGTCTGCTAAGCTAAAATATTATTAACACCTGGACCTACACAATTGTGTTGGCAGACAATCTTATGTAATACTAGAGGTCATATTCTATCTTGACCTCCTACAATTTTCTCATCTACTTTTGCAAAAATTTGTGAAGTATTTGACTATCTCAATTCTCTTATTTGTTCTCTCTTCTAGCTTCAAATGAGCAAGCACCAGGCAAAAGTGTGAGAGTTTTACCTAAAATATTGTCATGTCAGCATCTCCTTAGTTGTGCAACTATTCTTGGAATTGGGTCCCCTTTTGCCTTGCTTTGATTTAATTTTTTTGAACTCTCCCTTGTCCACCTCTGCAGGAACAGCTTTACTAACCATTTAAAGCTATTTTTGATATGTGCAATGTGATCACTTCTGCGAGAGGAGTGGGAACCTCTGGGCCAGCCAGATTTTCTATCCAGAATTTTCATCAATAATTAAGCATATAAAAAAAGGTCTAGGCTCAGCAAGAAAATTAAAAATTCACTTCAACTGTCAAAATTTCTCTTCAAGAGCCCCTTTAACAGTCTGTCAAATAATTAATTCTCAAAAGTGGCTATACGTTCAATCATCTAGTTTCATGTCAGACATCTAGGGAAGTATTTTAACATTCCTCCGAGTAGTAAAAGGAACAAGGTCCTCCTACTGAACCATACTTTTAATTGTGAGACACCGTGATGTTTTGGTTCCTTCTTGTTTTCAGGATCCAGTGGAAACCTCGTTCCAGTTAGCATTTTCTCTAATGACTTCAGTAATGCATGAGAGAACTCATGCGTAAGTGTTTCAAGGGAGAGCAGCAAACCCCTGCTTTTTGATTGAGGCACTAAATAAAATTCATTGAAAACCAGTACTTATTCCCACCACTGGTTAATCCTTTTAATACAAGGCCTTCCCTCCAGTCCAGCAGACTTCAGATGGTGGAGCAAAGTCTGCACAGGTACACTCATTCCTAAAGAAAAATCTTTTGCATGTCACCTCAGTCCTAGGCTTCCTGGGGTTTCTCTGCTTCTCTGAGTCTTCCAGCTTGCTGATCCCACTGTTAGCACCATTCCCTTGCCTCCTCCACCCTAGAGCTTCTTTCTCTTGCACTGGCCCAGTGATACTCAGGAGAGGTATAGACTCCATTCTCTTCCCAGAGGCCTGTGAAACCAAAGTGTAATATCCAAGATGAAGGAGTTAAGGAACCTGCAAGCAAACAGACCAGAGTTCAACCAAATTTTATGATTTTAACCACTGTAACTTAAAAATATAAACTACACCTAAGAATCACTTCAGGCAAAGGGCCATTCAAACCCTCCTGCTTATTTTCTAGGGCAGTTGTTGCCTTGACTATTAGGGAGTCCTTGCAGCAGGGAGGCAAAGCCCCAGGGGTCAGTCACATAGGACCAGCAAAGAGACCCTAGATGGCAGGGATTT
This sequence comes from Myrmophylax atrothorax, assembly GCA_026770055.1. Lineage (NCBI taxonomy): Eukaryota > Metazoa > Chordata > Aves > Passeriformes > Thamnophilidae > Myrmophylax > Myrmophylax atrothorax. Next base: position 79,281,072 of record JAOXXN010000395.1, read on the forward strand.
CACTCTTCCCCTCAAAGTCTCAGTTGAAACTGTGTCCAGTTTGGGGTAATATAAATTGCAAATTCTCCAGTGAGCTTTGTGTGTCTAGTCTGAAGTTTGAAGGAATTAGATTTCTTTAAAAAACATGAACTATGAGAAAAGAGAGATAAATTGCCATTTGTGACCACCAGAAAGATGTGACAACAACAATGAGCTTAATCTACAGAAAGACCTGATAGCACATAAACTGTAGGATGGTAGAGGACTGAAACATGAAACCTAGGGAAAAAACAGAGGAAGTGTCCTTCAGTGCCTGGGATAGATCAGTGTCTGTCAAGAATGGTCTTCTCCTTCCTCAGTGCATGGGGTTAACACTAGATGATCTCTTGGACAAGGCCTTTTCCAGATCTTTGTTTCTATGGCTTCTATTAATGAAGCTGTAGGAAGTGAACTCTGAAAAAAAAATATAGCTGCAGCTGAAAATCTGTACATCTCAACACACACACTGAACATAAAGCTGTTTTCAGTTGGTAACTGCAGAAAATATAGGGTAAAAATTACATGTAAAACAAACTCCCCTTGATACAGAGCATATTTGAGTTTTCTTTACCTACAGAATATGGTTATACAAACTATGATTTCTAATAAGAGGTTAAAATAGTTGTAGCAGCATTTATTTACCCCAGAGATAGGTATGTTATTAAGCTTGTATCATAGGCCATTACTGCTACAGCAAGCTGCAGCAGAATAGACAACCACCAATGAAAGTTAATAAATAAACTCCCAGTAGAAATAAAAGTATTTCTCAATGAGAACCAATAAAAACTTTTGTGATTTACTTCATTTATGCATTCAGACATTCGTTTATGCTTTTGCAGTTGTTGCTTAACCTTGAGTAACCTTGATAACATGCTTTTTTCTTTTAATGAGTGTGCATGGAAGCCTGAAGGTTAATGAGGTATTAATATGATTTGTCCACTTTAAAGATATTTACCTTCAACTATGATTCTTGTGTTGCATCAGCCTTATTTGCTTTGGTGGCACTAAAATGTCAACAGGTATAGCATACCCCAGTCAAATAAAGCACAATTACAGCATCAGTGCAATAAACCTATTATTTCAGTAAAATTAATACATAAAGATGTTACCCTAGAAGATATAAGCATCCCTGGAAATGGTTCATTACTTAAGAAACTGTTAATAGCTTTTCAAAATACAGCTCCTTATAAGGAGGTATTAATTAGTATTATAAGCACTTTCAGTTAATACACCAGTACAGAGGAATCCATGTTGAAATCCTTTTCTATGGGTAAGCAAGTATCTTTGTGCAGCATGTTACTGTTAAAAGTACTTCGTTCATAGTGGTCCATGCGCCATGACTTCTACATACAGGGGCAGTTCCTCTGTTGGGGCAAACTGCTGCAACATCAGTGACTTCACCAGCATTATGTGTGCAAGGGCCCTGTCCCCGCTGGGTTCTGTGTCCTCGTAATTCCTGATGAGTTCCAGCCCACGTGCAGCATGCAGAATTAAGCTATTTTGGGTCAAGAGTGCACTAAGTCCCCAAGCTAATTTGACATGACATGGCGTGACATGACATGACATACACTCAGTGCATAGTATATGACTTTCCTTACTCCTACATTATCAAGTGGTGCTGTCAAAGAAGCCAAGTAATGCAAACAGCAACTGGTTGCACCATCCATAGGCACTTTTCTGGGATTCTGTGCTCTGAATGGTGACATTCTAAACCCTCTTCCAGCTCATATTGAAGCTCCCACAGTAGCAGGGACACCTACTTTCTGTACAAACCAGGTTGCATGGCTTATGTTACTCTGCCTGCATTATCTGGACCAGGATACAAGTTTTCAAACACACTTCCCTTTCTTGTAGGCTGCAGTGTTACCGCTCATTCTTTAATGATTATGAGACCCCAAGCTTTCTACCTTGCACTGAGTGATGCCATAAAATTCTCACTCTGTGTCAGTTACTAACATCTGCACATGTTTCTCTCTTTTTGAAGGACTGACGCAGAGCACTTTAATCTGTAAACTGCAAATGAGCTGTCAGTTATCTTACTAAACCTATCAAAATTCTTACTGTCTCATGTCATAATTCTAAGAGCCATAGCAAATGGTCTAAGCAGTATTGAGCATAGTGATGAAAATCAATGAATAGAACAAGAATATGGGATGTTAAATGCATTACCAAATTAAAATCTGAAAATGGTGTACCACATCTACACCTGTACAAGTTGTGCTTATTTCTCATGGGAGTAAGTTATCTTTTTTCCCATGCTTGCTACAAGTTCATTTCACAAATATTTCACACTGGACTTCAATTTTGCAATATCAAATAACACTGAATGGACCTATTTTTTCAATAAGATTGTGTTAGATATGCCCACAATTTTACAATACATTAAAACCACATTAGAAAAGTTAAGATCAAAGACCTTGCCTATTTTCTTTTTAATAGAAAAAATATATATTTATTTTGTATGAACTCATCTGTGAACAATTCATTAAATTGACTGTAATTCCCATCACATCCCAAGGAAAAGATCCTGAGGACCACCTACCTGTCAACCTCACCTCTGTGCTTTGGAAGATTATGAAACATACACTTCTAGAAGGTTTGCTAAGGCACAGTGAGGTGATTTGATCAGATGTGATAGCTTCAAACAAGGGAAAAACATGCTGGACCAACCTAGCGGCTTCTATGTTGGAATGACTATGTGGACAAAGGAAGAGCTAGAGATGTCATCCAACTGAACTTCTGCAAAGCCTTTGACAATGTTCCCCACAACATCCTTCACTCCAAATTAGAGAGAGATGGATTTGATGGATAGATTGTTCAGTGAACAAGGAATTAGTTGGATAGTTGCATTCATAGGGTACTGATCAAGAGCTCAATGTCCAGAGGGTCATCAGTGACAACTGGTGTCCTTCAGGGGTCTATACTGGGACCAGTCCTGCTTTATATCTTCATCAATTACATAGCGAGTGGGATGATTGCACCCTTGGTGAGCTTGCAGGCAACACCAAGTGATACCAAGTTGACACATCTGAGGGAAGCAAGGC
>JAOXXN010000395.1:79290160-79325427 GCA_026770055.1 Myrmophylax atrothorax
TTTTAAGCATTCAAGGTCCATGGATATAAATTTTGACATTTTTTGCTAGTATATGCTGGAGATTTGGAGTTACATTTCTGATAACTATTTTCAAACATATTTAATGCAATATGTTGATGCAATATTTGATGCAATAGTGGGTTGACCCTGGCTGGATGCCAGATACTCAATAAAGCCACTCTTACTCTGCAATTGGACAGAGGAAAGAAAATGTAACAACGGGTTAATGATCTGGGATAAAGACCGAGAGAGATCACTCACCGATCACCATCATGGGCAAAACAGACTCCAAGTGGAGATTTTCTTTAAATATAATGCTAGCAGATTCACAGCAGGAGAATAAGTAAAATAACACACTTTCCCTGCACCCCTCCCTCCTTCCAAGTTCTACCTCCTGACCCGCAGTGGCTCAAGGAGACAGGGAATGGATGTTATGGTCAGTTGATGCTTCTGCAACTGCACAGGGAGAGGAGCCTTCCCCTGCTGCCCATGGGGTCCCTCCCACAGGAGACAGTCCTTCACGAACTTCTCCAGTGTGAGTCCATCCCATGGCCAACAGTTCCTCACAAACTGCTGCCACATGGGTCACTTTTCCACAGGGTGCAGACTTTCAGGCATAGGCTGCTTCAGTGTGGATCCCCTACAGGGCCACAAGTTCTACCAGGAAAACCTGCTCCAGTTTGGGCTCCTCTCCCCACAGGTCATCAGGTCCCTGCCAGGACCTGGCTCCATCACGGGCCTCTTGCAGGGTCACAGCCTCCTTTGGGCATTCACCTGCTCCAGCATGGTCTCCTCCATGGGCTGCAGGTGGATCTCTGCACTCCTGTGGTACTCCATGGGCTGCAAAGGCACAGCTGCATCCCCGTGGTTTGTACCACAGGCTGCAAGGGAGTCTCAGCTCTGGTGCCTGGAGCACCTCCTCTGTCCCTTCTCTACTGACCTTGGTATCTGCATTGTTGTTCACATACCGTCACTGTTCTTCTCTGGCTGCAATCACATCTGCCCAATAACTTTTTCTCCTTCTTAAATACGTTATCACAGAGATGTTACTATCATTCCTGATTGGCTCAGCCTTGGCCAGCAGCAGGTCCATCCTGGATTTGGCTGGTATTTGCTCTGCTAGACACAGGAGAAGCCTTTGGTAGCTTCTCACAGAAGCCACCCCTGTAGCTCTCCCACTATCAAAACCTGGCCAAGCAAACACAATAGTCTTTTACATATGGTGTCCTGCAGTTTGCTCCATCATTACTCAGCATTTTGTGTCAATGTCAAGGTGTCTTGGTTTGAGGGAGGAAACCAAAATGTTTACCAAAAAGCAGAGGAGAGTATTCCTCCACACTAATCATGTCACTATTAAATTTAAGAAAATGAACTTTAATTAGAAAATGGGTATCAGTATAACTGTTCTTAACTGCTATATATAGATATAACTGTAAACAGAACAGAGCAAACTACTCCCCCAACACCACAAGTAAAAATAAAAGAGAACAACCCCCAAAACGGTAGGTTCCTTCTGGAGCAGTTATATTTATGGACAGTGTCAGTGTCACACCTTGGATAGTTGCAGGGTGAGTTCTGTCTTTTCCCAGCAAGGCAGAGACGAGCGGTGAGCACTCAGATGAATTCTCTCTCTCTCTCTGTCCTGTGTCCCAAACGAAGAAGGAAAGCTGGAAGTGGAGAGCAGCAACATGTCCCAAAAAATAGCTGTGACTCCTCTCTCTCGGGTCACTGACACGGTGGGTGGGTGGCCGTGACACTGCGGGTGATGGTGAGGCCGGAGCAGCGACTGGGGCCCCAGTGCTGAAACCAGGAGAAATAGCAGTAGCAAGAAAAAACTACCTTACTCCACAGGAGCAGCGAGGAGCAGCCAAACAGTTTCTCTCCGACAGACAACACACACAGCTGCAACCTTCCCCCAGAGCTGTTTGATGTCCCCAAAAACAAAAGAGACAGTGCAAACCTGTTCCTTGCCACACCTTCCCCCCGTCTGCCCTCCACCCAAAACCGATCAAGAAGGAATTGGTAGCAGTTAACTACTTCTTTTGTCAACTAATGGCATGGGGAGTTAGTGGCAGGGAGAGAATTTACATTATCATTCCAAACTACAACACAAGGAAATTTCTATCTACATGTATTTATACAAGATTAACCATAACCAACGACATGAGTAATTAGCGGCACGGGCTTAGTTGGCTGAAGACATAAAGTGTCATAAGAATATACAACTCTAGTTCTAAGTTTGCCTTGCCTTGGACAGCTACTTCTCACATGTTTCTCAGTACTTTCCCATGAAAAACTAAGTATTTTTAAATATGCCAACAAAACAAAACAAGAATCTGGGCTTTTAGCTATCCTCCAAGCCCCTACTGATATGCATATCACTGCAAACATCATTTTCTTTAGAGGTGGAAATGTATCCAAACAATACCATATCAGTTTCTCAGTCTCTCAAACTATTAAAATAAAATTTATTATTGACTGATGAGGACTACAAGATTTCCAGCTTGTAAGAACTAGGACAGAGTTGGGTAATATTGTAAGAAGTCAGAAATTATTAGTATTATTGATAAATTATTTAAGGAAGTAACATTTGTATCAGCTGGGGGAAAAAAATAAAATAAAAAGAAAGAACCCAGACATTTTATAATTTGGATTTAGATGAATGCAGAAAGAATCCAAAATGCCACTTGAAAATGTTAAAATTGTCCTGGAAATTTTATTGTGTGTTGTCTAAAACTGTTCTACTGTAGCTGTGGATTCATAAATAAATGTCCAAATGCATCACTAGCAGTCTGAAGGATACCTGGCAGCTCTCAATAGATAGAAAAGGAGCAAGGCCTACATGTATGTCTCCGAAAACAGAGGAAGTGGCCACTGTTTGATAAAACAGAATTGCTGTTTTATCATATATATGTATGATATCAAATATGTGGTTTGAATGCCTGAGTATCTCATGTGTTAACATGTCCAATGAGATCAAATTGTGAGTTTTAGCACTATATTTATATTGCTATTTATCTTATGTGAGGCTTCCCCTTGTTCCTGGGGAGAGATACGAAAGCATCCTTCTGAAAAGGGTGCTTCCTTCTGAAAAACACATGACTATAAGAACAAGAGATATGCTCTAAGGTGGCACAAAATGGCATTACAATCTCTGAACTCTTCATTAAAAGGGTGGTCAGGCACTGGAACAGTCTGCCCAGGCAAGTGTTGGAATCACCATCCCTGGAAATGTTTAATAAGTGTGTGGATGTGGCAGTTGGCAATAAAGTTTATGGATGAACACGGTGGTGCTGGGTTTACTGCTGGACTCGGTGATCTTGAAGGTCTTTTCAAACCTTAGTGATTCTATGATTCTATCTCCTATCTCCTGCATGCTCAAGGTTAATCCATTCACCAATGGGCAGGGAATGGCAGGGAATTTTTTGTATAGGTCAAGATCTATGAAACCTCCTTTTGGGAGTGTTAAGGGAGTCTGTTTCTCTGGAGTAAGGGGGAGTCAGTATTGCAGGGTCCAGAGATGCCTAAGATTGCTCCCAACTCTTTTCCAACAATTACTACCTGCCTGTGCACCTCTGGGTCCATTGGCATTCATTGTGGAGTAGCCATCCTGTGGAACTTTCTGGATTGCACACCTCAAGGTGATAGATGTCTGTGGGAGGAGCAGACTTTGAGGTATCTCTACCAGTACCACTTTCTTCCCATCCACCCATGAAATGAAGCTGTGACTTTTGTCACTGAACTCAGCTAAGTTTAGAAGCAATCTAACATAAGGGAGAAGTGTTGAGCCTGGAGCAGATAGAAGGAAATTCTAAGAGGGTAATTCCTGTGCTTTGGCCCATGGTCCTTATTTCCTGCATATATCTGTATTCATTTCAGTAAACAATGTTGCCAGTATCAAACGGAAAGGGTAAGAGAGAGCAGGTGCAAAGTCCCTACAAATCTTGGTCTATTCATCTATAGTGCAGGAGCCTCAGAGAGGTGTGGTGTGACCAGTACTGCTCAATGAGATATTCTCAGCCTCCTGGGCATACACAACTCCCCTTGCACAGAGTTAATGTTTTAATTTATACATGGAAAGACAGAAGGAAAGGTTCAGATCGTACACAGAACATCTCTAACAGTGCAAATCCTCAGAACAGATCCTTGTTCTTGTGCCCAAGGAAGGAAGAAGGAGCAGCTGTCCTCTCACTTTACTTAATACATATGTTCTCTTCTTTTACATCTGGTATGACGCACTCAGTGTTTATTCCCTGCTTGCACGAATTGAACATCTAGGGTCACAGGATTTCCCCCCGTTATCACTGTTCCAGCCTGCTGTATCACTTGGTTCATTATCAAAAATGTATAAGCACCAAAACAACAGTAAATATCTCACACTTGTTATGGTTATGTATGCAGAATGTCTTGACAAAACAGCCTAGCTGCAAGCAGTGTTATAATCACCCCTAGTGAGTCTTCAGGAAACTTGATTTACTTTGCAGATTCTGACTGCCCGTGGCTTCATCAGTCTTTGTTCCCTGGCTAAAGTGGAACAGTAGTGTTCATGAGACTTTGAGAGTACCAAGGGGATTTTGCCTTTGAAAGAAAATGTTTGGCCTAACATCAACCCTGCTGATATTGCACTGTAATCTGGCTTTGGCTCTGCAGGATAGTGATGAATAATAAATTCTATACAGAGTAAATTACCAACAGACAAATTTCTGGTTTTCTTCTCTTGGTATAAAGCCTCAAATTTTTATGTTAATGTCAAACTTAGTGCGCCTGCAAGTATCAAGACCATAATCATGATGCACTGAAGTAGAAGCCTGTTCCACCTCAGGGTACAAATATTTAATCCTGTATATTTCTGTCTTCTCCTTATCTGCAGTGCTGCTGGTTTGTGGGGTTTCACATTACCAGTTTTCTCTAAACTGTAAAATCTTAACTGAAAATCCATGTATCTATCTCTGTAAGTCTATATATTTATCTAGCTATATATCTCAAACTCATCTGCAGAAAGCTGAAAGCCATCAAGTAATTGAACTAAAAAATGAAAATAAAAATTATGAGAACACCATGAAGGGAATGCTTCAGAAATTCAAACAAAACCTGAAAAGAACCACATTAGGAAATAAAAAAGCAATTCTTACAAAACATATCAAATTATTCAAAACCACCAAATAACTATCCCATGTGTTTGTGATGTGACTGAGAGTGCCTTTTTTATTGAACTTTTCTTAATCTAAATGGTATTTAAAATCGTACATAGCATGTGCTTTATTTCAACTATTTGATTTAAACTATTTGAATTGAAATGGAAGGACTTGAATATTTTCTACAAATTCATGAGATGTCTAAAACACAATCAGACTTTGGAGATTTATATAATAACAATGTATAGAAATCAATTTTTTGGCTGTGAGTTTGTTTGGGTTTTTGTTGGATTTTTTCAGTGATAGATGTATTTTCTCCCCATCTGCTGAGAACTTTAGATTTATGTCAGGGGAACAGGTTACTAATTTTGCTCACCTTTTTTTTTTTTTTTCCCCATTGACCTTTCTTAGCAGTTTGCAGATTTTTAACAAATGACTGCTTTTATTTTGCTTTTCTTGTGATTAAAGAATAAGTCTTTTCACAGAATCACAAAAACTGGTATGGTCAGAAGGGACCTCTCCCTTCATGTCTTCCGTAATAATTCATCAGGGATGTCTAAGACACAGTCATGATCTAGGTGTTGCTCTAAGGAGAAGTTACCAATTGGATTATTTTTTCACAGGTGCTGTGAATTCTGAGGATCCAGAGGGTGGTATTATTTAAATAACAGTATATAACTTATGAATATCTCCTTTAAAAGAAACTAAATTTGGGGTGTTTTATCTTCTAATGATTTTGACCAATCAAGTTTTAGAGGTTGTCAATTTGCACTTGCATTTGTTCTCAGGTCATTTGCTGAGAATGGAAAAGAGTGTAGGGCAGGGTAAGAAACAAACTCAAAAAATGCACAAAAACACCCCAAACACTGGAGCTAGATGGCATTTATCCAAGAGTTATAAAACTTAATGGAGCGAAGTGTAGAACTATCAAGGGTGGCATAGTGACTCTTGCTTGAAAAGGTCTTGGTCTGACATCAACTTTTAAAGGGGCTTCCACTGTCCCTCTGGGAACAGTAGACCTGTACACTTGATATCTGTAAGGACCTAATAGCAGGAAATTTATAAAGTAAAGAATTGGTGAGCGCTGGTAACGATAATCTAGTTTTAAAAAGTCAAAACAGCTTTTTTTAAAAAATAAAGCAGGACTAGAAGAAATCATTGCTGTTCTTTGAGTCATTAAAGTAACAGGAGGGTAAATGAGTCAAAATGGATTTCTGAAAGACCTCTGACAAAGCAGCTCACCTACAGGCTTTTAATGAAATTAAGCAATCACAAAATAAAATGGCAGGCCTTTGTTTGGATAATTACCTTTCTAAAATAATGAAAACAAAAGGAAAGAATAAACATCATTCTTACAATGAATAAAAATAATCAGAGAAGTTCTGCAGGATTTGCTTACTCTGTGTACTGAAGTTATTCTTGCCTTTTATATGACATCATATCTGTATGGTCATTTGTTGTTGCTAAACAATTCCTCTTTTTTTTAATCACTCTCTGTAAAGTCTTTGGTTGATTCTTTCTTCTCTATAAAGTCCTTTGTCATCAATTTTCTGTTTAATTTGTTCTTGGAGGAATGTTTATCTTGATTCTTATTCCAAAATTCTTTATTTTTCCATTATTCCTCCTTTCTGTCCACTCTGGTTTTGTAAAGTTCGGGATAATTCCCCCTTGAAATACACAGGGCGTTTTCCATGTTTTATCACAGCCTTCACAATGACATGCAGGATGACAGTGATGATTGCTGGTGTTGTCAAAGCAATGGTGCATCATCTCCATCATCAGGGGCTGGCTGTCACCATTGTTGCTTCATCCTTCCCTGAAATGAATAGTGGCAGCCTCAACCCCACTTCAACTTCCGGTTCCAAATTTTTACACCTTTGAGATCATTGGTTATGCTTGCTGGCATTTTTTGATCTACCTGGAGGATTTGGTGACTTTCCCTGGTGACATGATCTAGAACCAACACCATGATTCTTTCTGTGCTCTGTGTTGCTATCTGGATACAAATGCCTTTGTCTACTGACTGTGAAGCACTCCCTATGCCCAGGTAGTGGTAAAAATAAATCCCATTCTATTTCATGTTCCTCTCACAGGTACTTTAATATTTTTTACTGAAAAAAAAAGAAAAATCCTTCAAAAACCCCATGTGATTTTTCTTCTTTAGAATTAGATGGCTGGCTGCTCATCTTATTGGCAGCAGAAAGCAATCCTTTGGTTATAGGAATCATTTGAAATGGATTATTGGAGCATTAAAATCTCAGCATTTTCTGATGTTAGGAATTAAGTATGATAGCTAGTAATCTATACAGAGGAGGTAATTTCTGGGGTATGGCTGTATAAACAGTAGAAATTGCTGCCAAAAATATTTCCATGAGAAGAACAAAACTAAATTGAAGGATGATTGGTTTTTAAAAATTACATCCTTATCTAAAATATGGTGCTGAATACTGATATTCTATATAGAAGACACTTTAAATGGCATCCCTGATGTTTCGATTTTATCACAAAGCAACTCTTAAAGAAAAGTGATGGTAACAATTGATTATAAGACTAAGGATAAGAACTGTTTATTTCTAATACATTAAAATAAAGACAATTTCTGATACAGGAAAAGCAGAGTGATTTTATGGTGGTATGGTTTGATGAAGATTTCTTTTTTAGTTGGTTATTTTCAAGTTAATATGTTGCTTCAGGTTTTGTCCAAAAAGCTGTTAAAGGCACTGCAAGGGGAAGATATTCGCACAAAAACAAGCAGAATCTGATTTTTTTTTATTTCAGCAATGAAAATAGTTCATTTTATGAAACAATGGAACTGCAGCACAGGGTGAATGGCAAGCAGTGCTTGCATCTTGGAGGCAGATCCAGGAAGCAACTCATTAGCAGCTTCATCTTCATTTTAATTCATTCACATATTCAATTTATTTATATTTACATTTGATTAATCACTATGTTATTTAACCCATTCCTAATTCTAATATAAAACCAGACAGTTTTCCACCAGCTCTCCTCTGCTATGAATAGCTGTTTTACCTCTTTCTTCTGTAGCTGAGCTGTTGTACCACAACGTAATGAAAATATCCTACAGTCCCTTCAAACTGGCACTTCATAAGATTAATGACCCAGCTCCTCAATTAGTAAAAAACAAATGCTATGTCAAAAGTAAATCACACTTTTTCTACATTGAGTATCAAAGCTTTACTACACTTTTGTTTTATAAAGCCAGGCTCTTTTCTTGCCTTGTCTAACTAAAATCATCTGTATGAGTAGTAAATAAAGATAAAACCAATGCAAACAAACATGAAACAGCTGGGTGAGAAATTAAAAACTTTTCAGATTGTAAACACTTCAAATCACATTGCTAGTCTGTATGTGAAGTTTCAAGGACAGAATGCATTAGTATGTACTGTCCACAAGTTAATATGAACCTCGGAAGTCTTTTCAGCATCTTGGCAAAAAATCCAAATCTCCTTTAGAGTTTTGTTGCTATTGCCTTGATGCCCTTGTTGCACCCCCAGAAATGCATGGAATCACTAAATATCCAAAAGCAGATATAGATAGAAGATATAGATATAGATATAGATAGATAGATAGATACAGATATAGATAGATATAGATAGATATAGATTAGATATAGATAGATATACATATATACATATGTATATATATATTTAAATAAATTTTTCATATACTTAATGGAAACACAGGTTTATCTTTTACAACATGTGTTAGAAACAAATTACTAAAACGAGGTAGGGGGAAGGGGAGGGATGTTTACTGAGTTAGGAATAATTCCCCCCAGTTTTTGAAACTGGTAGTTCTTTCCTGCATTCTGTGGGCAGTGAATTTCCTTGGAGGACACACGTAAGACACTGTAGCTTTAGCACTGACTTTGTAGCTCAAGATTCTGTGCTCCAGCTGGGTCACTGCATATGACTTTCACAGAAGTTCCACGCAAGTGTGATAATTTTTGTTCTTCTGTATCAGTTTGGGATCCCAACTAGAAGAACATTGTACTAATGAAAGAGAAATGAAAGGGTCTAGAGGAGAAGCCTTATGAGGAGTGGTTGAGGTCACTTTGTCTGTTCAGCCTGGAGAAGAGGAGGCTGAGCGGAGACCTCACTGCAGTCTTCAACATCCTCACAAGGGGAAGGGGAGGGGCAGGTACTGATCACTCTCATGACCAGTGACAGGACTTGAGGGAATGTCATGAAGCTGAGTCAGGGGAGGTTTAGGTTAAGTAACCAGAATAAGGGTTTTTTTAAGGTTTTTTTGGGCACTGGAGCAGGGTCCTCGGGGAAGTGATCATAGCATGAAGCCTGTTTGAGTTCAAGAAGTGTTTGGAAAATGCTCTTGGGCACGTGGTGTGATTCTTGGAGTGTCATGTGCAGGGCCAGGTGTTGGACTTGATGAATCCCTTCCAACTCAGCATATTTTTTGGTTCTATGAAAAAATGAAAATATTGCAAAATTATTCAAATTAATTTTGCCAAATAATAGAAAGAAAAAAATCTCTGTACATAGCAAAAAATCCCAACAATTTAGAAATTGTTTCTGTCTTTAGTTATAAGCTGACAGACTAACTTGTAACAAATGCTTTGTCCCAGTGTTTCCCTAGTGTCCTGCAGCTGACTCCCAGTGACCATTCATACATGACTGGTTCTTTTTAAGCAGTCACACTGTTTAAAATAAAGTACTTTAAGTACTGCTGGCTGCAATTTCATTTTGATGTTTCCAAGGGTCCCATACAGTATGCACAGCACCATAAGTGCTTATAGAAACCACATATGAAAGGCAATGTACAAACACAGCAGAAGTGAATCTATTCAGTTCAGGCAAATATGGCTGTCAGACTTTATAGTGTTTACCAACCTCTGTTGCTAATGGCAGGCTCTGTTAGTGAAAAAGTAAAGTGTCTCCATTCAGCATAAAAGAAAATTGAAGAAGAAGAAGTGCTATTTAGACTCCTTCTGTTGCATCCTGTGGAAAGAGTGTGATCTTAGTTCTCCAAACTTCAGATATGTCTTTGTTGTTACTAATATTTACAGCAAAATAAATATTTGTTGTTTGTTTGTTCTGTGCTGTGCTGGAATATAGGATACTTTTCCTACAGCTTTAATTTTTTAGAAGGTAATAGCACACATAATATTTAATAGAGATGTAATGCACTTTGAGCAGCACTCTTTAGTCACCATGGTGCTATGATATGAATAATCTTGGTTATCAGCAGCGTTTAATTTAATTTACAGGAGTGTGTATAGTTATATATAAATATGAAATTGAGAACACTCCAGATGACAGAACCATAGCATAATTTAAGTTGGAAGGGGCCTCTGGAGTCATCTGGTCTAACTCTGAGCTTGCAGCAGGCCTAAATTCAAAGTCAGATCCAGTGGCTTGGGACCTATATTTAGCACTTTTAAGGATCAATTTAAACTGCTGTAATGTATGTACATATGAATGAAATACTGATTACAAGTATTGGTACTGAAATTTTGAATGGATCGTCAGGTAGCCATATACAAAATGACGATGTCTGTCCCAAAAGGCGCATAACAAAAGTCAGCACAGGACACTGTGTAAGTAATCCAGATGAACTGACGGAAGCGACTCAAGCAGTGCTAAAACAACCGGCATCAGTAAGCAATTATTAGTGTGTCAGCTTTTTTAATTCTGAACACAGCATAAAGAAGTTTAGCACCATCAATTTTCAGTCTTGACCAGAACCAGATCAATATATAGTTTTTCCCAGAAAGGTATTACAGAAGATTGAATACTGCCAGGTACAATCTGGAGACTAACAAAAGTTTACATTGCAAGTAGTAATGCTGAGTAGTGTGGTGAAAGAGGGAAGAAAACCTGGAATATACCTGCAATGCAATGATAAGGTCTGACTGGGGATTCATGGGGTTTTCCAAATTAGCATTGATTTAGCTATATCAGACCCTAACTGCAGTGGAAATAACTTAAAGACTGCAGATGTTGTGTTGGACCTTCAGATTTCCTAGTGCATTATGAAAGCTATTAATTTAATGTTCTCTAGTAATGTCTTTTAAAATGTGAAACAAATGGTGGTTTTTACATCCACATGGGGCCATGTATATCTTGGTCTGGTGGGACTGGCAACAAAAATGAACGTTGTTCACTGATAATAAAATTAATAACTTCAAAGCTATTAAACTGTGATTTATTTTGCTACAACAATTAATTGGCTGAGCTCAAGTGGCTCAGTGTAATTTATTATTGATGATTTTATATATGTAACTTAATTTTGCTCTTGGATCTAGTAGTATAGTTTCACAATGAGCCTAATTTAAAACTATAAGTAAAATACCATTTATGTTTTAGGAAAGCTCTGAGGAATGGAAAAATGTACTTGCATTTTTCTTTTCCTGAAATACAGAACACAAACTAAAATTAAAAGTAATTTTAAATTCAAATCATCCACTGCTGAATTGCTGCTTTTTTATGCATTGGACTCCTCTATTCTACAGAAAATTTATTTCTAAGTTTGCATCAGTTTGTCCAAAAGTAGTTCTTTTTTACAGCATAACTATAAGGTATTCAATGTTTTATTTGAAGGTCATTTTAAGAAATTAACTAGGAACAGTCAGCAACTTTGTGAATTTGCAATACCACGGCTTTACGTATCTTGATGAATAATTCAACCTTACTATACAAGCAAAATAATGAGTTTCAAAAGTATTACTAGTGAATAAATGAAGATGTTTAAGAAGGATGTGGACCTGTTGGAGAAAGTCCAGAGGAGGGCCACAAAGATGATCAGAGGTCTGGAGCACTTTCCCTATGAAGAGAGGTTGAGAGAGTTTGAGTTGTTCAGCCTGGGGAAGCAGAGGCTCTAGGTAGACCTCATAGTACCTTCCACGGCCTAAAGGGGTCCTACAGGAAAGTTGGAGAGAGACTTTTCGCAGGGACATGCAGTGATAGCATAAGGAATAAAGCTTCAGACTGAGAGAGGGTGAATTTAGATTAGATATTTGAAAGAAGCTCTCTGCTAAGGGTGGTGAGGCACTGGGACAGGTTGCCCAGAGAAGCTGTGAATGCCCCATCCCTGGAAGTGTTCAAGGCCAGGGGGAATGAGGCTTACAGCAACCTGGTCTAGATAAGGTGTCTCTGTCCATGGCAGGGGGTTTGGAACTAGATGATCTTTAAGGTTTATTCCAATCCAAACCATTCAATGATGGGGATACAGTGATTAAGACTAAGATGTTAGTACACAAAGATGCAGAGGGTTCACTAGTGTGAAGAAGAAGAGCAAATCAATTTAATTTTATTTCAGCATAGGACTGAGCTGGCTCACCTGTGATTTTCAGGAAGGTTAAACATGAGCACCAGAGATGAGACACCATCACACCTCTTTATGTCTTCTGAGCAGCAATATTATGTAGACACACATTCCAATGTCCTTTTTGCTGGGCCACTGAGGTTTTGTCTGTACAGGACATTGGCGATAATCTCTGGAAGTAGTTCACATAAGAGAATCATAACTTCTAATTTTAAAGCATATTAGACCATTCTTTTAGGGCTACTATCAAACACATGAATAAAGCATTCTTCTCTTGATTTCTTTATAAATTCATTGGCAATGACATTCAAATCTCTCTCTCCCTCCTTAATGTCCCCAAATCAGTGAAAGAAAAGGAGAAGTGGAACCCATCTTTTCTTTGCTCCAGCAATGAGACCAAAACATTACAACTGGAATGTGCTACCCTCACTATTCAACCCTAAAAGACTCTTTTCTCTGCTCTTCAAAAATATTTCACTATTAAAAATATGCCATGAACTTGGCTGAAATTTACTAAATGGCTGGGTCATGACAGGAGAAAATATTTTTCAAGAGGGAAAAGAAAGTCCAGTCAGAATAATTGCCAGGTTCATTCAATTCTGAAATCCAAACTCAAAATAGTAGCAGCATAAGTAAACTCAAGTCTCAGATATTTTCTTTTTGTTTTCTCTTGAAACAGCAAATAATTCAATTAGTTGGAACAGGCCATGCGTGTTTAATGTGACAATTTGAAATGGGAGAGCTACCTGTTCGCCTTGAGAATTCTAATGACATCATTAAGGTTGTTTATAGAAATCTACAAAATTAAATCATTGCTATTAAACACCATCATGTCTGAGATGGAAGCTGAATGACTCCTGGGTCTGATAAGAGAAAACAGTCTTTCATTTCTAGATCACTGCTTTGAATTGAAGCCAGGATAAAAACAATGAGAAGTTATTATCAACAAAAGACAGGCAACATGCTCTATGAAAGGAGATTATGGTGTCAGGCAGTTTCCTAGGGTGCCTGTACCTTCCAGGGAAGCATGTTTTGAATGCAATGCTGCTTTACAAGAGTATTAAGATCAAGCTATTGCCCAGTCGAGAGTACAGTGACTAGCCTGCAGAGACATCTCAGTTCCAAGTATCATCTAATATCCATCTTCCACCAAAACTAAAGTAATTTTATAAACCAGAAAGTAATAGCCTCTAGAATAGAAAACGCTCATGTTTATGAAAAAAGTAATCTACAGCTACAGATTAAACAGCTTCTCTGATGCGGGGAAATCCTGAATAATAACACAGCATATATATCTGTGGGTGTGGCTGGCCATGTATGTACTTGATGTGGACCCTAATGCTGACTCATAGACTTGATTTCCTGACTTGTCTTTTTGCCTGTATTACCACTCTCCTGGAGAGCAGTCAGCTGCAGCTGATCCTCATTACTGTGTCTGGATCTGACACAGGCCATGGCTGGGCCATGGCTGTGGCTTGCTTTCTTAACTTCTTTCTTTGACTTCATATTCACTGCAGACTTATCAGGTGATGTGGACTTGTGGCGTGACTTAGTGACCGTCATCAAACTGCTCTGCTCACCTTGCTCAGGTCTATGGCTGTTCCCTTGTTAGTGAGATACATGTCTTTGATTGCTGTGTTATTGCTCATGCTCCTGGCTACCTGTCCCTGGCAGAGCAGCCTGCCCCTCCTGCTTCCTTTCCTGGTGTGTTGGACATAATGAGCAGGGTTTGGGTAGCAGGAAGTGGGGTTTGCTGTGAGTAGGAGGTGACTGACTGCACCAGTTAGTCAGCTCCCACTGGCTCGGCAAAAGACAACTCTATTGCACTGCATGCCAAAACACCAGCCGAAGGAGTGTTACTGCTGAAATATATTTTTAAAGGCTAGGTCTAGAAAACATGGAAGGGGTTCCTGCTAGTGACAGGAGACGCAGGAGATGTGAGGGACACAGGAGGGGACACTGAGGAAGATACAGGAGGAAGAATGTGGGACTTGACATTTTGGAGGCTGTGGGAGAATACCCGGGATGATTTCTATTGCCCCTAATGTTGAATTAAAAGTGCGTCACAAATATGTCTTCCCTATTGTTTTTCCCTTAGTCACTCCTATCCTAGTTTCTTCTTCCCATAATCCTTCAGGGTTCCTTTCCCGCCACTCTTTCGCATTGGTTCCCTTTTGCTGCATTGCAGTGGTTTCCCCTGGTAGATTATTGGTTGTTATGAAATTCCATCCCTGTTCCCCATTGATCCGGTTTTGATCCCTCGTTTGCATACCCCTGGGCCAATGGGAAGCTTGGTAACGCCCCTTATTCCAGAACTTTCCCATCAAACCCTATATAAACGCTGTACTCCCAATAAAGTTGCTTCCTTCGTTGCCACTGAGCCTGAGTGTGGAGTCTCTTCGGGGTTCTGCACAGGATCAGTGCGGAGAGAGCCACTCAGGGCTTTGAGGGGCTGGATCTAAAAGAGCTATTATCACTAGAGCTGCATATCACCTAGCCCCTCAGAGCTGAAGACCTTTCACCAATAATTGGTGTCCTCATCATCCACCAATAGGGAGGCACAGCTGGATACCCTGCCTTGGAACAAGGCACTTCTTCCTAGAGCAGGTACAGCTTGAAGGGACTGCAGCAAGTGGAGTACCCACAGCAGAGCACAGAAATGAGTAAGAAGGAAGGAGCATCATAAAAAAAAGGAGTAAGAAGCAAGGAATGACAGAAAGAAACCATTTTGTTTCTCAAAACTCAAATCAGAAATTAAAAGTTTATGTTATCTGGAAATAAAATAAACTCTCTGAAATTCCCTAAGTTGAGGGTTTTTTTACTCATGACACCCTAGCAAGGAGAGTGACATCAAATTACTTAGACTTGTTCTCAAAAAAAGCTACTGCAGCACTGAGTTTCCTAAAGTCCTGATGTGAAAGGTTGTGTTTAGAAGACCCAACATGATTCCAGATACTCCAGAGACTTCTCTTTAATAGACAGTCATATGATATGACTGGATGAAATATTTTGTGTTCAGGAGAGATGTGCAAGGAGGTTACCTATTCAGAGCTTCTTTCTGGAGCTCACCTTGCAGTTCTCCTCATTTGACTGTTGGTCTGACCAGTCTCTAACCCAGTCCTGCAAGACATAACAAATTTCTACCCTGCACATTTAAAAACATGTAACATATTAGCAAGCCTTTAAAGATCAGAGAGTGTCTTCTGAAGGAACATCTGGCAAAAAGTGTCATTTCCTTACAATATTAATGTATCTTCTAGAAAAATGAGTGGATGACAAACAATGCCAAAATAATGGTATTAAAGAACACATCTCTTCACAGAGTTTGGTACAATTAAGATCTGACATACCATTTCTAAAACAAAAATATTTCTATTCAAGTGATTATTTATAGAATTTGGCATGCTTTTTGGCATAAACATGAAATTATTTTTTACCTGTAGAGCTCTGCATTTATGGCTCTGAAATTACCTGAAGAAATGGCACTGAGCTAGTTAAATGATCATATTTTGTCCTAGTTGTACTCAGGGAGACTTTTCCAGTGCATAATATGTCCTTGCTTATGCTTTTAACAGCTTCTCTGAGTTATAGTGTGCTAATACAGACTGTATGAAAGGATCATTATTTCATTGCCTGCTGCTTGTGAAAAGACTGAATGGGTTAATGATTTTATTTCTCTTTACAGAATACTTCCATCCTGATGTCATTTAAACTATTCCTTTTTTCTTTTTTTTCTCCTTCCAGAGCAGCATTAGAAAATTGCAGTGGTTATAAATCCTTTTGAAGCTGGAAATGCCAAGGTGCATTCACTATTTACCTCAACAGGCCTCCTCATGGCAGCTATTACAAATGAGATGAAATATATGTCAATGTCAAGCAGCATTATTCTGACTTATCACTACAGCTGTTTTTGTAAATAACCTTTACAACATCAGAAATATAATATTTTACTATTTCTACTATTTGAACACTTTTTGTTTTTAAATGGCGTTTCAATAAATTGCTGGTAACTTTCAATTGCAAACAAAGATTGTGTACAGACAACTGCACAGATGCAAATGTAAACACATGGCTCCTGGTTATTTACACTGTTAGAGTACTTCTGAGTCCTACTCTGGAGTGAACTAACCAGCTCCCTGTGGGTCACAGATGGGTAGAGTTGCGGGGAAAGGATTTTCAGAAAACCCACCATATAGATCATAGGGTCAAGATTGCTCAAGTTTATCTTGTTGCACTTGACACAGTACTCTCAAATCTATGCCAGCAGGCTTATTTGCCCTCACGCTGTTGCTCCAGTAAGTTCTGCCCCACTCCAGGATCATATCATAAAAACCAATACCTTAAGGTATTAGATAACATCCAGCTATGCATGGAAGCGGCATGAGGAGTTGAAGGGACAGAGATTTCCTCCCCACACCCCTACACATTCACACACACACACCAAGCACATTTGCATTGCTGCCAGTCTATCTGCCCTTAACAGCAACAAGGTGCCACCACTAAAACTCACATAGCATGTAAGTAGAGAAATACAGTGAGGTCAGTCCTGTTCTTCTTCTCTGAGTCATCAGAATTGGAGCTCATTTGTGAAAACACACACATCGTCACTCTCTAGACTTTATAAGCACACTCATGTTCCTGGATCCTTCAGCTATCAGTGTGTCTAATACTCATGCCCAGGATCTGAACCCCTCACCCAGTCTATAGGTAATAGCCTTCACATTCCTAGGCATCCTTGGTGTTCACTAGCAGTGCAGGTGCACCCACCCACACCCACACCCACACCTACACCCACACTCACACTCTAATCTCACAGTCACCCAAACAATCACACACACACATCAAATACTGTCATGGGCTCTCTCAAGCTGCCTATATCTATGCTTGAACCTAGAGTTCCCTTAGAGTTCCCTTAGAGGACCCACTGGCTCTGAGTTTGAGACTCATATAGGATTAGATTCATTGGGCGAAAATAACCACACTTAGTTCTTTCCAGTTCCTGGTATTTAGACACCTTTCATGTACAGGTACATTGGTGCCCATCAATTTGCCCAGCACAGACCTAAAAGCCCTGTGGTCTCAGACCCAGCCAGCACAGATTTAGGAAGGGCAGGTCCTGTCTGACCAACCCGATCTCCTTTTATGACCAGGTGACCTGCCTGGTGGATGAGGGGAAGGCTGTGGATGTGTCTATCTGGACTTTAGCAAAGCCTTTGACACTGTCTCCCACAGCATACTGCTTTACATTCGTGTTTTTTCTATAATTTAGCAAGTGGCAAGGCCAAACACAGACCAAAATAATAATATTTTATTACACTCTAATACATGATGTCAGAGGTCTCTTCCAACCCAGTTGATTCTATGATTCAAGTCTTTTCTGCCATTGCAGACACTCAGGACTCTTGCATATGGGTGTCTCCAGATAGTGACATACATATCCTATAGGACTCACACATAGGATAAAAAGTGGGCTGCCACAGGAAAAACATTTTGAAAAAATTATCTAATAGGAAAATAGAATAGACTGAGGTGATCAGGCATGGGGCTAAGACAAGCTAGCTGACCAGCAGACTGTTTAAACACACTATTTTTCTACCTTTCTCTAATTTCCCAAGTTTATTCCTCCCAGACACACCCTGAACAGCCTTTGGCCCTTTCTTTAGGCTTTCCACAATAAGTTTTGCAAGGTCTAGAGGGCCCCTCAAGCATCCCATAATATTCAGTCTTGTTTCCATCTTCTTATCAGTTACAAGGTTCAGGTTGACCCTCTTCAAGACTGTGCCTGTGTAGTTTTTCCGTGAACTATCACTCACTGTCTGAGCAGTTCTGGTTTTCATTACTGTCTCAGTTATCACCTACCTGTCAGGTTTGTGTATCTGTGTGTTCAATTTATCACCTTTTTTGTTATTTGTTATTCAATTTATAGTGAATAGTGTTTAGCCAGGTAACTTAATGAAGCAGATAGTCTCACATTCCCCATGCCCTTAAAATGATCAATCAGTCTGAAAGGTCTGCAAATGAAGTCCAGGATGCATCCTGTGCAATAATAAGGGGGGTTTTTAATGCGCTCTTCAATTTCTAGAGTGAAAATGGTACATTTTTGCTATGTAAGGTGTTGTATTATCTGCTTTGTGAGGACTGAGTAGACCCACCGTCTAGCCTTGCCAGACTACTGCGTCAGAGTGAACAGGCTCCTATGGGCACATAACCACAAAAGCAGTACTTTTATGTTTATCTGTCTTCTCTGCTGCATGTTGAAC
Source organism: Myrmophylax atrothorax (assembly GCA_026770055.1). Taxonomy (NCBI): domain Eukaryota; kingdom Metazoa; phylum Chordata; class Aves; order Passeriformes; family Thamnophilidae; genus Myrmophylax; species Myrmophylax atrothorax. The sequence goes on from JAOXXN010000395.1 coordinate 79,308,858, forward strand.
TGCGGCAACTGTCCAGTTTCAGGCGGGACATGCAAAAGCTGGAAGGCCAAATGTCACAGCAACTGGTCTGTAAAAAAAGGCAATAACGTTCTCCCACAGGTTGTGCCAAATGCAGAAAGAAATTTATGTGCTTCAGGACATCTTGGTGTCCAGCCTCTCCTCAGCATTTGCTGCCAGCTGGACATGCAGTTAACATGGCTGAAGCGGGCAAAGGTTCTTACCATCTCAGGAAGTTAAGTAATATGGACTTATTAAAAGATGATTGTGCCAATGACTACAGTTTTCTGTCATTATCAGACCCACTGTCAACTGACTGGCAAGAGGGAAGCCAGCCAGACCCTTATATTGAGCATGGATTCTTACAAGAACAGTGTCTGGTGTGGGATGCTGGAGCTGACAGGTCCTCATAAGGAGCTCAGTATGATCCCCACAGCACTTCCATCCCATCCCATCTGCAGAGCAGTGGATACTGGTTTTCTAGCTCCTGAATCTCTCCCCACTGTGGGAAAACTATTTGCCACAGCAACTCAGGCAGTCCACCAGACTGATCCTACTACCATGAGTGGCACACTGAGTTTTGGCAGCCATTCTGGTGACTGGTCAGCATCTTCTCCATGTCATGCACATATGGCATGCTAGCAGACAGCAAGCAACTTGTCAGATGCTATTACAGACAATGAGAGTTCTGCCAATGGTCTGCAAAAGTGCAAATCAGCCTGGCAAAATGCAGAAGTGCCCAAAGAATCTGAGTTACTAGCAGCCTGCAGAGCAACAGATGATGCAACAGGTAGCCTGGTTTAACTGTAGGCGGGAGATACAGACTGGAAGGCTGCATCCCTTGTGGAGGCTCCTGAAGCAGTCACATGTCATACAGGGAGATAATTGGCAGCAAGCATGTTGTGTGTTGTGCTAGAAAAGCACTTCTATGAGAAAGCACAAAGCTCTTTGTGATGTGGTGCAGAGAAAGATATCCCTTCAAGTGCCATGCAATATGGATATAGCACTTCTCTCAAGAGTGCTTGTAGCAGTATAGACATGAATGAACCACATAACCAGTCTAGAGGGGAAGTGAAAACTCTCCAAGCTGAATACCGTCAGCAGCATAGGCAGAGAAATACTACACTTAAATGGGAAAGAACAAAGAAATATCCCTTTTTTCCTTTTTTTTTTTTTTAAGAACCAAGAGGATCATACACTTTTTTCTTGATCAGATTGAGAGACACTGTAAAGAAGTAAAAATTTCCTGTGTAGGTGGAAAATAATGAAAACTAGATGAAATAATACCCTCATTATTTTTGGTGCAGAATTGCAATCCCATGGTGCTGTTATAGCAGGATGATTTAGCTCAATATAAGGCTCCCAGTTGTCTTATTTTCCTGTTAACAATGTTTGTTTCTCTCCATGGCTGAAGTAACTCTTCAAGGTTCCGCAAGAGTGATGTATGGATACTTCTGCTACTCAGCACTGACTGCTGGTGGAGAAAACACTAAGGAACTATTCTTCTTCATTCACACTTCATTACCTAGGACATAAACCAACATTTCCTGGTGAAAGGGAGCAGGAAAAAAAAAAAACCACAAGAGAAAGGGAAAGACAGGGAATGGCTGAGAGGGTTGATTCAAATTCTCTTTATTATTTTTCAGTGCTAAAACATGAACGTGGAGAAGTTACAATAAAGTCTGGGATTAGAAAAATCAACCTGCAGACATTTTTTAACTAAGTGTAGAGTATTGAGGCACTTGTATTTCCAGTAGCCTTGGATTAGCACTTGGGCTGTGCTGTGATGCACGATCTCCTCTGCCATGGAAGTAGACCTGGATTTACTTGGAGTTGGAGCAGGAGAAATTTGCAGGGCTTTAGTCATCTACGCCTACTGGAAGTGGTGTGTTTGATTCCTCTCCCCCAGTTTTCCCGTCTCCTCTTACATGCTTAGACTTCACTGCCTGCCCTTAATTTAAGAAATCAGACTCCATGGAAATCATTATCTTTGCCATTGATTTCAGTCATTTCCACATGCACTCTCTGTGCTTCTCTGACAAAGCCATTGTCAGAATACGCTTCCAAGCCACAGCAGGAGGTACTTTTGTGTGCTCTTTGATGAAATAAAGAAGGCAAAAACATATGTATATATGTACAGGTGTATGTGTGTGTGAAAAGAGAGACAGTCCTTTCCATTTGCCTGTGGTCTTTACAAGAAGTTGATTTGTGCCACAAACATCTCTAAATATCTTTGAGTTCTTCAAAGTTAAAAATTGAAAGATGGCTTCAGTTTGAAACAGAATTTAATAATTTTAGTGTATCTCTACCTTGATAGATCTCTTAGCTAAACTTAAAAACAAAATGTCAATTTTCATACTCTCATGACAATGTCTGGTTCTTCCATACCTTTGGTTTTCGGTGATATTGGCTGAAAAAGAGAGAAAAAAATCATAAAATTATGTTTTGAACACCACATCTGAAGACAACCACTTAAAAAGTAGCATTTGGAAAAAGAGCTTTGATTTGTGGTACTGTTTCAGATTTTTATATTCACAAACTGAGTGAAGAATTACATTCTTCACTTTGCAGGATTCTATTCTTTTGATCTCTGACTCACCAATATAGTAATGTTAATTTAAAAAAAAAACAAACAAATAATTCCACTTTAGATACTTGAAATCTAATGGACTCTCTGTAGCTTTCAGAATGTCACTCACAGATCTTCCTGTGCTAGTTAACAAAAGGCTGAAACAATTTCAAAAATGAGGTAATTAGTGAAATGGCACAGCCTTTCTAAGTGAAAACATTTCAGAACATTTCCATAACCTACTGAAAAAAGGACAGATGTGTCTTACAGCACAGATCCTGAGATACATGTGGCATTCATTCCTAAGGCTGCTTATCTTAGTTTTATGGACTCAAGTCCATGACCAGTAAGAACTTTGAGCAGACATTTTATACATGCAAGTTGTCCTGCTGTCATTATAACTTCCCATCTGTAAAAATGTAAAGCAATACTGCTATTTCCTGTGATAATATAAAGTCGTGACTTAAAGCTTACAAAGATGAATTCATTAAGCATTTGAATATCATAGCGATAAGTGTACACACACACATGAAAATAAAACACTTAATTATTACTGTCAGAGAAGGATTTGGATATGATTCAGAAAACAAAGAATGCAGCCACATGCTGAATGAATATAAAAAGACATGGAAGACAGCTGGTTCCCCCCTTGAGCAGATCAATTCTGTGTTGCAGGGCCCTAATCCAAAGTCAGTGATTGTCACAAAAAGGTTTCAGTAACAGCAGTCAGCTGTGCACAAACTTTTGGTGAGAAAGGCATCTGCTCTAAATTTAGCAGCAAAATGTGATGGCCAACATATACTCACACAAACAGGAAGGATCCTGGAATCACAGAATAATTTGGGTTGGAAGGGACTTTTGGAGATCTGCAGCCCAACCTTCTGCTCAAGGCAGGGCCAACTTCAATGCCAGAACAGGTTGCTCAGGACCTTCTACTCTGGAGTTTTTAAAATTAATGATCTCTTTAAAGCCACCAGCTAGCCTGTTCCAGTGCCCAGACACCCTTGCTGTGAAATCTACATAGAGAATCATCCTTCAAACACTTTCTAGCTTTTTGGTGTTAAATTTTGCAGGTATGCTTTGAGATTAGTTACTTTTTCAAATTCGTATCCAAGGTCAAAGGCATATATGAGTAAGCTCTTTGAGATAGAGTTGCATTTCTCACAAAGCTTTTATAGTGTCCATTCTTAATTGGTGATTAACTTGGTAACAAGTGTAACATAAGCCATAAAATTAGGATGTAAAAAAGCAAGATACAGTTATGTTTTACTTTCAAAGGTACTTCTTGTATTTCAGGTGTCTGTCCGTTACTGTATTAAAAGTTCTCTGCCCTGGAGATAGGAGTCATATGTACCCTCCAAGAAATCACTGATATAATAGAAAAACACTTCACAAACCCCCTTTGTTCTCTAATGCAGACATGAAGGTTTTCCTATGCTAGGACACTTAGAGGAGTGAGATTGCATATATTTTCAATTTAATAATGCATAAGGAAAAAAGTCTCATGGAGAAGAAAAGCAGCTTTTCTGTCATGTGATCTCTCTAAAATCACTGGCTGGTGCTGCACTTGTAGTGACACAGCTCTGTTTGTTCAGAAGAGAGCTGTAGTTTGCCTTCAACATACACACAAAATAAAGCATTTTTGCCTCTTACAGCATCAATTTCATAGATTTAACATTCTTGGCCTATTACAAAAAACAAGTTCATTTCTTGCTGCCTGATTGATTTATAATTAATTACATATTCTGTTTCCCATTGTAATGCTTATCCATGATCCTTGACTTGGTGAAAGTCGTTAGCAATTTTCAAAAAACAGTCTTCCTCTAAGGACTGCAACCAGCACATAGTATCAGACAGTTCACATGAACTCTCATTTTCTGGTTTATTTGCTTTTTGTGGACCATTTCATTATCATGCAAATGGAGTTAGGCCATTTTGCAGACAATCTAATTGTTAGCATAATATGTCCTCATTATTTGTATAGTGCAGCATTTTGCATTAGGCAGTACCAAGTGTAACAGACACCCATATAACAGCACGATTTTTGAGAAGCAGAGGTTACTTTTTATCAAAGGCTGTATGTACTGGTTACCAAAACACCAACGACTCTCAGTGGGCCTAAAGTGCAACAGCTCTTCTGGAGTCTAAACATGCCATTGTTCGTGTCAAGAGGAACAACATCAGTTTTCTGACCCATACATTCGAAGTCTTCCTCTCCTAATGCTTTCATTTTTGTACAAGCTGTAGCTCTTCAATGTTGAAGACAGTATTGAACTATGCCTTCATAGTTGCAGCAAAGGAATAAAGATAAATAAAGCACTACTAAAATAGCAAATGGAAACCACATTGATCTCTTTTGAGCTAGTAATCAGAATGCAAAGCTTAAACTTTCATCCTGTTTCCAAACAGTAAACCTTATATTTTCAGAAAATGCTGCCAATTTAGCACTGTTGAACTTTGGAACACAGCCATCCACACATAAACACATTTGTACATTATTTTGATTGGCCCTTGCTAAGGCCATATGCTGGGGGTTTAATTAAAAAGACACCTCAGGAAAACCTGCAGTGTTCACACAGGATAAAACATCTTTCAGAGTCCTAAAATGTCAACAAAATACTCAAGTAGAAAAAATAGTTTTCTCCTCTCCACCAATGTAAATAATGCTTGCGGAGTGAATTTTCACAGCCACTTTTTACTTATGAAGACACTTTTCTGTCACTTGTGTTCTGACATTCAGTGTTTTGATGCAGGAAGGATCAATCACTTCTAAACTCCACTGACTTAAAATAAGCAATCCATGCTTCTTGGTCAGAGCTTTAATCCTCATCTATGTAGCACAGAGTGACAAACCAGCTAAAGAATCAGGGTTATTTTTCATTTTCCAACAATACACAAAATTATTTCATGCAAATTAATAGATGAAAATTGAAGCGTCAGAAGAGTGGTTATATTTTTTCACTGTCAACTTCCAGCTAAAAAATGTACCCCGTACATATGTATGTTGCATTAACTAGGAATAGATTAGACTGCAACCACCACTGTACCTCAGACACAAAGGAATTTTTCTTAATTTTGACACTAAACTTGGGGCTTATTGAACAATATTGGGTGTTTACTGTGGATTTGCTTCTTCTAGTCATTAGTAAGTGATCAATCACTATTGAAATGTGTACATAGCTGCAGGGTATTGAGCTGCCATCACTAGTGCTACTGTTTCTCAGCCAGAAAAGGGGACTACCCAGGTTCCATTGCATTCCTTGCACTGTTTCTCAGCCAGAAAAGGGGACTACCCAGGTTCCATTGCATTCCTTGCACAAGAAACCCCCCCAAACACTGAAGCAGACTTCTCCAGTTTTCCAACAGCTTCCAGTTTGCCAGTCTCTCAGTTTTCTGGAAAAGGCTCAAAAACATGTTCTTGAATCAAACAAATATTTATTTCTTAAACAGGACAAAGAAAAAGAATAGGTGAATGAACCAGATGTGTGAGAGCAGGGTGGGGTGAGCACTCAATTTTGAGTCCTTGCTTCCAGCAGCAGTTCTACTGCTGATACTGCTGGAGGAGTCACAAGGAACCATGGCTCCATTGCCTGCACTGAGGAGGAAGAGTGGAAGCTTTTTCCCTTTATATGAAAGTGAGGAAGAACACTTGCTCTTTGTTCCATACAGATCAGTGCTGGCTCTCTTGAGCATTAATCAGAGAGTGATTATTCTAAGTGAAGATTTGTGTCTACAGCAAACCATGGGAGCACAGAAATCTAGATTCTCTGGGGAGGAACAGATGGACTGTCAAGAGAACGTGTGCATAAACACTGATCCAACTTTGGCAGACTGGTAGTATCAGAGGGAGCAGTAATTCGGTGTTTGTTCTTTCCTCCTTTGCAGAGATTTCTGTATCCCCCTTTCCTCCCTGGTGCCAGTGAAGGAAATGCTGGTAGCCTCTTAATCTTGTCTCAGAATGCGGGTGGGTTTGGATGTGAATCAGTTTGTGCAGAGTAGTGGCAGCTGGAACCAGTCACAGGCTTCAGGCTGCTATTTCTTTCCTCTGCATTAGTGGATTCCTTTGTACTATCACTCCTGCTACCTCATCTTCATATTACCAAGTTCAGCCTTGGCTCAGATCTGGCAAGGTTTCTGCAAATACCTGTCTAAATCTCTTTGTCTTCTCTTCCAAAGCCTCCTATAGAAATACTGGCTGATTGCAGTAGTTTTATATGAGACAAGAAATACATTGCTATAGAGCCTTCCAGCCATTTGATTGATAGCAGTGCATACACCTTGGTAATTGTGTATAATAATTTACTGCTCCAGACTACAATATCTTGCATTTACTAATGCTGATGAAAACTTTTGCTAGCAGAGATTTTCTGAGTCTTGTTCACTCTTCTTAGTTCATCTTCGATAGATTTTTAAAAGGATCATTTGTTGTACTGGGAAAACTTTCTGATGGGAAAGTCCCTCAATGTACTTTGTGTTTATGCTCTCAGACAGTAGATATATAAATAATATTTTAGATACATTTCAGCCTTTTTTCACCACATATATTCTTATCCAAAAGGCCAATAAATGTTGCTAGTAAACATTTGGAATAAGTGGTGGTATAAAATAATAAGACTCTCAGCTATAAATGTTTCTGTTAATCAGTTTTGAACATGTTGTGATCACATCCTGTGAATTGGTAGGTGTCTTCTTCCTGATTTGTGAGAAAGAGTGAACATTCACTTTTAACCTTTCTGTTTCTGCTTGGATTCATTATCCAAGATGAATAATGAAGCTTTTTTTGGAAATCACATTACCACAGGGAAGAATCTGAATGTATTCTCTCAGTGTACAAAATAGTTTTATGTTGTTTTAACTTTTCTGGGTTTATTCCTCTCTTTATTCACACTCCTCTCTTTGATTATGCACTGAGCTAAGATTTTACATCTGCTACCTATAGCAAGCCACAGCTCTTTTTACCTGTTACAGTTAATCTGGAGTCCATGAATATCTTCGGTGGCTGATATTCCTTTAGAGCCTCTATTTATCAACAAGAAATTGCACCTAATACTACATTTCCTGCATATCTGACTGGTTATCTTTGGGATTCTGAAATTCCTCCATCTGCCTTAGTCTAAATAATATCCTGTCATCTGAAAAAAAATGCTATTTATTTATTTGCCTTTCAGACTTGTTAAATTATCTCAGAGTGGTCCAGAAATCAGTTATGTTTTCCCCTGTAAAAAGATCAGAATTTTCAGAGAAACCTTGAATCCCAAATCATAACAAAAGATCACATGGAATGACAGGATGTCAATTTTGATTTGGGAGATTTGAAAGAGCTCAAAACTAAATTGTCTAATTCATCAGGCAGGCACAGGATAACTAAAAATTGTTTCTGCTGGTGAAACTGGGAAATGAACAGATTTTTTCCCTCTTTAAACAGTAATTACAGTTCAGTCTGCCCAGACAGGTATCTTTGCACTCTGCTTTGCAAAGTACAGTGGCAATCTGCCATGCCAAGCTACGATGCACCGAATGAGCACTGGAGGAACTGCTGATTTTGATGTAATGGAGTGAGAAGGAGTAAGGCCTGAATTTCCAAAAAGACCTCTAAAATCTTAGTTTTGGGGAAAAATTTGTGGAAACTTTGTAGGCAAAATTACCCAACTAAAATATAGCATGCTCTATTCTTTTACCTGAGCCTAGGCTATTGATTCAAGTTTGCTGTACCAGGCACCAGAAGCTATAAATCAGATAGAAGTAGACATATTAATAGGGTGACATGGTAAAAAGCCAAGATTTTGTAGAGTTAAAGCCAGGATTTTACAAGTTTCACAAGTCATGTCATTGAACGAAGAAAAGGCATAAGTCCAACAGTGATGAAGATGCTTCAAGACCACCCAAGAGATGAAGTTGGGAGACCACTACCCAAATTTCAAGCTAAAAGGAAAGCTCCATCGAAGATTTCACATCGTCATTAATACAGAAATTAAGAAGTTGTAACTATGAACTCAAAACTGTATAAATGGCTTATTTTGCACAAACAAGCCAGGCAAGTTTTTGCCCAGTATGAACTGGCTTGCCTCCAATGTTGTTAATAAACACCTTTGCTGCGAAAAGAATAAAAAGTCTCTTAGCAGTCATTTATTTTGAGGCGTTTTTGCTATCATGGAGAACAGACTGGAAAAATACAATTGAATTGCATCTAGATAAAATTAAACAATGGCATGTATACATGGTAAGGTCCATAAGGAAAGACTCTGAAAGTTAGTGTACCAGAAAGCCAGTCAGTTCCTGTTGTGGAAGAGGCAAACCTACAAACACGAGTACAATCTGAAAGAACGGTAAACAGTCCTCTAGCTATATTTGCTAAGGCTTTAGCAAGGAAAATGTTCATGTTGCAGTGCCAGTGAGTAGGCTGGGAGGGCACAAGAAGCTGGGAGAGGACTCAGCTGGGACAGCTGACACCAACTGGGCAAAGGAACAGTGAAACTGAGGGCAGGTGGCCAGGGAGCTGCCCCACTTCTGGGCATTGGTCAGTGGTTGGTGAGCAACTGCACTGTGCATCACTGTTTTGTGTGTTGTCTTATAAACATTAATATTTTCCTTTCCTTTTCTGTCCTACTAAACTTTCTTTATCTCAACCTATGTGTGGCAATGGATCTGCAGTATCTGGAACGGAAGAAGTCTTGCCAGAAATGGACTTGTGAAGAAGATGAAGAAGCTAGCCCAAATGCCTTAAAAACAGAAGTCTTTACTGTTGTATAAATGCATGTTACAAAATGGATTCTTTTGTTATCTTTCGCCTAGTCACTGTCCCCTTCCTAAAAATCCCCCGAGATAACCATTATCTCACCACTCAGGAATGCATGCAGTGTCCTGGAGGAAGTTTCAAGAAGTTTTCTTTTTGGCTTTTGTTTCCTCTTTTCTATTGGTTGTTAGCCCTGGATGTCTATTGGTAAAAGTTCAAATCCCCACCTTGCTCCTTATTCATGGTCTTTTGAGTCCCTCGAAACCTTTATTTACCCCAACCCTTGATCAATAAACTCTCTCATTCCTGTCCTGTGGTCTCTGTGTGGCTCTTTTCAGGCTCCCTGGAGACCATGTGGTGTGGGACAGTGGGGGAGCACATCCCCTCCAGGTAACGGGCTAACTCCTGGGACCTGTAGCCCCTCTCAGCCATTGCACCTATGTGTTTTACCTTTTTTCCCATTCTCTCCTCCATCTCACTGGGACAGAGTGAGCAAACGGCAGTGTGGTGTTTAGCTGCTTGACAGGCTAAACCACAACACAGGGAGAAGCAAGTTATATGTCAGAAAAACAAAATCCCTTCTAGCAGTGAACACCAGGTGGGATTGCTGAAGAGGCTGTGAAGCTACAGGATCCCTATAAAACAAATGTCTGTTGTGAATTTCTTGAGGCATGACATAGTTGGGATTCATCTTGCCCAATTCCATCTGTCAAAAAGCATTCACCATTCAGTTTATACTCCGGGAAGTCTTCATGGTCAGTGGAAGAAGACTCAATGCCAGAGACAATTTATCTTATGCTAAACGAGGTATCTAAACTAAATATAGTGATGAAGTGTCTCCTCGGTTAACTCAAAAGTATTCTGGAGGCACCATACAGTTTTGGCCCTGTGATTGCCTGCTATGGTATTTTTTTAGTGGTTGTGAGTCAAAGCAAATGTATGATACTCTTTAACAGGTATTACATTGTGCTTGTTCAAGATATCTATGTCTTTAGAAGTGTGTCAGTGACACAGATTGCTAAATTTTCCTATGAGTGAATGCAAAAAATGCAAGACTACATTTTGAACAAGTTGTTCATTTAAATGATGGTTCATCAACTTATTGAAATAACTGAGCAGCTCCTGATTTTTCAAGATCTTTAGCCTACATCTTTCTCTGAAAGACACATTTGTTAACAGCTATGTTTTGGAAATCTTAACCTGTGCAGACAGATAGAAAAGTTTGAGTGGAACCGTTGTAACTGTCTACACACCAAAGAAAATAAATAGTTTAAGATAACAACTTCCAAACATTTCATGAAAACATAGTAAGTCATGTATTGCGCACTTACAAACCCTATCTCCTTTCAAAAATAAAACCAAAGGCTATCATCCTTGAATAGTTTGTTTTGCATGAGTTATTTTACTGTCTTTAATAATAGTAATATAATTAATAATAGTTTAATAATAAATGGTGCAGGAAAAATCCCAACACAGTAAAAAGATACAGTATGAAGGAATATTTATCCTGAGCAAAGAACAGAAATTCCAGAAACAACTACCTTGCTGCCAGATGACTTTGTAATGTTGGTGTAAATATTATGACAACATCTTAACTGATAAGCACATTAAGTACCTTCCATTTGTAAGCAGTTCAGATAGGAGATTAAACCACAATTAGTTAAATATGATATGACCATTGGATGTGAAATTTCTTACTTTAAAGAAATGCAAACACTTTGGAAAGAAAAGGTCATGTGATCTTTCCAGTAGCATCATACTAATTACTCTTGATGAATTCACTGGGAGTAAATATGGACCCTAGATGTAAGAGAAAATTGTAACAAATAGAGTTTTCTTTTCCTTTTCCCTTCCCAAGCCAAGCTGCTCAAATAGGTTTGCAGTCCAATGGCTACAGTGCATGTTAATGAGTGCTAAGTCTATCCAGTAGTTGGTCTTATATCCCATTTCAGGTTAATAACATAGAAAAGATTTCCCTTTTACCACTAGTAAGTTCACACATGGCTGGTGTGAGAGCAGAAGAAATACATCCTAACTTCTGAACTGCCAGTGCATTGGAACTATAAGCTGTCAACTCGCTTTCACATCATCCAGCTACAACAAGAAAAACTTTGAAACCATTAAAGATTTGATTAAGGTATTGATCTAAACAGTAGAAATAGAAGATGAATTAAGTGTACCTGAAAATAATTACTTTAAAATTAGCTTGACATTTATCCTGACAAACTGGAAGGAGATACTTTCTTCAGTATAGAATTGAAACAGAAAATTAGATTTCACCCAGGCAGAAAAACTTACAGATTTTAATCCAGGAAAACATATGCTTACAAAATTGACCATGGTTGTAGTAACTGTTCCTGGACATTTTCAGTGTAATGGGTTGTCCTCCCTTGAGGACTTTGTCCTAAAGTTACAAGTAAAATCTGGCTAGGCCAGTGACTTGGAAAAAGGTCATTAGGGCTCATATTTTTGTGATGAGGTTTCTGCAAGATTACAGTTAAAATAGGAGAGGACATATAAAAACAGTAATAACAATATAAAAACTTCCTGGGATGGTGAAGCTCTAATAAACTGGAAGGGACACACTACTTTGAAAATTACTGTGGAAATTTTTTCTTCTGACATACAAGCTCAGCTGTAATTCATGTAAAGTGGTTTTGGTTTTTGCGTTTGGTTTTAGTTTGGTGTTTGGTTTTGGGTTTCTTTCACTCTGAGAAAGAATCAAATCATAATAATTATCATCATGAAGTGACCATCATGTGACAATATTGATATAGTAATAGGTGGAAGATAGGATGTAGGCAGAAACATGTGACAAGTATTAGCCTTTGTAATTGTTATAGTTTCAAAATTTTTCATGGAATTTTTTTCTCTCCCTTACCAACACAGAGGTTTGTGAACTGGGGCCCAGGCACGGTCCCTGCTTCTAGAACCAGCTAACAAAAGGATGTCTGATAGCTTTGAATTCCAACTTAATGGCTGGGGAGGATTGCAGGGGGGTAGGGCAGGGGGAGAGAGGTTTTTCTGGGATTTTTGCCACACTTCTCTCTTCCAGTTGCGGTGAGGGTGCCAACCACCGTTTGCTGGGCTGGTGGAAGTACTTGGAGGGAGCTGCCCTGATTCAGCCCCTCAGCTCTGCACGCTCTGTGCCGTTCTTGGGAGAGAGAGAGCAGTTGCCACCACCTGGATTTGCTACAGACTCCTTGAGGGCCGACACCCTCTGTAGAGTAGCTGGTAACCCCCCCATACCCCAATGCTTTCGGAAAAAGGATGAGGAGAGGGTCTTTATACTGCCCACAGGAAAGGTTTCAGCACATCCCTTGTGGCTGACATTCCCACGTAAGCTTTTTTGGAACCACAACCTCTCCCTGGTCACCATCTGTGCCTCCCTGGAGTGGAGCCCATGAGCGACATTCACGGCCACTTCCTCCGGAGGCGCAGCATCACCTCCTCCTGTCTGTAAACAGAACTGCACCGAGGGGGGCAGAGATAGGACTTGATTCAATTGAAGGGTTTTGGTTACAGAGTTGCTGTTTGTTCTGTTCTGTTTGGGTTCTTTTTTGTTATATACATATATAATAATATATATATTATATATGCATATATTTGTAGCAAAGAACTGTTATCCTTTTCTATACATTTTCTGATTAAAGTCTTAATTTCAAAGGTTGTGGTGGTTTTGGGGAAGAAGACCCCTTCCTAGTCCAGATAGACATCTTAGTTTTAAACTGAGACAATAATGTACAACACATTATCCAAAGGATAGAAAGATGGATTGCAACTACACCTATCTGCATTTGAAAGATGCTTTGGTTTTTCTTTCAGCAATACATTCAACAGAAAAAGAGCAACACACTATCACATTTGACTACAGATTACTACTATGGTGTCTCACGCAATTTTAATACAGGGAAACAAGATGCCACAAAGCCATGGAATTATAAATTATTATTTTAAAATGTCAGTCAATCCATTCTTTATAAAACAAAATCATACATAGTATAAACTAACATTTTATTCCTATATTGGAAACTCACATTCACATAAGAGTCTAATTCTGGGATTCTTTCTTATTTTCATAATAAAAAACATCCATACAACTAACAGCATTCAAAAGTGCAGTGTCTACTAGTGTATTTTTGCAATGCACAGTGTAATGCTGAAAAAAAGGCTATGTAGTTGGGTAAATTTCAGTATAAGAAAGTTTCTCTGATTTTTGTAATTTTAGAATTGTTTTCATTCCATTAACACTAGATGAATGTTTATGGTGTGAAGTCAGATAACTTGCAGGTACCCCCAAAATGCCAGGAAGTGGAAAGATTGTAGGAAAGTTTATTTCCAAAGTTGAGAACACTAGACTTAAAGAACATTAACCATAATGGCATCTCAAACACTGGACCTGGGGAAAGATACATCCCCTGTTCTTCTCAGCATTTTTATCATACCTGGCCCCCACTCTGGCAGCATTCCAACATGCCTGCAAGGATGTTTCCTCATACCAGGGAGAGTTTCTCTGGAATGCAGGAGGAGAAAACACCTAAAACTCTCTCTGGGAAAGATGCCTCTTCCAGGAAGGAAAGCTTTCTTAAGTGAAAAACTCTAATCTCCTCATTCTAAAATCCATAGTCCAAAACTCACCGCCCATGCTTCCCTCTCCAGTCCCCCTCCAGGCAGGCCCCTCAGCTATGGCTAAACAAGGAATGGGGCTTCCCTCAAGATTCAGTTGTTATGTGGAGGCTATTAGCTTTTCAATGGGAGAGCCAATAAGGTCCAACACAAGGGAATCTTGATGTTTACCTCTCCCTAACAGAAAACACTTGCTTCCTCTCACCCCTTGACTGTGTATTCACGTGGAAAATTCGCCAAAAAGTTTAAAGCTATAACAAGTTGGACCTATGGGTGAAACACCAATGATGAAACACTGCAGGAAGCATAGCATGTGTACAGTATCTTCTGCACACGATAGGTTTCCCTATTAGCTCAGGCAAAGCGTAGGACATACGGAGCTGCAGAATGCAGTAGCACCATAGATGCAATACTGTCTTCTACATATGCTGTTTGAATCAGTGTTACCTTTGCAGATTTTACTTTGTGTTGCATTGAACTGCATAAGCAAGTACTGATTGTCAGAACATAGTAACTGAGAGATCCATCAACTGCTTCAGAAATATAACTTCAATTTAAGAAGTGGATAAGAGGGTTCCCTGCAGTCATGGGATAAATGTGTGAGTGAGCTTTCTTATATCTGGAGTGCCAGTACCTCAGGGTCACAGAGTAGCATCATGACCACCAAGCTGAACCAGAACACTGTTTATGAGACGTGGAACTACTATGGCCTGTACAGATATTTTATCATTCCAGACCCTGCGCAAGCTGTTGCTTTGTATGAGAAAGCCCTTCCAAGCAAAGGCTCCTTGGTAAGCAAACAATTAATTTTAATGATTAATTAATTAATAGTAAATACTTAAATAGAATTAATATATCTTCATTGTTAAATCTTTACTATGAAACAATGTCTTATGTAAGCTACAGTTTGCTCATTTAAACTTGATTTGTATGGAGAAAAGTCAAACAGGTCTGTGTGGACCAGAGATCATAATCCACTGCATAAAGTAAGTCATCAACACTGCTTCTGTGTGTAGGTAGGCCAGGCATGTCATGGTACCAGTGCCCAATGATAGTTGTACAACCTGCACTCTTGGGAGGTATTAGCATCAATTCCAGATGTTCATATAACACCACAGAGGCCGCTGTCTCTTATGTGCTTATTTTGATGCACCTGTCAGGAATATTTAGGTGGAGTTTTGCATGAAGAAGAATATTTCTGGAAAACATAACTCTACCAAAAACTGTGGTTTATTCTTCACTTTGACTCTTGACTTATATAGAGAGCTTTTTTTTTTTTCCTGTATATCATGGTGTGTTATTTCCATGCCCTTGTTTGAATAATGACTAGGCTTCTGGAAACATATATCATGACTATTTAGGAGTCTTGCTTGTGTTTGTTGCTGCCTTTTTTGGTCACTGCTATCCAAGCTGTAGTGCTACAAAACAGTCAATTCTGTAAATCAGTCCAGGCCTATTCTAAATGTACCAAAACTTTAGTCAATCCAAGTATCTCCAGAAACGTTATGTTCTTGTTGCTTATGTTAGTGGCTGATGGTTTATGCTGGCCAAGATTTCAATTTCACTGTCATCTGGCTGTATTCCTTCTGAAAACAAAAGGGATTTCATGTGATTAACTAAGATTTCTGCAGGCTAGATAATATCTTGATTGAACTTCACATAGTCTATTTGGGTCCTTGCCATCACTTGCATTTCTGATTGTCATCTATTTGAGTTGATGCTGGTTTTATCATACCATCAGCTTTTTACTACACAGTGCCTCCAAAAGTTATGGTTGTTTTGCTGAAACTTCATTAACTGGCCCTAATGGAAAATATAGACAAAAATGTTTACAGCACCTGGGCACATGCTTAGAGATGTATGTCTTGCCTAAACCAAATTGCATATATCTGACTTTCTTATCCATATGAATATTTTCAACTGCATACTAGGCTCCAAATGTATGTTGATCCAGAAATAGAGTAATTCCAATTCAGTGTAGCCTTGGTTGAACTGATGGGATAAAAAAATGCTAAAAAAATGACATCTCTCTAATCGTAAGTACCCTTAAAAAAAAGACTAATAATAAACCCTAATGCCTGACCAAAATGAAACAGAAAACCTAATTTTTAACCCTTACCCTAATCTCAAAATTAAACAAAGCCCTAAACATAACTCTAACCCAAACCCTAAATCTAACCAGAATTTTCAACTTTGCCTTAATCTTGCTCATCAATCTAAGCCTAACTGCACCTTAACTAAACAAGAATATCTAAATATTAAACTTTACCCTAATCCTAAACCCTCCCATAATGTTAAAGCCAAAGTCAATCACTGAACTCTAGCCCAATTTCTAAATCTGAACACTAACACTGAACCATAATTCCAACCATAAATGTTCTTATTTAAACAGTTGGAGTAACACTGTCTCTGAACTCTAAACATAAAGCCAAACTAAACTGTTGGCTGCAAGCATGGCCATGACTTCTAAAACTGATCCCAACCCAGATTCTAGTTCTACTCTGCCCAAACCTGTAATCATAATTGCAAACCCTAGTACTAAACTTTACAATAATCTTTAGCCATACACAGTTATCTTTGCCTCAACAATAAATCAAATCCTCAGCTTGACATTAAGCATTAACACAAAAACAAACCAAATCACC
>JAOXXN010000395.1:79325527-79357314 GCA_026770055.1 Myrmophylax atrothorax
GGGGGGTGTTAGAAGTTAGGGGGTTTATTTTGGTTTGGGATTAGGCTTTTAGGGCTTTAATTATAAATTAAATTTTTCATAGGATAGGGTTTATAAATGGGCTTAGTTGCTGGAGTTTGTGATAGGGTTTGGGGCTTGTGATAAGGGTTAGTCATTGAAGACTGGCATTACAGTGAGCTTTTCCATGGCCTAGGAAATATCATGAAGAATAAGTTTTAAATTGAAATATAAGCAAAATATTCAAAGGTAAAAAATGGCAGTAATATCAAATCACCCAGGAATTCCCAAGAAAGTGTAGGGTAAAGCAACTGAGCTAGTAATCCAGGTTTGTAATCTCTCATATAAAAGTGCCAGAAAACCATAATACAATAATAATTTTTAATTACTTTAATGGGATCCAGTAACTACAGACCAATACATCTGATGCTTACACAGAAAAGTCACTGGCAATCATGAAAAAAACAGAACTGGAGAAGTCATAGATAGATACCAGGCACTGGGAAAGTCAAGAAAACTTTCATAGAGTTACATGTATCATTTATCTCTAAAAAACATATCAAGTGTTAGAGAGGACAGACATTCTGTTCATAAAGTCTATTTAGACTTTCAAAAGGCATTCAAGAAAGTTGGTCAACAAATGTTCTTCAAAAAATTATTCTGTGACGCAATAAGAAGCAAATCCTTCACATGATGAAATAACAATTAAAAGGTTGGAATTATTGGTTTTCTGCACATATGGAAGCTGGGGATGGTCCTATGCAGGGTCAGGAGTGGGACATGATGATCCTGATGGATCACTTTCTGCTCAGCATATTCTGTGATTCTGAGGTTAAAAGTCATCTCAGGAACTGATATTTTCTGACTGTGCAAGTATTTATAGAATACAATCTAGTTAACTGAAATCTTGAAAAGATAAAAAATACTGAGTTAAGGCATTTGTTATAAATTATTTCTTCTAACCCACAAATACTGTTTGCTCTTCTAATTTTTGCTATTCTTTCAGCAATCTTCTTGAAATTTAGATAACAGATTCATTTGCACAATTTCAGGACAAGCCTTCTGTGCTGGACTTCATATTTTGGAATCATAGGTCTTTTAAATACAGATATATTGACAAATTGCATATTATAAACCTGAAAAATTTGGCAAAAGACAGTTATAGCAATGTACCTTTCCTATAGACACCTCTTTGCCCAGATCAGTGAGTGATGATTTTTGGAGAAGCCACTGCAAAGATGAGGGGAATTACCATAAATTTTAAATTAAGTACATTGATCCGTGGAAGTTTCCACATTCAAGAAGCATTAAAAGTTGTGCACAAGGAGAGATCAAACATGTGACATAGATACTGGCAATGAAGCAAAGTCTGTGATGCAGACCTGACAAACCTGTATCAGCATCAGAGTCCGATATTCTAACCAATTTATTTTAGCTATTCCACACAGGAAGGATTTAAAGTTTAATACCAAATTTTCTTATTTGAATCTGTTCTGACGTTACATGGACTTTTGGTTTTGCAAGGAGATACCGCAACATGCTTAAAGCACAACTCAAATATAAATAATCAGAGTACAGCAACTGCATTACATAGTTGAATCACAGTACTAGCTTAATTCTCAGTAATAAGCTCACTACCAAAACACTCAGTATCCTCAGCTTCTCAAGAAATATGTGATGGGAATCCATATCAAGTCTGTCACTCTCATTGAAGTCCTTTTGTTCAGTTTTTGTACTGTGTTGGTCACACTCTATTATAAATTGTGTGACCATTTCTGTTCTGCTTATGCATTGAGGGACAGATAAGATGTTGATCCATTCAGCTGGTACTATTAGTTGATTCACCCAACTAGTACAGCCAGTTGATGGCTGACCTACTTGACTGAGATAATCATTTATACAGAAGGAAAGGTAACTCTCCAGTCCTCCCTGTGCTAAGTTCAGCTTTCTTTGCAAAAGCCTACATCCCTCTCTGAGCCTCGTGGACATGTCACAATTTAAATCTCCTATGAGCCTTCAGATATTGTCGTGGCTCATCGGTCAGTCACTGCAAATCAGATTCTGGACAAATCATAAGGTTAAGAACATATGAATTGCCTTTTGCTTAATATTGTTTTCTGCTACATGAACCGCACATGCATTGCCAAAAGTAATCATTACTAGCTAATTAAGTCATTCCTTAAAAAACTCTGAATTGCTTGCTCAGATCAAACCTTGGACCTGAGAAGATGGTCAGTGGACTGGAGTTGTAATGCCAGACTTCTGGGACAAGAACATTAATTCAATTAAGAGAGGTAAAAGGTAGGAGACTAGTTAAGGCAACCCCAAGTCCAAAGTGAAAGTATGTCTTTTATATTTCTGCCCTGCAGGGATAAGTCTTCTCAGTGTTCCTTCCTCATGCAGCCAAGGATTATGTTATCCTTAAATCGCCACATTACAACATGGGAGCTGATAGTGAATTGTCCATCAGCTATGCTCCTTATATCATTTTCAGTGACACTGCTTTCCAAGCTACCACCTTCCATTTGTTCAGACAGTCTTAATTACCATGCTCACTGTCTTAAAAATGCATAGAGTGATTCAAATTTTTCCTATCCAAAAAGCTAATTCCTAATACGCTATCTGACTAAAGACAGATATTACGCTCCAGCATAGCTGCTTTGTCATGGCAGGCACCATCAAGGAGCCCTCAGTGTCACCTAATTAGCCATAAGAAGCTATAATGCCCTTGAGAGCTGCACCAAATTGCACCAGACTGCAACTCCACAATCCAATGGAGCAAAAGAACACTCGTCTTTGTCTGGTGACAGGTGATCTGAGCCTTTATGTATAACTTGCTATGTGCTAGAAATGAATATTTAATAGCCAAGATTGGTACGAAAAGGCAAGACAAAGAAGGCTAGACAGCTGGAGATGGCCCTGGTTTGAAAGTTATAAACAGAGTAATGAGAAGCTGAAGAAGGAAGACCTAAGATAACAGAAAAAAATATACCCTTTCCAAATGTATATTTTTAGATCATAGAACTGCTGACAAAGGAACAATCTGGAAGAATGGTAAAAAATTCTCATCAACAGAAGCAGAACAGAAGGTACTGGCAGATCACATTCCTGTGGTTCTGTTCAATACATTGATGTCTCACATGACTGTTATATATAAACTGGAATACAAGGACAAAACCAGGTGTCTCCAAATTACAAAGTGTATCAGACTTGTATTAGGAATATTTTTGCAAATATTCCCATTTCAATTTACCTGAATGTGTTATAGAGCTCTTACCAAAACAAGACATTTTATTTTAAAGAGATTTTTTCTTCATCTTTCTGTATTTTTAGAAGACCCACTTATTTTACGTTAAAATAAAATAATAAAATAAAGTAGGGGGTATATTCTGCAAAATTAATAAAAACTTGTCTATGGAAGAATATCACATGCTAAAATAGCATCAGAAGCTCAGCCCAAAGACTGTTGAAATGTGTTTTTCTTTGAATATGTGACTGTGGAAATAGAAGTAATCCATATACCAGATGTTAAGTTAAAAAAATATATAAAATTCTTTCAGGTTGAATCTATTTTTGTCTTATTAAATATGTGGTTTCCTTGAATTGGGACAGATAGCTAGAAAACCTCTTAAACATAGTGAACTAAACCATATAAATCAATAAACTAACATGCATATATGAAACTTAAAAGAAAAACAACAAGATCAGAATATAGTTCTCTTCTAGGTGTGCACCTTCAGATGCCATAGGAATGTTAGCATTCTGCAAAGCAGTATGTGTCTGGCTCATGCACAGAATAGCAAATTTGCTGGATGGAAACTTGTTTAAAATTATTACATCAGACTCAAAAGGATATTGTAGGTCTTTTGTGCAACAACCTTCACAGAAGAAATGCAGTTTAGTGATTTTTTTGTTGTATTTAACAAGCAGGTAAAGATCTGTTGTTACAGTATGCAGTGGGTTCTTGAAAGCATGGCAGTATCGAGCAGTGTTGCATATGTGGGTTAATCTCAGTTCTCCTGTAGGTCTGACCTTCAATTCAGGAAAGCAGGACTTCCTGCCTAAAAAGCACTAGAGTGTTTGTAGCAATCAACACCTAGGCATCTCACTCATAAATCATCTGCTAAATAGAGACATCCCCAAATAGTGAATTTTTAAGAGCCTGATATAACTCCAATAACAGGGAGAATCTGGAACTCCTCCTGTCTTGTAGAGTAGCTAGGTATGAAGACTGTGAGGAAGATTTATGGGTGAAAAGTTTGTTTTCTGCCTCAATTTTCCTCTTCTTCTGATATTTTTCCCACTCTTTGGACAACTTTACTCATTTTCACAGCAGTTTGCTCTGTTTTTAGTGTGTTAGTTCACAAAATGAAGCCCTGGTCACTTGACTGCAGTAAGCAGCTGGTTGTACCAGCAGCTGGATGCATTTCCAGTTCCCTGGGGAGGAAATGAGCAGTTGTAAGGGGGAAGGTGACTTCATTCCCTGTCTCTGTAACTCTGCTGTCAGCTAGCACACACGTATACACATCCCCACAGCTGCCCAAGTGTCCTAGTTCAGCAAGCCAGGACCAGTTTATCACCATGTGGATGTGATCAAAGCTATATATTCTAAACCCTTTATGCCATTTCTCATGAACTGTTAACAATGGACCATTTGCAGCAGCTGCCCAGGGCACACCCGACCTCTAAGGATGTAAACTGGGTGTTAAAGAAGCCTGTGAGATAAGAGCTGTGATAACTCCCCTCCAGGAAGCTGTTAGCACCTCCACACCCAGCCTGAGAGGTCATGTCTGCTAATGGGCCATCAATGATTCCAAAAATACCCTATGACTCACAGAGTTAGATCACACATTTTGTAATTCCCTGCCTCGGGGGAGGTACTGGGTGATCCCACCTGGACTTGGGGGGTACATAATCTTGGGGGTTTTGGGGACTGGGGAACCACTCATTAGATCCAGAGGAGGACCAGAACCTCAACAGGACTGCAACCAGCACTCTCGACCAGACTGTGACCATCATCTGCACCAACAGGTTTTTTCACTTCCTTTTACTTTGGACTCAGGGGAACCACGTGGGTCTCAGCATAGGGGCTAATAAACACTATTGTGGTTTTGCCCCAGGGTGCTGGGTTATACTTCTGAGTTTTGTGGGTTAAAACCTATTTCTCTTTGTGCCATTGCATTAATTGTAACATTTTTATTGAATTGTAACTCTGACTTGTAATCTCTTTTGTGTTGTTTTTTTTTTTCTCCTGCCGGTTTAACTTTAAACCAGCACACCAAGGGGCTGTGTAACCAGCATTTATGGCTCTACTCTGATACAGCACAGCTCCACAACCTGGACTCAGGTTGCTCCGAAATAGCTGTCTACAGATATGTATGAAAGCAACAGTTACAGACAGACACAGGATTGCTGAGAGAGAATCAGCGGTATCTCAAAGTTTAAACATTGAAATCACCAGCAGGAAAGATACAAGATCTATAAGAAGAAAAAAAACAAAACAAGGCTAATCAGGATGGTCAGTCTAGTTGGGGCCTCAGTGGAAATTATCAGATCATCAGGTAGAGTTTTCAGAGTTACTGGCTTTTGCTGGATCTGGTATAAGACAGCAACTCAGCAGCAACTCCTTTCCAGCAAGGAAACACTTTCTCTCCTGTCTGGCCAGCAAAGATGTCTTCAGATACCTCATCAGGATGATAAGCATGCTCATGTTCAGCCTAACTGATCTTTCCTCACATATAGTTTTGTTGCAATGGGGCACCAAAATGCCTCCTTTCCTTCTGCTTTTCTCTTTTCTCTCCAGAAGCCTACTGTGATACTATTAAGCATTCATATGTACAGCTCTTATTTGTTAGAAGCTCTCCTGTTGGAATCCGAGGTGTGTTGCTAACCATTGGATTGGTAGGAGGTGAGTAAGGTATAGAAGGATCATTATAACCTTCGCTTAAGTTCTGTTCAAGAATTTGACTATGCAGGTATTCAGAAAATCACAGGGGAGATACAATGCTGCAGGAACCCCCAACGAAAGCACAGAGCGCCCAAAGACCAGCATGTTATCTAGAACCAGCTTCTGCAGGAAATGGGGCAAGGGGTTCAATGTCACGGATACATTTCAAGTCTAGACTGACTTGTTCAAATGAATGTGATATACTGTAATTATGGGTATCTTGAGGTTTCTAATATTGTCCAAAATCTGGTGTCCAAAGTCTTGCATTCCTTTCGATCTGAAAAAAACATTTTATTTCATTGTCAGAAATTTTCAACTTACCACTGGTGATTCTGTCTTGACAGTTTAATATCGCTGAGTGACATTAGATATGAGTCACACTAATCCATTGTATCCAGCTTTATGAACTTCTCTGAACCTGCATGTGGTGCCAATTTATGTCACTTCGGGTGACTGGATAGATGAAGGTAATGAATTCATGTCATTGCCTTGATGCACAGTGGTAGATTGCCTGCTGTTTGTACAAGCAGGACTCTTGCCGGTGAAGGCTGTCAGCTCTGTCATTGGATCAGGTGTCTTCCAGGGCTCTAAGCCCAAATGTGTTAGAGGAAGTATTTATTTCACATCTTAAGGAAAGATTTTACCTGTTTAACCTCCCTGTACAGTCTAAACCTGGCTCTATTGCATTGGGCTGTGCAAATATATTTATGTTTAAACAAACAAAAGAGCGGTCCTGTGGTGTAAAGAAGAACACTCTGGACTCTGAATCCCAAAGACCTGAGTTCGAGTCTCAGTGGGGACCGTCCCCTGGGCAGTTAAATGCCACCCTGCTATCCGATCCCGTCAGATCTCGGATGTTCAGCAGGGTCAGCTCTGGTTAGTACTGCATGCTGTAGACAGTCCCAAGGACTTCACTGTCACTGTCCAAGCTCGCTCGGCCGTGGCAGATGGACCTTAGGACTTAAACGGTGGGGCCAGTTCTGCACATGCTGTGCCTCACCTAAAAATCCACTGTGCAGGCTGGAAGGGCACACCCACGTGGGGAGAGACCTTCCCAAATCTTTGTTCACGAAGTCTGGCCATACATATATACATACAAACAAACAAACCAAAACTCAGAAAGTCCATAAACCTTAGAAAGGAATCCTGCTGGCCACTTCTGCCTGGTGCAGAACTCTATCTAACAAACTACAGAAGCCAAAGAGATAAAAGTGAAGAAGGCACAGCTATGTATTAGGAAGCAAAATATCTAGAACCATTATGTGACATTCTTTGAAAAGAAAGATAAATGGAGGATAGAAAAAAATAACAAAAGAAGCATGAATAAATAAATGCTTTTGCTTTCCCTGATGCTTCATTAAAAAAGCAAACATCTGCTTCTTCTCTGTGTGAAATTAATTTTACTTTTTGAGTTCTGATAATTCATTAGAAAGTGATAGGGAAATATTTGATGTCAGGGAGATACTTTCTTTTACCTAAAATGAAATGCTTTTCTTTGGGTCTGAGCATGCTTTGATATGCAAAACATTCAGAGAAAAATTAATAAGCAAAATAATTTTAGATCAAATTAACTAAACATTTTGTGGTTTGACTTTTTTCTTTCACTGAATATGCTTAGGTATAAAGAGAGTTTCAATTCCTCCATGGAAGACATGAGATACCTTTAGAATATATCAGAAAGAGAGGAGAGGTACATTGGATATTTCAAAAGTACCAGGATACTAATTTGGAAGGATAAAGTCCCAACTTCAAGCTGTTGTTTTGATTCAAGCAATTTGCCCTAATGTCGACTGCATGTTAGGCTACACTAACCACTAGAATTTTTTTTGAGATGAGCAGCTTTTTCTTTCAATAGAGATGAAGGATATGCTTATATGAAGCACTTCACAGTGTTATATTAATAACAGAAAAGACAAGCTACAAAAAACCCAAAGGAGAATATAAATGAGTTCATTATTGACCTTTGGCTCAAGCCATAGTCAAAAATTTACCCTAATCCTACAAATTTGAGGGGGAAAAAAATTCCCAGTAGAACTAACAAAAACTAGACCTCCAGCTCTGCTGCATTGCTTTGAAAGTCTTGCTGTATTAAAACAAACAAACAAACAGACAAACAAATAAACATACAACTCCAACAAAACAAATGAAAAAAAAAGTGCTAACACAAAAAAACAAACCTAAGAGATTTGCATTATATTTGCAGAAAAACTATAGTTATCATCACAAGCACTGTTTCAAAGTTGAGTACAAATATGGCACTAATTCCTTTGGTAAAATTTTCGGTCAGAGCTAAACTTTAATAAGCCAGATTTCTCACAAACTTTGAGAATTTTTATAAAATTAATCTTTATGTATTTCTAAATATGCATCAAACCCCCACAAATTTGAGCAACCGGTGACTCAACACTTATTTCCCAGTGGAAACAGGGCTCCTCATGTTGAAATAATACTTATGTCCATTCCAAAAAATATTTTTTTAACAGTGTGCAATTATTTTTCAAATAAAACTAATGGAAAAAACCTAGGGAATGAATACCATTTCAGGAAAATAAAACCTCACAAAAAAAAAAAAAAAAACCACCCCAGAAACTAAAACATTGTCCTATGAGGAACACTTGAGAAAATTCTCTATTCATCATAAACAGATACTAGAGAAAGATTAGAGCAAACTTTGTCATTTACTCAGCATTCAGGTCCTTGACCTCAACCATTTTTATAATGACTTGATGTAAAGTTACAAGGTTTCAATTACATCCATTAGTGCACTCAACTAGATAAAACAAAGGAGGAAAATTAATGTGCCATTTCTCTTCAAATTTACATTTCTTTAATGAGGATTATTGCTTTTTTAAATTAAAATAATTTCTTGCAAGTGAAAGTGCTGCTTGTATTGTCTCAAATGACTCATTCAAGTTTCCTGTCTAATTCTCTTCTTTTAGTGACCTTTACCACACCTCTTTCTACATTATACAGGTTGTTCCCCTGCTAATGAAAAAAGATTAATAATTTGAAGGAGTTTGGGTTTGCCAGCTCATGCAATCAGATTTTTTTGCTGAGTTAGTGTAATGTATGCTGAATTACTAGTTTCACATGCTCACTGGAGTCAAGACAAGTGAACAGAAATACTTTCTGAACATTCATCTTTCTTCTAGCAAGCTACGGTCATGTGAGAAACTGTTTAGTATGTGCAGAATGGTTAAAATAAATTTTTATATTTTTGGTGAAGCTTAATAAGCTCTTTCTTCATAGCATAGTGTGACTACCTCCTGAACTATGAAACATTTAAAGATTCTTACAAGATGGATGTCAAATATGAAAACAGCAAGCCTTTTATCTTTGCCATGTACAGCAAGTTATAGCAAGGGTTTATTTGCTCTTGAAAGTATTAGTGTCCACTTCACTAGAGACACTACACTTAAACTAAAATTAAGAACACCAGTGGACAAACCATGACATATCAAGGAAAAATTTGCTGACATAAAAGTCCAATATGATAAATTATTTTCCTTGGTTAAAACTAAAAAAACAGCACTATTTCTTTCATTGCACTTTTGCATGGTTTTCTTTCTGAAAATATATGTATCTTCAGCTTGAATTCTGGCAGGCTTGTTTCCATGGCCACTTCCCAAGGGAGCCTGTTCCAGTGCTTAACTACCCTCTGGGTGAAAAGCTTTTTTTTCTAATACCCAACTTAAACATCCCCTGACACAGCTTTATGAGGTTCCCTCAGGTCCTATCAATGGTCACCGGAGAGAGGGGTTCAGCACCTAATTATCCATTGGAAATTCCTCTAAAGTAAGGAGAAAGTATAGTGTATCTCCAGATGCTACTGAACTGTAAATTGTACTTTTCCAGAGTATTCAATACTTTGTATAACACTGTTTCTTTAATCAAGGAAATGAATACGTATTAAATGAAAAAACATGTGTAACTAGTGCATAGAGTCTACATTGCTATGGTTGTGCAGCATCAAAATCTATTACCTTTCTTTCTTCTGACTAAAAACTTCTATGTGATTTATAAAGCAGTTTACTAACAGGTTGAAAAGAAAATGTTTGCGAAATGTGAGGGCACAAATGAAGAAAGTTTGAGAATATTGGAATTCTGTAAAGTTTTTTTTATTATTCTTACTATCATTTGATTCCTAGTTACAGTCATGTTGAACTAAGATTTCGGTCTCTGCCCATTAGCACCATAGACCACTTTAACATCCAGGTGTATATTTCAAAGATAAACATCTGTGTATCACTATAAATTAGATTATTATTATAGTGACAAAAGTGTCAAACATTTGAATGCCTTAAATAAATCAACATGCCAATGGCATTTTTTTTCCATAATTTCTTTTGTGACAGAAAAAAAAGTCTGATGTTTCCTCCATTTACATTGGGCTTCCAGTCTATTTGAGTACAGATGGGTCTCCAAACTTGCCAATTATGCTTGGAAATCCCTTGCCTTCTTTCACTCATGTTGGAGGTTGCCCACAGACAGTGAAAGCAAGATCTATATACTAATTAGATCTCATTTCCCTCTGCCCACACCTACCACTTGCTTCTCTAAACATCTATAAACATCCTCAGGAGTGGAGGTTCCCAGCTCACCACATTGATCCATCATCAGATGAACCCCTCCAGAGATACGATCTGTGCATCTTGCCATGGGATGATCCAAGGTACATCCAATGCTGCATGAACATGGGATTCCCAGCACCTGGAGTGATGTCAGATATAGTTGCTATCTATATTCCTTTTTTTACCCTATCATTTTATTGGATTCTTATTAAAAGCTATTTTACTACGTCATTTGTTTCCAGGCTTTTATCATTAAGCTCAAGAAATAACCTGCACTGTTTCACTCTCTCACACCTCCTGTCCTGGTGCAGTCTCTGCATGAGCATCTGTGAAAGTGGCTGTAGAAGGGGTTCTGCTTCAAAACAGTGCTTGTGAGTGATCCTGTTTTCCTCTCCCTTCCACCCTAGTGTGCACACAGTGCACTGTAATGCCACTCATATTTGTAATTTTTAAAGAACTGAAAAACAGGGAAATTCCAGTCCTGATTTGCATTTTCTAGTGATGAGAGTTCTCTTTTCTAGCCTCTTGGTGAAATAAACAGGGTCCTTATTCATTAGACCTCACAGCTAAATTTAAAAACACATAAAATCATTAGCTAGCTATTGATGAGCTAGCTAAAGAAACATTTCAGTTCAGCTCTTACATGTATGCTGTTGACCCTGATCCTGATCCCTGGGACTAATTTTTCAGGTTGACCTTGGACATGCCTCATCACTATGGGTTTATGAGATGATCGCTGGACTGACCCTGGTTACCATCACTGCACCAGCCCTGGTTACCATCACAGGACCTGATCCTGACGTCTGTTCCCAGCTTGACCTTGGACTTGACTTTTCACCATGGTCTTACCTAAGGATCTGGACCCTTGGCTGACCCTGACTGCCTTTCTCAGGCCAGTCCTGTTTTTCTTGGCTTGGGGTTGTGAGACTGAGCCTTAGCTATCCAAGTCTCTGTCCTGATATGATGCTTGTGTCACCTGTGCCTTTCTGCTCCCCAACATAATAGTATGACAGTCTGTCACACAGCTGAGTACTACTCTGTTTGATCACCATATAAGTTGCTTGTTATTGAGCACCTTAGAGGACAAAATTAAAACTGATGTCTTGACTGTGCAAACCTTCTGAACCAAGGGAGAAAAATATGCAGATTGAAAATAAAACTAAAGCTCAGATGAGTGGTCCATCTAACATCATTTAAAAAGCAAGAAGATATAAAAGTGAAGGAGAGAATAAATAAATATGAGAAATAAAAGTGACAGAATTTGACTGCATCTCAAACTTTAAATAATTGCTAGAGGCTAGAGGCTCCTGGGATGATTTACAATGAATATTAACAAAAAAGCTTGTCGACCTTAAGTAAATAAATCCATGACTCTAAAGGGTTGTTCTGGTCTGACATAATTCAATATGCATAGTATTAAAAAAAAAGTGTAAACTGTTCAGCTAACACCTCGTATAAAGTAATAAATGTTGTCAGATGAACACTGAAGTCAGGATATTATTGGTTCTTGACAGAAAGTTACTTCCAGAACTCATCTCCTGCTCATTTTTCAAGCCCTCTATAGGGCACTATTTTGTAATTGTATATGTATGTCTACCTTGGCATTTTATAGTATTTGAGAAACATTATACAGTTCTTTACTGTTTCATGAAAACATCAAAAACTGCTCAATATTTCGTCAAATGAATTTGGATCTAACTGTCCTTTTCAGTGAAAAAGTGAGGGCAAGGATGGAAAAATCAGAGACATCTCACAGACCTAGCTCCTTAAGGAACCTGATCATTGTTTATTATTCTTGTGGGGGCTCCCTTTTAAAGATAAACAGGAGAAGGCTGGAGTAGCCCTGTGAGCAAATGAGGATGAAAGGCCTTTATCGTGTAGAAATTATCAATGAGGAAAACAGACTTTAAGATACCTACTGTGAGTCCTGTGTCACCTTGCTGCTGACAGCAGGAGACTTCAAGAACTGTACTGTTAACGTTCTCTCCACAATTTTCTCCTCAGTAAGAAGATGAAAGGTGAAAGTTAGTGATGCTAAAAGTAGATTAATTTACATTAATTTTTACAACTTTCATTTCCATAGTGTGTTAGAAGACAGAAGCTAATGTCAAATTCTGGATATCCACCCCTTACTAAGTGAGGAAAAATGCACAGGGCCCTTAACTGCACTTGGCTTCTGATGCTTTGCTATTGTTCATGTTGCCCAATGCTATAACAGGCTCAGTCAGAGCCAGGTCTTACTATGCTGTGTGCAGTACCATTCAAAAGATAGTGTTTCTGTTCTTGAACTGATAAATTGAAAATCTAAAATCTGACAAGGACACAATACACACATGCACAAGACTAGAGTCAAAAGTCTCAAAACCCCACTAATCTTTCACTGAAATCATGTTTAACAGCGATTCAGCTTTTTACTAGAAATCACCTTGCAAATTAAGATGCTGGGTATGAAATGCTAACAGAAATAGTGATTACATATACACTTCATATCACTTTTACAGACTATAAATCTTCATGGAGCTGTTTGCTCCAAACTTCAGCTCTAATAGGGTTTTTTTTAATGTCTTTATTAATTTTGTCTTGTTTATTGTTGTAAATGTATCACCATTCTCCTGCTCATTGACATGAAACTACATCTTTTTTTCTTACTGCTGCTTCCCAGGAGTATGAAACACAAATGAGTTACACCTCATCAACCTCACATTTTTCTTCTGTGATATGAGTAGTCATGTTTTCTTGCTGGTACATAATTCAACTTGCAGATGCCTCATAGCTTCCCTCTCTCCTTGACACCTGTCAGCTGTTTGTCCTCTTGCTGAAGGTGTTCAGTGCATTATCATTCCAATCTGAGGGAAGTCCTTGGGAAGTGTCTATCAGTAGAGTGTGTAAAATCACTGACATACAAACTCATACCTTTCTCTAAGCCACTATTCAGGAATGATGGCATGAGTCAGAATGCTAAGGCTATAATGAGAAGTAGTCATTAGGTCCCTTATGCATTAAAGAGTCAAATCATATTGCAACATGTTCTGAGGATCATGATCATGCAGCAAGCTCAATGAATGTAATAGAGAACCTTGGGTCATAAATTTGTATGCTGTTGAAGCTGGCTGTAAGATTTAATTTTTAATTACCTAACTGAGTGACATTACTTAAAAAGTGGCAAGAATATTTTTTACTTCAGCACTAAAGTAAGGCATCAAAAAACCCCATTCTACACCATGTTTATCATCTGTTTTAAAGGGCAGAAGTAGGCAGTGTGGAAAACCAGTAAAGTTAAAAAAAAAAAAAATGGTAAATTTCAGGTATGTTACTGACAAGAACTGCTGACTTAAACAGAGATGTCACTGATTTTCCCAGGTAAGGAAAGGACAAATGCTGAGAGGTGAAATCATCACAATTTTGTCAGAAAATTATGACCTTCAGAATTTGTGCATTTTTTCTAGGCATGTGATCTCTTGTAACGCTAGTGCAGCATTCCTGAGCTGTGTAGATTCACACACACACACACACACACACACACACTGAGGTAAGTCACAAAAATCACTGATTGTTTTGGGTTGGAAGGGACCTTAAAATATTATCTAGTTCCAACGCCCCTGCCATGGTCTGGAACACCTTCCACTAGACCAGATGACTCAACCCAGGTGGGATACTGGGGATGCCGTGATCAGCATGAGATTAGGAAACACATAAATCACCACAGAGCAGATGTGTATGGATGAATCCTCAGAAGTAATGTACTTAGTGGGAGAAATATAGAGTGAAGGGTAGCATTTTGGAGTACCTCAGGGACAACAGGAAAAAAGAGATGCCATCAAAATAGCTGATAAAAGAACCGTTAAAGGAAACTAAGTGAATGGACTATTACCCTGAAAGGAAACGACCCACAAGCACTAGCAACATCGCTAACTTTCAAAGAGAAGAAATAAAGACAATTCCCTGAGATGCAATAGCATCCAACATATTACTGGGTTCTGTTTCAGCTTAGGGGAATACCCAGACAGCCAGCAACAGGAGGGCACTGGAAAATCATCAATATCCATCTTAGTTGAAACGGAGAAATCTGGTGGAGCTCTGGTTTTTGGGCAGGAACAGTTATTACAAACAGTAGATATGTAGAATGCATATTGAGAGGAGGGAAGTCAATGTCAAACAGTGTTCCTGAGAAACAAAATGAATAACAGAGGAAGAGGCTGTCCAGCCTGTCAGCTGCCATATTATTTGTAACTTCCTATGTATTTATGCTACAAGTACTTCTCTCCATATAAATTAGTTCTACATGTATTATATTAAAATCAACCCGGTTTCATTCCCTAAAGTATTCTGAGACTACTGTGCCTAAAAATAAGTATTTAGTGTCTTTATCAAGCTAATAGAAAACAAGTACATTAAAAAGATATCATTCTTCTTAACTGAAAAATAAATAGACTAAGGAGCAGCTTCACAGGGCCTTCAGTGTTGAACCCTTTCCACTTATATGAGGTCTGCCAGTAACTTCAGCTGGAGCAACAATAAGCCTGCAGTTTTTAGTTCTCAGTTAAATTTTCAATAGATTTTGATTGATATATGTATACTTTTCTGAATTCAGCATTACAGCATAGTAATCAATGCATTGTGGAAGTAAGCTGCTATTTTAGAAGCACATGCCTCTCATATCAAATTTGAAAACTTCTTAGAGAATAGGCTATTTGTTTCATATGGCCCTGGAAACAGATATTCAAGTTGTATCTACCTGTTCACATGTATTTTATGTGAAAAACTTGAACTAAAATATTCCTTAAAGTATGCAATCTCCTATTTCATATTTTTATTATATTAAAATTAACCTTCACATTTGAAGATTAATTATTTGAGAATGCAAGCCATTGCCATTTTATCAAAATCATGGAGAAAAACTAGGTTTGAGAGTTTGGTTCATAATACAAACCTGAGGGAAAGTCAACATAAATCTATACCACAGGGATTTCGCATGGAATGCTGATCTCAAACACACACCATGGAAATTTCTATGCAGTAGATATCCTGTGAATTGTAAACACTGTCTCACAAAGCTGATAGCTTCAGGCTGCAGGCTTACTTTCCTTTTTGATAGGAAGCTTGCTTTCCTTTTGGATAGGACTTTCATTGGTGGTTTCAGAAGACAACATGGGTATTATTCTATCATATCTAGCTCAGCTGAAAAGGTAGCCAAGACACAGCCTTCCTGCATTATTTGGTTTTTGAGATCATTCAGAAAAGCTAAAAAAAATCATTTAACATGCAAATAAACCTCTGCATGCAATTCACCAACCTACCAGTACTCAAAAGGCTGCTGTGGCTGATGCAAAGGACAGTGTTATCCCTGAAGGGAGAAAAGAGCAACGTAGATCTCATCTGATCTACTGCAAAGTATTTATAAAGAATAGTTATATTTTACTGTAATAAGAAAGCAAGACAAAGCTAGCTATTACTTCTGTGAAATGTGTTTGGATATCTGGGCAATAACAGCAATTTTAGGTCAACACCCAAATAAGCTAGAAACTTCTCCAAACATCAAGATTTTGAGTTTAAAGCTCAAATAAGTAGTGAGATTTAAAATAAGGATCAAGATTTTTTTTTTCTAAATATACATTTTCTGCTATATAATTCTATCATGTAGATAATTATAGGAGCAGCGATAACACTGAAGATATGACAAGAAATCTTTCCTGAAGATTGTCAGTAATGTCATAAACAGTACTCACACCTGGTGGCTCATCCAGGGGAATAGGAAAAAAAAAAAAAGAGAGAGAGAGAGAGAGAGAGAGAACAATTCTCAGGAAAAATTACCAGAATCTCCTCTAGAGCTTTTCACGCAGAAATGTACTGATGGCTTAGCTTGCCAGAACTTGGTTGAATCTGACCACCCCACCCACATATAAGTTCTTGACTCAGCTAGGCATCGTAGGGCCCTCTTAAGACAGAAGAATCCAAAAAAAAGTTTTCTTGTGGATCAGATTGAGCCGTAAAAATATGTTTTCTTAGCATCAGTAAAAGGGGAATGTTTCTTTGAGCAACTGTCATCTAATTAACTAAAAGTTGGTATTCTAACTAATATCAACCCCCTTCCCCACTTCCTGTAAAAAAAATATCTTCCACTCTAGTGTAAGCAGACTGCAAAGGGAGAACCACCAAAGAAAAATGCAAGATTGTAAAAAGGCAGATGCTTGTCAAGTGCTAGTGCTCAGCAATGAGTTTTGGGACTCAGTTTTGGAAGACGGCAGAGATCTTTGGATTTCTTTCTTTTTTACACAACGTGGTCTTTAAGTAAACCAAATTAATTTACTACAAAAAAGATTTAAATACAAGCAGTAGTTCTAGAGAAGCTCCTTAGAACAAGCTGTGCACTGGGGGAAGAGTATGCATAAGTATAAACGGACAATCTGAGTCTATGCATGTCTAATTTTGCCTATTCAGTTTGGTGGTCAAAAGTGTGTCAGATACACAGGCAAATTCTTAATTAGATTGATATTAGAATGCAATTGTGACCACAGTGAATGCTTTCAAATCAGATTCATGTGTGAAGTAAACAGATGGAGAATCAGGAACAGTAATTGTACTTAAAGAGCAGCTAACACCAGACCCATGAATTTTAACCTAATAAAATCATAATCCAGAGTCAACAGGTGCACTCATAGATGTGAGATTCAACATTCACTGACATATAGTATTATAATGTATTATTTTAAATAAAATATCCAAAATATATTTGACTATTCCTATCATATCTAATGAGGCAGGGGAAATGAGCACGAACTAAAAGCCAATATTGAAATACAAGACTATATATATGGTACACATTGATTTTTAAATGTCTATATACATGAGTTTAACCTAAAGCAGAATGGTTTTGGGTACATGATCTTTACCAGAAAAAGTATTAATAATATATATCTTAATTAACTATATACATTGAAATTAGTTGTCCTATCAAATATTGGTTTTGGTATTGGTGTTCTGAATTATCATAATACTCACTGTGTGATTCCCAGTCACCCAGTGTGTTGCTTCCCCTTTTTTTTTCCCTTTTGAGTTAATTGCTTGCAAATTAATTTGATATGTGAGTAAATGTTAGCCTAGGTATTTAACTACCATTTATTCCAGGATGCAGATTTGTATCCTTTATCTGTGAAAAATTAACATTAATAAGAACAGATTCTTCCTGCCTTCTAAAATAAATCACAAATAGTTTTATTTTAGAAAAAGTTCTCACTAACTCCCCAAATTAGGGGGAACTTTAGTGAATACATTTTTGCCATGAAAATACTTCTGGCCATTCCAGAAAACATGTTTAATGTATTTCTGTCTCTTTCTCTCTTTTTTTTAAAATCTATGTTTTGGTTATAGGTGGATACATGATATAACAATTGGACAGTTGTTAGCAATGTGAGATTTTTCTCGCAGGCATATTACCTTTAATTGCTACTGGGCTATTTTCATCAGTTTTTGTGGGAAAGAGCTCAAAGTGAATATATATGTGTGTGTTTATATCTGTATGTATGTACATACATATGAATGACTCTGTTGACTATTTGCAGCTTAGAACGGCCACATACTCCCAGAACTGCTGACAGTCTTTACGGACCTTTCTGTAGGCAAGGGAGAAAGAGCTGGAAGTATGAACAGCAACTGATTTAACAGCAGTATTTACACTTTTCCCTTCTTCAAAATACAATACAGAAGAAGAACTTTGTGTCTTTAAACTCAAATAGCTGCAAAATCTTCTAAACTGAACATTATCACAATCTTTCACTAGGAAATGCTATACACTGACACACAGATATTTAGAAAAATCTATATTAACTTTGCATATCAAAATCTTCTTTCCTCTCCAATCTACCCCAGACTTCATGAAACGTGATTCCCTGGGTATATTCCTCAAACACATTTCAACAGATTTTCTGGCAGATTTCACCTGATGGTTTCTCTGGTGACAGTGAAAAATGGAACAGCCTGAATGACTTTAATTTTTCAAATGTGGAATTAATAAAATTGACTACTACCCATCACTATAAAATGTCTCTGGATTTTTCTTTTTAATTTGCTTAGCTAAATTAATAGCAGCTAAGTTCATGTCCTGATTCATTTTTTCTGTGCTCATGATTTAATACATTTGCATAAAGCAAAGACTAAACTTTCAGCAATTTTAAAAACCCCTAAGGATACATTATGATTATGCTAAGAGACCCAGAGGCAGGTGCTAATATTAAATAATCATATTCATACTATATGGGCAATGGATTCATGTTTGGATTAACCTGTCACAGGAAACCCAAAGCACAGACTTCTGTGATTTTTTTTCCCCTTTTATAACACAGATGTGGTTCTTAAAGTATTTTCAACTACCAATGAAAGAACTTTTGTCTCCTTTTGTATCCTTGAAAGCTTTAAAATATTCAATTCTCAACTACAAATAATTTGAAGATAAAAAAGTGATGTATGCCTTTAGAATACCCTATTCTAAAAAATTTATTTTTCATTGATCAGAAAGC
The DNA here is from genome assembly GCA_026770055.1 of Myrmophylax atrothorax. Lineage (NCBI taxonomy): Eukaryota > Metazoa > Chordata > Aves > Passeriformes > Thamnophilidae > Myrmophylax > Myrmophylax atrothorax. Next base: position 79,344,556 of record JAOXXN010000395.1, read on the forward strand.
TCAAATAAGAGGACACAAGCACGAGTTTTGCATTTGTTTCTTGGTCTGCACAGTTCAGGTCTCTCCTAAAGTCATAGCTCCTTCTCATATCTACCAAACTTCTTTTCCAGTCTCTTTCCCACATACCCATTGTCTATTCCAGTCCCCTATTCTGGCTAGTTCCAGTCTTGTCTAACTTATTTTCCCCTGGGAGGGGATATCCTTCCTCTCTTTACATCTTTGCACATCTGTTTCATGAGTTCAGTAGTCATGCTGACTCTGTCAGTTCAGCAATGGGTCAGAACTAAAGTACCTGACTAAAAGTTTTCACACATTTCTGCAGGTGACCATACGTTAAGGTTAATAAATGAATGTGATTTTTCTAAGCTTATTGGAGGAACATAATTTCTTGAAACAAATGTGACTTCACTGGTACTAGCTGAAAGAGTAAACCATGTTGCATACTGTAATTTGGAAGTCATCAGCAAAGAATTTGCTTTTCAAGACAGTCATTGACCTGTTTGAAAGACCTTGGATTTTTTATATTTTAGGGTTAGGATCTTAGGCAGCAGACAAAAGCAAATACAGTTCTATTCAAACAGAAACAAATAAATGATACTTCAACAGTGATCACAAATAATTACCATTATGATTTTTCTTTTAAGGGAATTATGTTCCTGTCATGCTATCCCAATAGATAAGTGTTGTACGAATCTAGAGAAAGAAGAACAGGAAGAATGACCTTGTGTATTTTCTTCCTATTGATTTCCAACATATCTTCATGCTATGTAAGTAATTATTTTTTCCATTGCCCATCACATGATCTTCTCATTAGTATGGAGACGTCCTCACATTCACTGAAGCATCATGTCATCTTATCACTGTTGTCCTGCTTTCTCCTACTCCCCCTTCCTACAGTTTTGTTATTCATTCATTGTCTTTTTTTCCAAAAAAAGATCTGTCTGGCTGGATCTTTTGTATGATGCTACCAGATATATATACCAATTACATGCTTAAAGCATTATTGCACCACTTCTCACCAATTTGTGGACATCTATGTTGTTAGGCAACCTGATCTGACACAGGAATCTGTAAAGTTAAAACACTGTGCTGTAAGTACCATTTAGTTCTTTCTAGATCTTTCTTTGCAGATCTTTCTCCATTCTTTTGGTTAGGGTTAGGACAGTCTGTCCACAAAATGACAGTTTATATGCACCGTCTGGCTTTTAGAGGAGATACTAAATGAAGTGCATTGCTTTATTTGGCTTGAAAAGGCTGAATGAATATTACTGATTATAAAGTTGTGAGGTTTGTTATCACCCCTCTTCTCTCAGGTTTCAATAATTGTTCTTTCCCCAGTTTTTACTAGCTAACTCCTTTATATGCAGGCAGCCTAATGCAGATTTCAGCCTATTAGTACCGCTTCCTTTCTGCTTAGTCTGGGTGCCAAGCCTATGCACAAACCCACACAATTTTCAATTATATCACACAATCCCAACGATTTTCAAATTTCAGTAGAGTTACCTTGCTTGAGTGGTCCATGGTATAGTTTTGATCTGGGCTAAGTAGAACACTCCTGAACAATTTCCACATGTTGGTTCAGGGTTAAAAAGGACAAGTGGCTGTTCCTAGGAGAGAGTTAAAAAGTGGTCACCTAGTTTTGGGGACTATATTTCATTAGCACATTTGTGGACCAGAGAGGGTTCACATTAATTCACTGCCATAGACATTGCAGATGTACAGAAAAGTTCAGATCAAAGATCAGTGTCAATTAATGAGATGTTTTTAGTGGAAGGGTGGAAATGATGATTATTCCTCAATTTTTCAGTTTAGCTGATGACTATGATGTCTACAAAGTGCTGGCTATATATAGAGAGAAATGCATTACACATTTTTTACGGAATGTTATCACTCCTTGTGATATTTATGCCTTTCCTGGACTTCAGTTTTTTTCAATGTAGTTGTATGGTTAGTCTTCTTTAAAATCTGAGTAGGCTCACATTTACCTTTGGAAGCCCTTTATGTTTTTATCTTTACCACCTTTATCTTTTTTATTGTATTTTTATAGTAGGCTATCACAGAAACATAGAATATGCCAAGTTGGAAGGGGCCCACAAGGCTATGCAACACTTCTCTTTCCATGTCATTTCAGTAAGAACTGGTTGATGCTGCAGGAGTTTTTGATTTTTTTATTTTGTTTTCATTTTTTTAGAACTTGTAACTGTAGTAAAATGTAGATTTAGTGTGCTATTTCTAGCAGCTTAAGTTCAATGTTTATACATGCCAACCTCTGCCACATATCAGTAGCTCAAATTCTTTTAGCTGTTTAGACTTCTCTTCAAGGTAGAAGGCTGAAGAATATCAGAAGGCCTGCAGAATGAAACATAAACATGAGCCAACAACCTTGGGTCTGAGAACACTGGAAAACCTCCAAGGGCTCTATGTGTGCTGAGGGAGAGAAAACGATGAAGAGAGGGTCCCACTGTCCCCCTGACTCAAATCCTGAGGGGTTGTGCCAGAGGCAGGACGGGGCTGGACCAAGAGATGTGTGAACTGGGGATTGGGTAGACAATATTATAAAAACCATAGAAATCAGTGCTCGAGATGCACGTCAATATGTATTCCTGTGGGTCCTGGGCCTGATATTAAAGGACTTTCATTTTTTATCTTATCCCACACTAACTTGGCTCAGAGTCCTGCTTTGCTGGGGTCTCTCAAGGCATCAGGTTGACAAATGAATAATACCATAAGCAATAGATGTACAGTGAATTTCTGTTTAGGATAAGTAAAAGAGGTGAAATCGCTAAGGTGAAATCACTACTTGTCTATGCTTACATGAAATTCCATTTTTGTACAAGAGATGAGTTTTACCCTCACCCACCAGCCTGAGCTTTCTGTCTCAGAGGAGAAACCAGAAAAGGGATTCAGAAACACTATGTCTGTCGTTAACTTGTCCCTATGCAGTCAGCTAGCTCTGAAGGCCAGTGCTTAGTCATGTGTCTGTAGTTCTTCCTTTCCATGGCTTCTTTTAGACAGTCAGAATACCAGAGAGAGCAGGAATAGTCTAGACCACTGCTATGCATCAAGCAAGAGCCTTGGATTCTCCATCTGGCAATTGAATACTAGAATGACATACAGAAACCAGTGATGATCTGTATATTATAGCTACCAGATTTCCCTCCACTAAAGGCCTGTACTGCAGCATGTCATGACTCTTCTGTTGCAGTGGTAAAGAACGTCTTCAGTTTCATATTTTCTCATTGCTGGTTTCCAGAATTGGGGACTACTACCTGGCTGACAACAGACACTTCCACTCTCTTGCTATTTAATCTCCCTCAGGTAGCAGAGATTCCTATTGTTCCTTCTCCTGAGAGCTGACTGGCTGATTCATGGTTCCCTGGTCACTTGTTTGTGTGGGTTTTTTTGGTTGGGCTTGGGATTTTTGGGGGGGAGGAGGGGAATGGGATGACAAGGGTTGATATGGGGAGGAGCAGGTTATCCACATAACCTCATTTTTCAAGTTTTCCTCCTTGGACTTTCTGAACTTTTTATTTTGTTATTTTGATACTTTTCCTAGTTTTGACTATTTTAGGTATTCATCTGAATGTCTTCCATCTTTTAACTTACAGCAGTCCTTCAAAACATGAGAGAAATTTTCATACTCTCTCAGAATGCCAGAATTCATTTAATCTATCACATGCATTTTAAAACTGTTTTTCAGCTCATGTTCACATTCTCTACTTTACTCGTTGGACACTCCATACTTTATCTTAGTTCCAACATATGCTATTAGTTTAAATTAGAGCTGCTGTAAGAAATTCATCAACAGACTGATGTCTGATGATAAAAAGCTTCCTCATATTCCTGTATAATATGATTAGAGCTGCTCTCTTCTTTTCTGAGGTAGTGAAAAAATGAAGACCAATGCGGGGGAGAAGGAAGGAGAGAGAGAAAGAAAATAAGATAGAAACAAGCTAGAGTCATACTAAACAAGCTTGAAAGAACAAGCTGAAACAGTATGAAATTCAGTGAATAAGAACAGATGCCTGTATTTGCAATTACAGATTTAGGATGCAATTGCCTCTAATGGCCCAGTTGCATTGTGACCTAGATAAAAATATATTAGTTACACAGGTAAAAACAGACATCATCATTAAATTCACTTTATATGAGGACTTTTTCCATGATCTTGTCAATGCATTTGCACAAAAATGCTTGACAAAAAATAGTTCCTCAACTGGTAACTCCTTCAGCTGTTCTCCAGCATTCTGTTTGGGAAAGAATAGGACTCTTTTCTTCCATGGATTACTACCGTTGCATTTAGAAATCTACCAGGGCTTGATTTGATAAACCTATGGATATCTGGGATTTTTTCAATGCTTCCCTAAAGCAACCATGATACCAGTTTGACCAGTGCTGGACCATTCCTTAAGGGTTAGTACACGTGAGACACCAACTATCAGACTTCTCACAGATACCTTATTTCATTGTAAGCATAGTTGTATCTGCATCCCTCATTCTGGGCTGCACACAGATTGTGTGCTGGCACATCTCCGAGAAGGGCTCTAGAGGTATAACCAGCTTTCACAAAAATTGTCTCTACTACACCCGTGATTGTATGCTGATTGCCACACAGTTCTGGAAATGCCTTCTGAAGTTCCCAACAGGTTTGTTTAGGTAAGCTATGAAAAAATCAGAGTAGAAAGTTGATGCAAAAGTAAAATAGCACAGAAAACCTGTTTCCTTTTCATGTAGTACTCAAAAACTTCTCTATAGTTCAGTTACCAGGAGACAGAGGGTGAACTCTAAGCTAAGTATCTCTGAGGCAGAGGACTTGCAGCCTTGGGTGGTTCACCTTTAGGCTTGCTGATATTTCAGGCATTCTCACATTCTCCCAGTGCATTTCTCGAGCAGGAGACACTGCAGCAGCAGAAAAGAAGATCCCTGTGAAGTTTGCTGAGGCACTGTTACTGAAGCTGAAGACCAAGCAGCCTGGGATCAGCCAGTTCCACAGTGCTGTGCTGAAATAGGTCCAGTGCCCAATCCACTCTCTCTAGATCTGTTTATCATCACATAAGCTGCTTCCCATTTCAGATTCATGAGAAAAATGCAACTGAAAAAAAAAAGGGGGGGAGGGGGGCTATTCTGCAGCCATCTTGACAAGGCTTTTGTTTCCTTTTAGCCCAGCACAAGTTATTCTAAAATTGTCTAAGGCTAGTTAGCTCCATTTTGCAGACTGTTTAAATAGCAGAGGTTGAAGCAGAAAGGTGAAATCCATCCCTATCCTAAAACTACATGACTGTGAGAATGCAACACTGTGATACTAAGATGAAAGAGTTAACATCATGAAAGTGATGTTGATGGTAGATTTCAACAAGTGCAGAATCATATTCAGACAAGTGTTCTTACAGTCACTATAAAGAATTTGCCTTCCAACAGCCATTCTTCTGAATAAAAAGAGAAGAGTCTCTATTACAATACAGGCGGTGGCTACCCAAAGCCTCAACAAAAGAGTAAGACACTTCAATAAATTCCAAGATTTTATTTTCCTCTGCCTTCCCTCTGTGCACAGTCGGGATGTGTTAGAAAATGCTCATTGTTTCCTAACTAATTATTCAAAAATGTGTTTAAATACAATTAATTTACATAAAATTCCTTGCTTGAGGTTTCTGAGCAGAAGTTCTTTTTATTATTTTTCTTTTCATTTTATTTTATTGCCTTGTTTATTTTTTTGTTGTAAAAGTTGGAAATGACTAGGTGGAGACAAAAAGGAATAAGCAATTTTTAGGACTTATCTTAGGGGACTACTTGTATTTTTGTGTTTTATACTAGTGAGTTTAGTAGTCTTACCGTCACTACACAAAATTCCGACATCTATAGCTAAGTACTTCATGCATGTGGCGCGAGATGAATAACTTCCTCACTTCAAATTCATTGCTATTTTTGGAACTTGTAGAGGAATTTATTTGGCCAAGTTCCTCTCTGTTCAAGTGGCTGATTTATTGGCAGAGCCCCAGGCAAGAGGATCTGTCTGCCTCATCTATTTTAAAACATCTACAATGTAGACAAGCTGTATGAACTACCTTCCTAGAACTCTTCCATAGCAAGTGGAGGAAAGACATACTGCTATATCTCATCTCAAGGTAGGCATCTGAATTTTGCTAGATGCATCATGCATCACAAGTCTTACTCACTTTACGAAAGTAATATAGGCAACTGTTTCTGTCACAGATACTCAAAATCACATAACTCAAATTCTTCCTTCAGATTGTTCTGTTGCAAGATCAAAATGGAGACTAAGAAGAATTCTTCCATCTTTGGATCACTAAATACTTTTTAGCTGCAGATTCTAACAGGCCTTTAAGAGATAAAATGCTTGGGTCAAGCAGATCCCTGGAACTAAATAGAGCAAAAGGGACAAGCTGCTCTAGGAAGGGGATCAGCAGGCTGTCCATCTCTGTAATAAGACATGAAAGAGGCCAGGAGACATCTGGGCACAGTGAAGAACAAAGAACCACGTGTTATGTGTGCACACATTTCTCAAGGGAACGGATTTTTCCTGAACTATAGGATGAGAGGAGCTCTGTGGAAACAGGGAAGTTCAGTGTCAAGCAGTCATTTGTGGGACAGATACTGAAATAGATACAAGCCCTGTAATAAACTCACAGTCTGTGAACTGCGAGCTATGTTCAAGAAAGGTTTTTTAAAAACATTACCAAAAAGTCTAAGTAACACAAATGTCTTTATCACCTGGCTCTCAAATTCAGCCTCCTTTCCTGTTTTCCCCACAGGTTTATTATTTGCACCCTTCTGTCAAATTATTTCCAAAATACTACTATGCAAATCTCAATTTTCTAAATAGCACAGTCAGCATAAACCATGTCAACTTAAAAACTATTATACATGGAAGACCTTCATGCCAGAGTACCTATCTGTATAGACCAGCTACCATCTGAAACATAAAACAAAACCGAAAAGGTTGAGGTGAAGCCTCTTCTACTATTGTATTTGGTTTACAGTAGCCATTCAGTAAATAAAAGAGGACTTTTATCCAAGAAAGATACTTAGAAAAGTAGGCCATATTTCTAACAGTCCCCTGAATATCACATAAAGAATTATTTATCTATAAGGAAAAAAATAAGTCTCATTTGTCACATACCATTCAATTCTGGAACTTGAATACAAAGTCATTAAGCATAGGATTTATTGGAAGAAAATGCTGGAAAGAAAGCTTCCCACAAGCACATTCCTGAAACTTTAAGCAGCTTCTCAGCCTCATAAAGTCACCCAGCAGAAGCAAATTCTCCACAATCCTAAGAACACTGATTACAGTCTGCACATATGCAGCAAAAGCAAAGTTAACTAACTTGTCTGTGCTAGTCACTGAGAATGCTTCCTACAACAGAACCATGTGCAGCTCTGCTTGCACAGGTGTATGATGTTCCACAAAATGCACCAGATGTTATTAAGGCACACAGGTAATTGATACTAGGCAACTATTAGGCACCAGTATGATCTTATAAATTCAGGCTGTGCATGACAGAATATCCTGCTGTCAGGAAAAAATCATTCCATTTTCATTCTTGTGGATTTCATCTCCACAAAGGGAATATATCAAGGCAAACTTCAGAACTCTCTTCATAGCGTATTATGATGTCTCCCCCTCTGGTACTGACCTCTCCATATTCCACAGACCATACACTATGTATCTCTTCCCCTTAAGTGATCAGTATCTATTCATCTCTATCAGTTTCTCTTGTTCTTAGTTTCCACCTCTGTTCTTCTCTCTCTTCAGTTCTTTTCACCCTCCTAATGCCCCCTCTGCTTCCCAGGTAACAAAACCTACTTTTTACAGAGATGGTTTAACTGAAGTATAAGTAAGTAAACTCTGATTAATTTTTCTTAATATGCATTTTGTTTTGAAAGATGCCACCTTTATTTTGACAGCTGGAAGACACCTTAAGCTCATGCCCAAGGTTGTTTTCCTTCATCAAGAATATTAACATGTCTACTAAAGAACACTGCCTCTGCCTACAAAGCCTGTCCTGCCTATGGATTCTTAGAAAATAGTGTCAGAAGAGTAAAATATTCTCATGATTAGTTTTCCTCAATAGTTAAATTTCATAAATGCTTTTCATAATATATATCTTATGAAGATGTCATTTGTTCTTGCTTATGCTGTATGGTGTATTCATGATGTAGTAGCAAAGAGATGAATAGTTAAGTCAGAAATTTTTGCTGATGGTATTAAGTTATTCAAGATATAAAAATGGGAACAGATTATGAAGAAGAACTTGATACTGTGTAACTGGGCAATAAAACAGTAGATGAAATTCAATGTATATAAATGAAAACATGCACATTAGTAAAAACAACATAGATTTTCTTTATGGAGTGCTGTGCTCTGATCTGATGCAATTGTGGGGTTGGGATAGAGAAACATTATTCAATAGCTGTCAAGACATGAAATTAAATGTTAGGAATCATTAAGAAAGTGACAGACAACAAAATAGAAAGCATCATTATGCTGTAGTGTAAATCCATGGTGCACCTCCTTCTGAGATGCTGTGTGGGATTTATGTCTCTTCATAAAAATGTGTATATAGAATTTGAAAGGAAAAACAAGTGGTATGCACAGTTCAGGATTTGGAAGAGATTCTGTACAAGGAATGATTAAATATATTAAGTAGCCTCTTCTGGCTAAAGTGATGACAGAGCTGAAAATGGTGTGGCTATAAAGTCATACCTGGCACGGAGAAGTTGAACAGTCAAAAGCTCACTCCACCTCCAGGGAAAACAGCCAAACACAACACAAGCCAAAGGGAAGAGCTTCTCTTTGCATGCACTGCACAGCTTAGCTGCAAACCTTCTACCCTGAAGAAACTTGGTGAAAAAAATTGACGTTGTCTCTGTAAAGGATTTGTGGATGGTAGAAAAATCCATTGAGAGGTATGGAAAACAAAAATTACCTCTGTTCCAGTAAGTCTCAGAGCCACTGTAGGCTGCAAGTCAAAAGAATAATTTGGGAAAGCCTGCTGACAGAAACATGTTATTGATCTAAATGAACCTTCTATGTGAATCCACGCAGACACTCAAGAGCTTTTTCTGGGGCTGAATTGCCAAAAAGTTCCTAAGGAATGTCCCTGCTGTCTTGCAATTGATAAGAGTGGGATGACTTTTTTATCAATGCTAACTCAGAATGACTATCCTCTGGGCAAGTTGTTTGCCAAGGTGACCTTTTTTAAGGATCCAGTCTCCTTTGATGGAAAATGATCCACATTAGCCAGAATGATCATATTTCACTGGTAAAGCCCTTAAACTGATAGCCTTTAGGCTGGTAGTTTTATACTGCCTGATTCTAAATTTCCAGCAGTCTAAACCTCTGAGGAATTTTAACCCAAAAAGTTTTCACAAAAGAGATGGCAGAATAGTGCCTGCCTTCTAGCAAGAAACCAGATGAAGGACATTTAAAGAGTTTACACAAACTATCACTAACCTAGGCATGCCTAACACCTTTAAAATTTATGCATGAGCTACAGGGAGGCAATGTCAGCTTGCTTTTCACAATGTTTGCCATGTTTTAAAAAGGCAAAACATCCCACGTGCATTTTAATTGATTAAACAGTCCATAAAGGCTTCAAATTAGAATTCTCAACTTGCAATAATTCTTAAAATTATTAATGCTATTCATGGGCTTAAAAAATGTTATTCTACAAAAAAAAATCCCCAGACTTATGAGCTCATCTAAATTAAAACATACTCTGCATTATTCATATTGAGAACTTCATTTTATTTCAGTGGGATTATTCATTACAGGAAAGATTGCAAGTGAGTACAATCACTGAACTCTAACTGCAATTACTGTTCCCTAGACTGAGCTGATTCCTGCCCATCTACTTACATGTTCATGCTGCTTTAATATTTATTGTGATACCTGAGAACCTCCTTCTTTTTTTACTTGCTATTACTATGGGATATTTGGTGAAAGATATCATACTAAAAAAAAAAAGGTGTTTTTTTTTAAAAAAAGAAAAAATATTAAGATTACAGATACAATAAGTTTTCAGTGATGGCTTCCTAAAATTTTAAGCATCCTGGTAGCACACATTCAGGGTATCAAGGCTAGAGGTATTTTCATATTCTTTAGGGTTACTAGAAGTGCACTCAAAAAGTCTCTTTCTCTTAGGTGTCTCTCCTGGTCCATAGCTGAAGAGTATAATTTTCCCAGTCCTGAAATAGACTCTGACTGCAGTACCTGCACATATATACCATGTATGTATACATGTATGTACACATGCACACATCTCTGTGGTTGTCCACTATTCACACTAAGTGACTAATAAATTTAGGCATCTCTGGGTCTACTTTTCAGAAGTCTTTGGTTAACACAATGATCAGGCATTCTTCTTGGAGCTAAACATTATGGATGCTCAAGCAAAGTACTAGGAATCTAAAGGACTTTGAAACAACAACTAATTTGTGTCATCTAAGTCTCCATTGCCCTGTGACCATAATTTAAGCAAGCTTCTTTTCTTGAGGTGTCCTACAACATCCCATGTCTCCACATCTTTTCTCCTTAAATAACTCTACTTTCTCCAGATACAGTCATTCTCAATTTTTTTTAACTTCTTTAGAGGGTTGTGTGCTGTATTTTGATTTTTTTTATATTTGTTTAAGAAGGGTTTGCACCATCTGTGACACAGAAGGTAGGATGGCAGTGACAAGCTAGTCAGAGGCAGGAAAAACATTTTCATGTTAGAGAACAAAGGTATGAGTTCTGCAAAGTCACATACAGCCAGGTTTTTGTTTGTTGGTTTTTTTCAGAGACCACCTTGATGATGGTCTATAGCACCCCTTAACCCGGGGAAAAATATAGCTCCTGTATACGTCCACCCATCCTGGCTGCCCCAGGTTAGGAATTAGGTTCTTGGTCAGAGTGCTCTAAATATGTCCTTTAGCACTGAATCTATACCCTGAGCAGCTGAAAATCAGGTCTCCAACACTCTTCTGTAATTCTACTCAGCCTTCTCTTTTCAGTTCATGGCAGGATTCACCTCTCATTTCTTGGCCTCTTATCAAAAACTAGCTAATTACCAAAGCAGCATGAAGCTTGGATGATTGACAGATAACATCCCATGAGTGAATAAAAATCTGCATTTTGAAAGGATAAAACAATAAAGATGTTTCAAAAAGAAGTCAAACAGTGGGTTTCCAGCAGAGAGTGTTAAAAGGTTCCCAGATCATCACACTAGAATAGGTCTTTGTCATCTGGCTTCATGAGAAGTGGCAATCTCAGCTAAGAGTGTTTGCTCGACTCCAGCTCATGCATTCAACATGTGAGGCAACCGATACTCCGAGATCACCTCAGGAGAAGGAGACTGGTAGCAGGTGCTTTCCAGAATTGCTTGAAAAAGTACTTGTAAGTTTCCTGGATGCTGTTTGAGAGAAGAGACATGGAGCAGAATTAAGGGCTCAATGTACTTCATCTTTGTAACTACTTGGATGTGGGTAAGTGATAAATTTGTACAGAGTTAAGTAACATAGCCACAGAAAACACTCTTGTACCTAAACTTGCATACAGAAATAATGCATTGTAACAGTGAAGCATAACAGTGAAGCATTATATCCATCAAGTACAGAATTTTGTATAGTATTTTAAAGCAATTTGAATAATTTTAACAAAATATTACATCCAGAACCTTAGGAAGATATTTTTTATTTGTCTGGACCACTGATTTTACCAGAAGTTTTCTCATTGTGATTTTATTACTGTTACTCATCTGTGTAACAGCCAAATTAAACTGAATTTACTAATTCTACTAATTCAAGATGGCAAAATCATCACAAGTTTCATATTTCCACTCCTTTAAAAATTACATTTACAGAACGGGTGTACTGCTCCTTAGTTATACACCAAAGAGTAAATTTCAAATAAATCATTAAATCAAAAATTAATTTCTATCATTACAGTCAGTTTATTAATCAAGCATTCTATCCTTAAGTATCTGTTGTGCCATAGTGCTTGTAAAAGTATTTGGGGTACAAGCTTATTTCTTTCAGTGATGTCAGGTTAGAAAAAGAACAGCAGTGTTCATTTTTAGGTGATCATTAGAAAGATATATGTGTTTATAACCTAATGTATTAAAAGCATGAAAATTATTTCCCACTAAGGCCATTACATAGTTGGAAACCAAACAACCTGAGCAGAGTATGCATGCTCTTTCTATCTGGCACAAGTCAAGAGCTAGCCCATATCCAGATGCGGCATTTTGAGTTGTATTGAGGGGAAGGAAGAATGTAGGAGAAGCTGTAATTTGCCTGATCCTGTTGAAGGCAGACTGTGCCTTGTTGAGTAGTATATTGAAACGTTTTGGAGTGGTAAATTGTCATTGTAACTAAGGTAGTTTGTTACAGACTCCTGACAGATAAAGTCTGCACATTTCTACCTGATGACACAAGACTGTGTAGGACTGAGCTTTCAGAGCAGGCTTGTGATTTTTATACAGGTATAAGGATTTGTCTACTCATATCACTTATAATACATGAGGTCTGTCAAGGCAGGTTCAGATTGGACATTAGGAAAAGATTCTTCACTGAGTATGTGGAACTGGAAGTGGCTCCCCAGGGACATGGTCATGGCACCAAAGCCTGACAGAACCCAAGAGCGTCTGGATGACATCTTTGTCCTATAGTTTAGTGTTAATTAGTACTGTGAGGAGCAGGGAGTTGGACTTGATGATCCTATGGGGTCCCTTCCAACTCAAGATGAAAAAGTTTTCT
>JAOXXN010000395.1:79385707-79397157 GCA_026770055.1 Myrmophylax atrothorax
AGAAGAGCTCAGGCAGAGCAGGCATCAGAAGGCTTACAAGAGTTTATTCAAGGTAGTTTCACAGACAGTTTCCTCATCACACATAGATCATAGTAGTAGTTAACAGTAGTAGTAGTAGAAGTTCTATTCTCAGTAACATCCACACCTTTTATGTCCTCACACATCCAACATGTCATGACATTACTGGCTAGCCCATTCACCTCACATTCACAAAGCATCTCATTGGTCACAGGACCCCACACACACTCCAGGTAGCTGGCTTCTCTTTAAGGGAGAACTCTAAACTCCTTTCCTTAAGAGATGCACTTACAGTCACCCCTACACAAACCAGCAGACACCAGTTAAGTGCTGTTTGTAGAGGGGCACAGCAGTTCTAGTTTCATTGTACTTGGCCTGGGTAAGAAAGGTGATGGTAACGCAGCAGGGTCTGCCTGTACGTGTCAGCTGACTTTGTTCCCAAGATTTCCATGGAGCTTGAACTCTGCCTGCTGACAGGAGCCTCACAATGTGTTACTGCATCTCCGCTGCTGCTGTTTCATTTCCAGGTGAATTGGTGCTGTTACAGAAGTGGCAGTGCATTGTGTTGCATGATTCTGTCCCAGGTTTGTTACCAGTGTTAAATCCAGTGCAATGAGTCTGTAATACTTGCCATTTACCCTTGTCATTTCTAGCATCTTTTAGTGTGTTAGCTAAGGCACTCTTAAAAAAGACCTCACAAAACCCAAAAATAGGCTTTTTATAGGCTTAGATGTTTCTACCTGGGTGATGGCACTGAATGCACAGAGCTCCAGGCTCTGGAAAACTAGATTCCATTCTGTATTGTTTGTTCTGTCACAGGTAGTCTGTGGATGCTCTTGAAAGAGTAGCAGAAACTCCAGTAAAATCTTTGATACCAAATCCATTGGTTTCTCTTCTGCTTCATTTTCATTTTTTTCACCCTGATGAATAGCACTTGCTGTTTTAACAGCATTTGTACTACATTCAGGGGCGGTCCCCTGGTGTAAGGAGAGCACTCAGGACTCTGAATCCCAATGTCCTGAGTTTGAGTCTCAGTGGGGACCATCCCCTGGCAGTTCAATGCCTCCCTGCCATCTGATCCTGTCAGATCTCGGATGCTCAGCAGGGTCAGCCCCGGTTACTACCGGGGGCTGTAGACAGTTCCGAGGACTTCACTGTCACTGTCCAAGCTCGCTCAGCAGTGGCAAATGGACCTCAGGACTTAATGGTAGGGCCGGTTCCGCCGCACACTGAGCCTCACCTAAAAAATCCACTGGGCAGGCTGGAAGGGCACACCCACGTGGGGAGAGCCCTGCCCAAATCTTCATTCGCAAAATTTGGCCATACTCTTAATTCAAATATGCTGTAAACAACTGCTAATCCTTCTGGACATTATTGTTTTGTATGGTCTTTGAGAGACCTGAAAGAAAGAAAATTCTTTTCTTCTTGAAGAGTTTCAATATTTTTGCCTCACTTATTGAAATTTGCTTTCATAAATAGTAAAATAACTGCAGAAACTTTGCACAGTATTATCTTCACAAACTGACTTGTTGGGAACAGGAGATTAAGCTGGCCAGGGAGTGGGGAGGAAGAAGCCGCTTACACAGCTAGGAAAATGTCTCAGATGCTTTTCCCGCACACTGTATTTTTGATTAAAGTAATTTAACTTTAACAAAGGGTCATTTCATCAAAATTAGTTTTGACAGGCACTCAGTAATAGCACTTACAGGTACACTGAAGTGCATCATTTCCAATGAAAGCTTCTCAGATTCCAGCACATCCCAGTTATTGGCATAGCACACTGCATCTCCCAACAGAGCCATCGCTCTCCAGTTGGATGGAAACCTTTGTAGGATTAGGAAAGAATCCTGGAGAGGTGCACCTGGAATGGGATTTCTGTTCTCCAGGCTGCCTTGGTTTTCACTGCTGCCTATAATCTCACCTGTTGCAAGCCTCAGTCAAGCGTCACGTACAGCAGGATAAATGAGTGATGGGAAGACATGCAAGATGGGGTAGTGTGAGGGACTGGGGGAATGGTTCTGAGTACAGGATCCACTGTAGACAATGTTTGTCTTACCTGGAATAGGACACAGGGTTGCCAGAGCTCAGTGCGGGCAAGAAGGATAGATGGAGTTGGTAAAGAGAAGTCACAAAAACGGCTTATCAGGGAGCAGCAGGAGGACTGTGATAACACAGGAAACAATAAAGAATGAAGAAACAAGGTGTTAAATACAGCATAAAGCTAAAATTACTTATTCTGAGTAGGAAAATGGACTTTTTGGAGAGGTTAGGTGGGCATAGAAAGTTAATGTCAAAGCATAAAACCTATTAAGTCTTTTTATTTTGTTTATACTATTTTTGCAACTTCCTTGAAAAGTTCTGTCTGTCCCAAAGACCACGTGGCCAGTGAAATGAGAAATTGTGCAATGTGACTCTTTGTGTTGGTTCAGTAGGTGTTATTTTTGATGCCGTGGCTGCTCCAGCTCATTTCAATTCATGTATCTGCTTCCAAAGTTCAGACTGCTGCCTTAAATCCTTGTGTCTTATCACTCCTTGCTCAGTCTCCTGTGTCCTGCTACAGATGCCATAAGATTTTTCAACCCAGATTTCTCCCCTAGATTTCTCCAGTCAAGATTTCTCCTTCACAGGACCTCAGAAAGAATCAAAGGAACTCCAATGCTATCCATGTGTGATTTGACAAATTGCATCAGCAACTCTTTTGCTTTCCTTTTACCATTTCCTTCAGGGAAAGAAAAAAAAATCTCAAAAATAACTTTGAAAAGTAGAATCTCATGTGAGTCAAATGGTTTTGCTAGACCATGAACTCTCTTAACAGGTCAAGAAATAAAGAGAAGTAGCAGCTTTCTTAATGATCTTCAATTAAAACAACATGAAGTCTTAGATATTGCATCTCTAAGGGTTGCAAGTCTTAAATCAGATTTAAAAGTGCTTCAGCCTTCATTCTACCGTGACTTAGTGTGGATACTCTTTTACAGGAACCACCAGGGCTCAGATCCTGTCTTGTCAATGATTGCAGTTGCATTAAGTGCTGCCAAATTTTGCAAATTGTTTGACACTTTGTGATAGTCCAAGCCAGGTGGGTGGCTGTCAGCTCTCCATGTGGGCTGTGAGGGTGGAATATTAAACTAACCTGAGCATTTGTTTCTGGTCCACTCTTGTCAAAATTGATTTGTGTATGAAACTTCCCAGTTCTCAGCCTTTGTATGCAATACATTTCTCCAGGCAAGTGCCTTGAATGATCTGCTAAACAAACAGCTGTAGGGATTTCTTCAGATTGGGGAGAACAGCATGAATTCTCACTTTCTAGAGAAACTGTGCTAAGTCCCAGGGACCATTATCAGTATTTGTGAATATCCAAACAAAGGATGAAGGGATCTTACTTCATGCCAGATGCTAACTGTTCCCCCTTGGGGGTCAGGAAAGGATTTTCTGCCCAATAGTAGGTAGTACAGGGGCTGGTGTAACTGTCAGTCTTTGTATTACTTCTCTGGAAATTAGCTTTTGACAGTGCTGGATACAGAATATGTGACCACTCAAATTAAGCATTTCAAAGTAACTTGAAGGTGAAATGATTTGCTTTATTTCCTCTTTGAATTTTGACAGCTGTCCCCAGGAAGTCAGGAATTACATTTTGGGTGTAAATCTCTGTGTTCCTAGCAACACAAATACAATGTTATTCACGTTTATTGAGTAAAAAAAAAAAAAGTTTAAAAATATGGTATATTATTCATTTTCAGTCTGAAGCTTCAGATGGAATTAATAGAAATCAATATTAGATCACTTCTTTCCTGGAGGAATTCCATATAATTCTTGCAACTTGTATTTCTAACACTGGACACCATTTTCATTAAATGCATGTAAACCTTGTGGGCACTCTCTCCAAACTGGTACACCAGGGACTCATTTCAACCTTCCACTCATCCACACACTTACAGCATTATCCTGTGTGCAGCGTTGCAGGGAAGGGAGAGGAGTCTCTGCTTTCCCCTTTGTCCGAGGCGGGCAGAGAAGGGAGAAAGAGGCAAGAAGTCCAGGCAAGGCAGTAGAAGACTCTATTCAAACAATCCACTAGGTATTATAAAATCTCAGGGGGCAGACCCCAGATCTGGGCTGGATTGGGTGAAAACTGAGGAATGGGGCAGGGTCAAAGGTCCATTAACCAATGAATTTAGGACAGGGGCAGGGCTGGCTGGAGCCCTGGCCCTTCCGCCCCCTAGACACGAGGCACACAGGGGGCTTCCCACCTTGGAATAACAGGGCTGAGAGGGGAGCAGGGCCCGGGGGTCCTCCGATCACTGGGGCTCCTGAGTGGGGGCGAGCACTGCCTGGCCCAGGATAGGGCAATCTAGCTTAATGGCTGACTCATCCAGAGAACAAAGAAGCTCGAGGGATACAATGGACAGGGTGTGGTGGTCATCAGCACAGCACAGACAGGGTAACAGAATCAGGCAGGGGATTGAAAACTGCATTTTAAAACTTCAACTGCAAGTTTCTGAGTTGTTTAAGGTGTTTGTCCAGCGCTGTCTTCCATGGGATTCATTTCAGCATATTCCTACAATCCTGGTCCCAGCGACAGTATGTTATCCCTGATGAAGAGTAAGAATTTGTTGCCAGTTAGATACAAAGCTATTACACCAATATTTATGGGTGATTGAATCTGATGAAGCAAAGTTTTCTTCACTGTCTTTCTTTGATTCTTCGACCCATCTCTGGATAAATGGTAGGAAATTAGAAATGGCTGCTGCATACAACCCTACAAGACGTTGATACCATATCTATGGGGTAAGTCACAGTAGGGCCGCTTATAGTTTTCCATTGAACACATGCAAAAAGAGGCATTTGTCGCATCTACCACTATTTGTGTTGCTGTGGACCCAAAGGAGCCCATAGACCACTGCCATCCTACATTGTGCAAGTGTAGTAAAAATTACAGCATTTTCTGAGAAGGTTGTAATACAAGAGTAATCTAAATACAAAGCAGAGAAATTATCATTATCATGTTTACACAACTTGGATTCTGAACCTACGCAATTCTCCAGAGGCCACCTAAGAAGTTTGTGGCAGAACCACAACGTAAAATAGGTTTTCTGAGTCCTGTACAAAAGCTTTACTAACAAGGCCATTCTTTCATGTTTTCTGTTTTCCAGCAGCAGTTGGTATCTTGTAAGTACTGAAGGAGTGTGCAGTTTACAAGTCACAATTTTCCTGACTAGCACTTAATAGCAAAAGATGATACCTACAAAAGGTCAGCCAAAAAATAAATAAGTAAAGCATGTGATGACAGAAATAATCACTGGAGATAGATAACGCTGGCACTGGACAAAAGATTCTGCCAGTAAATCATCCCATTAATACAAATACACGTGTTGTGTTTTGATAAAGCCTCTGTGTGTAGGGATAAGCTTATTCCAAAACATAAATCATTCAAACAAATTATTAACTTAGATATCAGAAGAAAGGCAACTGGATACAAAATTAAATGTGAGGGATTTTTTTGGTTTTCAATAGTAAGTTCTCAGGCAGGGAAAATCTCTCATGAAAGTACCAGTTAAACTAGACTGTCTCAGTCAACTGAAAGATCATCTTATAATAAGAACAAAGTGGTATATAGGCAAAGAATGAATTTCATTTATACATGAAATAAACAATACTTCAACGTATTCTGCAACAGCTTCTACTATTTTTTTAGAGATCTCCATCTTGCCATCCCTATGAGGCTCCTTTCACTTCATAACTCTGGGACAGGTGAAAAAGAAGCACAGGACAGCGCCTGCTAAGTGAAGCACAACAAGCTTCAGTAATTTTCTCCAAGAAAATGAGAGAGATCAGGCTAAAAGAAACTTGAAAAAATGAGACAGGCTCAAACAACAACCATAGGCTTCTTCTCGTCAGCTGATTATGGGAGATACTAGGAAATAGAACCTTTCCAGAACAATAAGAACTTATTTTTTGGACATTGTTTTGTACAAACGAGTCAGTAAAAGCCTTAGATAGAGAGCTTTGCTGTCTCTTTTACACAAAGTCATCCTCTTGAGGTGTTTGTGATCCCTTTCTGTCTGTCATCTGTATTTTTGCTTCATTTTTTTTCTCATTGTGCTCCATTTGTGCCCTTCTCACAAATCTGAACCAATTCAGGTAAAATTTTAGCACTTAGATGAGGCATAATCACAGACCTACAGGGTCTTTCTTGGTTTTTTGAGGCCTGATTATGAGGCACTGTGATGGGTTTGATCTAGGCTTCCTTAGTAACTGACTCTAAATCAAATTCATAATGACTTGTGTGAAACTAGAAAGCTGAGAACACTGAAATAGGGTACTGTGAGAGGAACTGATTTCAAAATGCTGTCATGTCACAGTTCAGCAGCATTTTTCAAATGTCGATACTATGGTGACGAGCTGGGTCTCTCAGAGAGGATCCCTTCTTTCCATCCACCTCTTTTTGTACCCTGTATCCAGGAGTGGTACTTGCACAAATGAAGGTGGAAAGACAATCACATCCATCTACTGCTCTCTACTATCACCCTAAAACAATGGCAATTTCTCCACAGACCCTAAAGTAAGCAGTCAATCACGTCCACAGGCATACAGAGAGGGAGAGAAAACAAGTGTCAAATATCATGAGGTTTTCATTTCCAGAAAAGCAAGGGTTTAATCTATTTTTTGCATGCTTATCATGCAGAAGAGAGGCAGACTGCAAACCTTGTACCACAGCAGGGTGCTCAAATAGATACCAAGTCAGGTTTTTCTAACACATAATGAAGTGAACTTGGATGGCACTTTAATTTTGCTTAATTCTTTGTGTAAACATTCAGCTATAAAGGGGCCAGTCTGCAGCAATTCATTACAAATGGACAAAACAAGTTGTTTCTTCAGGACAAGGTTCTTCACACAGTTTATAAATCATTTATGTTTGGACCTTTTAATTCAAACACTGTCAGTAGAGTGTGACCCTAAGTCAGTGAGTATTGCCAGAAGCAGGTCACTTACCTTAGGATTCACTTTATTTGTTTACCTCGGGTGAGACGGGGGAGGCCAAGGAGTCACTTTTGATAAGCTTGAACTGTGCCTGTAGGATCCTGTGTCTTAAAACTGTGCTGCTCCCTTTTAGCTGCCATCTGAGGGCAAAGTGAAAGCTTAACATTCGGCTTTAGGGCACAACAAACTTGGGTTTTATTTTCTCGTGTGGAAAGTACATTTAAGAGCTTGCTACAACTCTCATTTTCCTAACTCTACCCCATCTTTCCCTGAAATGTTTTTCCAACATAGACATCAAAAGAAAACAACATATTTATATGATTTAAAATTATCTTTTAACTATATATCACAAAAATGAAACACTTTCATAATTATTTTATTATGTGCTAAATCTTGATGTATTAACAGCTTATTCTAAAACCAAATGCTGTGTCATATACTTCAGATTTTACAGATTATGTGATGATAGTTCTTAGGGCACGCCAACCCTCTTCACTTTTCAAAACATTGAAATCTTTCACCATTTTTTGTAATGAAAAAAAAGAGATATCATACTTCTCAGTCAAATTACCTCTCAAAAGAACACAGGCTGAAAATGGTTATTTCTACTTATGCTTATTGCTTTGGCTTCATATATAACTGGTTTACATAATAAAATTTATTTTTCAAGTGAAATTAGAAAGAAAATAGATAAAAATAAATAATAAACAAAACCAATATATAAAAGCAAAAAATAAATAAAAGAAATAATATGGAAAACAGGGGTTTTTTGTTGTTATTATAACATATGCTCCCATTCCTGAATCATCTTTGTGACTCTTTGCTGGATGTGCTACAGCATGTCCATGCCCTTCTTGCACTGTGGAGCCCAAAACCAAGCACAGCATATCAGAAACCCTCAGGCACATGGTATGACACTTGGGGGTGGTCCTGTGCAGGGTTGGACTCGATGATCCTTGTGGGTCCCTTCCACCTCAGCATATTCTGTGATTCTGTGATCTGTCTCACCAGTTCTGATCATCTTCATTAACCTGCTGTTAAACTTCACGAAGCTATTTTTCACAATCTTCATTCCCCTTTGCTAAACTTCATGAGATTCCTTTTGGGTCCGTGGTCCAGCCTGTCAGGCTCCCTGTGAAAGGCAGCACATTCACCTTGTTAACTAACCCCTAACCTCTCTAGCCTGGTTCTGCATTATCCATCAATGTGCTGAGAGTGCACTGCCCCATCGTCCAGGCTGTTCATGATGTCAGCATAATCAGACCCCGTACTGGCCCCTGGGCACACCACTAGTGGCTGGCCTCCAGCTGGGCTTTGTGCTGCTGGTGACAACAGTCTGAGCCCAGCACATCAGCCGCTTTTCAATGAGTATACACTCGTCTATGTTATATTTCATCAGCTTGTTCAGGAGGGATGTTATAGGAACACTGAAAGCCTTTCTAAACTAAAGATAAACAACATCACTGCTCTCCCTTCATCTGCCAAGCCAGTCATCAAATTGTGTCAGGCTGTCAGACACAATTTCCCCCTCATAAAGCTGTGCTGACTACTCCCAAACATCTTCCAAGTGCCATTATTGTCCTTTGATGTCAGGAAGAACCCATATCTCTGCCTGTAACTGCAGACACAGAGCCTCTGCTTCTTTCTGGCGTGATGTTTCCCTTTTTCAGATAGTATGATACGACAATTTGCAAAGAAATCTGTAGTGAAAGGGAGATCTGGGGATAAACTGGAATTTTCAAGCAAGTGTCCAAAGGCTTACAAGAAACCTTCTTTTAATTAAACCAGGAAAGCTACTTCTACATACACTACCAAGAGTAAGCTCATCCAAGAAAATCACATTGTCCTAATACCAGAAACAAGTCTGCAAGGGTTGATGTGCTGATAACAGGCTGTCACACAATTTGTTGCCATGCCTCTTTCTCATCTTACTACTAAAACAAGCTTTTGTCCCTTCCATTGCAAAAACTTCACTTCTATTAATTTAATGTACTTAAAATTTCCCCATTTGCAGAGGAGTAAAAGGGACAATTTCTAAACCACTGTCCATATTCTCTGCTAGTGTTTTCTGGTTTAGCAAGAGATGATAACAGTTGATTATTCTCCAACAAATACTATTATTTAACTGGGGAAAATATATGATTATGCAGTAAAAACACCAGTATATATTAAGAATGGGATGCTACAAAATTTAGAGTAATATTGACAGGAAAGAGGTAGGAACCAGGAGACACAACAGACACTGAGAAAAACTGTTCCTTAAGAATAAGCCATTCTTTTAAGACAGGATCTTTACATAAAACAACTCACTGCAGAGATGTTTGAATATTAAAACTACAGAAGTTGAATTATATATAATGAGATCTTCCATCATGAACCTTTCTTCTCACTGGTAAAACAAGCAAGAAATCACACATAATAAGTAGGATAGACACACTGAAATATTACAAACTCTCATAAATTAGTTTACCTCTTTTTTACAAGCTAAATAGCATACCTGAAAACCCACTTTATGTTCAAAAATGTCTCCTGTTTCAAAGGCTTAGAATTATGCTCTGTCTAAAATAGCACCTATACCCTGACAGGTTTAGTATACTCAAGGTTCATTCCACATCCCATCTTGCACAATTTTCCCAGTGCTTATTCCATGTCTGAAAGAGGCAGTACACCACAAACTACAGGAAAGCAGCTTCTCTCACCTTTCAGTTGATTTTACAGACATTGTAAAGGAGATCTGCCTACATAAGTCCTGATCAAGGCCTGACCTAGAAAGCAATTGCCGTTTTCCTGCAAACCTTGAAACAAACCCATCCAGCAAAGAGGATAAAATTACAAGAAGCTAAAAGAAAATCTAATGGAAGTGAAACACTGCTTCATGTCAATTTATTCCAAAGGGACCATGAAAGCCTTGTGTTACAGCAGTCTGTGGGTGACCTGCTCTGGAGTGAAGAGGCTGGCAGCCCAACTGGCCAGAAAGAAGGCAGAAAGATATTTAATATTCTTTGAAAACTTATCTGCATGGACACATTTCCACAGGATGTTTCACGTTCAGTGCATCAGCACTCTGTGGTAGAAATGTACCAGTATGGAAAATTTCTGCTGATCCTAAAGCAGGTGGCTCTGACTGCATTTAGATCTGCTCTTTTTCCCTTGCTGGTTTCAAAAGGGTTTAGAATAGATCCTGAAGAATTTGTTAGAACATCATAATCAAAACTGTAAAACTTTCTAAAATTAAAATAGAATTTAATAGAAAGAAACTATTTTCCACAGTAATTATTTCTTTCTAACTGTAAGAATTATAGAATTTGAAATGGAAAAATCTAAACTTTGAAAAGTGACAATGATGTATGTATATGTAGAGACACATACTCTTCTCCACCCTTAGCAGTTTTTGGGCTAAAAGGACAGTGCCACAGCTAACCCAAGGTAGTGTTGATGGTAGAAAGAGTGCTCTGAGCAGGAGGTTGGACTACACACCTCCAGAGAAAGATGCTTTTCAATCAAGAATTCCCAATGTTACCTTACTTTACTGTGGAAAAAATTAATGTTGGAGAGGGAACTAATAATTTAAACACCTTTGAGTGGTTCTAGAAGAACATATTGTGAGATAATATCTTCTGAACGGTAATGAAAAGCCTCACTATAATGAAATATTTTACTGAACTGTAGCTAGAAATATAAAAGGATTTCATTCAAATATAAGATTAAACTAATTAATATTATTTTCTTTATAATATAAAATCAAACTAATTTCACAGTTCATTCTGAGTACAATTAAAAATGGTTAAGTGTAGTTCTTTTTGAAGCCAGTGGAGCCTACTGTTTTCTGGTTAATGCATACCTTTAGCAGAAATGTCATGAAAAATCTGCACTTGCCCATTTAAATCTGAGAATATTTTTTAAAAGCTAAATATGCCACAGGTACAAAGTAATCACTCAGTGTTCTGATTTTATTATTTATCTGCATTAAAAACTCCCACAGCATGTAACTTGACTGTCTGAGAGAAAAATAGGCTGTACAGGCTAGATAAAGTAACACGCTACAAGGAGAGAGATCATTATCTCAACCATTTTAAATTGAATAGTGCTAATACTTAGCATGCAAGCTGAAAAAACAAAGACCTGACTGCCAATATTTGTTACTCATTCGAATTCAACAAATCCCTTGTGTGTTGGGAGAAATACAGAACAAAATTAAAGTGCACATTTTCAAGACTAAGGGGTTAACTTCAGAAACCATGCTGCAAAAAAAAAGACTATAAACTGTATCGAATAGAATGTTCCACAAAAGCAGAAGAAACAGCAGCACCAGAGACAGAAACGGAAATTTTGGAAATTATACATAGGAACCATTGCCTCTCTCACGGAGAGAAAGTGCAGATGTGTCTTAGTTTGAGAGGAAAAACCAAATTGTTTACCCAGAAACGGGGAAGGAGAATTCCTCCACAATGATCACA
>JAOXXN010000395.1:79403845-79419326 GCA_026770055.1 Myrmophylax atrothorax
AGTGGGACCTACCCCTTCCCACAAAGTCTGAGGCTTAGATTTTCCACACTAAAAAATACCTCTGCATTTTTGGAAAGTAGCTAGATTTTCTGTGATATCAGACAGCGCAATTATTGAGGAAATGCATGAGCAAGATGATCTATGAGCTAATCAGTATCCAGTACTGGGAAAGCCAAGCTCAAAGCTCTCTTAATTTCCTTCCTTACTTTAGGCTCTCAGATAGAATAAAAATAAGCACCAAAGACAAAAAGGAAGAAACTTATGAGCAGTATGTAAGTTCAGTCTTAAAATGGACACACTAGTGATGTTCTGTAATTCTGCTATTGGCCTAGTAATTTATCAAAAGAACCTTCTCAAGATGCTCAGCATTTTCAGAAACTGCTAAAAAGACCTGTTCTTTCTATTTCTGCCTATATTCTGGATTTCCTGAAAAGCTGGGAGAGAAGGGGGAAGGAAAGAGAGAGGGAAAAGAGGTGAAAGCAGTACTAAATCTGCTCTCAGTTGCAGTAAAGTCAGCTTTAATTTAGAAGCAGCAAACTAAAAAAAAAAAAAATTTGCACGAGCTTGTTAGTTTGAAAAGTGAACCCTCTTTTAAAAATGTAGATTAGAAGAGAAATTGTGACATTAACCCTATTTCACAAATTTAGAATAACTTTCAAAAACCAATGAGAAAATAAGGCCATATGAATGCTTACTATTAAAGGTTCTCTGGAACAGCAGCTTTAGCAAATCACCAGTCCTTGTTACCAGCATAACAACTGTACACCTCTCAAATATAAGAAACAGCACACAATCTTCACTGTTTCTTTTAAACAACAAATCAATTCTGTAACAAATTCTGTAATTACGAGGAAAAGCACACACATGGTATTACTAATGAAATAAAATTAAAAGATGTTTAAAAAAATCCCCTGCTTAACTTTAGATATAGTAAAATCCACCTTTGTATGCTTTTCTAAAAGACACTGAGGAGCATTCATAAATCAGCAGTTATCTCATTATACATACACGCAATTTAATTAAGAAAAACACAGTTCTTACTGCAAGCCTTTTCCATCTCCATGGGTCTTGTACCTCCTAAGTTCTTTCCTCCCTGCCTTTCCTCCTCATTCAAAGTCACTGAACGTGAATGCAAAATAACTTCCCTCAGGTAACAGATGGTGCTCTTTGTTGGGGTTATTTTAGTTTGTTTGAACTTTGGGCTTTGCATCATGCAGTTATAAATTTAAGAGTAGCCTGCAACTACTTTTTGTTGTTCTAAGAGATCATAATAAAGCTCATGTGCTTCAGTAAGGACTTACCACTGTATCACTAAATCATCCAAGTGTTTTGTAAGGAATTGGTAAGAGGACAGGGGAAATACACAGATACCAGTTGTATGTAAGACCCTGTCAAATGCAATACACACAATGAGGAAAGGACACTCAGCTGTCAATATCCCAAGGGGTACTATGCAATTACCTGCATTACCAAAAGTGTCATTGCAACTTCTGTTTTGTGGGGTGTAAGTAACAAAAAAATGAATACTTGTAAGACATTTGGGGAAAGCCGCAACTTGCAGTCAGAAAAACATTGTTTTTTCCATAATCTCCAAGACCTTCCAAGTGGCACTGAAAACTCTAAGTCCTATCTGAGAATGCACGTGAAATAGTAAGTGCTATTTCCAAACAAACTCCAGGCAACAGAAGGTAGTTAGACATTTATCTTTACTATTGCAATACTGGTAGCTTTTTCTTTTAATAATAATTTTGACATTTGCTTTGTCTTCATTACTTCCATTAAAGTTTAAAATTGGAGTACTTTTGAAAAATAAACACTTCTTTTCTTCTTTATGTGCCAAAGGTAAAAAAATGCAGTTTTCAATTATTACAAGCCATTTCTCCCTATAGAACTTTTGCTGTAGAGGTTACATGACAGAGATTGGTAAAATCACTCTGCTGAAGAACTTCTGCAGAAAATTCTAGTTTATCTCTTCCTAGGTTATTTAAATAATCACTTACACAGGTTATATACAAACCTTAATTCCAGGCACTTCACTGGAATGCTTCTTCTTTAAACACAAGATTTTTATTCTAACTGATCATCCCAATTTTTCTTCCTTTTCTTTTTTTTACCTACCAATTAACCAACAATCACTAGACAACCATAGGACTTGGAGTAAGTGATGTGATACTGATTATGTGTAAGTCAAAACAAAACAGTATTCCCCCCAAAATAATGATTTGTCTAAAATATTCTCTCATACTTTGTTTTTATCCTTAAAGGTCTAAGAGTAACAGGGAACCAAGAAGACAACATGGATATTTAGAAGTTAGAAAAAGCAGAGGGAAGAGAGGAGGGATGTGAAGCAAAGCATGAATGACTTACACTTTTACTCTTCCACCTATTTGTACACCAAGTGTCCCTCCTCAGAAAGAAGACCAGACACTTCAATGATTTGCTTTCAACAACTTGATTTTTGCAGTGGATTGTCATGTAAGGGCAACTTTTTTCAAAACACTGTATTTTACTATGTCTTCAAATCAGCAAAATTAGTTTAGTAATCTGAGAAACTATTTGCTAAGCAGCCAAATTCAGCCCAACTGGCAGGTTTGCTCATAAATTATTGAACCACAAACAATTCAGAGACAGGAATGAAAATAATTTCAAAAGAATTATGCAGGAAAATCTAATAGGGATAGCATAGAATGTAGCAAACTTTGAGACAAGATGCAATCATGTAATGAAAAAGCTAAGTAGTAAAGAGAATTTTGAATCTGAAATTCTTCAGTGACCTTTCTGTACAACATCACTCCTTTTGGCAGTTACTGTCATTGTGCAAGCTGAAAAAATATAAGGAGTCTCAGGAAGTACCTAGGAAGTATTCAAAGAAATCTTGGCAAGTCAGTAATGGATTTGATGACACACAGATCAGTGAGTAACATATTTTCTCTGCAGCTTCTTTATGCGTACATTATAGGAAAAAATACATGATGTAATGTCAAGAAACAATTATACTTGTACAAGTGCAGAAGTTTTTAATTTATACATTAAACCAATTTAAAATGAGAGAATCAAGGCACTGAGATGGTCGATTACATAACACCTCTAAAAACCGATACACTTCAAAGGCCAGTCTGGTTTGCTGTCATTTAATAGGTTTCATGTTCCTGTTTGAAAGGTCAATAGAGAAGTTAACATTTGTGTGACTGTAGGCAGCACTTTTGATAACAACTTTTAGTCAAAAGCACATGTGTGAAAAGTATTTTGTGCTACAAAGGCATAGGAAAAGCTAAATATTTAGCTCCAAACATCCTGTAAATAGCGTTTTTCTTCTCGAAGCATGGCCAGGATTTTCATTGCTTCCAGTCTGTCAGCTTCCATTTCCATGCTTAAAATGTCTACTACAGCATCACTTACACCATCAGCCATGTGTTTCTTATCTCTGAAAAACAAAAAGTAGAGGAGGAAAATGTGTAATAGTGTATTTTCCACTTATCAATAACTTCAGAGGCAGGACAATATTGGAAAAGAAGCATTACAAAAAAATCCCAACAAAAATATAGCTTTTATATTGTACAGCAATATTCTGAGTTTTCATGTAGCTGAGCATTGACAGTAACCAGGGTTACACTCAATCAAACATTACAAAGTTTTCAGCATGCTGTGATGTGTAAGTATAAAACCTTGCAACCACAGTTGAGCTGTCACAGAATAATTGATTTCATTTAGGGAGAATTGGACCTGCTGAAGTATTTTTTATTATTATACCATTATGTGGTTCCAATATTAAAAAAGAACAGCAAAAAAAGCTATCAAACCCCTCACTTAATGACACTATTTTTAATATAAATAGCTGATACATATCTGCAGGAGAACATACTGACATTGGGCTCTATATTCAAACAGTTAGTGCATTTATCAACAGATTTTCTAAAAATCTTGAACCTCCAGGTAAGTTAGCATCCACAAATAAAATTTCCCACTGTAAAATATATTACTATTACAGAGTTTAGCATTCTGGAGCACCCAAACCTGGACCACAGCAGAAGACTGCTACTATCTCATAGCTAAGCAGTTTCTCATCACGTGTATTCATAATATCTCATTTTCTAAAGAGAAATCTATTAGCTTGAAACCTCCTATAATGTAATTGAATTTAAAAAAAAACAAAGAAAAATAAAAAATAAGTGACTAAAATAATGAGTGGAATTGTGTGGTTACAAGCTATACTTTCAAGACTGTATTGGAAAGCAATAGACACAGGGATGAAACTCCAGCTTTCCAGGAAGGCTCTTTCAGCATCATGTTGGTCCTTTCTTTCAGAGAGCTCTAAGTCTTTCTAAAGCCTCAAACTTCTGCTAACACTCTTTCAGAGACAGTCCATTTCCACTCTACTCACCCACATATATAGAAGTAACCCCTCTCTTTCAGCAGGACTCTGGCAACTTCCTTGGCATAAAGCCTAATGACGTCTTGCACATACTTAGGTGGAGCTACTTCTGCAGTTGAAGAGTCTCTTGAGAAACAAACTTTAAGATGAGTTAATGTGCCATTTTCAAGAAAACATCTCAGTTCATCTCTGAAAAGTAATAAAAACCTGTTAGCAATGGCTCAGAGGTAAGCATTCCCTCATGAATACAAAACTAATATTAAATAGTGAACTTGCTTGAACAAATAGTCTCGATCCTGATGCCGACAACCAAAAAACAGCCATGTCTCTCCAAATTCCCAGTCTGTATGTTGTTCTCTGAGCTTCTGCCTAAACAGACAAAAAAAATTCCAATCCTGTTTTATCAAGTACAGAATCTAAAACATCTATAACCTAATGCTCATTTAAAGTAGTACTTTAAAAAAATTCTGGATTGGCAGAAATGTGAAATGACTTAAGGTAAATCAAAGTCAAACCCTTCTTATTTGATTTTCTTGACTACTCACTTTTGGATCAGCTCAAAATCAATCAACTTCAAAATTTTTATTTTTTTGTCAACACTTTCATATTGGAATAGTCAAGACTGACACATCCAAACATCTCACAAAACAATTCTGACTGCTGAATAAGGAGATCACTACTTTTTATCCTTCACTGAAAGTCCTGTAAACCACTTGGGAAAAACTCAGCAATTTTAGTGTGCTTTCCATTCAGCTGTAGAAATCTGCTAGATTTCATGAATAATAATCTATTAACTATCTCATCATCAGAAAAGCTATTCCATTTTCTTGAAATAATGGTGAAAGTGTTACTTTAAAGGAGTTTTAGCTGCAACTTTCTAGCTGCATTTTGACAGATTAAATTTATTCTTATAATAAAAGGCAAAATACTTCTGAAATAAAGGCATATTTGGGAATTAAAATTAAGGAGCAAGGATGGGACAAAATGATTCGGTTAAAGCACGGAGTTAGAAACATTATGTCAAAACTTCACTTTTCTCTCAAAGAAAATGTTTCAAAAATAATTGTTACCGGACCCAAGAAACTCCATTATCTTGCTGGATCTCATGAGTCACCCAGAAATGATGTGTGTCGGTTACCTACAAAATTTAGAACCATTCCTACCCAAATATTCCATTCTTCCTGTTCTTTATTTATTCAGAATGATCATGTTTTTACATATTCTTGGTGATGTGCTATCTGTCACTTTTTGAACACTTTTTGCCTTGCAAATTTATGCTGCTGGAGCTGGAGGGGCAAAATAAGGGATGTGCCTTCCCTCACACACAAACTCCCAAACCCCAAAACTGCTGCTGAGTTGAGGGTTTACATGCCAAGCTCCTCATCTTATAACATCAAAATGTAAAACACAAAGAAATAAAGGAATGTGGGGGAAAACCTGACATTCATCATGCCAGGACTTTCTAATATAGATGCCACTCATGAAGGAAATGGAATTTGAATACCAAACTTAAGCAAACCAGTATTTATAAAAACTACTATATTCTTACAGGACTTCCACCAGCAACACACAGATAAAGGATTTAATTTCTTATTACTGTCTCTGTAATTCACTCAATTTCTCATATATCTACTATGAATATTAAACACAGTCAGGTGAGAGTGTTTCACTCATTTGAAAAGCAAATAAATATACAAGCGATGCTTTTTTAAATTTAATAAGACTGTTATTATCAGCATACTACCATTACAAAAAAAAAAATATTAACTGCATTTATACTCAAAACCTGAGACTGTATTTCTCCTCAACATCACAAAAGGCTGCTTTCCAGGTAACAACTTGGTACATACCTATGTTGTAGGAAACCAATAAATGGTGAAATTCCTGTTCCTGGACCAACCATCATGAGTGGGACAGATGGGTCTGCAGGTAAGTGGAAAGTATTGTTTGGACGACGAAAAATAGGTATCTAAAATTAAATTAGATAAAATATAATTGAAGAATTTTCTTAAGTAGTGAAAACACCATGACATTTTCCAGAATCTTCAGGATATTTATGTAGCATATATATCCACAAACCCTTTCAAATCCTGAGCTTCAGATTTTATCTTTAATGCCACACAAACATTTAGAATAAAAGCTCACTTAAGTTTTGGGGAAAAAAAAGGCTCTCACACCATATTTACCAACCCATTAATCCATCTGGAGGAAAACTGAGGAAAACCACACATATATGAGTTTCTGAATGTTGAAGTTGACTGCACCATAATTTTGGGGAATACAGCTAAAAAATTCATGGAAAGTGTGGTGCTGGTACTGAAAGAGAATTAAAGCTAGTTTATTGCTATTATAGGCAACTCAACTTCTTGAGTTGTGGGCATCTAAAAAGAATCCACTGGAGGTCAGGATTTGTTTAAAGTGAATTGAAGCCCACTGATACTGCTCTTGCTTTCTTAATTTTCCTAGAAGTTTTAAATGATCTCCAAAAATGCATATGGCTGAGGGGAGGCAGATAAGAGCTCAAGGATCTTGGAAAATGTTTTATACAATTCCACTGATGAACTGTAATTCTACTCTTCAGATCTGTGTCTGAAAGGAAACCTAAATATAACTTTTATAGGAGCTCCATGATTATCCTATGAGATGTGGCCAACATAATGTACAGGAAACAGGAGTGCATTATTTTTAATTCTTTAAAAGATTATTCAAGGCTCAGCAGCAGCCATAGCAGAGCTTCATCCATTAAAGTCAAAAGCAAACATCCAATTTATTTTGCACATTAATTATGAAAGGATTTGAATTTAATTTCAAGTTTAAGGAAGGAGGGAGGCACGAGACCAAGTTATTTAAACTTTGCTCTGTAAACCTGAGTGGCTTAGCACTACTCATTTCTTATACTCTAATTCACTACAGATACAACAAAGTTAAACAGGTTTATTTTCCTGGCTTCATAATGATAAAAAACCATATAATTCTTGCTGGTGGGGAACAGTATTTATGTATATACTTAAGACCACATTTGAGCTAGGAGGTTATTTTCCCTATTAGTGATTCCAAACTGGTCATTTTTTTCAAACAGACTGCAAATGGTAAACACATTTATAGTGTAAATTGTTTTCAATTAATCCAAGGTATGTTTGCACAAGATCACACTCATCTATTTTGTATTGTTATTCCACATATTCCTGCAATCTATGTGTATTGCTGCATATTGGCCTATGCTGAATTCTAGCTTGCACAGCAGATGGAAATAGTTCTGAACTTTAGCCAGACTCATTCTGTGATAACCCTTTTTTTTTCCTTTTTAATCACCTCTTTTTCATGTTGGATCTTTAATAAACTTCAAATCAATTATATTTTAACTAAAGAGCAGATGTGAATACTGAAATAAGATACATGATGCACATATGAATCAGTTTGTCTTTTGCATCAGTTTTAAAAAATGAAGATGACTTATATAGGGTTTTCTTCCCTTTTGCTTGACTGACATCTTGAATTACTGGCACAGTTTTCTTTCAGCCAAATTCTACTTTTGTTACCATTTTTCATAACCAAATATAGATTAGACTGGCAGTAGTTTTTTTGTCATATTAATTATATGGTAGAATTCCAATTTTTTAATAAATAGCTTACACTTAATAACTTTGAGTCCAATTAATTACACAGAATCTCTTCCATAAAGGAAAAGGGGCAGGAGGGGAACATGTACCTTCTTCCAATAATAAGCACCATGCCAAACTACCATTGACATACACCAGAAAAAACTGATGACTGTCCCCTGAGCCATATTCAATAACTTGGCCTTTGCAAGCTCTCCAAGACCTAACAAGAAGTGTGAGTTTTACAATTTCTCCCCTATTATCTGCAACCCTTTCCTGGAAATGACCAAGTGCCTCTCTCTTACAACACAAACAGTCAAAAACATTGAATTGCACAGCCATAGTCTGGACCATGAGAACATCCTCCACGATGTGCTTAGGACTACTGTGGGGTAGAAAACAACTCTGTCATTTCAGCAATGGGAAGTTTCACGACTCAGGTATGCACAGAGAAGTAAAATTTAACTTTAGGACTGAGCACTGAAGTTCTAAATACGTTACAGAGGGGAAGGTAAACTTAAAAATAAGGAAGAATTGCAAAATTAAGGTGTATCCTACCAGAACACCTGCATTACATCACAGCAGTGAACAAAGAAACCTGCAGTTGTTTCAAATACGCATAAATTTAACAGTTAATGAATCTTGATCTAATATTCATACCTTTACATTTGAAGAGCTTTCTCCTTTGGTATCCAGAGTGTTTTTACTGGGGTGCAGTAGAGGTGCAACTAATTCAGCAAGCCACCCTGTACATACTCCTTTCCGTGACACTGGTCTAGCGGGACAGGGAGGGAACTCCACAATATTAAATACAAAGCACAGCTTTCCTGGCTGATACAAGTTTGAACTGCAAAAACAAAAGTATTAAAAAACCAAGCCAAAACCTGAGAGACAGCTGTACCATCTTGCAGCCAGTCCATCTGCAGCCCAAACCACTTCAATTGAATCAAGATTCTCAAGTGTTCAGCTAACCACAGTATCTATATATAGTTAGAAAACATCTTAGGGTTGGACTCAGAGGCCAGTCTACAGAAGGGAGTCCAAATTTCTAGCAGATCCACATGTGAGTAAGCTTATTCCTGAGAACTTCACCAAAGCCTTGCCAGACATTCAAAATAATGTTGTTTGAAATAGCCAAACATGATGGGTTTTTTTAATAGGGTCACAATTAGGTTTTATTCTTCCCTCCCCTCTTTCTTCTTTAGATTATAACGTACACAAACATGTATGAGAAAAAAGAGCACACCTAAATAACCAAGGAGATATAATTTGAATATTTCATTACCTTGACACTGAATAAGATCTGGCTTGTAATTTAGGAAGATGTTCTGAAGAATAGAAAAAAAAAGAAGCATCACTTACTTGATTCACTCATATAATGAGTGTTTATGCTGTAACAGATTACAAGATATTTTAATTTAACTATAATTTGACTCTATTAACATTCAGTGTTTGAGGTTCAGAAATAAGCTATTAAGACTTGAATTCTATTTTAAATGGGTTTTAGACTCTGTGGAACATCAATTAGAAATCCTATACCACGAGGCACCAACAGTTATTTTATGGGGTTCTTGGTCAATTAAAACCAATTTTAAGGTGCTCAGAAGAGATGCCAGTAGCTAGTAGGTAAGGTGAAGCTTGAAATCTAATTTTTCCCACCTTTTATCTATGAGCTCAAAAGCTCTAACAGGAATCACTTGACTGAAAGCTTCCTACATATAATGTCCTAGAGGCAATGTGCCAGTTAAATGTCAAACCACTATGAGGACCCATATAAAGTTTTGAAATCTCAGCTAAAAAAAACAGAGACAGTTTACTCAGCATTTTCTCAACAGAAACCCCACTATATATATCACACACACAAATTTATATCTACATATGTATGTACATAAACAGAACTACCCTTTCTGCCAGAACATGGACACCCTGACATATTTTGAAGATGCTCTGCTACATAAGATAGTTGCTGGGCAGAGTTAGGAAAGCCAGTGCGGTGCAATCACTTAAAGAAGACACCAAACCCATTCAGGACGTAACTTTCTTTGGGGAACACATTTCAAAAACTTTAGAGATTTCCTTTTATTCAGTTAAGTTGCTAAAGCATGTTCTGTATCACCTTTGAAAAGCCAAGTGTGTTTGCTTTCATTGTGGAAATTTGTGTATTTGTACAAAGTGAAACACAGCTTGTATTTACTTTTTGAAATCCCCACAGTGTCCTAAGAAGGAGAAGTTTGGGAGTAGGTGTGGAGATTACTGCAAGAATAAAATAAGCAATTTCTTTGATTCATATTATGAAACATACTAAGAAACTCTGGATTCTAATTTGGAAAATAACTGCTAGTATTGCCAGATGTATGAGAGTTGGGAGTATTCCTCCTTCAATGTTTTATACCAGGAACCCAGTGAGTGCCTTAGACATTACATAAATACAAATATACTGGGGAAACCATTCTGTTTTAAAACGAAAAGTGCAGAAATTAACGTGTAGGCAGAGAAATTTGGAGTTGTAAAAACATGTCTTTTTTAATTGTAAGCAGTTGAAGAACTGACTTGTAAAGACCCTAATCCTGCAAGCACCTTTTGCTTATGTACAGGAAAGCACAGGTATGAACCTAAGTGTTTGCAGAATGAAAGCAAAAGACTACAAAATGTAGAAGGGAGCTCTGTTCCCCAGCAACAGTTTCAGCTTGATCACTACAGAAAGTATAATATTCCTAAAGCAGTTAAGTGAACAGTTATTCCCCTTTCTTGGCAAACTGAACATTCAGTCTGATGCATTTTCAGAAACAAAACCTAATTAACTCTAAATCAGTCACTTACCAATTAACAGGTTAAGTGAAGGCTTGCAGCTTGGAAAAGCATGAAGTAAATCCAGGAAGCAAACATCAGAATCTCTAATAAAGCGTGTGTAATCAGAGGCTCCTTGTCTGCTGCAAAGCTCTTGAAGCCTCCGTTTTTCTCCTGCATCACTGGTACATTCTACAAGAGCTCGCAAAAATGCCTGTGGGGAAGAAAGTAAGAGTGAAGGGTAAAAAAACTTGTTCTTTTGGAAAAATGATCACAAAACTGGGAAAAATTTGGGTTGCCTGGGGACAGGAAGCAGGTTAATGTATAATACAATTTACCTACTATCAAAAATTTACCTCTTTTTTTTTTTCCAACTGCTATTTTAATGTCTGGGCCAAGTTAGGAGAAAATCCTACTTAGCCTGAGCAGGGGAGAGACAAATAAACACGCACAAGCCATTCCCTAAAAAATTCCAAATTTATGTAAGGCCTTCTTAATTCCCATATTTACACTTTAGTTAGGCAGCTCCATAACACAAATTAATTTAAGACACAACATCATTTGCTACGTTACAGAAGCCAGGAAAGGAACAATAAAAAGTCTTAGAAGAGGTATGCCTATAAATAAAGTATGGTATTTAATGAGTGATGTAAATGTCGCTGTGGTGTTTTATTCCATACTTTATGCCTACATAATGGTACTGTAAGCTTTTCTTAAAAGAAAATTAAATTGAGCATTGCAAGATAAAGTAAATCAGAGGTAAATAGTTACAAGGGTTTTTTTTCCAAAAGGAAAGGTGGAAATAGTGTGTAAAAGAAAAGTGATCCAAAACACCAAATCCAATCAGACGACACATCCAACACAAAAGAATACTTGGAAAGTAATGTGAGTGTACTCAACCACTGAGCTTCCAGACAATAGTTCTGAGTATGGAGATACATAAAGCACATTTTAGGCTGAACCGTTAACACAGCAAAACTGGCTATGATGATATTCCCAGCCAAGATCCTCTGCCTACTCTTATTGTTAAGACAAATTTTCAAAACTGTTAAATGCAGTTTTGAAAAGATTGAAACAACTGGAAGATTCTCTTTGGCTGCAAAATCCACTAAACTGAATAAAATGGTTCTTCTAAAAACTGATTTCTCTCAGAGACCCAACCAACACAACTGTTTAGCTTCATCCTTCATACAAAGGTATCTCTAAAATGTGTTTTGATAACACCAAAAATACACACGCTTTTCCAGTTGCAAGCTCTTTTTTACATGCACAGAATGAAAGTAACTTTTATATGCTGTGAGAACAAATAGTATACAAGCAAAAAGCTTTCTTGAAATTCTGATAGATTACTGAAATGCTAAAGAAAAACTTCAGAATAATTTGAAGGACGCTGTGGTATATTTGCGTACAGCAAGGTGTCTTTTTAGTGACAGAACTTGACAGATATGGCTCCCTCTGATCAGAAAGAATGTTCTCTCTAAAATGACTAAGGGGCCAGGTTCAGTCAGCCTTCCAGTTATCTGGTACCAAATTATCTAATACTTTTCTACTTACTTCCAGACTAGTTATGAATCAAGGTAGTGCAGAACAGGAATGTTTGCCAGATAAAGCACCAGAAGTGAGACTTCTCAGAGCAAAGTAGAAACAGCAGCATAAAAACTGAAAATCCTTATTTACCAAGAAACATAGAAACAACACATAAAGCAAGGACAGATGTGTAAGAGACCATATAGCATAAAATTACTAGGGATTTCTCTTTAAAAGAACAAACACATAAACACCTTTTTGGGAATTGCTCTTATTTCCAGACACCAGGTTAGAATGAATTTCAGAGTGCTTCTTTCAGGGACGTGTTGCGGACGAGATGCTCCTAGTTTAGTGGGAGGAAAAAAAGAACAAAGCAAAATGTGCATCTATTAATAAAAAAAATGGAATCACAGAGTGCTTGTTCCTTCAAGAAATAAGACAGCTAAACTGCATTTAATTCTGTATGTTTGAGCCCCAGCTCATTAGCGGAAATTATAAGATAAAGAACAAGAAACTTTCCAATGAAATATCAATGACAATGTTCCAATGAAAAGCCAAAACTTGCTAGGAAAGCAGAAAACTGAGGAGAATATTATCCGGTGTTCACATAAATTTCAATGCTAAACCACTACAGGCTTTGTTCCTACTTTCCACCTTGAAAAAGTTCAGAGGAATACTTACCAGGAAAAGGAATATCTACATTTCCCCCCCTCCATCAATAAGCACTCTTGAAAACCAAAACATGCTGGAGCTGTCTAATTAGCTATTCCAAGGTGTACAAAGCCAGCCAGTGCCACGCTAGAGCTTCTGAGACTCAGCAGATCCGAGGGGTTTCTGTACAAGCAAATAATCCCTCCTCCACTCTCTACAGGTTCCACATCTAGGAAGGAGATACTCTGACATTCCAACTTATCCCTTCATGGCATCAGCCAGGCTTCTCATCCTCACTGCATGTCATGCTAAAGCAGCTATTCTAAGTTATCTCCAAAAGCAATAGAAGAGTATTTATGTGACAAAAACCCACTTTAATTAATAAGCTCTGCAGTTACCAAATTGTTTCCTTACAGACACAACCTGCCTATTGGGATTGCTCTGACATCTAGCTACTGACTGTTACCACGCTTTTTTCCACTCAAGAGCCCCTTAATACTACAGAATTTTTGCTCCAAGAACACCCCTATAAAACTTGCTAAATTACCTCTTTGTTACAGCATTACTTGAGTGAACTCTTCATACAAAGAAGAAAATTTACTTTTAGAAGAGGACTGGCATAATTATAATACAGGAAAGAAGTGTCAGTTTTCATATTTATATAAAATTCTTTTTTTTGAACATGCAGAGAGCATGTTACAAGAAGTAATTCACCCTCTTCCTAGGATGCTGGTATGTAGAATAAAAAAACAAATACAGAAATCCAGTATTTAAACAATAGACTTTGTACTGAACTTCAAATAATTTGTCTTTTGTCCTCTCAACTCATCTACTTCATCAGATAGACCAAACATAAAGGTCACAAACAAAATTCAGTGGAATTTCTGGTAAACTGTAAAGATGCATGAGAGGCACAGCATGCTGTTCAAGCTCTTCTCTTCTCCCAGGTTTTTCAGCTCTACTCATTTAGATTGTATTAACTATTACAAATTCCTCAGAAATGTGAATGAAGTTCAAGGCCAACCATCTAAAAAGGAAAGGAACTCTGGAACATTTCTAGAAACAGTTGAATTCTTTGGTTCAGATTGGCAACAAGTAGCTAAGTTATAGCAAATCAATGAGTTTCTGCTTGTCAGCACAGTACCAAAGAATTAATTGCTCTGGATCACAGAGAAGACTCAATAGCAGAACCAAGAATTTTGATTCTCTGTGCTGCAATCCACTGTTATGATCTTCCTGTCCATTATTATCCACTAAGATTCACAAACAGGCATGTCATTTTCCATATAAGATACGGAAAAATGTTGCATAAATAACATAATTTCACCCTTTTTTCTCTGATTAGTGCTACATTAGGCAGCCAGAGATACAGTAACCTGAGTTTACACATAGGATGAAAGCATTGATATTTTAAGTTTCACTCAATTATTTTATCAACTTGCCTTGGAAGGACAGTTTCTTTGGTATACAATAATCAAGGGGCTAAGCTATGCTCACTCGGCTTATACAGACTTCGTTCCACATGGAAACTGCTCTGACACTGTTGAACTCAAAGTGCCCTGTTAGAGCAGCTTTACATCCTTCCTGCAATAGCAATATAGCAGAAAAAAGGGAACCATAGGCAGGAAGGAGAGAATACCTCTCCATGCCTATTCAAGAAGACCTTCAGTTTAAACATGCTTTGACACTGTCTTTACAGAGAGTTGTGTTTTATGCAGCCAGTTACCAGGGCTCTGATTTGCACAGAAAAACCTATTAGTCTTCAGGAGGAACAAAATTTCAAGAATTAGCACACCTGTGAAATCCCTCACACAACCCAGTCTCTTGGTATTTGCCTGTGCACAGTTGTAGGGCTCTAGATGGGGTGACACTGCCATAAGCTTAAACGTACTCAGGACCAGCCCTGATCCAAATGCAGACAAAGCAGGGACCTTGTTGAGGCCTTTGGTGGGAGCAGGGAGGGAAGTTGGGGTGTCTGGAGGGTGAACATTCCAGAGGAACAAGGATGATGGGTGTTCTCCAAGAGGGAGGTGCACGGGGAAGGAGTTTATCACAATGAGGCTGGATAACAGCTAGACCTGCCCAGCAGATGGAGGGCTTATCCCCCGTACAGCAAACAGGCTGAAACTCACACTGACTGCACCAAGTATAACTGGTGCCCCTGCACTGCAGAGGTTAGTTACTGGAGTGCAGCCAGGGATAGGGATCAGCTGCATCTGGACATCCCATATGATACGTTCCAATATGGCCTGTATTGTGAACTCACCTCATTAATCATAGAATCATTGAATCAATTGGGTTGGAAAAGACCTCCAAGATCATCAAGTCCAACCCTTGGTCCAACTCCAGTTCATTTACTAGATCATGGCACTCAGTGCTATGTCCAATCTCAGTTTAAAAACCTCCAGGGATGGGGAATCTACCACTTCTCTGGGCAGGCCATTCCAATGCCTGATTACTCTCTCTGAAAAGAATTTTTTTCTGATATCCAACTTAAATTTCCCCTGGCAGAGCTTGAGCCTGTGCCCCCTTGTCCTATTGCTGA
>JAOXXN010000395.1:79419426-79430565 GCA_026770055.1 Myrmophylax atrothorax
ACATCTCATACTTAATGGACAGCTTGTGTTGACCTTAATGATGCAGGGAATCTCACTATGAGAACTGACTTACATATAGACCAGAACAACACCCTACCCCATCCCATGGAAATGAAGGCACAACTCAGCAGCACCATTAAGACACCAACTGGAATCCTAGAATGGAGTAATTTGCAGAGATCCACAGGCACACCTTGAACCCACAGCTACCTTTCTGAAGCATGGGACCATAACTCTGTAGAACAGATCACATAGACCTACAAGCCCCTTAAAAGCCACCCCGCAATATCACTAAGGTTTATACTTCAGGAGTGCAGCCCTCTCAGGATGCAAACAGATTGATGTGAAGTGCTGTGCAAGATGTTACTTTCAAGTAGGAGATTGTAAGGTTATGTGGTTAAAGCTTCATCTCCATAAACATAAAGGAGCAGAGAGTAAGAATGAGACGGATGAATGCCAAGGCCAGCCTTAAGTTCTCAGTCAGAAAATAACTCATCTATAATAAAACCAGCAGCAACATCCTTATGTATTCTCTCAGAACTAACACATCACTGTGACTTCCAACATACCTCCATGAAATGACAGCTGTGTTCTAATATTAAAGGTAAAAATGTTCAAAACTATGCATACCAACTACTACCAACACAAAAAGGAGCATTAGTCTGTGACCAGTGCTTCATGCCATACCTTTCTTTTTAGTGCCCTGCTTAACCTTTACACAAACGAAGTCATCTCCTTTTTCAGAAAGTCCCAAGATATGAAGAAGCTCTTCCACCTCATTGGCATTGTTGGGACATACTACACAAAAGGCATCTCCAGGTTGGTAGTAAAAGACTGTATTCTGTTTTAAAACAAGAGATCATTTCTATTACATTATATTACAAACCAAGGCTAACAGCATCCTCATTCCTGTTGACAGTCTTCCTACTATTGCACTCAAATTAAGTCATATGTTCTTTTAATCTGTACTAACACTTCAGTGTTTGGAGCACATCAGAAATGAAACAGTCATGTTTTCTTTCCAGGCTTAACCTTACTACCTAGAAAAATCTTTCCTTATATGGTTTAAATATTTGGACACACTTTAATGAGAACTGCTGAGCAGTCTAAACAGAAGGAAAATAAATACATATTAAGAGGATGTGTTATATAATCAGCCCAGATCATTAATTACTGATGTACTTTGTTTTCTGGTTTGAGAAAAGCAGAGAAATGAAGTCCTCCTAATTAATGTAACTTTGTATAGAGATACATTATCACTAAAAGAAAATTTGCTGTTTAAACTATTTGATGAACTGTGACTGAAATTACTCCAACTGCTTTTATTTTGTGGAGGAAAAAAGAACAATAGCAAGACATGAGCACAGTGAAAATTCAAATCTTAAGACCTAGATTCTACTTAGTTGCCTGAGGTTCTTGTGGGTAACTGCTGAAACCCTGCCCAAGCTTCTGCCTGTTAAAGGAATGTACAGAATTATTTTGCATCATTATGTTTCCTTGTGCATCAGGTGAGGTAACCTGCATACACAGACTGTCAAGAATGTTAGGTGAAAAAGGCAAAAAAAAGCTTACATTTTCAGTGGGTGTTGAAGACAGAATGCATGTATACATACAAATATATGCAAAAAACCCGTGTTGGTCAGATATCAGTTGCTCAAAACTTAACAGACTCTATTTAGAATTGGAATTCAAAGAAGTCCCATGTATATTGACAGAGATTAGCCTTAGAGAGTCCAATAAAAGTTACTACCAAAATCAGAATGTCCCAAAAGCAATAGTCTACAAATTTGGGAAATCACTCAAAAGCAACATACTTTCCTTTCAAAGATTTCTTATGAAGTAATATTGAGCACTCTGCCTGCTTTTCATCTTCAAACCAGTATACAAAGTATGATCTTCAATGAATAAACTAAACCAGTTTTTTGACTGAGGGTAACAGGTTGACAGTTTGAGCAGTATGTTAACAAGCCAGAGAAGACGAATGCCAGAGGCAGAAACAGTGCTCAAGAGCTAACAACTCCTATAACACCAGTCAAATTACTACTTGTATAGGTTACTCACCACAAGGAACAGTCACAACTTACTATACAGTTTCTGAATATTTTTCAAGTTTTATACTTATTAACTGAAAGATTATTAATTTTCAGTATTTCCTGATGACTTATCTCCACTGCAAATTTCCTTCAAAAAGGTATTTCAGTCAGTACAATATCCATGGAACCACAAAGAAATTAATCTGACACTTTGTGAAAGTCAAAACAGAAATAAAGTCCTATTTTTCAGTGAATAAATCAAACTTTACATTTACAAAATGGATCAGCTTAAGCTGACATCCTATTATATAGGGAATTATTTTTTTTTAAACAGTCAGATAATTTTCCCTCTCAATTATTATACATAGCCCATATGCTTTTCACCCTTTATTTGAACCCACTGAAGAAAAAAAGCCATCACTAACTTACTGAAATATCAAGTTCCAAGCGCAATGCAGTTTTTATTGCATCTTCTCTAGTGAGCTGAACTGCTTCTGTAACTGGCACTTCAAAGGTTGTTCCCTCTGAGATAAGCGAGGACAGATGCGGATTCTGAAAAAGCAGACACAAAAACTTACACTAAAAATGCAAATCAGCTGAACGATAGCTTACTGTGACATACAAGAATTAGTGCTGGTACAGGTTTGGTTTTTTTAAACAGTCTTGGAAAACAAAACAAGGAAAAACATGAATCTTCTATATACATAGAGTGTTTTGCTCTACATTTTTAAAAATTACATCTAAGCAGTAACAGGCATCTATTCAATTATAAGAAGTCAGTAGACTTGAACAGTCTAATGGGCCTACTTTATTATCAAATGCAGCTAGCTGTTTCATTTTTCAAGAGCTGCCTTGAAAATAGCCAATTAGAGAATGGCATTTATGTTAAACCCCCCAAACTCCTGCCTAATTAAAGGCTTACTAGCTGTATAAAATGGACATAAGAACAGAAGCTATGTCACTGCAGATTTACAGGCTAAGACTTTGGGGTCAATATGGGGCTATTATTATGGGCAACTTACAAATGGAGTTGAATTTAGAGCCAATGAGCAAACCCCACACCACAAAACAGAATCATGTTATTCCATGACATTTCTACAC
Organism: Myrmophylax atrothorax; assembly: GCA_026770055.1. Lineage (NCBI taxonomy): Eukaryota > Metazoa > Chordata > Aves > Passeriformes > Thamnophilidae > Myrmophylax > Myrmophylax atrothorax. The sequence continues at coordinate 79,422,561 of JAOXXN010000395.1, forward strand.
AGACAAAAATGTGGCCAAGATTTGCAAATGTGCACCAACAATAATTTCAGATCACATCTGTCAAAGGCTATCAGTTGAAGATCAGACTGCTGCCTTCATTTCTCCATCGCTAGAGTTGACAAGTTTAAGTTGACATCAATGCAGACAAAATGCAAAGAGATGGGAGACATACCATACATACTTAACAATACTCTGTCAAATGGAAACAAACTATTCTACCAATACCAGAATATTCGTTAATCTGAACATTTCCTCTTTAAAAAAAGGAGACAAGAGAATCACTAGAGGCCAACAGTTGGAAGTTTCTTTTTATTCTCTTAAAATTTTGACATAGTGGTTAATGGCCTGGACCATACCAACTCACTGTGCATCAGCTGGACTGTGGTAATTCCCTACATTTGTATTCCCTCCTAGTCAAGTTCAAGGCATAATGAAATCAAGATCCAAGATAAAACTGTATTGTATTATCTTACACTTGCCACAAATGCTTAAGCCCGTTTCTGCTCTGCTATTAATAAGCAGCAGTTTCTTAATCCAACCCTGAGACTCAAAAGCCATTAGAATCACGTAAGTAACTAGAGAGATCAATGTATCCAGCCTTCTTTAAAAGACAAGGAGTCTCGAGATAGCCAAAACTCAAGTTGATGCATTTCAAAACACATCAACTTTGGCTGTGCTTGGCAAAAAATACCCATGGCTGTTGCAATGTGATAGAATAAAACAGGGCATGAATTGTTTGATACCTGCAAAAACAGACATGACCCTACATGGAACCTACTTGTTGACAAGGTCTAGCCAACTATGTCAAAAATAGTGCCAAAACTAAAACATCCACATATGCATTTGATGCTTTCCAAGGCTCAAGAGAACAATCCAGATTTATGTATGGAATCTGGACTAGAATCTTTTAATCTGTCACTGAATTCCAGATTAGCAGATTCAGTTTTTTTCATTTGCTGTTCAAAAGCAAAATTTATTTTACAGAAAAATTAAGGCATAAATAATAGAAGCTGATGAATTATTTTCAACACAATCTTAATATATGTTGACTTTAAAAAAATGAACTCTTAAGCACTGTATCACCATCTTCAACCCAACTATTAAACTTTCATCGATGAGTACCTCTAAATCATGTCTCCAAATATTTAATTGGGATTATTAGATTCAGCAACTTGAGCAAAACCAAACACAGTATGAGGTTTATAAGAAAAGCAAAACTATCCAGTGTTTAAATCTGTAACATAATTCTATTAGCTAGACTAAGTGATTCTCTCAGCATTACCATTAACACTCTCAACAGAGAGTGTCACTGCCCTTACGATACTAAAGGGCTTTCATGATCCTGAGTAGCCACACCAGCAGACTGGGCCCAGAAACCCCATCTCAGCTCACTCCTGGGTCTTCAGTCCCTGCCTGAGCTACACTACAAGAGTACTGGTCGGCAGCTCAACTACAAGCATGCCTATCACTGGACACAGATCCAAGCCCAGATCTTCAGACCAGACCAAATTCTTGGCTTGGACCAAAACCTGCCTCATTCCCACAAACTTGCTTGTTGATCTGCGTTCTTGGCTGATCCTGGCTGCAACCTCCTGGTTTGCATCGCTTGGGTATTTCGGGATGGTGCCGGCTGTGTCACCACACTCTGCTCCTGGCTCTCTGTCATTTAAAGAGCAGCCAGAATTCACTGCTTCCTTGCACGGATAACCAAAACATCTGCCTTCTGCAGGCAACCAGAAAAGTTTGAGTCATGTATGACAACTGGAGGTAATTCCCAGCATATGCTTAATCCTTCTCTTTGTACCGCAAGTCTTTGTTTAACATGGCTTCACAGGAAAAGCATATTGGCTTTTGATCTACAGTTCATCTTTCATTTCCAATAGTAAAATTATGGTCATGTTTTTACAATGGCAAGTTTCTTTGTTATTAAGAATGCAGCAAGATTTTGAGTAATTTAGAGTAATTCATTCTGAAAGTACTAAAAACTGAACAGAAACTGTAGTGTACTCCTTACTAGAGGAAGATGTCTTCACCACCATAATGTAAGCCACTGAGGATTTGAATTCTTGCCTTCCTGACAGTGCATTGCCAAATTACTATTTAGATAAATTGTATCTTGTCCAGAACTCATATGGTGGCAGCTACATTTTCACAATATAAATGGGCCTTTTACTTAAAATTCAATACCCTACTGCATCTGAGGATATATCTCCTCTATGTAAGTATCCATTTGCTCTTTTGAGCTGTATGTAGGAGTATACATTCATACTCCTATGAGAGCTGGAGGCTTTTATCACTCAGAGTGAAGTCCTCACCTCACCATGGGCGTCCTGAAACTGCACCTCTATGTATTCTGGTGGCAGGGCAGGAACATTAAGAGCCGCCTGAGAGATAGGAGGGACAGAATGAACAAGTGAAGGTTCGGTGTTTCTAGCAGGCGCCTCAAGATTGATGTCATCCAGTTTCTGCGACAGAACATCAGAACTCCTTGCTCCCTCATCTTCTAGCCTCAAATTCTGTACTTCAGAGCTTAAGTTCAGTTCATGCATAACATGTGGAGCTGCAGAGAGCGAGCTAGAAACAGGATCGACAACACTGTTCATGTCTTCTTTCTCTTTCTGCAATAGTAATGCTTTCTTGAGGGCAAGCCAAAGTCCATCAACCCAAGGATCAACCACTAATTCCAAACTGGGAATAGAGGGGAAAAAAAAAGAAATGCATGAGTGAATTACTGTGACTTTCTGGACTGTTAATTTACAAATAATGAAAATACTACAAAAGCAAAAAACACTATTAATTTACACTTTAATATATATCTGCAGCTCTTACCAAGATTACTTCTTTGTTAAAAAAAAAAATTAGTTGTTATCACTATGCAAATTTATGGAGTCTAAAATATGTAACAGCCTCACTCTTCTTCCAGTTTCTCATTTTTATTTTCACATACTGAACTTTATGACAGGAAGTTGAAGGAATGACACCAGAATATGCAACTTTTCACTGTGCAACAGCAATATCAATAGCTTACATTAATGGTCCATTTTTATTATTTTAGAACACAAGATAGAAGTTTTATGGTTATGACAATGTTGTGTTCAATTGCCTTGCATCAGCATGCACAGAACTGATTTCAGCTGCAGTTCAAAATAACTAAGTCAAGACTGCAGCCTACTGGCCAGGAAGAGCAGCAGAACAGGGAGGGAGTTGTTTTCTTACATAATTTCTCTACAGCAAACGGAAAAATCTTCTTACATAATTCCTCTACAGATCCTCCCTCCACTCCCTAAAAAAAAAAAAAAAAGAAAAAAAAAATAAAAAAACAGCTAAGTTTAGAATCCCTCTTAATTACATAATTTGTAAAACTGCTAAATATTCCTTATTTTTTCAGGCATTACAGATGTTTCCTCACACTTTAAAAACAGAGTTTCATTTAACAGCAGCTGAGATTGAAAAGGCATACTGTGCTCAGACGGAACTCACTGCTATGAGGTGCCAAGTAGCCAGGTTCAACAGATTTCAAATGGTTCAGAATATGTGGCCAAATACACATATTGCAAATATTGCACCTCAAAGAAATAAAATCCAAACGCCTTCAGCTCTTACCCTACACAATCATCTGCTAATCCCGTGTCATAGAAGTGCTGGGCACCAAGTTCTTGAAGTCGTCGGTCTACTGTCTTTCCACCATTACAAAAGAACATGTACTCTGAATCTCCCAGACCTGGCAAATTCAAGGGAAGAGGAATCGTGTCAATCAGGCAGCCACCCAGGCTACACAAAGACCTGCAAAGACAGTACAGGATTTTCCTGCAGGCAAATAGAAGAATCTGGTATGTTGGCTTGAGCCCAGAGGAGGGTCACCAAGTTGCTTAGAGGGATGGAGCACCTCTCCTATGAGGGAAAGCTGAGAGAATTAGGATTGCTCAGGCTAGAAGAATGATGGAAGATGGACTACTTACAAGGGCATGTAGTGAGAGGACAAAGGGTTAGGTTTAGAATCGATATTAGGAAGAAATTCTTTACTGTGAGGGTGGTGAGGCACTGGAACAGGTTGCCCAGAAAAGTTATGGATGCCCCGTCTGTGGACGTGTTCAAGGCCAGCTTGGATGGAGCTCTGAGAGACGTGATCTAGTGAAAGGTGTCCCTGTCCATGGCAGGAGGGTTGGAACTAGATGATCTTAAAGGTCCCTCACAATATAGGCCTTCTACAAGTCTATGATAAATGTAATTACATATATACAGACACTTGTGTATGTAAGTGTATTATGCAGATGCTGCATGGAAACATACATATGTATATATGAACTTCACAAAAGTGAGTTTGTCCCAAAACAGAGCTGAAAAAGTGGCTCCTCCTTCACAAACATAAGACAGAGAAAAACTCTGAAAAAAACACTTTGCTGTCAATATTTCACGTTTTAGAAAAATGCTGCTTTAGTTTGAGCCTTTTAAAATAATATATCAACAACTTAGGGGAGGGAGTATTACAAGAAATTAAAAAAATACTGGAAACTTAAAAAAAAAATCAAATATAGGAGTGATTTGAAACAAGAAAGTAGGAAAAGCTGCATGAGGGCATCTGGTCCAACAACCTTCTCCTCAGGAATCAAAGATTTCTTTGTAGATCTTGTTTTAAGAGCACTGGGTTTTCTGCCCTTTAACTGTTGTGAAGATGTTCTGTTAGAAGATGCTCTTGCTTACCAGCTGAACAGTCAGTGGACTTAGGAGGTATGTCCATGGAGGATTTAAGAGGTCAACTAAAACACTGACCCACCTTAAAAGTGCTCAATAATCCTTAACAGATGCTTGTCTAACAACCCAAAGACCACTGGTTAGGTAGTCTTCACAAATTCTGTAAATAATCCATACCGCTATTGCTATCAGAATTTTTCTCAGCCTGACCCTTTCTCATGGGCAATTTCAAACCACTAGATTCTTATTATTCCCATTGGTGCTGGTTTTGGCTGGGATAGAGTAAATTGTCCTCACTGTAGGCCATGTTTTGGATTTGTGCTGGAAACAGTGTTGATAAGTCTGGGACACTTCAGCTATTGCTGAGCTGTGCTTACACAGAGTCAAGGCCTTTTCTGCTCCTCACCCCACCCCACCAACAAAGAGGCTGCGGGTGCACAAGCTGGACAGTGCCACAACAGCTGACCTCAAGTGACCAAAGGCTCATTCCATACCATATGGCACCATGCTCAGCATATAAAGCTGAGGGAAGAGGAAAGAATGGGAGAACATAAGAAGTGATGGTGTCTATTTTCCCAAATCAGTGCCATGCGTGATGGAGCCCTGCTCTGCTGGAGATGGCTGAAACACCTGCCTGTCCTTGGGAAAGGGTGAATGACTTCTTTGTTTTGCTTTGCTCATATGTGTGGCTATTGCATTCTCTATTAAACTGCCTTTATCGCAACCCATGAGTTTTATCACCTTTACCCCCACAATTCTCTCCCTCATCCCAAAACAGAACAGGAAGAGGGAATGAGAGGGCAGCTGTGTGGGGCCTTGGTTGCCAGTCGGGGTTAAACATGATGCCACCTAATAATGGACTATTCCTCTCTCCTTATAACAGCCCTTTTTTTCTTTTAAGAGAACTTTGCTCTCACTCAAGTACAATATTTAGAGCAAACACTTCACTGGACCAGATGAAATGGATACCTAAATGTATTTTAAGACTCTTAACTTCTTAGACTTGAACCGTGTTATAACTTAGACACTATAATTTCTGCTACAATGAAAGTCAGCAATAATATAATGCTTATCTTCATCCATGCACGTATGTGTTAGTCAGCTATGAAAAACCTAACCATTTCACAAACTGTACTGTATAACTAGGCAACAGCACAACATCTCAAAATGTTACATGACTGGGATCCATATTTCAGACTTTCAGATTATAAATCCAGTAGAAATTTCCCTCTAGTGGGTACCCTCCTCACTAGACACCTAGAAGCTTTCTCACTCCCAGTTATCAGGTAAAAATAACCTAGGTTCAAATAGACATTTCTGGAGCTTGCTTACAAACACAATCTGAAAACTCAACAAACTGACCTTACCATCGGCTCAAGATGTATCAGATGCATTTTGCCAAATCTGTATTTTGCTTATCCATCCTTAAGCTGAAGTTACATTCCTTTTCCTGATAGGCATGACATTCAAAATTAAAATATTAATGCAAATTTAAAATATTAATGCAAATTTAAAAGGATGGGATGATCTTAAAAACCTTATCTTTAAGAACATTTTATATTGTCTTTCCCTCTGTATAGAGAAATGCCCAATGACTCACATGATCAAGTAAACTAATCTAGTTCATAGAGACTTGACATGGAATTAAAACTTCAACAGTTATAGACAGCTTACACTGTATTTTTTTAATGCAAAGAAAATTAAATGATAAAAAAATTACATTGGTAGCTTACATTCAGATAATTTTTGTGACCTTTTTCCTATATTGCTCGTAGAGGACATTACACAGAAAAGGTGTTTATGTTACAAAAAAAGTGTCTTATAAGCACTTAAAACAACCCCAAACAACCTATTCAAAAGTAAAAAATACAAAAAAAAAATTCACTGAGAGACAAGTTTGCAATAATATAGAAAATACTAAATCACCTAGTAATCCATACTGGAGATGTGTGAAATGATCGGGTGGCAAGGTCGTGTCTTGAATTTTCTTTACAAACTTGCGGGCAGTGTCTGGTGGATCTCCAGTACCCGTGGTGGAAATAACAATAACCACAGGATCCTTTTCTGTTTCCAGGTTATACTACAAACAATAGAAGAAGTTAAGTTACAAGATGCCATTCGATACCCATTTGTGACCTTAAGATATTCTATGTCCCACCCTCTGTCTTCTCAAAGATACAGAGAAAAATGTATAATCTTGTCTTGCTTCCATTAAACCACAGAAAGTCTTTAAAGTAATTAAAAGTCATTTTGGGGATGCAATTTATAATCTTGTTTGGAGTTTTCAAGACCAGAATGGGTAAAGCCCTAAGGAACCTGCTCTGACCTCAACCAACCCTGCTGCAAGATGCCTCATGAAGTCCCTTCCAACTTGAATATCCTATGATCCCATACATATCCCACATGTATGCCAAAGGGCACCATTTTGAGCAGGCTAGTACACACATGGAGAATACTTCACAACTGCACTCAGATAGCTTAAATACACAATTCCTACCGTATTTTATTTGTCAAGTGGAAAAAGTATTTTTCTATATATATGATTGAAATTGCACAGTTAACAATAATCCTCAGAAAAGAGGGGTGCGGCCATACAAGCTATGGGGATCATTTCTAAGTTCCATTAAGCATAATTTGGCTCTGTCTGATAACTTCTATGTTAAATCTGTTGCCACAAAAAATCCCCCTGTGCTTTGGGGGAACTAAGGTAGCTGTGAGCAGTGATAAACAATCACTGTGGTCTACAGTCTCATTAATTTTGGCCCTTCACCCTGACCCCAATTCACTTCTCTCCTCTTTGCCAATACTGATCTTCCACATTTCCCCCAGTTTCACAGGGCTACTCCTATCATAATGGGTTGACAAGAACCGCCTGTATCAGGGACTGTGTGACAGTTCCATAAATTCGGGTCTTGTGCCACCATTTGTTACTTCTCAAGTAAAAAGCATTCAGATTCTTTGGTAATTCCAGCTTTCCACTGATCACAGAATCATAGAATCAGTTTGGTTGGAAGAGACCTCCGAGATCATAAAGTCCAACCCTTAATCCAACCCCACTTTGATTACTAGGTCATGGCACTCAGTGCCACGTCCAGTCTCACCTTAAAAACCTCCAGGGTTGGAGAATCCACCACCTTCCTGGGCAGGCCATTCCAATGCCTGACCACTCTCTCTGTAAAGAACTTCTTCCTGATATCCAACCTAAACGTCCCCTTGCAGAGCTTAAGCCCATACTCTCTTGTCCTACTGTTGGTTGCCTGAGAGAAGAGACCAATCCCCACCTGGCTACAACATCCTTTCAGGTAGCTGTAGA
>JAOXXN010000395.1:79430940-79450370 GCA_026770055.1 Myrmophylax atrothorax
GAGCTTCCTGTCAATTAGTACTCCCAGGTCCCTTTCTGCCTGGCTGCTCTCCAGCCACTCTGTGCCCAGCCTGTAGCTCTGCATGGGGTGGTTGTGGCCAACCTGCAGGACCCGGCACTTGGCCTTATTGAACCTCATCCCACTGGAATCAGCCCATCTCTCCAGCCTATCAAGGTCCCTCTGCAGAGGGACCAGTGGGCTGGGCCCTGTGCTAGCCTGCTGTTGGTCAGGTCACCCCCCCCAATTTGCCCTCCCAGCACCCCTACAGGCTGTGGGTTTTGACCCACAGAGCAGCCAGTGATCTATGTGAAACACAGCTCCACAGACACCTTGTTCGGGAGTGACCCCTGCAGGTCACCGAGTCCCACCCCATGCCCCAGTGGGACTAACTGCCAGCGCTGCACCTGTCACCTACAACTCTGGCTGCATTTTAGACTTCTAAGGGTAGAGATATTCCTCTTCTGGGCAGCTTCTTCCACCCAGAAGAACTTCTGCACTAGCCTCAAATACGAGTTTATCAGATGGCAGTCAGCAGATTTGGCCTCCTGTTATACAGTTTTCTGCTTCCAAGAAGAGTTTGGCTCCCACAGGCTGCTGTCAGATGACTTCTTAGCCTCCTTTTTGCCATAAAAAGCAACCTAAGCTCCTTCTACTGCTCCCTGTAGGGTTGCAGTTTAAATTCTCTCCCACATTCCAAGTTAAATAAAAATAATAGTGTTATGAGAAAATAAAGACTGAAACAGATGCTATGTTTCACTTAAAGCAGTTTCAGGACTACAATACAAGACCTCAGAGTTTGAGGGGTTATGTTGTAAACACTACACTCAATAAATCACTCAAAGCTTATTCCCTTGTCAAGCCATGTAAAAAATTACCTGACACCTACAACCCAAAAATATTACAAGTACAGAGAAACAGAGTATAAAGGGGTTTTGCTGCAGACATTGCTTCCAAATCCTTCCTGAAGAACCTAAAAGCAGTTATATGGTCAACTTAAATTACTATCTGGAACAGAGTCCTGCCTCTGACAGTGGCCTACAATAGAGTAAGCATGCAAGCATATTCCCTGGGTACTTCACAGACTTCAATGAATTGGGTGAATTGTGGCCCAGGAACGTTACAAACAGAGGTTTTGTCTTTTACAGATGAACTCCAAGTGCCCACAAAATCCTGACACTTCCAAAACTGAACTGTAAGTTGTACAAAAAAAGGCCCTAAGGGTCCTGTTGCAATAAGGACACAGATTTTCAAAACTTCCACATCTGATTTGGTAAGTACAAATGTAACAGCTTCTGCAGTGCATTGCCACAGGGGACTACTGCATTTAGAAACAAAAGCAAATTCTTTAAGTAAAGAAAGCAAGGGTCTACTAGTATCACAGAAGAATTTACTAAATATACTGAGTTCCATTAAAAAAACAAAAAAGATACAGGCTCAGAAAGTACAATGTGGTGTATTTGAACAGAAGCATGATTAGTTCACTAATTTCTTGCTTGCTCCACTGCAGATTCTTGTCTGCAAACTTAGAGCCCTTTTGGAAGCCAAACATTTGGTGAGAGGTTCTGCAATAATTTCTGTCAGTTACTGAGAGACCTGATATATCACCAGACCAACAGGAACCTAACCTAACTACATAGGTTTGTACTCTACCTTCCACTTCTTCCTATATCCTTAGTGTTACAGGTTTGTCCCATTCGTTCTCTTTCGTTCAAAAGTTCTCCTCAGCTGAGGACAGGAATGCCACCCAACAGCAGCAAACTGCATGCTGAAGCTGTGAATGATCGCTAAAGGAAGAGGATGGGATCAGACACCCAGGTCTGTCTTATCCAGAACAATACAGGTACTTATGTAATAATGTACTTCATCAGGTAACTCATCCAAGGCTGACTACATGCACTGTGACTCAAGACAACCTCCATTTAGCCTCCGATTTTTTACTGCTCCTACCTCCCTTCCACTTCATTTCAGTCTTCCATAAAAAACAACTACTGTAACCAACCAGAGATTTATGATGTTTTCTCCCCCATAAGACTGTAGGTCAGAGACACTACTTGGAAACAGCCAGTGCTTCTGAAACCTGAGCAGCATTTGACAATTCACTTTTGTGTGGCAGGAGGATGATGTTACAGGTATTGAGTCTGTACCCACCTACTCCATCCATACACCATCGGAGCAATCCCTTTAAGTGATGACAAGACCTAAAAATACCCAACAGCTACACAAAGACAGGCCTGCTAAATGACAAACAGGGGAAAAGCAGAAGCTTATGTGATAAAATCTACAAAGTGGAAGAAATTACTTTTTTCCTCAGTGCCTAATTCTCAGATTCTCAATTCAGTACACCTTTCTACCTCATCATTAACTTGCAGCTCTCAGCTGTCTTGCCAAATTTGACAGAATAGATTTATTCAAGAGACAGGCCAATAAGAGAGTCAGAAATATCCTGTCTACCACCTTCCTGAAACTAATCTCCAAACCTGTCAAATGCAGAAGAAATTAACTGGAATGATATAAGGAGAATCATCACATTCCAGGCTGGCTGCATAGAAGTCTCCTTGTAACACATACTCAGTGAGCATTCATTCAAAAAGTCTCACATTTTCAAGTCCATGAAAAAACTCTTTTAGGTGTTATTTTCTCCCCATCTCACATGAAATATCAGGCTATCAAGTTTTGATTATCTGATTTTTATGGTTTTTATATACTTTTGTTTGAGGACACACAGTTGAAAAGTACTTCATGAAGGAAATTACACTCCATATTGCTTTAGTTAGACGATAACAGTTTTTACATTTTTAGTGCTGGATAACAGTAAGTAATAAAAAGCCACTTCCTTGCTCCAGCCAAGCTTTTTATTTCTTTCTATAATATAACTTGAGGGAATCTTGTGGGAATTGAAGTGAGTACATATGCTTAGCAACACAAGAAGACTCCACAAAAGCTCTGGGCTGTGCTGAAGCCCACAGTTAACAGAACACCAATGCAACAAAAGAAACAGAAAAAAAAAAGTGCATCATTTCTAACAAGAGAAGACCTGATCTGTAAATACAGAATTCATTCACTACTGCATACATAAATAGTTTTCAAGAAATCACTGAACCATTGTTAGAAGAGAGATAAAGATATATTCATTTACAGTTCTAACAAGAAAAATCACAAGAAACATGTGTATTTGGCAGAAGGCAATTAAGAGACTGAGTATGGGTTCAAATTACTGATTCAAAAGGAAAAAAAATTAAAATTCGATGGTATATTTTAGGTGGGAGTATCAGCGAGCCTTCATGATTATAAAGAGCCACCACTCAAGAAAGTGAAGAAAAATGCAGTTCTTAAATACTTATTTTTCAAAATAATGTGGAGTATCTCACCTTATCCATTTCACTTATACAGTGCATATCAGCTTCAAGTCCATGGGCACCTGCTTGCTGTGATATTTCCTCAGCTATGGCTTTTGCCTGCCCCTTTTGTGTTGCATAGAGCAACAAAAACCTCCTTTTTGAATCACAGCACATTTCCCAAAACGAAAGATTTTTTTTTTTAGAGACACTGCAGAGGAAAAAAGAATTAAGTAAGGTGAATTTATTGTAAGCAGAACAGCAAGATTTTACTTTGATTAAGTGATTCAAGAGATACTTTAATGATGGCAGTACTGGTGTTTAACTTGGAAATGAGGCATCTACTCTTTTCATATTTTTATGAAAATACACACTACTTTCATCCACTACTTTTTTTCCACTTCAACTCAGTGACTGTTCAGTTTTCAGAGATGTATTTCAAAACAAAACAAAACATAGACTTGGTCAAACTACAAAGCCCAAGAAGAAAAAAAGTTCTCAGTTTCTTCTTTTCTGAAATCAGTATTTTTTGCCCAAATGACTTTACTGTCCATTACATCTGTATTTTTGAGCACAAACATTGATTTTAGTTTGGCATTTCAAAAAGGAGCGTCTTACACAAATGCAACTTGACCATGAGTTTAGCTCAGCTTGTCAGAGCATTGTGCTAATAAAGGCAAGGTCGTGGGTTTGACTGCCATATGGGCCATTCACTTAAGAGGTGGACTTGATCCTTGTGTGTCCCTTTCAACTCAGACTATCCTGTGATTCTGTGAACTATAGAATTGACTGCTTGGGGGGTTTTCTCTTAGAGAAATTTGCTGTAGTGTAAAATGACACTCCTTCACCAAGTCCCTCACAAGCAGTAGGATGAATGAGATGTATATCCTTATCCATTCACCCGTTCCATGAATGTTTCAATTAAAGTTTTCTTCCACGATTTTGACATGGAGAACACAACAGATCTAAGGAAAACTTCAAGAAGCAGTAAACAAGAGAGACAAGCAGAATGCCTTTCATGTGGATATTATCAATTAATCTGTCAACATTCTGCCATTGCAACTGAGTAATTTTCAGTTTCCAGCCTGAGATATTCTTCATGTGCCTGGGTCCAGTTTGCTGTACTTCACCTACTGTTCCCACATGGCTTCAATTACAGAAAGCATTCAGTCTCTTAGCCACACACTGATTTATGGACACCTGTGGCTACACAATTTGAGGCACCTCTTTTTTCTGTTTTTCTCAAGAGAAAACAAACATTACTCAATTGTATAAGAGGAATACTGTACTCCAGTGATATGGCAGGATATTTCTCCCCACAGTACTGTGGAAGGTTTCTCCTACAAGTTTCTCCTAGTTATACATCAAAAGTAGCAAAACTAAGTGATAGGTTCTTAAGAGTACAGTGCCTGTACCACATGTGAATTCCATGAAAAATGTTGAAGGTTTCACTGTATTTTCCGTGATGCTACATTTTCCGTTAGTTTTCACCATAAATTGATGACATATACTACCTACGCATAGTAATTTCCTTAACAGTCACTTTAAATAAATGTTTACATAAATGGCTTCACATGCACAGAAGATGCATACAATGAAACAATCCACAGAATGATTCACCCTCCTTTTCCAAAAGAAATGTAAAGAAATGTGCTGACATGCTAATTCTGAAGACTCATCTAAAACAGCATAAATAAAATTTAAATACCCTCAGATCCCTGTAGGAATACAGATTCATCCCAGTCACATGCTGTGTTTTCACCTAATTCTCTTGTCAGCAGGTGGCATTGCCCCACTGTAGATGTATAAAACCAATGAGGTGAAACAACTTTCATTACTGCATTCTTTCTCATACATTAAAAAGGGAGAAAGATAATCAGTTTTCCACTGAGACCATAGCACAGCACAGAAGCCTTCAGTACACAAAAAGCTGAGGGGTAAACTGCCAACATTACAGGCAAGGGATTACAAACAGACTTCAAACAAGAGTCAGCTTGCGAAGATGTTAATGCTCGAGGGGGAATGGAGAGGGCAACAGAAAGAACAGCAGTCACAATGTGGTCTGATACGGTCAGATGATGCCCTAACAGTGCAATGACCTCTGCTCAGGTCAGGCAGAGCAGTTGGGATCCCCGTAACACTGTGAGCTCATTCCACTCCAGCTAGTACAGCAACAATAAAAGGTGCAAAAGTAGCCACATATATTTTTGGTGCATATATGTGAACTTGTGGAGAGTTTTCTTCACCAGTGAGTGGACTACTAGATTGCATAAAGACACAGTGATTGAGGCAACTGCACTTCCAACAGAACACATGTGGAAACAAGAGAATCCATGCAGAGGAGAGGATGATGCTGGAGATGCTTATGCAGACCTCCTGAGAAAGGGTGCTGCATGCATATGTAACAGTGTGGGAATGGGAGAGGCCGCAAATAGACAATCCCTTGGAATTAGATATAGAGAGCTGTTTAAATATTTGTAGGCATTTATTAACATTTTGTAAGTGCCTACTATTATTGTATCTGTTGCATTGTTGCTACTGATCTTGAATATTAATTCAATTAACTGACTAAACAGTAGTTAATTCAACTCCCTAACAGTTAATTAGGTCTTCAATAGACCAATAAAATAATCTGATCATGATTCAACCTAAACTGCACAAGTTGAGGAGTTTCACCCTGCAAACACATCTTCTGTGTCATCAACCACAAGAGCTTCACAAACACACTGATCAAGTGATGCCTGCTCAAGGAAAGAAAAATTAGTCATGCCTACCTGCAGAACAATCATGAAGCAGGAACACACTTGCTCTCAGATGAACATGCTGCCCACGTGGTCTTGCTTTGCTGCCCTATATACTCTTCAAAGACGATATGCCACTTCCACTTATGCAATGCAAGTTCAACTGTAATGAAGAGGGGCAAAAATGCTATTTTGTGACTATCAAGCTTTCTAGAGAACCCCTCTAACTTTAGTAGTATTACCACACCTGCAGCCTGTAACACGTGTTATGTTGGTAGCTGCACATCCAAAAATAACGTTTAAGCCCGGAAAAACACCTGGGGTTCGCTGGATCAAAGCAGGGCTTAACATGAAACTCAGGATGAAACTCCAAATTCTAGCTCATCTGATCCAGTACTCAGAAAAGTCAGAAGCTGACAGTGCACAGAGATGAGCAGGGAGTGCCTCAGCCCCGAGGTGAACACAGACACAGACACACCGGTGGCCCGTGGAGGCCCCACGTGCCGGCCCTGCAGCTGCGCCGGGGCACTGCGAGGCCACACCGCTCACTTACGCACCTGCTCCGGCAAATGTATCGAACTCTGTGGCCACGGAACGGGTAAAAATCAAGAAACTTCAGTGCAGTGGGTTTACATTCTCCTGCGCGGCTTTGAACAGGGCTGCGGGATCGTGTCTTCAGAGACATAACGCCATTCCCGAGCCCCTTTTTAAGCCAGTGACTTGCTCAGAACCCTTTCGCTCTGCGGCCAACACAAACACCGCTTCCCCCGCTCACCCGCCCCGCCCGGCGCCCGCTATGCCCCGGAGCGGGAACGGGAATACTTGCGCTGGAGGACGCGATCCACGAATCCCACTGCCGAGATGAGCCGCCAGTGCCTGTGCCTGTGCCTGTGCCTGTGCCTGTGCCTGTGCCAGTGCCAGCCTGCGCTCCTGCACTGCCGGGCAGCGCCGCGCAGAACCGCGCCGAGCCGAGGGCCGAGGCCAGGGCAGGGTAAGCCGGGCCGGGGCAGGGTAAGCCGGGGCAGGGCGGGCGGAGCTCCGCGAGGGCGGAGGCGCCCGGAGGTGCCGCCGGGAAAGCGTCGGAAAATCCCGGCAGGCGCCGCGTTTCCCGTCATGGCGGCGGAGGTGAGGGTGCTGTGTCTGCCCCGGCAGCGCCGGGTGCCCTCGGCACGGAGGGAGCGCGGCCCCGGCAGTGGCAGTGGCAGTGGCAGTGGCAGTGGCAGTGGCAGTGGCAGTGGGCGCTGGGGCGGGAGGGAGCGACGCGCCTGGGCGAAGGGAGGCGCTGGCGCTTAAGGCTGAGAGCAATGGAGCAGCCCCATGGAGAAGCTCCATGGAGCAGCCCTGCCGGTGCCGCCTCGCCCGTGTCAGACCTGCCCAGCCGCCCCCGCCGCGGGATGGAGGGCGAGGCGCCGCCGCAGCTCCTGCGTGGGAAACGCCCGTGTCCGTCCCCCGCCCCTGTCCCGAAGGGCCCGAAGGGCAGCGAGGGGCAGAGCTGAGTCGCAGCCTCTCACACGGGGCTCGCCACTCCCCGCAGTTTCTTTTCTTTGCATTGCCTTCCGCTGGTGGCGGTGGCAGTGGGATCGGCCCAGTCCTTTCCGGCTGACAGAGGCGTGGGGTTTTGGTGTATTGGTTTGGGGCTTTTTTGCTGCGTGTTAGTGACACTGGCGCCGTTTTCCAAACTATATACTTAACACGTATTTTTCTTCCACTAGGTATCATTTCAGAACCCACTTGAATCAATATGGCTTTGATTAGCCGAAAAAGTTTCCAGTTTTATTCATCCAGCGCACCAGCGAGCAGGGCTGTTCTGATGACCCTCAGCAAAAGGTTGAGCTTTATCAGTGGGCGGCGAAAGCCCCAACACTGTAGGTCTGTCGCCATGAGGATGCTGTGTGTCAAGGATAAGCCTCAGTATATGGTTTGTAGAAAAAACCACATACAACTGCGGATGCAGCCACTTAATGAAACTGTGCCTCTTTGTGGAGATACTGGGAACTGTACTAAATCTAATAATGTGTGGATGGATGAACAATTTTTTTTCAAGAAATTGAACAGCCTTTGTACATCGAAAGAGATTTTTGACTTTCTTAGCTCTCTAGATGTCATGTCTGATACTATGGCCTCAGGAGCCTTGCAGAGGATTTCTGAAGTTGAGGCGGATGACAGTGGTCTGAAAAACCCTGCAGTGTTAGAGAATGAAGTTTTCAGGGCATTATGCTTCCAGTTTGAATCTGAATCTTCAAAACTGTCAAACACTGGGCTCCTGAACGCGCTGCAGGCTTTGGTAACGCTACGCATAGATCCGCAGAGCACGCTGATGGCAAGTTTGCTTGCAGAGAGCGAGGAGCGGCTTGGTAAGGGACAGCTGACTGTGGAACATCTGTGTGCTCTGGGAGAGAGCCTGCTTGAGTTGGAAAGCCCAAGTTGTGCGACGCTAGAACAAGTTGTGCACCACATGCAAGAAAAAGACCTTGAGAAGTGGAGTCCCAGGGAAATAGTGATGGTTTATAAGATATTGCAGGTGACTGTCAGGGAAGGGAAGCAATACCAAAACTTGCTAAACAGACTGAACAGTGTCACTTTACCCACAGTTCCCCAGCTAAGCCCAAACTTTGCAAGTGTAATCCTGAATTCACTGGTGGTTCTTTGTCAGACTCAGGCGGTTGCCTTAGTCATTGCACTGTGTAAACACTCCGCTAAGCATGTTCCACATTTCACAGATTATGAACTGGAGAATGTCCTGGAAGCCTTCCTATACTTTGGACATCGTGAACAAATTTTTACAGAGGCACTGGAAACATATGTCCCCAAGGCCATCCTTACCATGCATCCTCACACAGTCTGCAAAATCATGCAGTATTGCTGCAAAAAGACAATCCTTTCAAAGCCCATCTTTGATGCAGTGGCGGAAGGTTTCATTTCCCATGCTGACAGACTTACCACTGACCAGATTGCTGGGTATATTATACCATTTGGGACTCTTAACTATCTGCCTCCATGTGCTTCTTCCTTGTTTAGGAAGCTTGAAACTGTACTGCATACTCGCCTTAGGCACTTTCAGCCTCACACCTTGCTGAACCTGCTACACTCGTGTGTTCTTATTCAGCGTTATCCACAAAATTTTCTGCCAAAAATATTTAGTCCCTATTTTCTCCAAAAGCTTCAAGGTAAGGAGCAGTATTTCTCTTTCTTTCTATTATGTGGTTTGTCTCTTGTCAAGCACCCATTTTTTATCACTTATCTGTCAAGTCAACTATGACTTGATGATCTTTGTAGGTCCCTTCCAGCTCAGAATATTCTGCGATTCTTTGATTTAAATGACTTTAAATGATTTAAGAGAATAGTGTTCAAGAGGCCAAAGTGTGTTTCCTCCTTGTCACAGTTGCAGTTGGCCTTCATGTTATATCATTTAGATGACTTTGAAAATTGCACTGTACCATCTTAAACAGAGACTTAATTTCCCTTAATTCTTCATTGTTTCTAAAAAATAGTGACCTGGTTTTCCGCATGTTTGCCCTTTGTCCCATACAGGCTGCTAGAACACCTCTGTCCTTGACTCTTAATTATTGCATATTCCAATGCTTTGGAACACAAACGTATTAGGAACAACTCAACGTTTTAAAGAACTCTGTATTAGATAGTAAAGCATCTTTAGCATCATTATAGAGAGATGTAAGCTATGCCAGGAAGATCAGTGACTTCTTTAGATCTCAGTTAAGATGGCTCTGCTAATAAAATTTAGATCAAGGTTTCAAAGTGATTAGAAATTTTGGTCTCTTCAATCTTTCATTAGCATGAAATACCTTAAGGTGGTTGATTTTTATGACACATCAAATCTCCAGAAATTATTTGGTATTACACACTATGTGCCGATTAGGAAAAGAAAAAAGTGAAAGGAAATTCTGGTATTACAACTCTGGGAGAAGGGGTTATTGGAAGGGGATGTTTATCCAAGACTTCAACTCAAACTTATTCTTCTCTGTAGAATGTCCTCCATCTCTGAGATCCTCATTTTTTTTGGTGAAAGAATATGACAGTTTTAACTAAGATCCTGCTAGTTGTATATTTTTTTATGTTCATATTTCTGCAAATAATTCCCTCATTTTTCTGTGTCATTTCACACTGATCTTTCTGTTCATTCAAACAATCATTGAGAATTGTAATGATTAAGTAGCTTCTCTGCACATTAAAATGAATGCATGGTGGCTTGTGTAAAGATACTTTGTTGAAGGTACACCTGAAAGCCTGAATATTGTTGTTTCAGCTCAGCCACCTGGTTTGGACAGAGTTGTTACCTCCCAGCTAACCCAGCTTTTTCTGACTGTGACCCTGGAGTGCCCATTTTATGAGGTACAGTACATGTGAAACCAGAAGTGATGTTAACAAGAGGTGGTAAGTTCATTAGGGCTCTGTTTATAATTAGTTGAGTACTGTCTTTCCCATAAAAATACTAGAATTGGACAAAATAGCTTTTTTCCCCTTGGTGGAAATATGAAGCATTTCTACCTGATGGATTGACTTGATATATTTGTATGTTTGACACAACTGACTTAACTCTTATGTTATTAAAGTGGGTTTTTTGTATTCCTAAATACTTTTCCAACAGGTGTTTGTTGTTTATGTTTGGCTTGTGAAGTCAGAAGCACAATAAGATCAGGCACACTTTGATTTTGACTGCAGAGGAATGAGAACAGTTGTACATGTCTCTTGAGCACGTGTTCAGTATGAGAGCATGGAAACTTGCTTGAGAATGTTCTGGTGGTTGGTTGGGGGATTCTAAGTTTCTGGCAAATCATACATCAGACTGTACATCTCCTAATAGACTTGGCTTTGAAATGCACAAAATACATTTTGCTACATTAATATGAGTTAATTACAAAAATGTTATCTCCCTTTTTTTTTGTTTGATTTGGTTTTCTGTCCTTATGTAGGGTCCGAAACTCCTTCCAAAGTATCGAGCAAAGGCCTTTCCCATGCCTCACAGTTCTTGTGATGTGTACCTCCTTAAAAGGGTGAAGACTGGATTACTTTATTTACTAAAAAAAAGAATATATTTTGCATCGGAGGTATCAACACCATATTTCTATGCAGTTGGTAAGTAACATTTCTTTAGATTAATAATTGTGAGTTTATGTTGCCAAAACTTTCATTCCCTTTGTGAGCAGTCTAAATTCTGCAAATACAGAAGAAGTAAACTGGAATACAAAACTCTTCAGAAGGTCTGAAATGGGGAAACGTCTCGGGAACTTCAAGTAAACCCATTATTAAAGTCATAAGAAAAGTGGGAGAAAAGAACTGCAGCATTACTTGGAATTTACACAGCCCGTCTGTACTGTAAATAGCTGCTAACTCTGCTATTCTGTATTTTTGGTGTTTTGTATTTTTACTATCGGCTCCTTATCCTTTAAACAATTTTTGTAATGTAAAGCAAAATGCGGCAGTGCCACTTGCCTGATCTCCCCACTTTAGTGGTGAGTAGAGAAAGGGAGAACTGGCAGGTGGTCAGCCCTGTGCTCTGCTCAGCTGGGCTCCTCTCTGTTAGCAACAGCTATTGACTGCATGTAGCCAGTGGGGGTTTGTGGGCTCAAGAGTGTTTCGTGGAGTGGGAAAGGAAACAGAGAAGGCAGCCATGAGGAAAGATGTGTGTGTGCCCCAGAGGGGTGGATGATAATGAGATGTTGAGGGTGGCATGGATGTCAGAGGGATTTAAGAAACAAATAAAAGAGAGGGATGATTCTAGAGTTTTTTGCATTTCAGCTTCCATATGAGTGTTGACGTTGGCAGGATTTAGGTCCAAAACTCTTGTTTGCAAATGGACGTAATCTTTAAAATTAGGGAATTAATGAGAAAAGTAAAGGGTGGGGGCAGAGAGAGACACTCTTCACAAATCTGTCAAAATTCCAGAGGCCCTGGCCAACCCAGCAAGGTGCCATTTGACTACATTATGGATTTTAGTGAACTTGGAATATATATATATGTATACTCTCTAAATGTCCAAAATTATATGTATACAATTTGCACCCACAATAGGGAAATAGGGAAAAGGGAAAGGGGAGGGGAAAAGGGAAGGGGAAAACAGAGGCAACAAAAAGAGACAAAACAAAAAGCAGTGGGTACTAAAGAACGCTCCCACCTCTCCACCAAGTAAACCAGTACAACACAATCCCAATACCCACTCTTAGAAGAAAACTAGCCCCTTTCCCTCACACGGGGCGCGGGAGTCTCACTCACGCCCTTTTCCCAATCCTCTGCATGGCTCTGATAGGGGACCGAGCAGCAGCAGAGCCTTCTGCCCTCCACCCTCACCGGAAACTGAAGAGGAAAAGAAACTTCCTGTCTCTGGTCTCTTACCTCGTGGGAGGGGAAAGAATGGGTGAGGAATACCTAGGATACAAGCCCCTCCCTAGTTACATCTGGTTACCAGGAAAGAGCCTGGGTTAAACTATTACAACACATTTTTTTGAAGCCTCTGTTATTCAGAAAAAAAGAATTCTGATAGTATTTCTATGAGAGGATAAGAATTACAGTGAGCACTTCGTTATATGAAATGATTTTTAATGTCACTTGTTTTTTCATTTATACTAGATATTGAGATTAAATTGGATGAAGAAGGTTTTGTATTGCCTGTAGCCCAATGTGAAGAGGTACACAAACGGTAAGAGAATAAAAGAAACCACTAGTGAAATGTTATTAACATTGACAAAGAGCATCTGGGGTGAAACCTTTGCAAAATTTAAGCTACTTGGAGTTTTTTCATTGACTTCAACAAAGTTCAGGTTTCACTCTGAAACTACTGGCAAAAGGACAAAATCAGCAATCCTTGCTTTTTGCTTATTGTTTTGCCACCTGAGTGCATGTTGTCAGACCATTAGTCTCTTTACCCTGTGACAGTCAGGATCCAGTGAACCTGATTTTGCTTACAGTAATGTATTCAGATATTCTGTAATTTTCAAATTAAAACTAAATTCTAATCAAGTATATTTGCATAGATTTAACATAGTTTAGGCTAGTTTGAGTTCACAAATTTACTTCTGTAAAGAATTCTTTGTAATGAGAATATACAGATGCTGGGTTTTTTAACTGACAAATGCATACATATTTAAAAGGGTTATTTTGAGAACCCTTGGATAAAGTTAAGCAACCTGCTGTGTGGTATTTGCAACTGCACTTCTGTGAATAAAGCAAAATTCTGTGAAAAGGTTATGCTTTCTCCAGCTTAACCTTCACAAGACTCAGAGACTAATACAGATTCTTTCAAAAATCCCATGCTTAAATGCTTAAGAATGGGCTTTACTATTTTTTTAAATAAGTTTTCAGGTGTAAAATAAAGTCACAATATACTTAACATACTGAAAATTAAGCAACTTTTTAACAGTAGATACAGTAATTTTGGGTTAAATTGATGGGATTTTTATCACCAAGGAGAAAAAATAGAATCCATGAGGCTGCCAAACATACGTACAGGTTTAACAGATTTAGCTTAAGCTTCACTTTAACTTGAACTCTAATGGATTTAACAGGTAAACTAGTAAGTTAAATAAATGTAGCAGCTGAAATGCTTTCAAGCTGAGGCAAGATTTTTGTGTTTTTCCTTCTAAAAGAATTCAAAACAGCTTACCAATAGTAGTATTAACAATATCAAAGTCTCATTACCTTGTATGGTAATTTTTGTTCAGAGGAAATAAAAAGGCTTTTCAGATCAGTTTCACTAAGCCTCAGGCTTTCACCTCTCACCCTTAAACTGAGTGACTTAAATTGTCCTGAACGAGGTAACTCCCATCCTACAGTATCTGATTCTAGGTGGTATAAGGAAGAAAGGAGGTATTGTCTCATGCTGCTTAGGAACTGCAGTATTTGTGATTGAAATAACTGATAGTTGATGGTTTTTTCTTTCATACTACACTTATGCTTGATTTTAGAATTGCCCTCTGTGTTGATGGTCGAAATAGGTTTTGTGCTAATAGCCACAATCTGTTGGGAGAAGAAGCTATTAAACAGAGACATCTTCAGTTACTTGGTTATGAAGTTGTGCAGGTAAAGTCCAAAGAGAATGATTTCCTTTTGCTCTGGCTAACAAAACAAGTAAAAAAATATTTTACAGTGCTTAAAACTATAGTTTCAATTAATTCCTAAGGCAGATTTAGTCTTGTCCTTTCTATATTACTATTCTCTCTGACTAGCTTTTGCCTTTTTGAGGGTGTACAGAAATTCCTTTGTCTTCCTTGGATCAATTAGTGTATTCTGTCTGTGTTTTCTGCTAAATAGTGGCTGCTTGAAAGAGTACATCTCTGCAATGATTAATTCAAATCATGACTTAAAGGCAAATACTCTGTAAGAGTATGGTAGAATTGGCATTTTTAGTTAAATACTTCTTTAAAAGGTTTGAATTTGGAATTAAAATAGGAATTAAAAAAAGAAACTGTTTTGTATTGCAAATACCTTTTGAATTAACAGGGGTATTTTTATGTTTAAACATACTTCCAGTTTTTCAAGATTTTATTTTCCATTTATAATCATTTACTACATAAGACTAACTCCATAATATTTAACTTAGTTTAAACTGTAATGGATATAACTCTTTGTTTTACAATAATCTCTTTTCAGCTGATTTACAGATCAATGATATGTTTAGAATTAAATGTTTCATTTCAAAGCAGAAAAATCTTTGATGTGTAATTTTTCATCTGCTTAATGAACATGTTGTTGTGCCCAGTTGTTTATTAGGAGGTATTTCCATCAACTATTTTTTGTTTTGTTACAGATTCCATTTTTTGAGATAGAGAGTCTAGAAAATTGCAGAAAAATGGCAGAATATCTACACAAAAAAATCTTTCCTCATACCTATGGACACAGCAACTGACACTGGAGAATACCACTAAATCACAGCTTGACCTCCTATACTAAGAGCTGTAAATATGGAAGAAAAATGCTGTTGTCTAAATAACTCCACTCAGATAATTTGAGCTTCTGAACTTGCAACCTTCCAATATTTGGAACAATTGGCATGTAAAGAGTAATAAAGACCATCATATTTTCTTAAGTTTTGTGTGAATATTTATGGTAAGTTGACAGATTTAAGTGCCAGACAGTCAGTGCTGCTTTTCCCTTGTATTTCACTGGTTCTAATTCACAGCTGCAAACAGATACCTGATTATTCAAGGATACTGGCCAGTCTGAATGTACAGAATATGCTATACTGCCCACTGATTGGGGCTTTTCTTGACAGGACTAGAAGAAATTATGTGATTTACTTAGAGCTGTTTTTGTAATTTCCCAAGTGTTTCATAAAACTAAAATCTGCAGTAGTTGCAGAAACAGTATTGGCTTATTGCTCTTAATAGATGTAGAGTGCTGTTCAGCAAATAGCAATGCCTTACAGAAAATGAGAATGCTTGTAATAAAAAAGGATTTGCTTTACTTTGTAACAGCTGCCACAGGATAATGGACTTGCACAGCTGTCTCTGTGGGGGCCACTTGCTGTTCTGGATGTATTCGATTTGCAGTTCTGTCTTTGGTGGCAGTTTTAGCTAAACTGTCAAATAGGGTCAGGTACACCCTCCAGAGTTCCTTCAGTTTACAGAAACCTTACACTATGAAGCTCTGAAGAGCTATGTCCTAAGGTAGTGCCTTTCTATGTACAAGTAGAAATTCTGGAACTGACAACCAGAACCAGTACCCACTTCATCCAGAACAAGTGTGCCCTAACTTGGGTCAATGCATTGCTTTGCAGATGGATGACGGGAAAACAACATACCCTTAGTTCTAATCATATAATGTATACTTCTACTTCAGGAACTGTCATGTAAAACACATTTTCAGGTTGGCTTGTGCATCCTCCCTGTGTGGAGTTATGATTTATGAGTAACATCACCTACTTTGATTTTTAGCTGTTTTGATACAGTAAAGGTCAAAATTTTACATCATTGACCTTCTGTATATTTTACCAATAGATATAGAACATGTCCACTTTTTCCTTCTGAGGCTACTGTTGCTAGTTTGTGAGTTGTAGGTGTGTCAATTGTCCCAACAATCCCTGGGGATGATCAGATGCAAAATCCATATCCAAAATCCGATTTACATTGTGTCCTCCTGTGCATTCTGTTAATGATCATTTGTTGCGTGTGTAAAACCCTTAGAGTAGGTCAACACTGACAGAGGAAGGAGCACCAAGAGGTATTGAAATATTTTCCAACTGTAATAGTAAGCTCAGAGCATCAGTAATCTAACAGTTTGTCATCCTAGCAAAAGAGAAATTGAAGAACAGAGGAAATGGCTTTGCACACATTTATAAGGAATGTAAGAAATAGTCAAGATATTCTTTTGACAGTGAGCACTGAAGGGAGAAGTCAACCACTCAGAACTGAATGAGCAACAAGTAGTGAAAGGAACAACCTCTGAAAGGCCTTCAAAAGTGAGGAGGGATGAAAAAGGGGTGACATAAGCAAAGAAATGAGATGGGAAAACTCAGGTGTCTCGATGACTCGACTTTCTCTGTGGTGGAAGTGAAGTGGTGATGCCTGTTTATCACAGAGGCCAGAAGGTGGTGGTGTTCTCAAACAAATTTGATTTCCAATAGTTTTTCAAACACAGATGGTATGTAAATATAGTAAGGCTACTTAAAAGAAGTAATTTGTACTGAGTGTCCCAAACTAAAAATAACCTGCCAAGAATATGGCCGTATTCCATCTCATTCTTTACTGGTATACATTTGATAATGATCTTTGAAAAAGCATTCTGGTATTTGAAAATATTTCCTTCTGACTGTTCTTACTGTGATTCCTTTCATTTAATGCTGCTGGACTTGTTAATGGACTTGTTGTTGAAAAGGAATGTAGCATTTAAGTCTTTTGTCCCTAGCCCACTGAATAGAGAAGAACCTGCAGGTCATGAGTAATGAAATTAGCAAACATCTCTCCAAATGTGCTGCTCTGTGTGCTCTGCTTCTCCCATCATGCCAAACAAGTGCTATTGATGGCCTAATTTACTACTTACCCAGGTCCCACATTAAGAAGTTTTTTGTTTCTGTTATTTTTTAATGAGGAGTCTCGCTGTGTTCAAAAATGACATGGGTTTCCTGTATGTAAGTACTGACAAAACCTGTGTTGGTCAAAGCTATGGACTTCAGTCCTTATTTTGGTACCATCAGTCTGCTGTGGTTCCTTTCTGAACAACACTGCCTGAGCTTCAAACAACAGCAAGATCAGTGTCTCTTGTCCCCCCAACTGATGCATACCCTGCAGAAGAAACTGCTCCTGAAATTACCTTAAAACTTTAGTACTGGATTCAGTGAGAACAGAAGGCATTAAATGTTAAAGCAGGTTTAGGCATTTGCTCTAAACATGCTTTTTAAATGACTACTGCTCAAATCCTTCTGTTTTTTCCATCCTTTCTACCAAACTATTTAGTGCTTGTTCTGCTAGTATTACTGGGGGTTTTTCCTTTTTTTTTTTTTTCCAGCATTGGAGACAGAACCAACAATGATTTTTCTTTTCAGTTCAGTCAGATGCCATTCCTATAGTGAAAGTCAGTGAAATGAATGTCTGAAATCAGCTAAACCCAGATTTTGTCTATTGAAATGCTAAGTGCTCGGAAGTTCCTTTTAACTTCCACTTGAAGCCTACTGGAACTGCTAAGCACTTCTGGAAAGATAATTTCTTTATTTGCCCACTTATGGGTAAGCTCATCCATTTTAGAATATTCTGTGCTGAATCTCCATTTCAGCTGTTGTGCAGATAAAATGATGCCTCACGATCCTGTAGCAACATCGCAAGGATTAAGAAGTCCGTGACCACTGACACCTTGAGGAACAAACTAACTTAAATGTTAAGTCTGTGAATACTTACGTAGAAGCAGTGCCTAGAATTGCAGCGATAGCTTTCAACCCAACAGGTTTCAGTTCCAGTGTTGCTGCCTAAAATGTTCAGCTCTTGTTGGTGCTGCTCTTCATGAGATTCTTATGAGAAGGAGAAGGCATGCATTTTAATTAGCATGAGGAAAAGTACAGCTGCTCTTTCATCCTATTTTTAATCCAGATCATTCTCATTAACTAAAATGTAGAGGAAAAGGCAAAATCACCATACTGCTTTTTGATGTGTTTTTTCCACATAAATGTTGCTGGCAATGATAGATACAAGAGATTTAACATGGATCCAGGCTTAGAGAAGGTTTTTCCTGTAAGCAGGTCCTGCGATTTTCCCCATAGATTGCTGCCTGCAGGTGATTAGCCCTTGCATGATCTTTGGTTGGCTTCTCTAAGGGCTGATTTACGCGTCTCCCATACTCTGAAGATGACAACGCAGGAACAGGTCTTGCCATTTCCTGTGAAAATATAAAAGTCACTTTATAAAAAAATCACAGAATGAATAGGAAACTAGGCAGTTTTCTAATGCTAAATGTGCTGTGGCCAGGGGCAAAAAAACTGACAGAACTGTACAGCACCTGCTGTGTGGATGTATATTTATTTAGCAGTGATCTGCACTCCTACTGTTCCATCGCTGTCCTAGTTTTTTATGTATATTAATAAACCATGAGTGTATCACTGGATGACCTGATGATAAGATATGGAGCTGTGGACTGATAACTTTCTACACACATACATACACACGTGATTACAATGTGATTACTGGGAAACTAAAGGCTATGTTACTGAAAAGCACAGATTTTATTTTTATTCTTGTTTTTCTTGTGCACTAAGTTGCATGATTCATTTGGAAAATATGAGAAATTTGTGTCCCCTGTTATAGGAACACCTACCCTGCTCACACAATTCAGTGAAAGCACAGCATGAAAAAAATCAAAGCCTAAAGAAAAACCTTGAGCAACCACTAGTCCATGCAAGCTTTCCCTGAAGGAAATAAAGCATATACTGCTTTCTTTTTGCACAAGGAAAGGTTTTTCTAAAAATTATTGTAGCTGTAAGATTACAGAAATAACTGCAATGATAGGAAGTAGACTTGATGAAAAATAACCTGACCAAGAAAAAATAATTTTAAGCTGGTTCTTAGCTGCACTTTAAGTGACTATGCAATCACTATCTGCAATCTGCAGTTCCTTCCTGTGCTACAGCAATGGGGAGCTATGGAGTCAGAAGGGAAAGACAGGATTTGTTTGTTTTTTTCTTTCCCCAGCCAAAGGTCTCAGGTTTATCAGACTGCTTGTATGTTTGTGCACTGGCTAACACAGTAAGCCTTTATCCCCAATGTGTTTATCTAGTCTTATATTACAAATATTACCTAAAAGGAGAATTAAAATACAGATGCCACACCACAGTTCAAGCGCAAACAAATGATTTCTTTGCTACAACAGGCACAAGTCTTAGCCAAATCAGAACTTGGGTCCCGCAAGGATTCAAGTG
>JAOXXN010000395.1:79464730-79475768 GCA_026770055.1 Myrmophylax atrothorax
AAATATTTATCTTAACTTATTAATTAAAAGGAAGAAATCATAAAGACCACAAAAATATTTTCCATAAGATTTTATTAGACTGAACACCTGTCTTGAGAATTACTGATTAAAAGTCTCCAACTCTGGGTGAAAAATGAAATGTGTTATGTTGAACATAACTGAAATAACTTACATTTTTATTTTAGACTGACTTAGAGGGACCAAAAATCAGATTGCCTGTTTTACAGCAAATGAAGGCACTTAGAAATCTACTGTAATTCCAATTTGCTAGTGGGCAGATGGCTGCTATGAATAAACCGTGCCACTCTCAGTAAGACTGTGGCCTGTGCCATGTATTTGTGACCCACAATTATGGGAACTTCTTCTGAAAGGACACCAATGTTATACAAATGCATATATATATATACATGTTTCATGAATGAGAAATCTGAATACTTTTTACCTTTCAGTAACATGCCACAGCTAATAGTGCACAAGTTGACTTCCATATTCATATGGTATCAGTCAGAAAAAAATCTTGTAATTATATGCTGTTGTGTAAATAGGATAATTTTATTAATTTTGGTTTTCTTAGGATGCTATGACTGAAAGAGTTTCAGGTACTGATTACAACGAAGCAAAAATTAATTGTTACTATCTATGCTTCACAGGAGCACAGATAGTACAATTACCTGCTTTTTCTGACTTTCACCTGGCTCATCTATGAAACTCTGCAAGTGTGATACTTTTTATTTCAATGGAATTTAAATTAATCCCGAATATCCACAAAATAGCATTTTTTTGCATCCTTTGCTCATACTCATGTCCTGACAAGTAAGATTATTACTTTAAATATCCCATGAAGTCCAACATTGCAAAGGTTAAGGGAAAGGTATGCAAGGGCCAAAGAGGTTGTCAAACTGCAAAACAAACAAAACTTTTCTTCCCTTGTACAGCTTCTCCTAGTTATTGTTTAAGCACTGTGGACCAGTTGTGAAGTAGCAACACTACTACTGTTTTCAGTATGCCCCACTTTGCTCGTGTTTATGCATTTGAGGTAAGTCTGTATCACCTAGGGAGTAAATGACTGCAAAGTGCTTAGGATGCCACCCATGACTGAAGACAGT
Organism: Myrmophylax atrothorax; assembly: GCA_026770055.1. NCBI lineage: Eukaryota > Metazoa > Chordata > Aves > Passeriformes > Thamnophilidae > Myrmophylax > Myrmophylax atrothorax. Next base: position 79,465,837 of record JAOXXN010000395.1, read on the forward strand.
AGAGGTGATTTAGTTTCTGAAAGGCAATAGCAAGTCTAGCAGGTATTAGTGACCCAGGCTGTTGAGTTAGCTGGCCATTGCCTGCCTCAACATCTAACTGCTGAATAAAAGCAGCAGCAGCAGCAGCAGGTTTAGAGCGACAGAAGCCATGGAAAAAAGTGTAACTAAGAGACAGCAACAGTAAGACAAAGTACATATAAACTTTTAATGAATTAACCTTACAAAAGACAATAGCTTCAAAACATTTGACACGTTTGTACAAAACTATTCCAGCATTGTAATTCTCTCTTCAGAAATAATGCCAGCAAGCCACCCAACGTGTCCCTGGCTATGAGATGCAACTGGTGATCACATCCAAATCATGTGTGGACAGAGTAAACCTATTTACAAATACTGTATACTTTAATACCAGATTAGTGGATGCTCTTGGGGAGCGACTGTATTTTCCAGAAAACACCATGCATCAGAAAATAGTATGCCCCCCTAGCTTTATTGCCTTTTTCCCCCACATTTGTCACTAACAGCTCTCTTAGTCCTTTCAGGACGTGTTATCTCCTTTTGATTCCTATTCCTTCTTTACTTGTCTTTGAATAACAGTGCAAGTAGCAGTACAATTTTCCAGTCCTATAGCGTACACCGCAACTGTCCTTGAACATAGGAATATCAAGGTGCAAAATGATGGCTCATGGGACTATTCTGCAGCCATATTAAAATAAGTGCCACATACCAGAAAATAGCACGCATGTTAAGGGCCAAAATGTAGTTAAAATTGCGTGATACTTTCCTGAAAATATGGTATTGATGACACGTACAAGCATCTTCAAGATGCCACATTCCCTTGTGAAAGGGATCTTGTCATTTCAGTATGTACAAAGTATGTCTTCAATTCTCCTTTTCCTTTTACATTTATTATTCCTCTGCAAGTGCTCATGTATCCCAGTGTTTGCAGGACATTGTTTGTCTCCTCTGTAACCTGCAACGATACAGTAATACAACCAGTGTTGATAACAAAGCAAAGCAGAATCTTCTTCCAGCGTGTGGTCTGAAGACAACATGTTCTGCACAATTATAATGCTTATAAGGCCTTTAAGGGTCTCAAGTGAGGTTTGAGGACCTGAGCTGTCAAGTAGTCTGTTGCTGGATGCCCATTCTAATCACTTACATCAAGTATCAAATTTGGTGTAACCACTTATCTACCTATGGTTGCAACAGCTTGTAGATACACATATGGCACTAGGGACAACACTCTTTCTCATAGCACCCTTTTTTCAACTTCAGGAGCTTATTTTCACTTCCTCATCTTTTTACAAATACTAAGGCTGTGCAAGCAAAGTGATAGTATGATGTTAGCATCACCTGTCAGAGATGTTGTTGCCAGTTTCTCACAGAACTGTCAGTGAACCGAACTTTAGGCTGTTCTGCCATTTTAGGTTAAAGCCCACTAGGACAGAAGTTGCTCAACAGCATCATTTGTCTCAGACTAGCTGTGTTTCTTTGTGAAACAAGCAACTGTTTCTAGACAGCATTGCTTCAACATTCCTTCCGTTTTCAGTTCTGACGAAGTTGGTAACTTTACTTTTCCATTACTTAGTTCTGAATAATCTCAATGATAGATCTGAAGTGCTCTCAAATGCATGTTGGGATCCCAAAGTGCTAGGCAGCATACTAGGCAGGTACTTCAAATGTCATCTCTGACTATGGAACCACTGGAAAGTTAGAAAATTGAAGGTCTTTTCTATACAGGTCTGTCAATAATCTATACAAATAATATACAAAAATTGTTAATCAGCATGGTTCATTACAAGGAAAGTTTCATGATTGCTTTATGGATTTAACTTGATGTACAAGAATTAGGATAATTTCCTTTATTTAGAAATAACTAACAACAAGATTGCCCTTCAGAGACAAGACGGCTAGTATTTTATGAGTTTAGAAATTCACTGAATAAAAAATGTGATTTCCCTCAAAATCTCTCTTAATCTAGGGATACATTTCCAGGCACCTATGACTTCTTCCACTGTATGCCTCTGTAGGATCAAGACAAAGTTTTGCCTCTCCTCCCATTTTCCCTATAGTTTTCTTTTAATTCTTTATGTAGCTTCAAAACAAAGACTTGTTTAGTGTAAAAATTATATGATGTTTTTTAAGAACTAAACTCAAAAGAATACGATAAATTCTAGTACAAAATCAAGACTTACCTGTATTTTATCTAGGACACCAGTGCTGTCCATCCTGCTGGCCACGTTTACTGTATTGCCCCATATATCATACTGTGGTTTTTGAGCTCCAATTACTCCAGCTATTACAGGTCCATGGTTTATACCTGGAAAACATCACAGTAACATTAGGAATGGAGAGAAGAGCTGGTCAAGGGTCTGGAGCACAAGTCCTGTGAAGAGCAGATGAGGGAGCTGGAGTTGTTCAGCCTGGAGAAGATGCTCAGGGGAGACCTTATCACTTTTATACAACTTCCTGACAGGTTGTAGCAAAGGGGAGGTCAGCCTCTTTTTCCAGACAACTAGTGGGAGGATAACAGGATATAGCCTCAAGCTGTGCCAGAGGAGGTTTATGTTGTACGTTAGAAGGAATTTGTTTCCAGAAAGGGTGATCAGAAATTGGAATGGGCTGTCCAGGGGAGGTGGTGGAATCACTGTCCCTGAAGGTCTGGACATAACATTTAGTGCCATGGTCTGGTTGAGATGATGGCTTTCAGTCATAGGTGGGACTTGATGATCTCAGAGGTCCTTTCCAACTTAATTGATTGTGTGATTCTGTAAAGATCCACCAAACAAGAACACACAGTACATCCGGCAACATAGCAAGTCAATGAACATAGCATTTGGCCCACGCTGAACAGTGAGTGCAGCAGTGAATAGTCTGCTCACCATGGTTTTATCCACCATTTACAGCAGGAGAACATTAGTTATAAAAATGTCAAAAGTCAATTAATCTAATTTTAGTTTTACAGCTTCCTTCCATCCTGAGTAAACTTGGTATTTTAAACCATTGGTATCCTAATAACCTATTACAGTTATTATAAGGTAGCATCAGGAACACACTGTGGGAGAGCAACAACTTCTGGGAAAATGGACATATAAGAATTTCTTTTCATTTCTGCTTGTAGTGAAAACGGTCTCTCCCCTCTGCAGTAATTGATGGCTGTATCAAATTACTTTTATAGTATTCTTTGCTTCTTAAATGTAGAATAAACTAATGTGAATGAACTGAAAGGATTTGAAGCCTTATTCTGAAGGCTGGATTGACCACAGGATGGTCCTAAATAACTGCAGTATAAATATATGTATTGAAATAATTTGATTAAGCGTGATGTAGAACAATACACTATAGTCCCTCATTTGACTCTGGCTAATTTTTATCTTGCAGTCAGTTTGTAACCTATCTTACATCTATAAAGGGAGTAACTCTGCTAATAGAGAAAGAAACCAGGAGGCAAAATCAAAAGTACTATTGTATACCAGCATAAATTGTACTACATTTGTAATTATACCTACTGATGAACAGGAAAGCCAAGTTAGACCTAGTGAGAAATACACCCAGAACAAGTGAGTAGTCTGGATTTCTAAAATTACCTCAATGAATCGTAACTGACTTCTACTAACTCTTTGACAGAAACCATCATGAGAAATATATCTATGCATCAAAATTTAAAGTGTGATTGTAGGACAACCAAGGATCTCAGAGCTGTCTCATCTAGTATGTAACGTGGCAACAAGGGCTAGCAACCACACTGTAAGCTCACTTGGAAACCCTGGAAAAAGTCACCGTAGAAGTTAAAGTCAGAGAATTGAGAAAACATGCAAACCCCAAAAGATAACAAATAGAACAAGTGCTTGGGAATAAATGCACAAAGGGACTTGGGTCTTGCCAACACACTGCATTAACAACCAAACCAGGGATGGGTCTTTTTAATTCATGACATCCAATGCGCAGAAAGCACTAGGGACCTAAGAATGAAATCTGCAAAAGCCATGTGGCTAGCAGGCAATGGTGAAGAGATGTGTGTGGCGTACATTCTGCCATGACACAGAAACAGGTGGTGCAGTGGCATTTTCCTAGAAAATACAATAGCCAGGAGGGGACTTTTATCTTTCACCTCCTTCCTGAACCACCAGCATGGATGGTTTAAGTAATGCTTCTAGGCTGAAAAGTCAGCTTCAGACCCCTTCTCCTTCGAAGAGACTTCTACCTGTATCTCTTAGGGATGTTTTCTGGCCACCCAGGCCTTCTGGCATATCCTGCTCTATGTCATTTCTTGCATGACATATGAATGTTTGTTGGGGCAAGGCTGGAGGAGTAGTACTCTCAGTACAGGCGAATGCTCTAACAGAGAGTGATACCATTTGCCTCTTTCTCTCATATTAAAAGTGATATTTAATTATTTCATGAAATAGCAAATACTGTTCAGCAGCAATGACAGAGAACATCTCATTCTAAAGTATCCTACAGCCTGGGCTCATAGCCTGCCCTCAGTCAAAATCAGGAACCAGATTAAGTCACCTACAACACAGACAAATGTTCTAACTGCTAAGTATATGGAAAGCAACGCATCAACCTCTTCCCTGCCAAAAAGCAGTATCTGTTCAAAACTTGCTGCAAAAGCATATCTAAGCTTATGTAAGAAATTGAGTACATCCCCTAGTGGAAAGGGAGAAATGCCTGAAATATCATCTAGGTGCTCCCCTCCCTTGCCTGACAAGGTCAGAGTGGGCTGTGTACCTCCTAAGGCACATTAGCGTTTTGGGCACTCAGAAAATTGTGAAAGCTGAGACCTCCAGTGAGTTGCAACAATTCCAGCGTTAGATGCTGGCAGAGGCTTTTACAAATGGCAGTTTGGGTATAAGTCAATTATTTTGGAGGTAGATGTTCATATGTTTCTGTGGCTGTAATTGGTATAGATATCAGATACTTTCATCATCAGGTTGTGATGGGAAGTGGAGAAGTGAAGTGAAAATGGGAAGTGAGTATTTCAGTGGTGCCTATGTTGGATTAAGATGGCAAAAATACCAGTTCGTGGCCTGTGTTCCTTCCTAGAGTTAAATGTTCCTCTTTTCATGAAGCAAAGGAATCTGAATTCTCTGGAACCTTTAGCAAGCACTTTAAAATACCAAGTGAGTATCTTTTCTTTTTCCATTTAGAAAGTTTTCTTCATGAGCCTCAGTTTAAAGGAGTCAGTATGGCTTTAAGCAGTTTGCAAATGTAGCCCCAATGAGCAGCAGCTCTTAACCCGTACTGACACTGCTGATATAAGTATGTTTGCAAGTATGCGTCATGTCATCTATGGCAAGAAGAGAACTTTTATTTTGTACAGAAATATGGTATCTGTATATATTTCTTTAAACTCATCAGGTTCTGAAACACTCTGAGAAGAAACCATACTTCAGATTTGCTTTGTCATTTTTTTGCTCCAGCAAGGAATACAAAACTACCAGTAAAGGAATGCCCTAAGGAGCAGAAGACAGCAAGTTTTGCCAGTGGGTGGCACTGTAAAATAAACATGAGAGGAGCAGCCAAAAGGAAAAGCAAGCAGCACAGCAAGAAAAATACAAGAGAGAAGAATAACTGTTGGAAATCAAGTACTTTTGACATGTTCACAGGATTTATGGGTTTCCAATATTTGTTTACTGTTTTCATTTCACACTTTCCACGTTACATATTGCATTGTAAAACTGCTGTGTACTGCTATCAGGAAATAAATATTTTGGAACATATGGTTCTTCAGCAGCTCTGAATTCATTCATTTTATCATTCTTTCCATCTCTTTACTGCAGCTATTTAATTTTAGAAATACCATGATGTGCAAGTAGAAACAATCAGAAACTGAAACATGAGGGATATCCCTTTCAAAGATAAATAACTAGTCATTTTTGCTTTTATCTCAGTAACAAAGAAGACAAATACTCTCCCTTGTCTAACATTGCAAAGGAAAGGGTGCATTTTTGTATGCTTGCTTGAGTTTAGTACATGTAAAATATTTCAAACTTCAGCCTCACTGGCCTCTTATAACGGTTGTCCTCCAAAACCCTTTATAAAGTCTAGCAAAGCTCAGTCAAGAGTTTTCTTGTGTCTTTTGGTGTTGGTAAACTTGAAAAATGTATGTAGCTAACAACCTCTACAATCATTTTTACAGAGTTACCATAAAACCATTCAGAGGCATGCAAATACATTTTTGCAACCATTCTTTACTGAGGAATACTGTTCTTTCCTGAGTCCTGTCTTGAAACTGCAACTAAAGCTGATGGGCAATACAATGTGGGCTGCTTTTAAACAGGGTAAGGATGATGCAGTTTACTATCATGGCCCTTCTGGTCAGTTCTACTAATACTTTAATCATCTGGTACTTCACAGTGAATTCTCCCCCTCGTCCATGATATTCTGTCTTGGTTTAATGACAATATGTTCAGGAGGTGAGACATGTGATGAGGCAAACTCTCCTTCTCTTTCATTTATTTCCCTCACCACAAATACTGACAAGTTTTTGAAGTTAGGAGGAGGCTGAATGAAGGAGGAAAAATATTACAATTTTACTAAAAAAAATGGAGAAGTAACAGATTAAAACAAAACCAAACTATAGCAGAAAAACATGGCGGAGGCACTCACACCCTTCAGGCAGCTGGTGGTGGTTTGCCACAGCAGAAGTGGTGGGTGTTGTGCAGGAGCTGTGGCAAAAGGTGGCAGGAGCAGGAACTCCTAAAGCACCTGTTGGGAAGCAGGGGTGAAAAGTTGTGGGTGTCCTCCCTCGGTACTCACACCCAGGAAAAAGAGAACCAGTTCCAGAAATACCGGAGGGGTTTATCTTCTTCCTCCTGAGTTCTCATGGTGTTCCACTTCAAGGACACACCCTCCAACTCCCAGTGCAGCCCCAGTGGGGGGGGGTGGTCCCCCACGTTTCAAACTATGTGATGGTATGAAAAATTCAACAATCTTTCACCTTTAACTAAAACCATAACATATTCTCTTAAAAATCCTATGATACTTACCTACTCGTAACTTGAAGTCATTGAATGAATGCTTGTTTATGACATCCAGTTTTGCCACCAAGGCAAATGCGAACTCCACCATAGTTCCTATGTGCATATACTGTCGTTCAGGTTCCTTAATTGAAAAAACAAACAAATAGAGTAAAATAATTTTCCTGAGCCTTAGTTGCTGTGAGAATACAACCAAAATATGCCGAACACTTGAAAGCACTTGAACCTTTAGGGATGTCTTAATGCCAGCAGGAAGATGCAGAAAAGTAATACAAAAGGTGGCACCCTTTCTAACATCAGTTAGATCAAACAATGGCCAAGAGACCAGGATGCCTTTTACTTACACAACCAGGCAGTCAAGAGATGACAGATCCAAACCATGCCTAAACTATTGTTTTGATTCTCAAATAACTGATTAGGTGTGATCTAATCCCACAGGCACTCAATGTTTATGCGTGCTTAGGATTTGTTAAATTATTTTCTCTAAGTGTCTGCTTCCATTTTATGTCCTTTCATAATAAATAATGCTTATGTACAGCCTCACAAAGTCTCCTCCCTCTCACTATTGCACAGCTCAGCACCCTTATTAAATGTCTACAATCCAGTGAAATTCCCAGTTTTAAGAGTTCTTCTGCTGATCTCTGACAGATAAGCAAGCACCTCTGAGAACATCTAACAGATGTGAAAATGAATAAAATACAAGAGGAAAAGAGGAAGAGGGTAACCCCACTCTGCCCCCCAGTTTACTAACTTAGAGCTTATATCACTTATAAAGGCTGTAGACTTAATCTCTCCTCAAACATCAACAAAGTAACCTAATTTCTAAGTATTGTTTTGAGTCCCTTCAGATTGAGGGGAAAATTGATCTTTGGTCTCCCACAGCCCAGAGAAGGACCCTGTCAAGTGAATGATTTCATAAGAGATGGACCCACTGTTCTCTGTGAGAAATTACTGAATCTTCCTCATTTCTTGAGATAAAGTGACAGAAGAGATGATTCACGGAGTGGATGCAATCAGCCTAGGGTGGGACAGTAGTGGTGCTTGCCGACGCAGCTGTTTAGATGAATGAAGCCTGTTTCTTTGGAGTTCACTCCGAGCTAAGACAGATGGTTTCCTTTTCAGTTGATATATTCAGACCCCCTCCTCAGGCACTTAAATCTTCCTCGGATGCTTGTTTTAAGCTGGGGGTGGTTCCCAGCAGTATGTCTAGCAGTCAGTCACTACACTAGGTACTGCAGTATCTGTGCATCTTTTGGAATCTGGACTGAAGGCTGCTGAGTTCTGGTGGATTTCTTTAGAAAATGTCAACTAAATAATCAAAGGAATGCTACAACATGGATCTCTTGATTCATAGTTTGTGGAAGTAACTCAAATGATAAATTTCCTCCTGTGCACATTACTTTTAGTAATGACTGATAGCTCTCTATGTCTTCTCATTTCCAGTTCACAGTTCGTTTTCTTCATCCCTTCCCCTCCCCATATTAAATCTTAGAGCTAATTTAAAATAGAATCCTTAGGGTCTATAGTTCATGTGGTAATTGCTTCTGTCTAGAAGGAACATGAGTTTGGCAACAGCACATTAATCCTTAGCATAGACTGTGTTGATTCGTAATTGCTGTCTCTCTGTTGCTAACCTGTAGGACTTTAAAGATCATGGCAAAAGCAAGATTTTTGCTTAAAAGTTATGAATTGCTTCTCTGAACCTAATTTCTACTGACTGCAGTTCCTAATCATACCATATTAAATAAACTAGAAACAAAAGGAACACATTCTCAATGCTGAGTTTGAGGGTTCTCTAAGTGTATGGTTAGTAAAGCTACTCAGCCCTCTCAGCTTACAATGGAAAACATTAGTTCTTGAAGTCTTTTGTAGTCTATAAATCCAGTTCTGATGTAGCATGTAGGAATAAAAATCCTGTATTGTATTTAGAGCAGAAGGCCTGTTTTAGCAAATACAGAGGTGGCATTTTCAAACCTCAATGTGAAGAACAATTCACATAGACTACGAAAGAATACACTTGTCCAATATAATCTATGTGAATAAGAAAAAAACTAGGCCACAGTATTATACATAACTTGCAGTTTAAAGAACAGATTTTTAGCTTTCATTTGAACATGTTTTTTATTAAGCAAGAATATTTTCTTGTACCTGACTCTGTTCTTGATTGGGTGTAGCACTCAGTCCTGTTGCTGCCATGTAAGTACTTCCAATGGTCTTTATCTTTTCAACACCACTGAACTTTGGCTTTGACAGTAACTGTAAACGAAGGACAGTTGTTCATTATTCACATCAGCAGCCTTGCTACTCTAACACTACTCAGAGCATCAGTTCTTAGAACAGTTTCAATCTAGACCCCAAATGGCTTCACAAATACATAGAGGATGAAGAACTTAAGGATGGATAAAACAATGGTTACAACTTCCAGCAAAAGAGAATTTCTGTCGTCTAAAATACCTATTATAAAGGGAATAAATTTATAGGAATGAGAGTAAGTTCCACCTTATTTTACATACAGCTCTTAAAAGTCAATGACTTTGCACTTATGATACTGGAACTGAGTCACCATGCAAGACAACAGCTCAGCTTTAAGTATCTTTTCCATGCCAATGGGATGGTTTTCGTCAATGGGACTAAAATTAAAGGATCTTAGTTCATATCCCAGGCTGGTTTGGACATTGGGCATCCTATGTTCTTCAAATGGGTTTACTGCTATAATACCCTCTATAGCAGCAGATCTGCAAATTCTAACGGTGCTCTCTTGAGTCATGACATGATCTTCATACCTTTTACTGATATCTTCATCACTAATAACTTTCTTAAAGACAAATACTGTTGTCAGTGAGGCCTTTCTAGCTGCCTTTTTTAACAATCCATCTGCAGTGATATCCTTTAATTGCTTCTAACTTCAGAGAATGGAACATTAGAACTTATACAATCCTTTGA
>JAOXXN010000395.1:79477155-79488216 GCA_026770055.1 Myrmophylax atrothorax
CAGGCAGGAAGGAAGGAAGGAAGGAAGGAAGGAAGGAAGGAAGGAAGGAAGGAAGGAAGGAAGGAAGGAAGGAAGGACGGCAGGCAGGAAGGAAGGACGGCAGGGAGGCAGGCAGGGAGGCACAGAGGCAGGGAGGAAGGAAAGAACAAAAGAAGGAAAAAAGCAAGGAAGGAAAAAAACAAGGAAGGAAGGTATGTTCTGGACAAACATGAAAAAAATGGCCAACAGGGAGGAACATTAGCATCTGGACAAGGCAAATTAATTATTACTAGATTTTATCTGTATTTTCTAAGGATTCCATAACCTGAGCATCACTGAAGCTCCACCATGACTGTTTGCACTAGGGATGGAATATATCATTGCAATTCACAGCTTGAGCTGTTATTCTGTTGTTGCATCATGATTTAATTGTTTTAAGGATCCAGATGTCTGAGACTACTGTGGGAAACCCAAGGGTCAAACCGGTAAGGAAACCTGGTGTGACTGTGCTGCCTTAAGATTTTTATGTATTTGCAGATTTTAATATAGCTGTATAGTCTCTCACACTTAAGGGAGCAGTTAACAGTTACTAAAACCTCTTCCGCACCATTTGTGCCACATTCTTGAAGTTCTGTTTAATGTTCTTTTCAAGGAAATGATTTTAGCAAGGACATCTTGTTTGGGACACATGCACCTGGGAGATATATTGTAGTCAAAGCAAGATAGAAGGCCCGAAACCCTTGGGGAAGCTCCAAAGGGACAGAACCAATGAGGTTTTGGGGACAGATGGTTCTCGTGTTGGATGTATTCAATAGATATGATAATTAATTAATTAGTGTTATAAATTTGTAAGAACCCTTTATTGGGTGTGCACTTATGTATTTTGTAGCACCTGGAAACAATTTCATTAAAGGACCTGCTCTCTATTTTATCCACATTAATATTGTCCAGAAAGTTCTTTTCCTCCATTTTAGGCAACAACTATGTGAGCATGGTGTGTGAAGACAGTCAAGCTGGGCATCCTTTGGCTCACAGGAGCTGCCTGCTCAGGTGGTGCAAGCGTGACTCCCAGAGCATCAGACAGGAAACCTTCCTTGACAACATTCCATGGTTAACTGAGCTTTCCTTCTGTTTCTTCAAGTCGTCTTCCCTGTAACTTGATTTCAATTTTGGATGAAGGAATTCAGTAACATTATTCCATTATCCCATTCCTCTTCCTTCCTCTCTAATACTGGGGCAATACCACCCCCACTAACACTCTATAGCACAGTACCAGCACGGATAACACATCAAATGGCACTGTTTATAACCAGATGAGTAGTAATTGTCACTGTCACAATAAATGTCAGAAAATTTTAGGAAGGCATTCCCAGTTAGTTTATTTTGATCATTCATAATAATAAAGGGTGTGGCACTTGAATGTCTTAATTTTCCCATGAGTATTTTGCTTGAAACATTACTCTCCAAAATGTTTAATCAGAAAATTAAATGCAATACCATCCCAGGAAGGAACAGCTTTGCTTCTTTTAACAAAAATAAAATCATCCTGTCTTCTGTATTCAATCCTTTTTTTTTTTTCCCCTCTTTAAAAAAATCTGAAATTCTGCAAATATGTTCCTCTTTCTGTCTCCTTGTCTCCAGTGCCTGAAGATCTTCTTAGGACGGAGAAGGCAAAGTAGTCCAATTCTACCTCTTGAAAGGGTACTATGGTGAGGTCCTCTGGGGCAGAATATTTGTTCTAAATAGGGTGCTAGTTCCACCCTGTAGCTAACAAAACAAAATGCTCTTTCTCAGTAACAGGCTTGCCAGTTAGCTTGCAGCACAAAAGCTCTGGAGCATTTTTTACTAATAGGGTATCTGAATGCAAACAGCATTGAGGAGAAGGCTGCACAAGCCAGGTGCAAATCTTCTGCCCTGTTTCTTGGTTTTCATTTTAGATTTGTTCCTATCTTTCTCTCTTTCTACCTGTCTACTACCCAGCATGCAGACTATAAACAGAAAACCAGCTCCTGAGGTTCTGGGAAAGCAAATAAACGTTTACTACAGTTTGCTCTGAAGGGACTTTGCTTTTCGCATATAAGCATTAGACAATGTGTATCCTGTTATAAAATGACCTTTGTTGATTATCTGAAAGTGCAGTGCCATTGCTTCCAGTTAACATTCATCCACTCATTTTTTTTGTCTTCCATTTCTTCTGCCTTCTCTTCAGTAGCACATTTTGTTTTCCCCTTTCTCCATATAGCTGTATGAATAAAACACTAAGAGGTATTTTGAAACAGACTATTCATCCATTAGCTTGATTTAAATCTCATAATCTGTTTTAAACAGAGAAGAATATACATAAAACTGTATTAACATGAATGTTTGCAACTAAGGAAAACGTGGACAAATTTCAGTTTAGTATCTGTTGATCTACATATCCACAAAAATAAAACAAAGACCTGATCTGTCCTAATATCTTTAGGTGTATATACATACACATGCAGAATGTCCTTTAAGGCTCAACACAACCTTGCTGACATTGAAACAAATCTGAAGACATGACAGATGCTTATATTCCTGAATAATTCCAGAATTTGAAAGGCTCTTCTTCTTTAAAAACAGTGTTTAAAGAAACAACTTAAGGATTTGGGGGTTTGTTTTGTTTGGGTTTGGGGTTTTTTTTGGTTTTGTTTTGTTTTTGTTTTTTTTTTTAATGGATGCCATTAAAATCATATCAAATAATTTTTACTTCAGTTGACATGATATATTGGAGAGCTCAGCATATTACAATTTTTGTTCTTCATTTTGTTTAATAAAGCTCATTCCAACCTAAGAATCGAGGGGTGACAAGACAAATCCAGTTGTCAATACAAAGGTAAGCAGATGGTGTTGCTCTGCTGGGGAGCTGCGGTGGAATAGCACATAAACAAGAAAGGAATCTCCTGATGGTTTGCTGTGTTTAATGCCTTAACTGAGAACAGGAGCTGAGTCAACTTGGCTTGCAGCCAAAGTCTTTACTGCATTCAAAGGAACCCCACAGCAATTTTCATTCAAAGTTAACTACCAAATGACTATTTGCAGGGAATACAGTATTGATATGAAGTCTTGATCAGTACTGCTTAATGCAAACCACAGTGAAAGTGAAGACATTGTCCTTTTTGACACAGGAGATCATAAATTAATCCCTGAAGCTGCCCTCTCCCCTGTCTTGTCAGTTTTGGAGCAATTATTTGGTATGCATGAGTAATTCAAACTCTTCATTTAAGATCCCTAGAGCTGTTATTCTCTCTAAATGGTTTTATAATATTGTTCTTTTTTGCTTTATTAATTCTGTAAAGGAATATTAGGAGCAGATTTAATTTCCACCAAAGTAAAGATAGATCTTTTGGGTGATTCTTCTGGTGCTTAGATTAGGTCCATAAGCAGTGAGCAAACAGGTAATTCAGTGTTCAAAACAATCTTTGCAGAATTAACATAGCCACTGTTTCAGGGAAAAGGTTAATTTTCACTCCAAGGAGCAAGCTCTCCAGTCAACAGAAGAAAATTCAGAACCTGGTTGCAGCTCCACTTGGACCATAGAGGAAAAAGCACCTGAATGCATATGATTTTAATTTAAATCCATGTTGATTCAACCATCCTGTTCTTCCCCTTCCTCACCTTTTTTTACCCTCTTTCAATAGGCAAAGTGCATTGCCACTTAAGATAATTCCACTTTTTTAATTTCAAGGTATTAAGGTGCATTCAGTGCAGTAAAGCAAGCCTATCAGGTGGGTAAGACTGTAAATCTATCATCTTGCAGTATGAACCTACTGTTCAAAACAGCTTTAAGTGTATTTCCAGGGTACACTGCTTTCTTACAGAGTAGAGGATATACAGAGACAGCTCACCTCATTCTTCAGGTTTCTTGCCAAGAAGTGTTCAGCTACGTGGGCTGGAAGCACATTCTCCAGAAGCACCCGATTTAGGTTCTCCATGGTTTCAATCTCCTCCCGCTCTTTTTTGAACTTGTTCTTCCACAGGAAGTCTAACCTACAGTAATATTCATTCTGTTACAAGAGGACACAGAAGTAAAGAAACAATAGGCATCTTGTCCTGCTGGAGTACAGGGTTAAGAGACAAAGTAAGCACAGTATACAACCCCTACAAGGCTATTATTTGGCCACTCAGGTATAATTCCAGATCCCACAGAAATCAAACCCCAAGCATGCACTAGGACATACGTTTCATGAAACCCAACCAAAAGGCCCAGAAGAGAAAAAGAAAAGTTGCAAGGTGCCTTAAAAATTGGAAGATTTATTTATTTACTCTTAGGCTTTAGTAGAAATTCATTCCAGAAATCCAACACTGTTATGGAAACAATTTACAGTTTTGCAACTTAATGTGACTTCATAGGTATAGAATTTCACTTAGAAAAATGGGCATTTCAGAAAGACCCTAACTTTTACCAACTTGAAATTACTTCATGCAATCAGCTTGGTAAAAAGAAAACAGACTACTGATGTATATTCAGTTTATCAAATCATGATCAGACTATCAAAAATAGCCTTGTCCATTGAGATGACCCAACTGAGTTTTGGTTTTGTTCTTTGTGTTTTTTCTTTGTTTTAGCTGGTGGATCAATTGCCTTTTATAATACTTTATCCTTCTTTTCTTTTTGTCCCAGGGTTTTCATAGTAGCTTTTAGTATCTACAACAATAACAATACCTGGAACTATAAGAAAATGTGTAACATTCTTGGAATATCAAGTATATTTTGACATCCAATTCACTAAAAATATGGTGAAAAATTAATAAAAATACCTTTTTGTGGAAAATTCTCTACTTTTTTTTCAATATTGTCAATGTTTTGTCATAAATTCTATGGCATTATTTCTACAGTAAAGCCTCCTCTGGCCTATCTCTTTTGAGCTGATATAAATCAGGAGCTATTTCAATATAGTCTAATGGTTTAACACTATCATGCAGCCTCAATGAGGACTGTTATTAACCAGGAGAATATGCTTAGGATGACAACCTTAGTATAGAAAAACCTAAAAATGCTGTCTAGTGTTATTAGCAGTCAGTAAGCATTTACATAAAAATGAGAGCAGTCCTTCTGACTGGACAGTGACTGTCACAGTGCAAAATGGTTCATAGAGATTCTGTTGAGATCGTAGCCAAAGATAATGGTAGAAAGTTGAAATTAGATGGTATTAAAATGATTTGGCAAGCTTTTAAAAGACAATGAAAGTAAAAACTGGTGAAGCAAAAAATGTATTTGCCAAATACTTGCAAGATGAAGAAACAGTAAGAGGAAAATGATTCCTTCTCTAAATGCAAACAGAGAAATACACTCAGGTTGTCTTTAAATTAGTTGATAAGGGCCAGGTACTATTTAGATATTCGATTACAAAACTGAAGGAGAACATCCATAACATGAAATCCTTGTTTATTTGTTGACATACATGCTTTGTGCTGATACATATACCACTAAGGATAGAATGCAGACCTCAAATGCACTGCAAAAGAAATATTCTGGCTCTCCTGACTCAAAGATTACATCCTTCTGAAAGTAAAATGGATCTTAACATCTTATAATGGATCACCCTGCATCCCAGAAATCTGGACTTGGAATGTCAAATAAACAAGCTGGTTATTTTCAATAACATGTTACTAAAGGATATTTGCAAATTATAAGCAAATGAAGAGTGGACAAAGACTTCAATCCTTGTACACACAAACATGAAGGAACAGAGAACCTGAGAACAGACTTTTGCAGGAATTTGGAAATAGGATTTTATCATTGCTCTGTTACCGTGCCTCTATTAAATGGCAATTATTCCTCCTATAAAGCCTGAGGCCATAAACAGGGGTTTGTTTGTTTTCAGAATTGTCCACATGATGCAAAATGCATGCAGGCATGTTTTTAGCATGTCTTTTTTATGTGTGTATTAGATATTTATACATCTAAGAACTTAAATATATAAATATACATACACACGTGATAAATTCAAATGCCATCAACTCTATTCATGCAGGAAAAATACAATAAAAACCTGGGATGTCAAAATCATTGGTATAAATTGACAGAAGTGGATGCCTACTGAAATTAGATATCCATACATTGAACCAATTTTGTATTGAAAATAAAAGCTGGTAGCTAAGCTAAAGTATTCAAAAATATATTTCTTCTTTAAGAGCTCATATTAAATAGATAACTTATTTACTACTTTACTATTTAATGAGTGATATTTTGGCTGCTAGAAAAAAGGGTAAAGAAAACTCAGAAATCAGGAAAATAAATCAGAATGTATTCTACAATTTGCTTTGAAATTAGAAAAGGCAACAAACTGTTTTTCAAAATTCATAATCAGAATCTTAAAAACAAAAAAGCAGTAGCTTAGTAATTTACTTTGAGTTATGGGAATTTTTGTTTGCATGATATGAAACTTGTGGGGGATAGGCAGAGAACTGACAAATGGTAAGGATATAATGCAAATCTTTGGAAAAGAAGTGGGACAATAGAGCAAGGTACTTTGGAAAAAAACCAATGCTAAGGAAAAGAGCTATTTAGACATATTCTCTGAAGCCAATACAATTGGAAAAGTGGACAGCTCTTCTGTAAACATGCCTCCATCTTAAACATGCCTCCACCTATTACAAAGAAGTTAATGGTCATGTGACTAGGAGTGAAAACTGAAAAAAGTTTCATTAAAGTCTTTCAGAAGATGCTCTTGAAAAGACTATGTTGGCCAAGCAGAGAAGGATCCCCTCACAGAATAAAAGCTCACTTGAAAACAGAACAGAGTATACAAAAAAGCACTTTTCACAGCTGAGGAAAGTTGTCATAAACATCTCAGCAATAAAACAGCCAAGGAAATTCAGTGTGGATAAACATGTGTAACCAATCATGGAAAAAATACACAGCCAGCCTACAGAGTAATGGGATATGTATTATTTTAGGTACTGTTGAGAAAGGAATTCATAGGCTATGTCAATACTGGTAATTCAAAGCAGGTCATAAGAGAAATTAAATGCTCAGTGGTGTTTAAATGTGAGCACACTTACACAGTATAGCCCATGCCAGTCTGTACTCTCCTGGGCAGGGTGCAAAGAGTCGCCACTCTCAACATATTGTCTGCCTGTTGCCAGCCTATTTTGAAGTAACTCTAGGTGTATACATGCAGAATGAAATTAGTCATTTGGTCTCAGTGTCAGGAAATGGTTGTAGCCTATGCTGGCATGACTATTAAAAAAACCCAGTTCTATTTTCCCCACCTCGCTTTTGTCTGCTCACTCCCATCCTATGCTCATTTTTTGGCACAAGCATTGCTGCAGCCACATCATAAATCTTGGAAATAGATCTGGCTGAAAACCAACCATTTCTCCAGGGTTAATTTTTAAGTGTGATCATTTCCCTGTTTCGGTCTACCACACAGCTCCACAGCAAGCTGTGCCAGTACAAATGAGGAGACACAAGGATAAGAATGATCAGCTGATGGAAGGCCTGCTTCTTCCAGCAGGGATACTGGTTGTGCAGCTAAAAGTATTAGTTGAACTTGACAATCAAGTTGGCTTGTAAAACATGTAATGATACACTAACTCTCCCTCTCTTCATCCCTATAGAAGCAGGCTTCTGCATCAGGACAGGCGTCTCTCTGACCCTGGGTCAGCAGGTTCACAGACCTAGGCTTGTAGGAAGGCATTCACTTTTTATTTGGATAAACTTTTTGGTTACTCACTCTGGGGACAGAGGGGCACCAATGGCAGCTTAAAGAAAATGGAAAGCCCACTCTTTTCGTCAGTGGCTATTATCTTTAGAATTATTAAAACAGTCAGATATCAAAAGAAGATTAAAAGCATATTATCTACAAAGTAGAAAAATGCAATAACAGAGAAATTATTTGCATAGTACCCTCGATGGAAGAAGGGTAAGGAAGAATTTCCCTTTGCCTACACTGCCAAGATTGCTCAAAAGTGTCCTGCAAGTGCCACTCAGTGAAAGTAGTGAACAGAAAGTTTAAAAACAGAAAGACAGACACTGTCACATGACTTTTTATCAAATTGTGACATTCATTATCAGTGTTGGGAAGACCAGGAAGATAAAATGGCTTAAAAAGCGATTAAATAGTGAAACAGAAAGCAGAGCAGCCAATAGTTGTTAAACACTGCCACAGAAATGCCAACTGCCAGAAAGGTAGAAAGTATATATGCCTGGAAAGGTCACTCTATGCAGGTTGATTTCCTTCCTACTCTTTTTCCATGCATTTGTTACCAATCAGTACCACCAACAGTAGCTTAAAATGGCAAGTCTTATGCCAGGTATGTATTAAAATTAATCCATAATATTTTCTAGTAATATTTAGACTTTCCTTGAGAGTGTTTGAAAACAGAGGTTTTTTTCTCCTTTTTTAAGGGAAAATAAAAAGACTGATGAGTTACAGGTAAGCGGTATCATGACAAGGATCTGAAAATGAAGACTTCTTCCATTAGAGGATCACTTCTTAGCTGGCATGACACAGAACACCTGTACTTCATGCAAAACAAACGTTCTTGTTGTTGATGTGAATGAACACACAAAGAAACCTCTCTTTTCCCAGTAAAGGTGATAGTCCTTCTCTCCTTTTTTCTCAGTGTTGCACCCATCATCTTCATCTGACACTTTGGTTGACAGGGACTAAAGATTCTCAGGTGGTGCAAAGAAGCCCTTATCCCTCTTTCTGAGTGGAAGAGCTGTGCTCCATCCCCACTCTGTTACCGTCATCAAATAAGCAACTCTAATGCTGTGCTGGCAGCAAAGCAGATGAAGAATGTTATTTCTAACTCAAGAAGGATGTTCCCCACTACAGCAAATGCTGTAAAAGCTACCAGATAAGAATTTTTTCACTAGCAACCTGCAGGGCCTGCATGGCAATTTAAATGACAGTCATTACATTTCAAGGAATTGTAATGTAAATGAGTGTTTTAAGGACAGTCTGGGATAAGACCCTTCCTAAAGCTGCCATCTATGGAGGTACAGGCTGTTCATGAGATCTCACATGGATTGCCTCTTCCATCTCAGAGCCCTGTCTTGTGCACTGTATCCTTCCTGACACAATGGGCTGGAATTGCAGTTTTTAGCCAGGGACCATGGACAGGATTTAGAGCAAAAACTGCTCTTGCATCTTCCCTCAGCTCAGTTTAGGTAAGACCATTGACATCTCGTTTGTTCTGAAAAAGCACAACTGGGTAATAAAGAGTACTTTCCTGTTGGGTCACACTTTTAGTGCAACTGTGGCCTCAGCATGTGGTACACTTATGTGTGCATGCTATATTGTTTCTGTGTCTGCATCAAATTGTAATAACTGTGAAGAAAATAGCTTGTCACTAAGCAACTAGGGGAGACAGCAGATGGATGCAGACAGATGGGAGCAAACCAGGAAGCTATGAGACAATATCGGTCAGAATGACAAGCAATAGTCACAGTACGCTATCAGCATAATGTCTCAATGACAGTTATTGGTGAGGTTTGAGGGCAAATTGGAAGGTAATAAATAAAATAGCTTTATAGATGCTTCTGACAATCCTTTCCAAGGGTACAGGATGGAATAGAATAAGGGTATTTCTTTGGGAAAGTGACAGGCTGCATGTGGTGGCTGGCATTGTGTCCACTGATGCAGAGGAAGAGAATCATGCATCTTACCTGTCTACCCAAAACCAGTAATGTAATAAAGAATATGAACAAGGAAATGGAGCCCATTGTCTTCAGGTCTTTCAGTATTCCTGGCCTACAAAGTAAAAACACGAGTAAAGCAGGCTGCACAAAAGTTAAACCAATATTACTTGCACCACAAAAATAACACCACAATTTATACTACTTTATAGTATGCAAACTAAGACCATTTAAACATTATATGCTTTATTCTTTGATAAAAATATTACTTATGTTATGCAGCTTGAATTACTTCTACTACATTCTGTTCAAATGTGCCTACATTTTGAAGTCCAATAATAAGATGAGGATTCAGTTAAAACAATATACTTGTTTGCTTACAAATGGAGGGTGTTTGAGGTTTGTTCTGTACAGGTGGAATAAAAAGAAATTTTTAATGCAACAACACTATTTCCATAATGGAGAACTTGACCATATCCAAGTAATATGGACAAACAGAAACTAAAGCACCTAACTCTCAAGATATTTTTTCACCTGAGAATTAAAGGAGGCATAAACTAGATGTTGCACAGAGTTTACTAGAAACTCTACTTTGGCAAAAGACACTAGAGGTAATGGGAAACACCAGAACTCGAACTCTGCTCTGAGACCACAGAAAGAACGTTGGTGAGAAATTTAGAAGGAAAATATCAACAGTCAGAGAAGCTTGAATAGCATAATCAAAACTGCCAGAAACACATGCTCAATCTAACCCATCCCACAGTTCTCCATACCATCACACAGACACCCTTTCCACTAATGCAATGGAAACAGAGACCTGGGTTTGTTCATTTAATCTTTTAGATTTCAATGCAAAGGAAACCTACACTTTTTTTAAAAAAAAAAAAAAAATTCAGATCCTTTTTCATGATTGTTACAGCACAGGAAATTATACTGAAACTCTACTCTGAATATTCAGAGTCTCTGGTGTGGCATATGTCATGCAGTCAGCCTATACAGAAGAGAATCACCTCTTTGCTTTGAAAACAAGATAGAAAATACAGGTGTCCAAAAATTACTTTATGGCAATAGTTGGAATTGGGACTCAGTAGTTTGGTTTTATATATTATCACCTGTAAAAAATATTTCAGCAGTCTCATGGAAACTTAACATACAAACTCACAAGTACAGCAAAATTAAAAAAAATCAAAACTGTTGGTCTACCAATTTTTTCAATAGCTAAGACTACACTTGTAAAGATTGAAGACTACATACTATAGTATATAGTTCTGAGGAGGCTGATTGTCTTTGGCTTGAAGCAAATATGCTTTAGCAGCCTTAATGATGTTCAGTCTGAGACCTTAACCTTGATGATGACTTCTTTGTAATGTCCTTTATTACAAAAAAGTCTGTATTAAACCATACTCTATTCCCTAAAGTATGTCATTTAAATGTCTTGTCCAGAGTTATTTCTTTTATTCTATTGATCT
>JAOXXN010000395.1:79488316-79502432 GCA_026770055.1 Myrmophylax atrothorax
TTCTTTTATTCTATTGATCTGAGGTGCAACATTAAATAATATATTTACTGTAGCATGACAATGATTTTAAATTTTGAATCATTGATTACATAGCCAAACACACAGAAAAACCCCCAACCTGCTTCATGACATAAGAATTGCCTTAGGTAGTATTTAATTTCAGAAGGACTGGAGTTATCCACCTACCTTCTAAGAGGAGCCATTGTGTACATAAATTTGCTGTAGTCATCCAGCATGGGCCCATGAGTGTGTAGAAGGATAACATTGTAGCCCACCAATGCAATCAACATTATTACCATTTTCAACTCATAATTTATCCTCAGGAAAACAGAACAGGAAATGAGCCCTAATATGCAGCTGTATATAAAATACTGACAAAGAAAAATCAAATGGAAAGTGTTTAGAATTTGGCTCTTGAGTAGGAAATCATGCACAATAAAATGCTCAGGCTAGTGTAAAAACCAAGTAATTGATTGACCACTGAAGTATGTAATCTATCACAATCTAGGACACTATGGGTTATAGACAGACAATAACAATCAGATGCTGGTATTTCATGAAAGAGACAAATTTATGGGCTTCAACTAACCAAAACTCAAAAGAATACAGATTATGCTCCTAATTTATACTCCATAATTTTCATCCTTGCACACTTTTCATTTACTTATCTGCATTTGTGGAACACCAGTGCTGGTTTTGAAATCTAATGTAAGAGTCTACTGCCAGCAGACTGACAAAAGATTTATTTCTGTGCCACTGTGGAGTTTTCACTCATGCTTGAGTACAAATACTGCCCTGTATATATGGTTAGCACAACGGTCAGGGTAAAATGTCTAAAGATTTAAAAATTACAGTGTCATTGCCTATATTTGCAGTAATTATAAACTGATGCTAAACAATTAACTAATGATAAACGTTGCTATGAACCTCATAGATATGAAATTTCACAAACTCTAAAAATACAGCTAGGGTAGGAAAAATACAAAGTTATTAACAGGGCCTATGCACAATATAAATATAAAAATCCTTCTGTCAAATCCTCTTGAATTATGATGATATAAGAACACATTCATTTGCTAAAAAAAAAGCCTTTTCTTTCCTATGTTATACATATACATATAAATACGTATGGTTGAAGTCAAATTCCTGGAAAAATATTTTCTCTGGATACTTTCTGGAAATTGATTAGAGCATCAAAATTAATGCTAAATCAGGAATAATACATCATCACTAGAATCATTATCTTAGTCTTTAATATGCAACACTTTTGCCAAAAATGCTTCCTGAAAATTACAGTCCTGTACCTTGTAAGGAAGTTTCTTTTCTGAAACTACAAAGCATTCTATTTCTAGACGTGCTATTTTCAGACTACTGTTGACTTGTTGATGGCAGTACTTTTGACAGAACTTGAATCACTGTATACTAATTCTGGAGGATCACTAAGAAGAATAGTTTTCAAAGCACTCATCAGACAGAATTGATCTGCCATCTCAATCTTTGCTGCTATTGCAATTTGCTTGAAGATCTGGTTGAAATAAGAAATAGATAGTACTTTTGTTCAGAATCACCAAAAATAAAACTACTCTGATGGCTGTATTTTGCAGGAGGTCACACTCCAAATTCAGTGTTATAATAAAGTAGTAGCATCATTTTTTGGCTCTGTAAGGCATTCTACTGGTGAAATCAGTTTTCCAAAAAGAAACAAGCAAAGATACTTTTGAATCCACAACTGGATGCTGTTGGACAAGAACCAACAAACTTTCAAGTGGAACAGTCTCTGATAGTGTTCCATGAGAATACACAGCATAGATTGGAAATTTCAGCCAAGATTTCAGACAAGGGCTGATGGATTAGAGAAGAGTGGCACAGCCACACATTTAAGAACGCAGACTCTGATATTGTGTATTGCAGTGCAATAGTTCAGTAAGCAACAAGCAGATCTGTAGAGCAGGCAATCCAGAAAGCAGTGAGACTGAGCAGGCACAGGCCCACGGTCTGCTTGGCGTGTCCCTTGGCCACAGGATAACCTCAGCCAGCTCAGCCAACTTATCACAACCATGGAGCCTGCAAGCAGTTCCCACTTGGTAGCAGTGGTGGTGCCACCCCTGTGGTCTCAGCTTTATCTAACAGTGCAACAGCAAGTTCTCATGGATGTCATGTCTGACAGCAGAAACAGTGAAAAGAAATGTTTCCTTTTAAGAAAATCCTTTAGCAGCTCAAATGAGAAAAATACTGGGTAAGCTCTCCACAGATGGAATATGCCCCTCATGGTGTAAGATTCAGGCATCTGAAGAAGGGCGTAATTCCATCTATCCTTTTTCCTTCTTGTGCTAGCTCAAATAAATGGTATTTTAACCAATACCTGACAGAGTCTGAGTGCCTTTCTTACTGGGATCACAGGTCCAGTGCCTTGCACCAGTGCATTACAGCCTTAGGATCCAGCCCAGCATATTTGGTCTCTTCTCTTAAAATTTAAGACCTACCATTCTGTGGGTATAAAGATCTTTACTGAGCTAAGAAGGGATTCTGCTCTCATATGTCTATAGAGAAAAACTTGAGAACAAAGTAATTTTGGAATTTCCTAGTCAAATAAAGTGTATTCCAAAACTGCATCTTTTTGAAGTTATAATACTAACTTTCATTTATTTAACATGTGGAGATGGCAGCACTGACACCAGACTGTATTTTATCACAGGAACAGACATGTACATCTTGAAATCTCCCAGGCTTAATTTCTATTACATGGAAAATACAGAAGCATCATAGCAAAACTACACAAAATTAAACACAAAAATCCCTCTATAACTTTACTATGGGATCTTTGCTAAAAACTTTAAAAAAACAAGCAATACAAGTCAGAAAACCTATTCTGAGAGATGGAGGAGGAGGAAAACCAATTACTTTGCTTCAAAATAGACTAATTTC
The DNA here is from genome assembly GCA_026770055.1 of Myrmophylax atrothorax. Classification (NCBI taxonomy): domain Eukaryota; kingdom Metazoa; phylum Chordata; class Aves; order Passeriformes; family Thamnophilidae; genus Myrmophylax; species Myrmophylax atrothorax. The sequence continues at coordinate 79,491,242 of JAOXXN010000395.1, forward strand.
AATTGGGAATAATACAATTCCCAAACCTCTTATTTACTCATTTTAGATGACATGGTCAGTAGATCTGTCAGGTCCACTATCATAAATCACATAAAATTTATCAACATGAATAAAGCTTATAACTAACATACAGACTCAAAATACTGGATTTTTAATTTAAAGAAACAAATATTTGCCAGCTTAAGTATTCAATACATCATCCAGTGAAGACAGAGGAATTTTATTTCCAGATTAAAAAAAAAAAACAATATCAAAAGTGGTATCTCAAAAGGAATTTATAGCTTTTTCAAGCTAGAAGTTATGCAGTGTGTGAATAAGAAAAAAATGTGTATTTGAGAGATGTTTTAAAGTTTTAAAAAACTTCGGCTAACCTAATTTTTTCATTTATTATTCTTAGAAGTGAAAGTTTAACATAATTTTTTAGTGTCAGTTTATCAAGGACAAAGTTTCTTAGATGAAAGAATGTGTTTTAATATTTTATAAATTATATAAATAACTAATTGCTAGATATGTGCCAATCATAAGAAGAGCTGACAAATATCTTAGTTATACATGAGAAAACAAAGAAGGCACATTCCACAGACCGAATCCTAATAGTAAGTATAATTTATGAAAACTATATCCTTCAGATGCTTGTTGGAGAACTTATTAGTAAAAAAGAGAACAAAATACCTTTCAAGATATTCAAAACTATAATAAGAAATAGCAAGGAAGATGACTAGAAAACCTGCTAACTAAAGAAGCAAACAAATATAAATTATATAAAGCATTGGAAAATCTATTTCTATGTGCTTGTGAGTGTGAACACATGCAGAAGACAGGAGAAGGGCTGCATAATATCTTTGTCGAAAAGGATTACTTGATGTCAGACCCAGAAGTAGATGAAGGCACCTATTCATACCTGGTTGCATCAAGTTAGCTAAATTTGAAAATTAGAAACAGAAACTAAAGCTCCTCTATAACTTTACCAGAGAGATTATGAAAATCTGTAAGTGCTGCAGTTAGTGCAACCATTTTTCTTCCTGGAGAGTTCTGTACATAATTATCAACTTGCTTTTGTGTGCCTGAGACTGTTTAGTTTGACATAGTGAATAGCTGTTTCATTTAAGACACACTGTTTGGAAATCAGCATCCACCATTTTGGTAATGGCCTCATTATTTCACCATAGAATTAAAATAATCTCCCTTTTCCTCTTGCTGCCACCAGCTTATTCATTCAAAGTCTGTTGACCTATTTTGAGACAATATACAGCTTGTAATGTTCAACTGCAGGTCTTTTGTAATCGTTTTAAGAATCACTGCTCTCCAGGATACAGATCCCACTTTTTGCAGCAATGTCCTTCCCCCTCATCTTGCAAGTGCCATTGTGCTTTTGTTCACACTAAGACACCTTCTTCAGATCAGTTCAGATTTTTTAAGTAGTTTATAGTGCTACATAGGTATTTTATTTTCCTCCCTCTTATCCCTGCTCTTAATCAAATGTGCAATGATTGAAGTGTGACAATCACAGATTTCACACTTACTGTCAAATGATGAAAATGGTGAAGATTTTCATGTCAGCCGCTGGTCCTCGTGAAACCTGTCTGCAGACCAACCTGACTTTCAGTGCACAGTCTGCTTTGCCATCACTGTGTGTTATCCTGATATCTTGTAATGTGTTGACATGGGGGAGCTACACTTCCTAGTTACCATGCTGTTTCTTGCTTTTTTAATCTGACATTCATTAAAACCTCTATTTTCAGAAGTAACAACCTCCTTTAGCTTCCCACTTACTTCAGATGCAGTTGCAGGTGACTGAAAAAAAATCAAGCTTTTACTGCAGTCTTAAAATCTGGTGGGTGTTTTAACTTGAAGCAGATCTGGCAACAGTCAATTTAGTGTAATTGTTATAAACAAAGAAAGAAATGTAAAATGAACTTACCGGTAGGAAAAAACAGTTGTTTTGTATACACCATCGTGTTTGATTACTTGAATTAGGAAAACTTGCATTTGATGAATTAAGAACAGGGGGAAAAGCTATCACAGCATTATCCAGGAAAAACTAGGAAAAAACCAACATATAATCCATTAGCTTGACAGCTGTTTAAGGTCAAAATAGAGAATAGGAACAGAGGAGAGAAAGCTTTGCCAATAATCATGTAACTTTAGTATTTCACTGCAAATTGAAATAGTGAAGGGAAAATGACATCATATGATTACTTGTTCATGCATCCTCAAACAAAAAAAACCTTTTTAACCTTCATCGGACACTTTTCCATTTGAGTAAGACAAAAGGCTCTTTGTTGTGTTCCTTTCATGTATCAGAAGCTCACACACAAGAGACAAGAATGAAACAAATTCAATATGAGTAATTCCTGGGTTTACCTCAACTGAATGTCCTATTTAAACATAATTATATAACATGAAGAACTCAAACTCAATTATATTATATAAACATATATGCTACATATATATATATATATATATATGACCGCCAAACCAGATCCTAAAAAACGTTAGTAAACACTTACAGATTTTGAAACACCCTTCTATAACTGATCTCAAAAGGCTCTAATGGCTCGCCGGTGCACAGAGACATACGCACATCTGCCTCTTCTTGCAGGACATGTGTGTGAAATGCACACACACTTGCTTATGCTACTTGCACACCTTCCTGTGAGGAGATGTGGGTGTTCTAGTTTTATGGGCACTTGTGCACACAACTCCCTGCAAACTGTGAATGCAGAGGCTAGGGACACAGCACCCTGTGAGTTCATGCACAGACAAACTGGAGGTGTGGGTCCCTGCCTGTCACAGCCCAAGCTGTGCCCACTTACAGAGCTCTCAGTATCTGACTGGAAGGCTGCTCTTGCTGACTGAGGCAGAGGTGTGATGCCAGAGGGGTGACTTACAACAGTGTCAAACCAGGTTTTGACACTCATCTGCTTTCATTCATAACTCTGCCTCCTGTTACACATTTCCATGTTTCTTTTACACTTTTTTTCACACTATTTCCCTCTTTACTTCAGAATTCTTCCTGAAGTCACTTGGTTACTTTTTCTTTTTAAGCCAGCTCATGTTGGCCTTCCTCTTTAACAGGAACAATTTGGGGCACAGGCCCTTCAGACAGCCTTAAGAATTTAATCCCCCGCCTGTCTCCAACTATTTAATAGCTGTTGTTAACAAGGATATTTGCCAAGGGTCTCCACATCCCTCTAACAGTGTACTTTTTCTCTACACATGAAATAACTATTTAGCTTCAGAATCCCACTCTACATATGTCCACAGAGCAAAAACTTACATAATATGAGGAACCAAGAAATTTTTTATATATATAAAAAATTATATAGAAGTATTTAATTTTGGTTTTGAACTTTGTGTAGGGCATTTCTGACCTATAAATGTTACCTATATACATAGAACACTATGTGATATATGGTATATCAATGAATACGTTAATAGATATAAAAAGGGTAAAAAAGGATATGGAAATGTTGTCACCTTCCATGAGCTAAACATGAATGATATGTTTGTACTTCTCTTTCTTGTCTCTCATCAGTTATCTACATCTGCTCTGACGCTTTGAAGATATATATTGTTCTTCTACATAGTATATTTTGTAAGAGTTAGTTCAGTTCTACTAAGCAGTCACACCTACTCAAATGACTCAAGTGAAAGCGGTATTTTTTATGAATACAATATTTTCCAGGGAACATCTGAGCATGCTACCATTAAATTCTCATTTTAACTTAATACATTCTAACAGCTTTTTCTTTTCTTGTGTTTGCATAATCTGTAACCCTTCGTTGTGAGTTTTGCCTCACATGACGACAATACCTGCTGTGCTGCTATTTCTTTCAATAGGAGCCATGTGGTGTGACAGACCCTCCCCCCAAAACAAGGGATAAACAAGTTAGTGCATCTTTCTTATCTGACCAATATACATATCTCACTGAAAAAAAAAAAAAGCGCCACATCTCTCACTAAGGTATGAAAGCACTTGAATGCCAAATGAATATCACAGCTTCCTTTGAAAAATGCCAGTTGGTCTGGCAGTTGAGTCAGGATTTTTATCCATATATCCCCACATGAATGCCTCAAGAACATCATGGAGAAGCCCAGCTTCCGGTATCATTCCTCCTCTTCACAAGCTTATAAGAAGAATTTTAAGGGGAGTATGGAATGCCAAGTACCTACCAAGTCTATCAAGCAGTTTTTTAAAAAGTAAGAGATGATGCTGAGATATCAGTTAGCTGGAAAAGGATAATGAAGATTCAGAGAGTACTGCAATGCATTTAGCAGAATTTTGAGAGCATTTTCTTTCTCTTTGTATAAGACTTCTCAGCTTCAAAGTGTTCATGCATCTGTGTTACTTGGTGTCCTGTGGCATGTCTCTTGTTAACAGTCAAAATGTACCAAATTCAAGTTGCTCAATAATTTCGGGGGTTTTTTTATAAAAGCTTGTGTGCCAAGTGAAAATACAGAACTACCTTTGTGCCACCATGTATTCAGGTCCCAGCCTCCCTGTAGAGGAGGCCTTGTTCAAAGCTCCCACAAGCACCAGGTAAGAGAGAAAAGGGGCCTGGGGGGCCTTCACAGATTCAGATACCACCATGGTATTTGACAGATATGGAGAGATGCTCACTTATGGGTTCATCTTCGCTGGTCTGTGGAGCAAACTATCATGTGACAGCAAGACTCTGTCTCTCCCCACATACCAGAACTGCTGCAAACTTTATTTCAGAACAGTGTCTGATCTGCTAGTGCATCTCTGCTAATCTAGTGTATCTTGGCTGATACTGATTTTTTAAATTTCTTAAATCCTGTCTATAATCTGGAATAGATTTCTGATGTGGCCCTGAAAGTACCACTTAAGTGACATGACTGCAGCTGTGCATTCCCCTTTCTCCTTCCAGTTCCCAGGCCAGGTGAATCTCTCTAGGCAGGGTCTGTTTATTCTTCTTAAGACATGCATTAGGCACCCTCCAAAATGCTGTGTTGTGGGGCCATATAATTACAGCATATCTGCCAAAGACCTTGCTTATTAAAAAGGTCAGCAACTGTATCAATGAGTTTGCTCCACTAAGTGGAAGGTACACTAAAGAAACCAACTTTCCACTATGAGAATGAAAGCAGCTTGCTTAATTATTTGTCTTTATTTAAACATGGGATATAATTTACAACCAAAGACGGACAACACTTGCATCGTTTAAGGCAGCTCATGCTCAGAGACATACATTAACAATGGAGCAAAAATACTCAAACCTCTGTCAGTCCTCACATTCCTAAAGACATGTTCTTTAAGAGGAAACAGTCCTGTTGCTAAAAATACACTGGACAAAAAGACAGAAAGCAAGCCCTCCAAGGAGGGCCACAAAGACAATCAGTGGGCTGGAGCCTCTCTCCTGTGAAGAGACACTGAGGAACCTGGAATTGTTCAGCCTGGAAAAGAGTGGCTCCAGGGAGACCTTATAGCACCATCCAGTACCTAAAGGGCGCCTCTAAGAAAGATGGGGACAAACTTTGTCTGTTGTGATAGGTCAGGGGGTAATGGTTTTAAACTGAAAGAGGGTAGTTTCAGACTAAACATAAAGAAAAAAAATTATGATGAGGATGATGAGGCATAGGAACAGGTTTCCCAGGGAGGTGGTAGATGCCCCATTCCTGGAAACAAAGTCAGGTTGGACAGGGCTCTGAGCAACCTGATCTAGTTGAAGATATCCACACCCATGGCAGAGGGGCTTGAACTTGATGACCTTTTAAGGTCCTTTTCAATCCAAACTACTCCATGATTCTATGATCCTGAATCTTAAAGCTGGTAGGTAGAGAACCTTGCTGGGACTTCCTGAGATCCTGTTGCTGTGCCAAGAACCATTCCTGCATTTGAATAAGAAGTCATTGAAACCAAGAGCTGTTACAGGATTCTCCCATCATGCTGTGTTCCTTGAAATCACAAATCCCAGAAGATGGTAAGGCACAATCACTTAATGTATTGCATGCAGTCATTCATTCAGCTTCCAAGTACTGACCCTTTGCATTCATGCAGTCCTACTATCTCCTTGAGATGTCTGGATTGTTCTCTGCAGGATACTTTCTCATGTTTGGTCTAAAGCTGGTTAGCTTGGCAAAACCAGTTTTCCTCAGCTACTGATTTTTGTCCTACTCTCTGTAGAGCAGCAGATCTAATACTCAGTGGAGCACCAGATCTAATGCTCACCCTTTCCCTTCAGCTAAGAAGTATTTGATACTAACATCACATTAGCTGATTTTTAACTTGCCTCCACTGATCATGACTATATACCTCTCAAATGTGAAGACTAGATTCAGATGTCTGCTGAAACAGCTAATTTGAAATAAAATTGCACTCCTATTTTTTCTAGTGTTCCTTGACCATGAAGACTGAGTTTTATTTGATATTGTGGTCTTAATTATGATTTATTAGGTGTGGGGTGGTTAGACGCTTTTTATCTCCATTAAATCTTAATGGCTACATTTTGCCTTTTTCTACTGAAAGGGTTCATGGAAATAAATGCAGTTAATGGACTCTGCTATTAAGAACATGTTGCTTGGAGATATAATAATGATACTTCAGAGTCTCTCCCACAATTTGCTATTAATATTAAGGAAATGCAAATTTCACAATCACATTTAAAGTCATTTTTGCTAGTCAAACTATTAAGGTTTAGTTTCAAGGAGGGAATTGTACTTAAAATTATCATCTCATGAATAACATGGAACATGGTTATTTGTAACACTGTAACATTACTGATAAGGCACAAAGACTCTAAATACAACCTATTAGGTTTTACTATAACATTCAGTCCACCTAAATTGAACTTGAGCCAATAAAATTAAAGCCTTTTTCTAAAAATGACATACTGAACAACCGCTCTTTTTTTTTTGCTAGAACGTCTTATACTAGTTGAGGGCCAAATTTGAAGTGGGCTGTGCACACCAGCAGAACTTTAGTCTAAGCAAAAATAAGTTGCTGACCATATCTTCTGTTACATTTTTTAACTTAATAAATAACCATATGCTTGAACTCCAAATCAAAGTATACTTTAAACACAAGTCGGTTCTTTCTTTTTTTCTTATTTATAGAGAAAGTCTAATCTGATCTTCATTTTACAAGTTACTCCATCTCTAGGTTTTATTCTGTTGTATATACATAACTTTTGTCAGGCTAAAGGTTATAATTCAAAAAAGCATATAGTCTTCAGCTGAGGATAAGAAATCATGGAGAATAGCTTTTCAGAATAGTTGTTCCCATTGCTAACTGCTTTCACTGCTGGAAAGTGAATTTATTTTCTCATTTCCAGCCACTGCTTCTTCTGAATTTTTCCTCTATCAGCCTTATACACCCAATTCAATTCAGTGAATTTTAAATTTTGAAAATGGAATTGGTTTTGAGTCTACCTCCTCTTCTTCAAAAAAAGCAGGAAAAAGAAAAAACCAGAAAACCAAAAAAACAAGACTAGGAAAATTTAACAGTAAAAAGGGAGAGAATGTACTACCAGAAATTTCAATTGTATACATTTAAAAGCCCACATTACACAAAAAGCCCACATAAAGCCCTCTGATGAGTTTAGTACTTACTGTAACAAATGATTGACTAAGAGTCTCCCAAAATGTCATGGGAAAACAAAATAAAACAGTGTAGTTATTATCAATCTCTCAGTCTTTTATGAACTTCAAAACAAAAGTACCAGCAACTCAAGGAAGTGGCTGGAGCTGCAATTTCAAAAGCACTAAAATGTGAATCTCACTCTCTTGAAACGTGACTATTATCTCTGTCTTAATGTGGTAATGAAAACATTACCCAGATAAATATTAAGAGTTCCTATTTTGCAGATACAGAACTGAACTGGAACACCTTCATAGGTTTACAAATCAGCCTTAGCCAATGGGACAAAACAAAGGAAATTTTTTGATCCCATATGCTGCTTATTCCATGAGACAACACACCCTTGAGAGTAAACAGGATCACTAAGATTCATGCTTTAGGAAGACAATGGCAGATCTAAGCTGTATTTGCTTTAGTTACAAAAGAATAATAGAATTACAAGGATTTTTCCTACTAGGAGAGAAAAGCACAGGTTGAAATTACTAAAGTAGACATAACAAATTTGTAGTTCATTGTTTTTCAAGTGTTGATGTAACTTTGATTTTTTTTTAATTTAAAGAAAAAGACAAGTATTGAAATCAATAATGTATACATTATGATTATTTTGGAGGCGCGTAACAAACTAAACAGAGCTTCATTTGTTTTGTACAAAGTCTTCCACACATCCTTTGAGGAGATACTTCCTTTTTTCAACAATGTTCTGTCTCTCTAAGCAATGCAGATATGACCAAGGGACTTGTATAATTAAAACCTGGGATATAATAATTTTCTATTTGTTATAAATAATATTTTTCTTTAAGATATTTAACCAGGTTCTGAGCTCTTGTTGACCATTCTGTTTGCGGAGGCTGCCATTACACCGCATCTTTTCAGTTGCTCTGCTTTACATTTCTGTCTCTAACAATCATTATCACATAGGTTCCTGGCATAGCCACAGGCCATAAACTCGACATCTAAACAAATACTGACCAATAACAACCAAAAAATCTTATAAGAAAAAAAATACTCCTTTTCCCTTACCATGTTGAATATAGCCATGGTTAATATTATAGCAGTGGTTGTCAATGTAAGAGTGATCCTTGGCCAAGGACGGTTTGCAATTATTCCAGATGATTTCAGGATCCACAATAATGAAGCTGATGCTTTCTTGCTACATTGCTAAGTGTAAACAGTATAAAAAAAAGAGAAATAAATAGCTTTAGTATATTTAATTAGTATAAAAAAGGGTAGAATTAAGAAGGCTCAATATTGAGGGCAGCATTAATCTTGAAACACACAGAACTATTCAGATATTCTGGTCTCACAAGAATTACAGAAGACGATTATACATGAAATATAAGGTCAAATTCAGTTAAAGTATCTGCCATAATATCAATTCTGTTAAATAATTGTAATTTGTGAGTAACTTATTAAACATTTGATATATATACTACTAATAATAGCAAATACAACGCTGACAGCAGTGCCACTACCTTTAATATCAGTAAAACTCACAAAAATTAACTGACCTGCCTTGCCTCAATTAGTAACCTCTGGAAACTTCAAAATGTAAATAATGACTCTGCAAAGTCTTTGCCAGAGAATAAAGGCTATATACATAGATACACCCCAGCAGCCCATAAAATAGAAGATTTGCTGGGTTTTGCTTTCATTTGTTTGAAGTCCTGTTTGATAATAAAATTTTAAATGAAAAACAACTCAGCAAAGCAAATCCTCCTTCCCTAAAACTATCTAGAATGCAACTAAGCATTTCATACAACAACTGGACTTACACTGAACACAAAGAGAATAGAAATTTTTTTTCTTATATAGTGACAAAAATAAACAATAAAAAATGGACTCATTTAATCTGCTTCCAAGAACACCTTGCAAGGCCTCCATTCATACATGAATAGTGCCTGGAGGACAAGAAGCTCACACAGAATAAACAACAATTTGTGACACATCCAATAACTATTAATTCTCCCAAAACTTTAGCAATGAGGAGATAAAGTTGCCTAGAAGCATCTTGTGCCCTTTCAAAATGTCAAATTCAGCTATAGGGAAACCTCTGCAAAAAAGGCAATAAAATCTTAAGGAACACAACAGTCCCACAAAAGTAATTGCTTTTATCAACTTGTTTTCTCTATTTACTTAATATTATCAGATTGCTTTACATATTGTTTCAATTCAGCCACAGCAACCAGCACAGACACAAGCACAGGAAGCCTCAGAAAGGAGAACACAAGCACTGAAAACTACCAAACATGGGACTTAATTTACAGCACTGATCTATTAGTTTAGGTTCAATAGCTGTGGCACATCATGCTAAATTACACTACTACCCAACACACATGATGTATTTTGTATGAAGGTCTTTGTCATACTACACGTAACTATTTCCCTCTTAATTATACACTATTTGAATAAGTCCACTACATATGCAGAATTTTTTAATATATTGTTTCCTTTTATGACAGGGAGTTTTGCATACTGGATTGGACAGATTCTGGGTTCAGTTTCTGGAAGGTCAAAACAATAATTGGAATCTCAAGGATGGACAAAGAAAAGGCAAAAAACAGGCAGCTTTTATATGCCCATTACTCCTTCATATTACAAAAACACAAATACATGAACTCAGAGGACCTGCATTTCCTACTCAAAAGCCTTTTTAAACTTCCAAACTTTGTTCTTCATCCCTAAGTACATAGCAAATTTCAAGATAATGTAAATACACATGTAAATTTTAGAAAAGTTTTGTCATCCTTCCCACTTCAACACAGTAAAAAGCAGAAAGCCTTGATTGCTGCTGTTGCTACAAAAGGGGAGTGTTCCAATGATGCAGGGAATGGATCTGTATGAAAATGAATCATTCAGTTACCTGTCTAGTCTGCCTAAAATCTAATGAGTCAGGGAGCATGGATTTACAGCAAATTAAAACAGTCATGAAATCGTGCCTTAAATTACTCTTTGCCTTTATTATAGCTCACCTGGAGCTTTATTAGAACTTCACCTACATTGTTCTGTGATATTTCTTGTAAATTTAGAAGGAACTGGGATAGTTTAAGATAGATTAAGGACAAAGCTAGACAAGTACACTGAGAAAGTATGAGGAATATAAAATATAGGTAAAGCTGTTCACTGTGTTCTTTTTGAATTACATTACAGGGAGCTATATTGTGCAAGGAAAATCTTTAGGGTAAGAATTTACAAGAAAACAAGCTAATGATGAAAATGAATTATCTGGTCTAAACCAGATATATTCAGTAGTTTTAGGTAAACTGTATGTAAACTTCCCTTACAGGATGCCCTCCAGACTAAGGGTGTTTTCTGCCTAGAAGGATGGTGGGCTGGCACAGGACAGTTAATTTTGCAATGGAGCAGAATGAAACTTGGGATTGTGTAAAACATTATGGTATATTTTAAAGGCATCGTAGGTACGTAGGAAAACTTCCACGATGCTTAGGGGATAGGGCACAGGAGGGCAAGAGGCATAAATGTGGCTCAGAGAGGAATATGCATAGGGAAATGGAGAATCATAGAATCATAGAATCGATTGGGTTGGAAAAGACCTCCGAGATCATCAAGTCCAACCCTTGGTCCAACTCC
>JAOXXN010000395.1:79533788-79549250 GCA_026770055.1 Myrmophylax atrothorax
ACCAGCACGCTTGCAGCAAGCGTGGGTAGTGCCCTTCCCAAATCTTCGTTCGCGAAGCCTAGCCATGATGATGAATATTTGGCAAGCAGAAGTACTACAAGTGTCATTTAAAAATGGGGTTTTTTGGACACAATGTAGGGTACAACCATACGTGGATGAAGAAAAAACATTTTAGAAAATGCGGCAACCCGGTTTCTGTATTGAAGTTAGTTTTAAAGCAAGGAGATCAAAATCCTAGTTTCTACAACTGCTACACCTTTGTGGTGAATACATGTAAAGGAAAAGAATCAAATTTTTGTTAATCAACCTATCCATACAGTAATTACCCCCTGAACTGAATAACAAGACAGGGCAACTGGAAGGCAAAACTCTTTCGTGACTACAATTAAAAACACATGAAAATAGTATTAAAGGATTAAAGGAATAATTTTGTATGGCTATTTCATTAATCTTTGAGATTAACACTGTTCACCATATCTACCCATTTCATGATGAGGTGCACACCACATATATACTATACAAGGATAAGCCAGTTTCTTACTTTGCTACCTAGACAGTAATAAATATGATCTGGGCCAAAACATCAAAACTAGAACTTAAACTTATAGAGGAGCATGCAAATTTTAAAATCAAAGTCCAATCGATTAGAAAAAAACGAATCATACAGATGACTCCCAATTACCCAGAACTCCACATGTTACACATTTTGGCAAAGTGTAATTCATTTATATGCTGTAATTTTAGTAAAAGGAAACTTAGTTTTCCTACAGAAAAGATATTTGTGCCATTGATGATAACTGCTATAAGTAACTGCTTGAATAGTTTAATCCCTAAAAGCTAAAAAGAATTATGTTATGAATTACAGACAAATGAATTTTCTGACTTGGTTAAAAAAAAAAAAAGAAAAAAACATGGAAGGCTTTGTAATTGTTCTTTCCTCACAAAATGTTTTCTAAATAAGCTAACAGAATAAATCCCTCACTTAAGAAATAAACTACAATACTGAGCTGAAGTTTCTGTGTAGGAAGGTTGAAGATCCTTCAGCATGATTTGCAGACATCCAAGTTATGTTTAAGTACCTTCATACCGAAACCTGTCCAGCTTTTGTGGCAGAACTCAGCCAGGGCAGGTAGCTTACAAGAGCTATTTCAACTCTGCACTGAGAGTTGACAGCAGTCAAGTGTAGAGCTGAGGGGGAGTAAAGCTGCCCTTTTGCAAGACTTCTTTGAATTTCCATCATCACCAGAACTGCTACAGTTGCCTATAATCCATGCCCAACCTACTCTTCAGTAATAAGCTAAAGGATTCTTCTAAGTGTGCCTGTAGCTGTATGCTCAGTTGTCTTACAAGAGTTAATCCATCAGATACAACCATATTTCTTTTTTCCTCTTTCACAAGCCTATCAAGCCTCCTGTTACTACCTGAGTTATTGAAATAAATTACAACTGCTGTTTCAAATGTAATCATATCAGGATTTGCAAATACTTTGCTCTGTTTTCTGTTTTGAAGGCAGACCAAGCCCAATTTTTGTGGGAAGAAAAAAAAAAAGGACATACAGAAATTCAAAATACTGTAGATAGGCACAAAATTCTCAATAGTACCTCACTGTGTTAACAACAAAATAAAAATTCAGGAAGTCCTCACCTTTACAGAAAAGGTGACATTAAACCTAAACCTGGGGTTTAGTAAGACAGGCATATTTAATTGCTTATCTAACAACATGGGAAATAAGCCTCAGCTCAGGAATCTTTAAGCCATTAGACATATCTTTGGTGGACACGCTCACTCCACAGGCTTAGGGCTTGAGGCATCTTAATTGTGGTTAGGGAACTGCTCCTGTCCACCACCGAATTCCAACCTCAGCAGGAGCCAGGAGCTCCGGTCTCTCACAGAGCTGTTTGACTCACAGACGGGTGGCAGCATCATGACTGAAAAAAATCAAAGCTTCCAGGTTTTAAGTGATGTCTTTTGGGATATTTATCATCTCATAATCACAGAATCACAGAATAGCTGAGGTCAGAATGGACACCTGGAGATTGTCTAGTACACCCTCCTGCTCAAAATGCAGACAGCTAAAGGAGGTTGCTTAGGACCATACCAGTTGGATTTTGAGCCTCTCCAAGGCTCCCCCTGCCAGTGCTCAGTCACCCTCACAATGAAAAAAAGTGTTTCCTGAAGTTCAGAGGAAAACTGTGCTTCAGTTTGTGCCCATTGCCTCTAGGCCTCGCACCACTGAAAAGCTTGGCTCCATCTTCCTTTTGTTCTCACTTAATATATACTTAAATATACTGATGAGATTTTCCCCCTCAGCTTTCTCTCCTTCAGGTTGAACAGTCCCAGCTCTCTCAGCCTTTCCTCGTATGAACAATGTTCCAGGCCATTAATCATCTTTATGGTGTAGTGACAACGGCCTTGCACAACCCAAGACTTTAAAACATTTCTTTGCTGAGGCCAAGATCAAGATAATCCAGCTGGACCTTGCAGGGAAACACAACAACTACTGCAGGTTTGAATATTTCAACCAGATACAGATAGAATAGATTTTTATGGCTGAATATTTAACAATAATTTTGGCACTTACTTAATGGCTTCACACATGTCCAGTCCCATTTTCACACAATTCTTGGCATGATTTTGAAGAGATATAGGTAGTCCAGAAACACAGTAATAGCAGTCACCTAAGATTTTAATTCTCATACATTCATTTTCCTGGAGGAAAAAGCAAGGTGACATGATCACTTTCAACTTGAAATACATAAATGTAGGTTTACTGTTACAAAGTCTGACTTAAATGGTATTAGCAAATTAATTCTATTTAATCTTGTTTCAGCAGAGAAGGATTTGGCTTGCTAGAAGAGAAGTGCTATTAAGAGTTTTGTATGGCTGATCCCTCCATCTGTTATGGTCCTCAAGGGGCAAAATCAGGAAGTAAGTTCACTGCAAAACATATATACACAACGGCAATCATAATATTATTTCTATAGTTTAATATATTTTAATGTAAAGATTTTATTTTTTTAAAAAACAATACTGGATAATAGCTTTTGAACTAATGAAAACCAGGAAATTTTTGTATGTTTTGGTGTTTCTGATTTCACCTTCACACCTGAACTTTGACGTAATTTTTATAAAAAATGGTACCTAAATGAACAGAAAAAAAAATTCCAATTGTATTTTATTCTTTCCATGAGTAATCAAGAAGCTGTGGTCAGTAAATAAAATTGCTTTGATCAATACTGTCTCTCTTCTTCTCTAGTCTCTTAAATGTTTTTCCAGAGATCAGAAAACTTACTGTCTTTTATCTTCAGTTCTTTAATCCCTGTTATTGTGAAAAGTCTATTTAAAGAACTGTTCATCTGCCATTAAGCTTTACTGGGCTCCATAGACTGTCTCTATTGGTCCTATTAGAGAGAGCTGTCTTGGGTTTCACAGACTGTCACACTGGCAGAAATACACTTGCATTCAGATCAGACCCAGATTTTTTTTCTTCACGTTTCAAATCCAATCTTCCCACCAAAGTCTCAGAAATACTGCCTGAAGTCCCCAAGAAGAAAAAATATTTTAAAGATGACTTACTTATTTAAATTAACAGTAGCAGACCATTAGAAACCCACCTTTGCAATTTGATCAAACTTGCCAAACAGCTCATTTAGCATGTGCACCAATTCCCCTGGTGAGCAGTCACTGGCCAGGCGAGTGAATCCCACAATATCAGCATACAAGATGCTAGACAGAAAAAGAAATGAACAGAATCATGGTCACAATTTCCTTCTGCAGGACTCAGATTTATCAATCAACAGCAAAACTTGAGAGTAAGCATTCTGGACTTCACAGACTTCACAGAGATATGCCCATACCCAAAACAGCCACTGCTAAAAATAGAGCAATAAATACAACTATATTTATAGGCAAACATACATTTACCTTTATAGGTGCTGTGTTTATAAGTAATATATACTTACATTTACCTTTATCGGTATTACCTCCTGAGGTATTAGTTTTATGGTACATCTATGTTTGTAGGCATTTATAGATATTCTTTCTAAGAATGTAATTCAAACTAACTTATTCAATCAAAAAACAGAATTATTGAAATAAATGGTGAGCTATTTTTCTAGCTACTAGAAATTTATAATTAATAAATCATTGGATCCTTCAGCAGAATATTTTTATCTCAGATACTGTGTAAAATATGTGTCATACAGCTGCCTCTATTTGCACAATATAAAGCTGGAGAGATCGTTCCACTTAAAACTTACAAAATCAGAATAATACAACTGACAAAAAGTACAATTTTGACTACTATACATGAAAGCAAGATTCAGTATTTTAACTTGAAAAGTCACAGAATCACATAATACGCTGAGTTGGAAGAGACTCACAAAGACCATCAAGTCCAACTCCTGGCCCTGCACAGGACCATCCCCCAGAATCACACCACGTGCCTAAGAGTGTTATCCAAAATCTTCTTGACCTTTGTCCGTCTTGGTGCTGTGACCAATTCTCTGGGGAGCCTTTTCCAGTGCCCAACCACCTTTTGGTGAAACACTTCTTCCTAATACCCACCCTAAACCTCCCCTGACACAACTTCAGGTCATTCCCTGGGGTCCTGTCACTGGTCACCACAGAGGAGAGCTCAGTGCCTGCTCCTCCTCTTCCCCTCACGAGGAAGTTGTAACTGCAATGAGTTTTCCCCTCAGTCTCTTCCTATCCAGGCCGAACAGACCATGATGACATTACAAAAAAAGATTGTTAATGAGTGGCTTTTTTTAAACCATTCCACTCTGTTATCACCTTTCTGGCTCTTCTGGAACATGGAATTGCCAGCATTCGATCAGATTAACAGATAACAAACATTATGTTGTTGAAAGTCACATTACAAGAATTATTTTCTTAATTGCTCCCTTAACACTTTCTTTTCAATTTTTTTTCTGAAGTTCTTTGTATATTTTATTACAGTACAGTACCTTACGTTGG
Source organism: Myrmophylax atrothorax (assembly GCA_026770055.1). Lineage (NCBI taxonomy): Eukaryota > Metazoa > Chordata > Aves > Passeriformes > Thamnophilidae > Myrmophylax > Myrmophylax atrothorax. Next base: position 79,538,766 of record JAOXXN010000395.1, read on the forward strand.
TGTGCCTTTTGACATACAAATTGTGGAAGTTGTTGGTGTTTTCCAGCTGACCTGCCTTCGGACCTTGTAACCTCTGAATGATCTCTGCTTTCATTTCCATGGCAATGTGAGCAGGCAGTAAAGAAAGTAGAAGACGCTCCTAAAGTTTAAAATGAAATGTCCACAATTTCTTTAAGGAGAATAAAATTAGTATGGTAGCAACACTGTGCAAGGCACACACTGTCGTCAATACTATAGAACATTTTGAGGAGGCTTGCACTCAGACCTGGTATGGCCTCCAAAGTTAATCAGTTCTGTGAAGAATACGACAGAGATATGTACATGCTTCCAGGTAATACCTACCCTCTTCAAGGCTTTGTGTATATTAGAAAAAGCTTGAGCTAAACTTAACATCGGAAGAAGTTATGCATAGTGATCTATTCAGTATCTGAGTAGTACGCAGCAATTAAAACAAGAGCTGCAAGGCCATTTCAGAGGACTTTCAGGGAAATGCAGTCTAATTCAGGTAAGAATAGGCTAAATCTTTTTTTAAATGTATTTTAAATAGTTAGCCGTAATTTAGCAGTTGTTAGACTGAAAATAAAAGATAAAACACTGACATGAACATACTGAGAATCTTGAAAATTTGCAGACCATTTTGATATGTACTCTCCCCTTATTTTAATATGGCATTTGACAATATATATTTTTTTTAAAAAAATCAACTTAAAAGCAAACCGAATATTAAAAAAAACCCAAACCCTTCATGTGTTTCCTCATCATTTGTTGGTTCCTCTTGTAAAGCTCTCTTACACTAGTCCATTTTCATTTTGCCCATTTTACCTGTGACAGCTTGACACTCAGTTCCTATTTCTCTGGAAAACAGATCAACAAGGACTCTGCAAAATAACTCCTTCTTGCATTGATCATACTCCATCTTGAAATTGAACACGAATTTCCCATTTTCTCCTAGACACAGCAGAGAGACTAATTCTGGCTAAGCACAAAAACCAGAACCCTAAACCAGTGAGGAGTGAGAAGGCATCTGAAAAAGCCCTTGACAGAGTTAGAGAGAGACACAGCTAGGCCAGAAGAGATAATAACCTAAAATGTGCATGATCCATAGGTGTTACTCAGAATGATACATTCGCTTTAGTTCACATGTATTTTTGCAGAATGTGCAGTTCTATTTATGAAGGTACCAGAAGTGGAACCATTAATGCAGTTCTCTGGGATAATTCCTCTCGTTCAGGTCTAATGACCTTGAGTAGAGCATGGCAATACAGGGCTATAGACTCTCCTGATATTTGCAGCTACCTCACCTATCTGTCATATATAATGAAGACTTCACATTCCTCATAGCAGTTGTGCACTTGCAAGCACAGCATTTATATGTGGCCCTTTGAAACTGATCCTAAACATACTTTGTAAAACCCCTGTATTCCAGTGAATCAAGACAGAATCTTGCTTTGTTGCTGTGTAATACTGAACTAGTAACTTTCCTTTTTCTCTTCTTTGATGAGATCTAAAAATAATTTTGATTCACATAGGTATGGATTGTTGTTTATTTTGCATACTAAGGCATATCGCATAAACAGTAAGATGACTCTTGACATAAATGTTCAAGGCAAAGCATACCTGTTTCTAGCCTGACTAAAGGAGGGAAGAGTAAAACAAGATGTACTGTTTTCCTGCTGCTAGAATCTCAGATTAGACACACTGTAACTGAGAAGAACATATGCAATGGATTTTTCATCAAAATGTTAACGTGACTTTATTTCTTAAATGCAAGATTTATTTAGCATTTTTAGACATTTTAGGAAGTTTTTTCCAAGAGATTGATGTATGTTCATTGCTTATATTCATTGGCAATGTTTCGCTTCACCTGGTTCTTGGTGGAAATATTTTGCTAACTTAGGAAGACTATCTTTACAACCAGTTGGGGTTTTTTCCATAATGAAAGCTTATTCTTCCAAGTTGCTTTTTATCTAACAGAGAATTGTTGGTTTGTGATGTACAGGATAGGCCAGCATTTGTTAATAATTACATAATTAATGAAGAGGTGAGTGCTCTTAGCTACGATTTGACATCACCATACTCCTGTTGTACCATGGCTAGTAAATACAAGCTAATTCACTATTTTTCTATGACTGTTATGATTCCAGAAATGCAGTGATGCAGACACTCAATGTATGTGTTTGAAACCCAGAGAGGCTGGAAAAAGGACACAAGAAAAAGAAAAAAAGGCTTCCAATGAAGCAAGAGAAAAAGCAAGTGATAAAGTTTTCATAGGAAGAATCATAAAGTCAACAATAAGCCAAAGAATAATATGAAAAAAGGGAAAATAGAATACCCTCATTTTGTAGGGGAAATCAGGAGAAATAGAATATTTTCCCTCCAGGGAATTTTTCTCTCCAGGACAGACCACTATTCCACTCTGTTTAAACATCCTGGTGAAGCTGTTCACCACACCAGAATTCCCCTCAAATAATGTTTTCCTTCCTCTGTTTCCACTGTACAAAAGATAAGATTGCAACCAGAGGTGGCTTTACAGAAGTGCAATTGGTGAAGAACACTGTAAAATATCTTGTCATGCCCAGTTTTGGTACACAGCCTTCAGCCACCTGCTCTGTCATTCAGGCTACGAGAGCTCACATTTCAATCCTTAAGCTTTCACTTGTGTGATAATGTGGATTGTTTAATTTAATTTCTTTCACTAAAACACAATTGTGAAAGAAGTGGAATCTCAACCACTTATGAAGACTGTGGCTGGGCTGGACAGCCAGACAAATCCTAAATGGTTACAAATACATTGTTTCCTCTCTTTCTGCTAAAAGATCCTAAGAAATGCAAAGCATTTAAGAACACCTCTTCCCGTTTTGTCAACTCTGATGGCTTAAAAGAGCATAATGGAAGCATCAAAACCAATTGCTTATCAGCCTGTAATGCCTGATGTTCTGCACTGAATTTTCTGCAGAATGGAACAAAGTGAGGGAAGAAATCAAGATCACTACTTATATTTGATAATACATTCCATTCTGTACTATTCTCTCAAAAAGACAGAACATCTGCACGTGAAAATCTAGGTGAACTGACTTTGAGACAAAACACTTGTTTCACTTGCTTATTTGTAGTAGACAGAGAAGCCACTCTCAGAGCTAGTCTGTAAGAAAATAACATAAGTAATTCTAAATGCAAGGTCAAGAGGTACCATTTAAAAGTCTTCAGACTGAAAATAAGAATACGTGATTCTGGTGAAAGAGAAACTGCTGTTCTATGGCGGTAACAAAAATCTCCTCATAAATGTCCTTCCCTAAAATATTACCAACATGACATTGCAGTTTATAGATGGGATTCATGAACATAAGACTATTTCATTACTGTGCATGCTCTCAAGGGCTCTGCTTTTTTCTCAATCACTCAAGTCACTTGTAGCTGAGATATTTTAAATCCTAGGGCTAAAAGACAGAGCTCAATCTATACTGAATACAGCATTATAGTGCCTTTCAATACTGTAACATTAAGTACTTCTCTTCTTCATCTGGATCCCAGTAGAAGGATAGCAAGTAGTCATCCTCCCTAGATTCTCCAGCTGAAGATTTTCCATGCTACACGTCGCGCTATTATTTGAATTCCCTTCTCTCGATCCCTCACATCCAAGTTGATTTCTTTGTCAGAATTTTTCCTGAATCATACACATGACTTTAGCAGTGATTTGCAGTTACACATCACTCTTCTAAAGCTTGATAAACTCTAGGTGTTTGTTTAGCTAGGGTTAGTACAGGTCATTTAAAGAACACAGCACTGTGCTGGTTTCTGCAAGGTGGCAACTGCGTTTGAGTATCTTGCACAGTATAATGATGTTGTTATGCAGCAAACAAGCAAAATATCCTCAAATGCTTGGTACATTACCTTTTTCAAAGTGCATGTTTCACAAATCAACCTCCTCTTGGCTTGAGGCAATAATGCTTTATTTATTTGCCCATTCCTGTTCTGTTATGTAAACTACCAACCCTGATTCACTCATTTGTACGAGATTACACAACTATCAGCTCTTTTACTGTAGCATAATTCTAAGGATTTATAGATTTAAAACCCAAATATTCTTTCATCTAGTCTGGTTTCTTGAATAATATAGACAATGAAATGTCATTACAGAGAAAGGTAGTCTGATATGACGTTAAAATTAGCTTAGTGCCTTACTGTCAATGGAGAGAAACTGTTCTTCAAGGCAATTCACACAATCTAATACTGAATTCCTGAGGGGGCAACTTTCTCTCTCTCGTCTATGGAGGGAACTGTGGGGCCAGATTTTGGTCTTACTGGAAGAAATGTTCATCTGTTGTTAAGCTTCTTCTGATCAAGCAGTCTGCAGAAGAACTATCTATCTATCTATCTATCTATCTATCTATCTATCTATCTATCTATCTATCTATCTATCTATCTATCTCTATATATATCAGTAAATGACTATAGGAATATTTTTGTCTCTATAAACCCATATAAGGATATTTCTCTCCTTTCAATGTCATTTAGGGCACTGAATATTGAATTCTGATTTTCTGAGGGTTGGATTTTGCTTTCAGATTCCTGTGGCTTATGTCTAATCATCTATTTAGCAAGTTTGACAAACCAGGTCAGTAAGTCAGCAGTAAGAGCCTGAGGAGCAATTAGCCTATATATGCATTCTGCTTCACAACAAAGTTAACAAATAAACATGAATAAAATTAAATTTTCAGCTGCCCTTGAAATGTAGAAAGAAATAACCTACAAGAAAGGAATCTTGTGACTCCTAATCACAAAATGATGAAACAGCCATGAAGCTGATAGAGACAGTGATCAACAGGGTACTTGTTTGTCAAATTATGCTACTGTTTTACCCAGATGTGATGACTATTCTCTCAAATACACCTAACAAAGACTAATAGTTGTAAATTGTTTTTTCTTCAAGCTAACTTGGACTCCTAACTAGGAGGGGAGATTATTTTAAAAAATTACATGCTACTATCCCCTTAAATTACTTGTGCTAAGGTCAATAAATCGATTTCACTCACACCTACTCACACAATTTTACTCATACAAAGGTATTCAATCTTGATTATAGAGACATCAAGAAATGGAGAATTCATCAACTCCTCAGCAGTTGTTTTAGTGGCTAATCAGCTAAACTGCTAAAAACTGTTAAAAATATCTTCTGTATTTCTTACTTTGAAATCTTGGCCCTGTTACATCTTTCTCAGCTCAAGATTAATGTCCATACTCTTTTCTCTGTAAAGTTAAAGACAGATAACTCTCTTTTTAGTCAGGTAAACAGGCCCAGAAATCTCCTGCCCTTAAGTATTTTCTGCACTCTCTTCTCAAAACCCTAAACAACTTTCAAACAGATTGCAAAGTTTTTTTGACACAAATCCTAACATTTTGTTCCAGTAAACAAAGACAGACATGCACATACTCCCCTGCTTTATTCCCCTCAATATGTCCACAATTTACACTGCACAACTTTATGCTGTAACGTCCCTGGAGTTCCCTGTCTGCTGTTCTATTTCTCCTATGGTCTCCAAAAGATTTTTTGAAATTGCGGCCTTACAATATCCTAGCTATGGCCCATACTCCATGTTTCTAGAATTATGACTCTTCAGACAGTTATTATAAACTCCCTTGATCAGTTCCATATTACAGTATTTACTATCAGACCAATATTTGTGTTTTCTGCAAAAATGATTGTCTATGAATGTCTTCACACACCTCCTAAATCATAAACAAGGAGATCTGGTTCTTGTAGAAAATGACACACAAGCCAATTCATTGAACATCTCCACTGATAATTTCCAGTAACTCAAAATCCATTAGACTGTGCTCTTTTCATGGGGAGTGTCAGTACTTTTATGCTGAGCATATTGCATCAAACATCTTAGTGAAATCTTCTGATTTTGGAAGGTTACTTAACCCCTAACCTGCTCCCCATTAAAAACTGAAAAATGTTCTCATGACTCGACTTTCTACCAAGTTGCAGAGTACATCACTATTTCTTTCCAAATGCAAAACCATCACAGCAGCATCTTTTATTTCATACTGATTGCTAATACTGTTTCTATCTAGTGGTAGCTCCTTCATTATGACTTCTTTCCTGGAATACTTCCAAAACACTGTTAGTGCCCTTGACAAAACTAGACAAAGATTAAGGATTTTTCCTGGCATGTAGAAATCTCCTATGTAACACAAATTTTGCCACATTGAATCATTTTTTTACATATCTTATTGCTGCTTTGGCTTTCAGTTGTGGCTAGCACAGGCTTTATGCAACAGATAATACCGTTCCTGATGACAGAACTATGAACTCTCATCTGCTCTTGTCTGTTCTCCTAAAGGGCCCCCCCCATTGCTTACAACAATCACGAAAAATGAGGTTTTCTTAATATCACCAAACACAGCACTGTAAGATGTTTTGGTTTATGACCCTTTTGGTGAAATTTCCAGGCTGGTAATGCCAGGGGCCAGAATATCAACACCAGAAAATCAATACACACAAGAGGAATGAAAGCACCATCCTCCCAGTCCTCATTACTTCCCCAGCCATGGAATTCAAATGCCCTCAGGAACTTATTTTGCAGAAGACAAGCCATTGCTGCCCAGGAGCTGCTCCCATGGGAAAGGGAGTCCTGACGGGTGCTGACAGTGGGCAGGCCCATGGTGGCTGTCGAGGGCCCAGGTCACCAGATCAGACCACGGTGATGAGACATGTTCACCCAGGTGCCAGAACTTGATCAGGGCCAGGGTGAGGCCCACGGAGGGGCCAAACAAGGATCCGCCCCTGTGGTGCTGTCAGGAAGCCTCTGCCCAGGGAAGAGGTGCTGCCCTGCCTGACCTGTAACTGAGCTTCAACCGTGACTCCAGAAAAGGGCACATTGTCTTCAAATAACTTTGCAATGGCAAAACATCATGGTAGGACTTGCTCACTTCACAAGAATGGTACAGCAGATGCAGGCTTTCGATTGAATGGTTCTCAGGCTACATACACAGTGCCCAGCTCATTTGCTGACGAGCAGCTCTGTGAGTGTAGAGCTAGCATCTAGCCGGTCACCTTCACCTCCAAACAACATTAAAGCCATCCAGAAGCACAGCTTTGCTGACACAGTTTCAGTGTAGGGATCTGAAAGCTCATTTAAATGCACAGGCTCGCCACATATTTGGCAAAGACAAATTCGTTCACGGAACTTAGGGGATGTTTATGCATAGATTACAGTTTGCATATGCAGGCTGTTTATGACTAATTTTGCAAATGATGTTCACTACACCTTCAGAATACGTGCCTATCCTGCGGCTGTTCAAGTGACGAGTCATCAAACAGCAAAACAATAGAGTAAACAGAACATACACTGCCAGAGCTGCTTAATTAACTGACAGAATTTCAAGGTTTGTTTCCATGTGATCCTGTTAACTTTTGCTTTATGTTCTATATATTTCCAGAACTGATGAACAGACAGAAGCAGCATTTTGCAAAGAATCATTTTGATGAGATTAACATGTTTATTACTGTGTCACCCAATGATGAAGTATTACAACACTGGCAATTGCTCAATACTATTCCTTTGAAACAGTAAACCCTTTAACTCCAGTACATCTCATTTCACACTGATAAGACAAATTTTATGCTATTTTTTCAATAGAAATGAACAAAACTGGACACATCTCTCTCTTCACATATTTTCCTTCTTTCGAACCACCCATGAGACATGTCAGGGAAGATATTCAAAGCAGTGCTTGAAGTTTCCTGTTCAGCTGCCCAGTTTAGAGCCAAACCTTATGGTTGAAAGCATCAAACCCAAAGCAAAACCAAGAGCATTTCTAAGGCACAGCATTGCACTTAAGTTAGAAGATCATGTCTGAAGCACATTGTCAGCATCACTCCTCCACGCTCTTGTCATTAGCATGAAACTGGTTGTTTTTACCTCTGACATTGCGTGTTGATGTTCTTGCCATCTGCTTACAGAATACCGGCACAGCATGGATTTCTTTCCAATATTTTATCAGATTTTCCAATAGATTATCAGATTTTCCAATATTTTATCAGATACTATACATATACCACACATTTGTGTGATCAAATGTTAGTCATCACACAGAATAAGGCTCAAACCCAAGGATCAAACACCCAGCTAAGCCTGTCAGGAGCTCATACATACTTTGAAGTGGGTCAGACAGAGCAGTCAGAAGCAGGGCTAGAAAGCAATAGAAATGAATCAAACCTCACAATATCTGCATTAGACTAGTCAGGAGTAGAAGTAAATAAACACAGGTTCAGCCCATAAAACAGCCAATTTAAATAGTGATGAAAGTCTATTGAAGCAGAAGCTAATTCTAGAAGTTTATTTCACCCATATATTAATGAAAAGTGAACCCACAGTAAGGATCTGTCCTAATTCCTATGAGACAGTGATAAATTTTAATATTGCAAGCTGTATATTTTAACACCTCTTTTCTGAACAGCAATAAGCCTCACTGTTCATTCAACAGCTCACTTCCTAGCCTTGAAGACAGAGGAAGCTGACTCACACTAGGCAGAAATCAAAGAACAGGCAAATGTCTGGAGGGTATATGCTGGTACTGCATTGATAAAACAGACCTGTTTCTTTACAAAGGTCTAAATAAAAGGGAACAAGAATTATTTACATTATATCTCTATCTCAGGAATGAAAGTTCCTCTTCTGCTTAGTCACAGAACATGTATCTTACAGAAATCCCCCAACTGCTCTTTAATGATTATATTCACCAGCTACTAAAGACAGAAAATTTTAAATGAAAAATTTTGCTCCCACTGAAAACTAATTCTCTTAATTTTGAGGAGCCTGATCAAGAAAAACAAACAAAACCCACAAGAACTTACTACATATACGGCAGATATATGCCAAACTATTCATCAACACTCATTACTAGGCCTAACCATAAAAGTTAGCACAAATTATAGCAAGGCTTAAAGCTTTCTATGGTAAATACCAGAGCTTCAAGTGCCTTGTCACCTGGGGAAAGCCTATCCCATGAGAACAGGCACTAAGTCTTTGTGTGAAATGCAAACAGAAAACAGGAATCCTAGAAAGGCCACTAGGAAAAATAAGAGCTGCACATAATTCAAATATGGCCAGAAAAGGGTGTTGTTTATGATTCTGTACTAAAAGTCAACACATGCTTACCTCCAGACTGGAGGGAGGCACCTTTATGTGCTCAGGACTCTGTTGTGAGCAAAACAGTCTAGAGCCAGGTGATTTTAATTGAATTAATGTATTGGAAACAAAAAACAAACCTCTCATTGCTGATTGCAATTTAAAAAAAAAATCAAATAAACACTGAGATAAATGCTTGTACAACCATCTATCCTCAGTACTTCCTGGTCTCAATTTTCCCTATTTTTGCTGTGGATTATACTCAGTCCATCAAAATTCCTGTGATGAAGTGATAGGCAATGTAAGAAGCTGAGAGTGTGTGTGATAGTTTATTTCTCTCCCTGTGTGCTTAACCACTTAACTGCTTCTGCTGCTTTATGCTTAATAGTTTCTCCTGCCCTTTTCCTCAGTGTCCCTGCTCTGGCTTGGGACACTGATGGGCTGCAGAGCACTCAGGTGAGTCCCTGATCCAGTGTGGGTTGTGCATGGGCCACAGCCCCCCAGGGGTGAGGGTACACTACTTGGGTGCAGAGAGTCCTCTACACAAATTTGTAATTGGTTTCATTTGTATCAATTCCAAGTTCTACGTCTATTGTTTTGGAATCCTGGTTTACACATTGATGCCTGAAAATTTCTACATGTGAATGTGAATGGTGTAAAAAAACAAAAGCAAAAGCTACAGCTGATTGACTGTGGCAATCTTATTTCTCAAAGCAAATATGATGATGAATCAAATCTATTCTATTACCCTTATAAAACTTCCAAGCTTTTGAAAAATTTGGAAATGCTTTGCGACCTCTTTACCTAAATGTTTTTTTTATTATTTCCAGCGTACATTATCAACATACTCCATGCCTTCATTTGATTAATTTTGAAACTCTGCATTTTAAATATGGATTAACAGAGCTATCCATCAGAAAAATATGTTGACAATGAGGATTGTGTTGCTGCTCAAAGAGATCAAAGAAACCAGATGGTAATATATAACAACTGATAACATTTTACCATGTAATTCACAAGACCATGATTTATTATTTATCACTAAAGCCTCAGCAATACAGGCAAATAATGCTGAATGTTTAAGCTACAGGAAACTTATTTCTTGGAAAGGAAAAAAGAACAAAAAATGTACATCTTTAGTGTAACAAGATGTTTACTTTCATATTAAGCTCCTGTTCCAGTCCTCTTGGTAAAATTTTTTTACTGCTTAAGAACTCTGTTCTGTATGGTATTAGGAAAGATTACAGAATACATACTTTTTTTCACACTTGCATTACTGTTCCTATCATTAACACTATACAATTTTGAATAAAATTGTAAAAAATGAGACTTCTATATGTTTCCAGCC
>JAOXXN010000395.1:79550273-79562926 GCA_026770055.1 Myrmophylax atrothorax
AGGCAATTTTCTTTTCAATTCTGCCTCCAAGGTACACCTTAAAATAGTTGCCCTCCCCATGACAGCCTCATAGCTGTCTTCAGCAGCACTTGCCACATCCAGCACAGCTTAGCAACATGCAAACACTAAGTCCTGCCAAGAATTCACAGAACATATGTGAAATACACTGCTGTGTTCTGATGAATCAGGGCCTTCCTACAGAAAGATGGTCTGTTTATTCAGTTTGGATCATTGAAGAACTTGCTTGTTGGCAGTTTGCAATCTCAGTACTAAAAATAATTGCTTTTTTTTTGTTTTCTCTTTTTTTTTTTTTTTCCCAAGGGCTGAGAGTGGAAAGGAATGCTTCACTCTGAGTCAAGTGGATTCATCTAAATGAGAGCCACTGAGAGGTGCAATAGAAATAACCTTTTGGAAGATGGGATGGAGCAATCAGGGAGAAAGCAACTGACTTCCATGGAGTAAGCTGTCAAGCAAGTCTAAAGATGACAGGAATATTTTCCAGAAACCCCGAAGGGACTTGCTGAGGTTGTTTCAATGCTGGAAGCCATTGGAAGCTGTTGAACTAGAAGGACTTTCTAGAAGAAGGCTGGAGGAAACTGCCCTGCAAGGACTCAGTAAGAGATTTGGTATTTCCTCTGTTTCATTGGCAATTCTGAGCTTTCCTTGACTAAAGAGTTAACTTATTCTAACTTATGCTAAGTAAGCTAACTGTGCTGTCAGTAAAACTTATTTTTGAGACTGGCAGCTATTTCATCCAAGGACCTATGAGTCATGTTCTGTCATACCAAGTCTGGTTTAAAGTTTGAATAAACTCTCTCAGTGATCCAGCAAGGTTAGGCCTTTGCAGCTATGCCTTCTTCTGTACGGATTGCAGTCCATGTAGTGAGCCATTATTTGGGGGCAAAAGGTTGGTTCTTATTTGGGCAACTCAAAAGAAACTTCCATTGCAGAAGCTCATCCCTTAGCTTGTAACTGCTGTTCCAAGAATGACACTGCACACACACAAGGCAATTATTATTTTATGCTTGACAGATAAAGGTCTGCATTGTATCTGTCTGGTGTGATGAGTTCCTCTGCTATTCTCATAAATCTTTTTCCAGTTTCCAAAGAAGCCTGATGCCTTGGTCTGAGATCATATGCTGAAATACTGCCAGCTGTTTTCAGAGCAAGCACTCAGTCTTTCTTTTGCAAACCTACAGCTCCTCCAGCAGGGCAAAATTCATTGGATACAGGGCAGTAATAGATATCCAGACCAGTTACCTCACATCTTCCAGCACAACTTCTTTGAAATTTGTTTTTCTCTCAACACTAAGGGGAAGGTGACATTTTGGTAACAACTTCTGCTGGTTTCAGCTAACTTTCCTCACCCATAGGTTCACAGTTTCATTCTTCAAATGCCTGTTTCTGGTATATCACAGCAGCACATCGAATGGATGACCTCCCAGATGTACTTTTTCCATTCAAATGGTACAGAAATCCAACAGCATATTCAATACAGCATTTTCATATGCCTGCTTCCGGAAGAAAAGAGTAAACAGAAAGGAACAAAATATGGCCCAGGAGGAACTGGAAGATTGGCAATAAATCATGTTTCTTCAGTGTGATATAGAAGACAGAACAAAACAATGGCTGGGCCAGCTGCCCAGATTTAAAATACCTTCAATAACCTAAATCTGATGGGTTTGTGTTTTTTTTAAGAAAATGATCAACAAAAGAACACAGGGCTACACCAAAAGCTGGGGCTCAAGCTACACTGCAAGATGGAGTAGCAAACAGTTGCTACTTGGAAACATTAGACAGAAATAATTCTAAGAAGAAATAAGGAAAACACCTGCTGTTAATTTTACACTAACATAGGCTCTACCCTCAATATCCACATTATTTTACAAACAAATATATCTCACTACAGTAAAGCGAGCAAAAAAGCCCTGTAAATCTTCACCTTATGAATTCCACTAAAATTACTCTTTGAGTATTGTTTTCATCTTCCAGAAATGTACATAAACTACCATCTGTATGCTTGCATACTCAGGCTTTATTTTATACATGACTAGAAATCTAAAAACTATCTTACATAACAAACCAAATTTATTTACACATTTCCTCTGAGTAGCATAAAGCTCACTGTACAAGCTGACAGATCTTCACGCTGTGGTGTACTATGTGAAAATAAAGCACTTCTGTGAACAACACTCTGCAGACCAGTAGAACATGCTCCAACAAAAATTATTATTTCTGAGACTTGTAGATATTTTATGGTTGATAAGCAACTTTCCCTGAAATATTTCTTTTTTGGAGCAATGCATAAAGTTATTTATAAAATTATCTGAAAATTAAAGAAAATTGAAATGACACGAGAGATTTTTAAAAAAAAAAACCTTTACATTTTTTAAAAATTTCTGAATGGGAAGAACTAATAAAATTTTAAATATTTGGTCATGTAAAGACATTTTTCATGTCCTTTGTTTACTTTTTTCATGACCCCTTTGTGAGGGTTCTTGTTTTCCAGAAATCCAGGTAGCCTGAATCAAGTGGATCATTGGCACCCACAACATTTGAAACCTTCAGAGAATTCTTACTTTTTCCTCTACCAAAGCTGTCTTTTCTGCCATACCTTTCCCTCAACAAATGCGCAGTGATCTTACATTCTACCCAAACCAGACAGTGGATTTCTAAGCCAGTAGACCTCTTGGAGCACTGCCGAAATTCCTATCACAGTTGCCTCCCTCTTCCCCTGCAGTATGAGCCCCACTCTCGATGAAAGACTCCATGTAAGAGGAGGCAGCAGCAGTTATTTCATTCCTGAGCTTCTTTGCATCTCTGCTGAATATACAGACATGAGGACTTATTACCAATTATTTTATTTAGTCTATCTATCCCTTGACCTCTACTCCTCATGCTTCACCTTGAGATAAATGCTGCAAAGAGTCTGCCATAAATGTAGGAAACCTCCTTGTTCCACAATGAGCACAGAAGCATTAAAAAAGTTACATAGGGAATCACATGGCACAGTTCCTGAATATGATCTTACTTTGAAGAAGATAAATCAATTCATTTCTTAAAATGTTTCTTTCTAATAGTTGTTTATTTTACAGTAAAATGGCTCTTCTCAATGCTGACGTATTTGTCCAAAAAGATAAAATGCAGTTTTTTAGTTTTTCAATTTTTTTAATATCCTCTTTCATCTAAGCAAAATTTCAAATGCTTTTGTATATATTTAAAATTACTCTATTACCACTTTTTAGACATGATAACAAAGTATTGAGCATGAGAAATGGATTAAATTGAATGACTATTGGTTTCTTTTTACTTTTTTTTTGTGACTGAGAACAACTAGGTGGTCTTAAATTTTTACTTTTCCAACTTCTTAAAGCTATGACTCGCATAATAAAATTCAAATGATATATTAAAAACCCCCTTTCATTTTAATAATACAGTGCATTTCAACAGTGGATGCTACATAACATTCAAAAATAAGTTATCCTACATCATTCAAGGCCACGCTGGATGGAGCTGTGAGCAACCTGGTGTAGTAGAAGCTGTCCCTGTCCATGGCAGCAGGGTTGGAACTAGATGATCTTTATGGTTCCTTCAATCCAAATCATTCTATGATTTTATGTCTCCTCCCTTTGAAGAAAGAACCTAACACTGCAACTCTACAGATGAAAGGCTAAAATCTTCCCTTTGTGAATGAAGAAAACTTGTGAGCATATTCTCCTGCATAGGTATAGCCCTGCATAGGGATATCAGACACAAGACAGGGTAGGAACTTATGGCAATGGGGACACAGTAACAACACTGCACCAGTTACAGTTACCTCAAAGCTGAGGGTATGGTGTGGTTACAGCAGTCCTTCCCATGCCATGTGTTCATTTGCCCACGAGCACATCTTTCACTGAGGGGTAAATAACTCTGCATCCCTGTTAACACAGTCAGTGACTCAGAAGATCTTGCTGCACTCACCCTGCAGCTGACGCCAGAATGTTCCCAATGCCAAATCTACCTCACAAAACACAAAGCTCTTTAGATAGCATTTTAGTTTTGTGGTTTTTTTTTTAAATACATAGACTTTTCAGACTAAGAGATCAGTTGATCCAATATGGTTATGCTAATCACCTGACCAACTCAAGCAAACATTTCCATGGAATGAAAAGCTGATGTCACATCATATCATATCAGTTATTATATTTTCCTTCCTGCTTCTTAAAAATGTGTCTAATTACCTACACATATTAACAGGCTGAAATTCCAGCATCATTTAAGAAAGGCCACTGTACTGCAGGTACTGCAAGTGACTTAGTGCATTTCTTGTCAACTAATGCTACACCTCTCAGTTACACTACCCACTGTTTTTAACTCTCAGTGAAAATGTGTTTCATTACAGATAAGTGCCTAGTTGTCCTGATACCTCTAGGGTGAAGACTTTATTTTGTGAAAGAAAACTTCAGATATTATGCCTGGAAAGGGAAGGAGGCAGTGAGTCACTTAAAAGGCAAAAATGGTGTGTAGAGTCTATGCTTTAACTCAAGAAGAGACAGAAGAGTTCTGGCAATGGTTGTCTCTTACAGTCCAGTAGCAATGCAGCTCTTCTCTAAAAAATGTGATACACTAGACAAAGACAGTGACTGAGCCATATACTGATCTTGTATTGAATTTTTCATTAGTATTAAAAAACCAAAACTTCCTTGAATGTTATTATTCTGCAGTAAATCTCTTTCCCAGAGGAGGAGGTGGTAGAATGCCCTTTGAAGCAGATATATGAGGACAAAAAGGCCACAAAAGCTGACAGGAGAAGGGTGCAAAATCAAGTACCAGTAGCTTTTTGGGACAACTCTGGTCAAGTACTTTCATTGACTAAATGTTTGACCCATCCTATACAGAGCAAACTACAAGTAACAACCTTTCCGGATCTGAAAACACAGATTAAGGTGGTTTTGAAGTCATTTTCCCCCTTGCCTCTGCACCACAGCTTTTAATTAGGATTAAAAGGGTTTTCTGAATGTCTCAATTGTTTTCAGTGAGGTTTGTGTATGTTCACATTTTTAAATCTGAGAAGTACCACTGAACTGGATCAATTCATGATCAACTTGAAGCTTTCTGAAACAAAGTTTGAGGGATCCCCTATAACACTCTGTCAGGATCAGTCATCTTGAGGGCATTTCATGACACATGTAGAGGCTAAAAATCCTTTGATGTATGCTGTTAGGGCTTTCTCAATAATGATGTCACTGAGCAGGAGCAAATTTTAATGCAGTTTTGGGGTTTAAAAGGATATTAAATCCCTTTTGAAAACTTGCAATGTACTTTCAGCAATAATTGTGGCCACTCCTTTCATTTCAGCTCCCTCCATCCCAAGTTCATATGCCTCTAATGGCTCTCCACAGTACACAGTTTAAGTGTCCAGTTGTCCTGCCTCATTAAGTATGCAAGATCCCAAAAGGGTTGAAGTTCTTCTCTATTTCTACAGCAATGGAATTTTTTATCTTGTTACTGAGACTCTGCTCACTTCGTTTAGTCCTACTAGAACGGAATATAACAGCATGCTTTTTCTGGAAATCATCATAAAACCTCACTATGAGTAACAGACATTTATCACGTGATTTCTACATTTACATCACAACATAGAAGTTTCTCTTCTTCTCAAAATGGATGGCAATTTTCCTACACATACACTTTTTTTAGCAAAGTCTCAACAAACATTGAATTGACTTGATTCTTTTTCTATAGTATGTCCCAGACAGTATAGCAGAAATTCTGCAGATCTTGCAACTGTCTGCATTTTAAAGCATCCCAAACATGTGTGGTTGTACTGAACTCATCAGAGTTTCCTGAGGATCACTTATTGCATCCACGTTTGCATTACAGGCATATAATACTATGGTGCTGCCTCCTCCCTTTCTCTTCAGTGCATCATTATTCACACTCTTCATACCTGTCAACCAATTCACCTTCAGACAGTCATATCTGGAAAATGCTAATGTGTTCTGTGCTATGCAACAACGTGCTTCTGTCTTTTACTGGCTAGATAAAAATTTTAACTGAATAAAAAAAATGATGAAGAAACCGTGGTACAGTGATTTATGTAAGTTATAGTACATCTATTTATAGAATTACACAGCTTTTTAATGATAGTCTGTTGTCATAATTAAGATTCCTTGCACAGAGTTTGAACAAACACATAACAACAACAATAATATTTAATTGCATTTTATATGCAAAAATCAATGGGGCTTCAGCTAACAGCAATATGTTATTCATATGCTACTGATTCTAAATTGGGTTGTGACATACCATTTGTTCCTCAAAGTCACTGAATATGCACACATTAATTTACAAGAACTCTAGAAAATGCATATGGAAAAGAAAAATGAGCCCTACAGTTTACACAAAATGAGGAAAAACAGAGACAAAGTTTATCACAGGACACACACAAAATAAGCAATCAACTCTCTAGCAATTATAAAGGCATATACTAATAGAGCAACAAAAGATTACAGATAAAAGAAACGTTTAACCTAAAAAGCTGGTATAAAAAGAAAAGCAAAAGCTTGTCATTCTGATTAAATTATCTTGTTAGAACAATAAAAAACCCCAGACATCCTTGGGCATATTTGCAAAGTATTTGCATGTCACAATAACAGTCCCAGGCACACTAACTTCCGTCTTCTATTTTTATAACTCCTCTAACAAGCTGAACATATTTTTTCCCTATGGTACCAGAAAACAAATGTTCTTTCTTAGCAAGTGCAAAGGTGTATTTTAAAATAACCTGGAAGAATAACTTGAAATGCAGGAAGACTACTGGTGCTTTTTTTTTGTAAATATGGAAGGAAAATAGAGTTGTTATCAATTTAAAATTCAGATTCTGGCTAGCAATCCATATAATGCAAAATCAGTGAGGTGTAATTACTGATCTAGAGTAAACTTCTTTACCATAACTGTGCTTTTAAAGAGGCCTTTTTCTTAATTAGACAAAAAAAGAAATGCAGCTGCTTGTTGCAGCAGATCAGTCTTGGGCTGCCTGAGGGTTTCCTTCAATGATGTAAAGGGCATTATTAAAGTTATTGGTGACAGACTGATTCATGAATAAAACCAGATGTGACCTATAAAGAAAAGGGAATTTAACAAGATGAATTTATAACCTTATTTTCCCTCTAACACTTGAAAGATCACAGTAGCCAGTATAGCTTCGAGTGAGGATAGAGAGCAGGTGTCTTGAGCATTTCTAAAGGATCACATATGTAAGTGGAGATAGGCAGTCTTCCAAAGCTGACATTCTTCCCAAACATAAGGAACAGAGAAGACCATAAAATCATGAAAATGCATGAAAGACAAAGTTCTGGAGAAACAACTTTCTCTGAGCAATAGAAACAAAGGATTTTTGCTCTCAAGGAGTTTAACACAAAGTTGGCAGGGCCAAAGGAATGTACTTAAAATGTATTGCAAAAAGAGTGCTGAAAAACTACAATAACTTCATTCCTGTCAAAAAGAGGAGATTGGGAACATGCAAAACTATTAATTCTGGGGTATGAATCAAAGACTGATAAAAATTAATGTTGCCGTAGAACAAGTTTTAGAGCCAAGTGACAAAAGGAATAGGAACAATTATCAGGGCCATTTTCTTTTCTGACAATACAAAGTTATTGGTAACAACTAGGAGAAAGAAGGGACTGAAAAGCTGAGACAAATTTCAGTAGACCACGCTATGGTTTCACAGAACACACAACAATGTGCATGCACCAGCTGTCACCAAGAGCTCCCTTCTGCCTGCCTCATCACTGCAGCTTTTGGGGTCCCCACATCCCTTATGTGAGACCCCATGTTTCCACTGGGCATGGGTGGCAGCATTTTGGCAGCAGAGCAGCTGCAGAGGTGGCCTATGTGGAAAGAGGTCAGTGGCTCTGCCAGACCTGTGGCAGAAACAACTGAGTTCATCAGCAAAGCTGGTGATATCTATGGGAAAAGGCATGTGAAGAAGGGCAGGAAAAGCCACACAAGAGAGATAAAAAGGAAACAAAAAGAGTGAGATACAGCCGAAGGAACACCAAGATCAGCAGAGGAGGAAAAGCTCCATTCTGGAGCAGATATCAACACTGCAGCCCATGGAGAACAATACCAGAGCAAATGGATATGCCTGATGAAACTGCAGCCTCCTGGACAGCCCATTCTGGAGTAGAGGAAAACCCTGAGGAGGAAACAGCAGCAGCAGAGAGGAAGGAACTCCTATGTACTGACCACCCCTCTATTCCCCTCCATGCTGCTTGAACAGTGGTAGGAGAGATGGGAGTGAAGGAGTAAAGTTGAGTCTGAGAAAGGTGGAAAGAAAGATGTGGCTACATTATCTGTCTCTTTTGCTTCTAACTAGCCAAAGTTGTGTTAGTTGTCAGAGATTAAGTTAATTTTCTCGAAGTTCAGTCTGGTTTGCCCACAGCAGTAATTCGTAAGTGATTTGCCTGTCTTGACCCATGAGCTTTCTCATGCCTGGGTTTTTTTTCCCCTATTTTCTCCCCTTTTCCTACTGGGGTTGTGGGGAAGTGACTTAGTAGCTAGGTAGGAATTTGGCTGCAAGCCATAGCTAACCAACCACAATACTACACTGTTCTTTAAATACTACAGGAAACTTCCTATTCAATGCTGCAAGAAAGTTTGGGCTTGTTAGACACCATTATAGCCTGAAAATTCATTATCCTGTGTAAAGTCATCAACACAGTAATTTTCCACTATCTGCTATAAGCAGAAAATTAAAAAAGGCTACACAAATTTAGTGCTGTCTTCCTGCTTGAGCAGTCACCTTTGATAACCTGTAATGAGAAAGCTGATAATGGCTGAACTTGAAAAATCCAATAAAAGTAGCAAGGAAGAAGAAATTTTAAAACAGGCAAACAGTGATCTGAGCTTTAGACTATTTGAGACTTACTTAAGTGGTCATGAAATAAAACTATGCAGGCAAGGACTAAAACAAACAAAAGGAAATTATTTTTTCACACTTCATGCAAATTATTTTTCAAACCTTATGCAGCTGAGCTGAAAAAGTGTGCCACATAACCTGTGGATATCAAAATCAGTTAAATGCCACATCAATTCTGGTTCATTAAGAAACTGAACCACAGATTTTCTTGTGCTCAGATAGATCACTGGGGAAGTATATGCATTAGATTATCTTCTCCACTTTTTCACAGACATAAGCTACTGGCTAGCAACAAGATACTGGGCTAGATGCTCACTGCCTTTGTCTCAGAGTGCCTGTTCTTATGATCTTTATCTCTAGCAATTGCTCTAACTACACTTCTGAACAGTATTTTGGTACATTTAGAATATTTTAAATAAATGTCCATGTCCTCTAAGCCTCTCATGGTGGTTTAAATAATCTCCGTGTCTCCCTCCTGACCAGATTTCAAAATATCTCCTAAACACTGTTTTCAATCACTTTCCTGATTTTTCCCCCCTTTTTATCATGCTGGGATACTCACATATAAAATGTTCAGGAGTAAATCAAGGCTTACTTTCCTTACAGTATTTCTACAATTAGAATATCTGAGAAAAACTAAGGATGCCACAAATAGAAGTGACAAAGGAAAAGGACTGCTTCTCGATGCAGTTGTTTAAACGATGGTTTGGGGTATTCAAAGTGATGAATTTGGGAAAAGTCAGATGCGATTATTTGCTCCATCAGATTTTATTACCAAGTAGTAAAACAGAAAATCCAAAGCACTGGATATAAGTAACAGTGCAGGAGAATGGCAACAGTTAGTTTATTAAAATACAGAGCAGCCCCAAATGCATATTAGCTGGAAGCAGAATGTGCCTACACAGTCAACAGAATAAGACTGTGAAAGAGCCTTCAAATACAACTAGCTGATACAAACCCCCTCTTTGGTGTTGAGGGAGAGATCTAGAGTTACAAAAAGACTGGGAGAACATACATCCTTGCAGTTTCAGGGTACAAGATTAGAGGGATCTTGTAGACTTCCCAATAACTGACTAAAGGGCATCAGTATTGCAGCCATGTGGTTTCTCTTAGTTCAGTCTAATATCCTCCATGGAGAGCTGAATGGCATTAATAATATTTAAAACATTAAACCATTTTAAATTGCAGTAGTACAAAGCGCCAAAGGCAATTTTCTTTTCCTCACTTTCAGAGGAAAAAGATAAATACTACACATTTATATTAGATTTTGGTTACAGCAAATAAGTAAAAATAACTTCTCTATTTCAATTAAGTGTGTGGTGGTTTATGTAACTATGCCCTGAAAGCAGGAAAACTACTGTGTAGAATGCAGTGGTGAAAGAGCAATGAAACTGTGGAGATACTGTCTACCAGTTCTGGGCTGGAACTGATACTGATTTAAACGTGGATTCTATCTGACCACCAGCAATTTGATTTTAAAACAAACTTTTGGAAATGGAAAAGTGAAAGGACAATAATAGCACTTTATATTTCAAGGTCCTCTGAAAAGTCAAATTGTGCTTAAAAAGAAAAATAATACTGCCAAAGTGTTTAACACTACAGAAACTCACCTGGACTGACTGGAGAAAGTCAGACAACACAAAATATCAGAGGTCTAGAAAACATGTTCTACAAGCCACAAAGGAGGAAACTGGGCTTGTTTGCCTTATTCAAGGGATAACTGAGAGGGGGCAATAACCTTCAGGTGCATAGAAGGGTGCAATAAGGAGGCAAGAAATAACCCTTATTTGTATCCAAATATTCCCCAGAGATAAAAAGTGAGGGGAACAGGTCTTCCAGGAAAGGTGTAGAAGATCCAGATTTTGTAGAGACAGTTTAAGTCAGATATCTGTTTGGCATGTTTCAAGTATTCTTGATCCTGCCACCAAGCAAGGAGAAGGATTAAGTAACCTCTTCACATTTGAGACTTCTTTTCCTACATTATATAAAACCACTCTTAAATAGGGCTAAAACCTTGTATAAATTATATTTTAAAAACAGATCTAATAGGGTCTACCCTACAATTTTGCTTCTGCTCATAAAAATTGTTTCAACCCTTCAGTTAGACACAAACCCCTCCCTTTAAAAGAACCAAATTAAGTTCAACAAATGGGTTTCAGTAGATACAGAGGAGTTGAATATAGAAGTCATAAGTAGTTACATCTGTGGACTTTTTCATTCTCTCTCAATTCTCTTTTTCCTTTTTATTCCTTTTTGGATCTCTGCCATCTGAAAACACATTAAAACTGGAGGAGGCCAGAAAGAATTCATTAGTGGCTCTGATAAGGATTTAGAAGGAAAGTGTCAGGTCTCAGTGAAATGAAGAAATACAGGGAGAGGAAATTTGGGGAGCATGTTTACTGTCACCACTACAGCATTTTAAAAAGGTTAAGCAGATTTTTATCGAGATGTCAAATTTACTCTTACCTATAATCATGCATGAAGCTTCATTTCAACCAGAAATGAAGCTCAGGAACCAAAGCAGCTGCAATTTTTGAGTTTGTTTCCCATACTATGGCATTCAGACTTTTTTAACAAAAGGACATTTGTTTAAAATAATGACTTCATGTGATAATTTAGATTTACACAAACACGATTTAGTGTTATTCAACATTCTGGTTTAAAAATTAGCACACTAGCACAGATTGAATGGCTTGCAATCACACGTCCTGGCAGATTTCTAAATCCAATTTACTGAGAAACATTTTTTATGCTGAGTATTTTGCATAGCAAGTCTGAGAGCTGTCGTACATAACCATGCTGCAGGTATGTCTATGCCCAAGCATCCAAGCTCGGGCAGGCACCTTTTAGCTCTAAAAGTAACACTATCACCACACCCGTATCATCTCCCCTTCCATTCCATATAAATTTACATTCCTCTCAATCTGACAGACTTTTTATATAAAAGAAAACCAAAATATAATAAAATATAAACCATGGCCCTGAGAGTCAGCAAGGGACAGAACCTATGAACATCTTTCAGGGCAACACAGTTCACAGAGCCTCTACTTACTAGTAATTTACTTTTCTGTCTCATTTCATTAAGCATTCACATGTATGATTCTTACAAAAACCTCAAAGATAAATGGGGCTGCCTGAAGAGAAGCCTGGTGACCTACAGGAAAAGACTAATTTTCCTAACACCATCTTTCAGTACAAACAGCATAATCCAATGACCGCTGTAAATGGAAGGAAAGGGTTTTCCTTTAAGTAGCCAAATCTGTGGGTCAGGGTCCAGACTGACAAGTTAGATAACACTGATGTGACTGCAGCGCAGCTGCAATGCAGCTCAGGTGGGGACCAAGGGTGACAGCATCAGCAAGAAAGCAGCTCCGAGGGGAAGAAGCACTGAGACCATACTGTAACTTCTTACACCTTTCTTCCTAACAGCTCTTTGTACCAAGTTGACCTTGTACACAACCAGCTGAGTCCAAGAAGGAAGCAGAGTGGGCTTCTAAGCCTGACGTCTACCAATTTATATGTGCTTTTGGTTGAAAGTACCTGGGAATAGTATATTTTGCAGAGTTATATTTTTTCCTAGTGGTGTTTCCTACTGTATGAACCCCTTCAGATCCAAGGTTTTGAACGAAAGAGGAAAGAATATTACAAAGTATTACCAAAAGAGAACAGTAACTGATTTACAATCTGAAAAGAGTTAGAAGTAGGCCACTGACAAGGATATGAACTTTCAGAAAAGTCCTAATTT
>JAOXXN010000395.1:79565400-79575922 GCA_026770055.1 Myrmophylax atrothorax
TCACTATAAAAATAGATTTCTCTTGCAAAACTGCTATTATTCTCACCGATAAGTGGAAGAAAAAATAGCTACATTATTTCTGGTGTTACATTCCTGTAAGCAAATAGTCAGTATGAGAAACTTGGAAGAATTTCAGTAGTACCTGATAGGATTTTTTGTTGATATAAAAAACCATTTATTTGCCATTATAGGCTATGATTCAAAGTGATATTTACCTTTTCATTTCTGTCTATCTGAAATCATAGTACCCTTGTATTTCATAGCACTCTGCCGTAAGAAAGACATTAAAGAAAACTAGAGACTCACTCTAAAATTCAGGCTGGAAGTGACCTCTTGAAATCCATAGTCCAGCATCTTGTTCCAAACAGGGCTAATTTCAAAACTAGATGAAGTCACTCAGGACCTCTGCAGCCCAGAAAACAGGATTTTTATCATAGCATAACCAGCTCTGTATTCAGCACAGGATCTCCAGACTTCTCTGAGCTTGCTTAGCCTGATTTTCAGTTGTGGCAGCAATTGTGTGGTGGCCACGTACCTGTTGCCTCACTATGATGGCTTTGCTGTGGAGCACCCGGGGCAGGACACTGGTGTCCCTACCTGAGGGACCAACAGCCCCTCTGGGGTAACAGGGCTGGGGGACAGCAGCATACAGCCTTGACTGAAAAAAAAATTGAGGAAGAAGGGGGTTCAAACCACCAGTATTTACCTCCTCCTTATGAAGAATTTGAGACACCTTGCTGTGAAACCCTTGCTTTCTGCTCAAGTAACATTGATATAATTCACCTTAGGATCCAGAGGGACAACTGAAGCATAACACTCAAAACCTTGTTTAAGGACTGAAAGGAAATAAAGCTGATAATACACACACACACACACACACACACACACACACACACACACAAAGCTAAGAATTTATTGTTAATTTACATTTATTGTTAGTGTATCTGAAACCTTAACAGTCTAATCTAAGCATTACTTTCGCTTTAATTATTAGAGAGAAAAAAAAAGAAAACCAAATAAAGAAATAAAGTACTTCTATATTAAAAAAAGCAAAGTCCCAGTAGTAATAACACAGCTTAAATTGTATACATACACTTCTTAGTTTATAACGTTTCTTCTCATAAAAGGCTCATGCTTTAACTGTTCCTGTGTGTCCTAAGGTTGATGGCTTCAGCCTGGCAGTAGTGGTGAGAGACTTCAGCAAGTCATCAGAATTTGAACTCCTTTGTGAGGAGCAGTATTATTCTGATGCTGATGGTTACTTCTTCAATCTAGTATCTCTTTGCATTAATTTTTAGGTATATGATAATACACATTTATACCTTGCTCTTTGTTTGCTGGTCTGCAAGTCCATAGTATATCCACAATTAATCTAAATGGTGTTTAATACGTGTTAAAACTTGGTTTTTGTTCCCCCTAAAGACACTCATGTCCAGGCTCAGGTCTGTATTTCTTTAAGTGACCAGTGCTGAACTACTTACAGATTTGGAGTCTCCAGTGCCAAGCCTGAGAGTCATCTCTAATCATCACATGTCTGCATTGCTCCACACTGCATTATGTGTGTTCACTTCTTAAGGCTTCCACTATCATGTCAGGTCTGCGTTTTTCCACATTACAATGCAGTTGTAAATATCTCATTCTTCACAGAGTAGTTGCTCATTACTCTGATTTATATAATATCTATGGTTGCACTGTGTCATAAGAAAAGCAAAATTAATTAGCCATAGCCACCTTGTCATCAGAAAAATTGCTGTTACAGCTAAATCAAGCAAAAACAAAGCTCCAGGAAGGTCAAAAAAATTCAGATAGCCTTAACCCCAAGGCTTTGCAAACTCAGCATAAAGCATGTGGCAATGGCAGTACTGTATTGTGGAACTACATAGTTACAGAAGACTGAGGGCAATAACAGAGAAAAAGGGGGATATATTTGAGTATTTTCTGCATAACAATTTTAGTTGCATTTATGGGGGGTTTTTGTGTTAATTAGATAATGTGTACTGTAACTGTTATTATTATAAATGAAATATTACTAATAATTGTTTTTTGTATTTTCATTAGATTGCTAAGACTTTAATTAGCCATCAAAAGATTCTGAGCTCTATATTTATAGTGTGTTCCCTTTTGCCCACAACAAGAGTTGAAGCATAACAAGTGGTCCAGTTGAGACTATAGTCTCCCTGCACACAGATTCCAACACCTCCAGGTAGCCTTTCCCCCTGCTTAATCCTTCTCTTGGGAAAGAATCTTTTATCTCCTTCAGCCAGGATTTACCCTGTCACAGGTCAAGCCTATTGTCTCTCTTTCACTGTGTGCCTTTGAGGAAAATCTGACCACACCTTTTGTGTGAGCTCCTTCAGATAGTAGGTAAATGTTAGTTGTCCCCTCCAAGCCTTTTCTTCTGTAGCCTGAATACCCTGAGTTCCCTAAATCTCATCATCTGTTATGAGCACCTGTCCCCTAATTACCCCTGTAGCCCTTCAGTGTACTCTCTCATGATTGTTTGCATATTCTATCCATCTTTCCCATGGCCTACCTTGCAAAACTTGGTGCTTCCTCAAAACAGGCTTTAATTCTATTAATGACAAACAGGTTAACAGAAAGGATTGGCACCTCAACCATGTGTATGTGTACAAACACTACTGAAGTAGAAAGTGGATTCTAAAATTTAAAAGCTAGTTTTTGTTTTCCCTGTTTACTAGCCCTGAAGCTATGAGGAGAAGAAAAGGAAAATGAAGAAGCTTAGAAAAACTATTCTATGTTCATGAAAATATTTGTAGCTTACTTTTCACAATGCATTAATTGAATTTACAGGAATCCACATTTTATATATTAGTTCCAAATAATGTATTTCAATGTTTCTGTACTTTACTAACAGTCTCATGCCTCATAAATATCTGAGGCTTCTGTTTTAGATTAATTTAGAAAAAATTTTGAAATATTTCAGTTCCTTTAATGAATGGTATTGCTTCACCATGTTTCAGTGAAAAAATTAAAATCCCACTCAATGATTTGGAACCTCATTCATTTTCATCTGCTACCTGAGTGTTCTTTCTAAAACCATCATTATACTGCCTCCTTTTCAAAGACAGCATTTCAGAGAACCCACTGAACACCAACACCTTACAAACCCCTCCCTGTGGAGTTGTAAGAATCTCTCAGTGTATATTCCCGTCTCCTGATGCAAAGCACCATGAGAGAGAGAAGAGCAATTATACTAACTGCTTGTCAGTGTAAAGATCTTGCGCTCAGTGAGTCATTACCCCTACAAACTGTCAGCCAGACTTTATCAGTGAGACAAATAACGTTAGGAAAGACTATTTTAAATATATATCTTGAAATAAGTCTGTAAATTAAAAAGAGGTCTGAATAGTTCCACGTTTCTCTTTTATAAACACCAAAACCACATAAAAGCTGTGTGAGAAACACCAAGGTGGGCACTGAAAATACAACTTTTTACCACAGGAGTTCAAAAGTGGCCCCGGCCGTGCTGGGAGGTGTCACCACCCATACTTTCTCTTCCCTTTGGGAGCAGCCAGCCTTTGCTGTGCCCTTACAGATGAAATACACAGTGTTTTGGGTACAATATGTCCAACTCATACCTTAGTATATATACCCACATCCCTGCTTCACCAGATTCTAATGTCTCACTTGCAAACAATGATTCTGGTGTTTCTCTTCTGTTCTTTGGCATAACTGTTGAGTGGTAATTCAGTACACTTACCTATTGATCTATCAAAATGGTGTTCTCAGACACTATTCAAAGACACACAAAAAACCACCTAACAACTGAAAAATAATAGTTGGCTATATTTTTATGTGTCTACTCTCAAAAAAAAAAAAAAAGAGGAAATTCATGGAATAATTTGAAATATAAATTGTGCATCTTTCAAAAGCAATTATAAAAGACATGATGTGCATGATCTGGAAAAATGTGAAAATTTGACCTGGAGCCCTAATCATTTAGATGCACATCCTACACTCTGCACTTGTACTGAAGTAGGTTATATAAAGTAAATTAAAGTAAATTAAATTTTTTCCTGTTACAGAGATGTAGAATCAAGGGTCATGCTACAACCTTTTACAGGCTAATAAAGGCTTTGATCAAAACCAATGCTTTTTAAAATGCACCCTGCTCCTACTGTTTCAATGTATCTCAGTTCTCTAAAACTAGTCATCAATATGACTGACTTACTTCCTGATTATTAACAATGTGGATGATCTTTTCTATCTTCTTGGCAACACAAGCAGCACTAAAACACAGACTGAAGTACATCCACTTCTGAACTAATGTTTTCAAACAAAGAAACATGGTAATCTTGGGGGGGAAAACCCAAACCTAAATCAAATGGATTCTCTACCTTTTCACATTTAAAGCCATAACATGCCTAAGTGTGATAATATGGAGGTACACATATTGGCTTTTTTGTTGGAAAAACCTTGACATGAGGTAAAGGACATAGTAAGGGATTGAGGAGATAAAGGCTAAAGAAATCTATATAAGAAGATCTGAACATCTAATGATCTCTTTTTGAGCTCTTTGGAGATTAAAAAGATCACTGACATCCACAAAATATTTTACTTCTCTTTATTAAGATATTGATCCATCTGTTACTAATCCAGACCTGCAAAGAACTACTTAGAGTTGTATAGATGTCTTAACTAATTTGATATATTTATTCCTATGATGCCTATGGGGTTTTTGATTTTTTGATTTTTTCATTTTTATAGATTTCAGAAGTATTTGTAACTGTAGTAACATGTAGATTTAGTGTGCTAATATTTCTACCAGCTTAAGTTCAATGTTTATACATGCCAACCTATGCCACATATCAGTAGCTCAAGTTCTTTTAGTTATTTAGTCTTGTTACAAGGCAGAAAACTGAAGACTATCAGAAAGGTCAGTGGAATGAAACAAACATGAGCCAACAACCTGGGGTCTGAGAACACTGGAAAAGCTCCAAGAGCCCTATGGGTGATGAGGAAGAGGAAGACTGATGAAGAGGAGGTCTCACCAACCCCAGACTCAAATCCTAAGGGGGTGGAACCGGGGCGGGAAAAAAGGTTGAACTGGAGATGTGTAAAGTAATGATTGGATGGATCATATTATAAAAGCCATGGAAATTAGAGCTTGGGCACGTGCGCGCCAGTATGTATTCCTGTGGGCCCTAGGCCTGTTATTAAAGGACTTTCACTTTTTATCTTATCCCACACTAATTTGGCTCAGAGTCCTGCTTTGTTGAGATCTCTCATAGCATCAGAGGAGATATCAAAACTTCTCCAAAGGAGGATATGTGGCCCCTGTCTGAGATTGGGCTGGTAGTACCACTCACTGTGGCTGCAGATCTTATGCTGTCATTAGACTTGATCCAAACACTCTTCCCTTCCCCACTGGTGAGGTGAAGGAGCAAGAAAAGACAGAGATGCAGCAAGAGTAAGAGGAGAACAAGATCTCCCTAAAGGAGCACAAGGCCAAGAAGCATCAGAAGTGCATGGGAAATGTTTAGAGCAGTGTGAAATGACACACAAATAAAAAGCAGCCCCAGGAGACACAGGAGAAGAGTCTTGTATCTATACAGGCAGAGCAGGGGAGAGTAGTGATGCTACTGACCCTCTCACACTCTCTTCCATGTCTCTGTCATCAAAATATCCCTGACAGCATCTGCCCAGCTTGGCTGAGGCCTGTCCCCTCGCACAAAGGAGCTCTCTGAACAGTTCAGTGAATTCTTATGTGTGCACACATGCACTCCTGATCCTGCCAGGCTGAAAACACAATGTCTGATATACATTTCTCCTTTGCACCTATAAGGGTTCAAAAGAGGGATTGCAAGTTCAGACAGAGCTCAGATCATCCCACATTGATGAATTCAGACTCCACAACCACCTGAGTGAAAATATGTCTGCTGTTAGATGAATTTTCATGTGAATACCATCCTATGGTCAGCCTGGACAGAACAGAGGAAGGAAAATTGTTGCAGGTATTGGCAAAGACACTAAGAACCCTTGGTTCATCACTCCAGCTCCTCTCCATTCAGGGATTTCCACTTTCATGGGAATTAGGGGATGCAGTTCTTCTGGAGCTCTGTGTCAGCACCATTATCTTCTCAAGAAAAGCTTACTATGGAAGATCCACCCCATTGGGGTTATGAGGAAAACTCAGAGAACAAAATGAAGTTTTTTATTCAGGTTAGAGAAGAAACTTTGTGAAAGCAAGGCTGCAAGGCTGAGGTGAGTCTCTGACTGATTCCTTCCAGCCCTTGCTGCCCTGCAGAGCACACAGACAAGAGAATGGACAAGAGTTCTTTGTACAGCACATGGCAAATATTTTCCTGTCCTAGAGTGCATAGAGAAACCGGTTCCAAAGCAGGGGTTCTTTCACCACCTTCTGCTTCTCAAGACACTGACTTTGACCCCTTCTGGAAGAATACAATGTTCTGGAGGTCTGTGGATGCACTGAGAAATAGTCCTGCAAGAGAAGAGCTTAGCTTTCCCCAAGCTCAGCCTTGCACAGACACATCCCCTCTCTACCCTGGCATCTTGCACAGCGCTGCAAGCTCCCTGCACCAGGGTGCCTTGCAGAGCACAGAGGTGCAAGGCACTTTCGGAGACCTCCACTTTCTCCACCTGCAGGACACTGTGTTTCCCTGTCGTGTTCAGCAACGTGATGATACGGCTGCTCTGCCTGGAGCCAGTCCCTGCCCGAGATAAGAGCAGCTGTGGGGCTTGTCCTTGCCTCTGCTGGTACCAGAGCAAGGCATTAAAGTTATTGCTCTGGTATGTGCAGATAGTGAGGAAGGTGCTCTCTCCTCTGCTGTGAGCTGTCCTTGTTGCTGGGTAATGCTGGTCTGCCCCACAGTGCCTAGAAGAACACACAGGTCAGTGATTGTGCAGGGATGAAAAACCAGGGGATGGAAAGTAACAGAAGAAAAGGTTTCCTGTGCTTTTCTCTGCAGCCACAACCAAACTGATGGGAACAGCAAGGCAGTTAGGTGTGTTTGGGCAGGAGGTCTGAGACCTCAACTAAGCATGTATCCCACAGTAAAATAATGCTTATTATGTCCCACACGGATACCCCAGAGAGAACCAAATCTTCCATAACTAATACTGTGCTGCCCAAAGTCTTCAGGGAAGAGCCTGTAGTGCCTGGCCCTCCTGCGCTGGCTCCAGCAAGATGAGGAACTTGTGAGATGTTTAATCCTGTTCCTCATTCTTTATCCTGTTGGAAGTATCCAAGCTTAAGGGAGGTAAAAGGAAGCTCTGGCATTGTGAACATGCAGGAGGAATGGATATCCAGGGAATGGTGCATGACATGTGCCACCCAGGGGAGAAATTGGGACACCCTAAGAATGTGGGTGGGATGAGAAAGCTTTTGTGTCCTTGTATCAACTTTCAAAAGACCTATCTATTTGGGTTGAAAGGTAAGAACTGCAGAGAGAGAAAAGAACTTCTTCAATACTTCTTCATCACATATGTCTGTGAAATGCTGGGTCCAGGCAGGTCAGAAGGGAGAGGCATAAGTCATTGAGAATTGAAGAAAGAAAGACCAGCCAAGAGGTCTGAGATAATCAGCAGAGGAAATTTTTTTTTTGTCCTATTTTTTTAAAATTTTCAAGTAGTAACAACATCAAGTACCAACAGCATCGAACAATCTCTGTTAAATAATGTTTCCTCTAATCTGACCTTGATTCAAGGCCTGCCACTGCTTTGGCAGCAGGTGTCCCCATTGCTAAAGCCACCGACGAGAGAAGAGACGGTGAGCCCTGGGAACCAAGAAGTCGATGCCAGACTGAAACATGGAGATTGTTGCCAGTGCTTTCCTTTCTTTTCTTTCTTGTTTTCTATTCTCTTCAGCCTTCAGGCCCCACCAATAACAGCTTAGGGTGGACCTGCCTGTCTCTCTCCCTCTATGAAGCACTGACCCTTGCCTGCTCATGGTGACCTTTTCACTTTGGTGTTTTCCTGGAGACAAACTTTTCTGCATTCCAGTTCTGTTTCAGTGTAGTCCTTTCATTGCTAGATCCTCTCTAAAACTGTCCAAGGAGAAAGAAGATATGCTGTAAGAGAAAAAATGGGTGAGCAATGGACCCTTTCTTATTCCTTAGAGGAATAGAAGAGAAGGATAAACTCTGTATTGGCCTCCTTCACGCCCTGGCCCTTGGAGGTGAGGGCAATAGCTCTGGCTACTCCACAGCCAGGGACCATCAGCCCTTCTCTTGCTGCGTCTCTGCCCAAAAATGTTCCCTGTGACCTCAGAACATGCCCTGAAAACCATTCTGGGCCACCTGTAACAGTGCCTCAGCATCTTAACAGGGAAGAATTAATTCCTAATGCCTCATCTAAACATACTGTCTTTACATTTTACCCCAGTCCTCTTCCTCCCACCAATGCAGGCCTTTGTGCACAGACCTGCCCTTCACTGTGCCCATGTGATTCCCAGTGGAGAACAAGCATGTTCATAGCTAGGAGAAAATGGGATATGCTTGGCTGAGTTTGGTTTGGTTTGTTTTTTTTTTACTACCTGGAATTGGTCACCTAAAGCTACCTACACTGGACACCGCGACTAGCAAGAGGGCTCTTGAGAAACTGAACTTCTCCTGTCACAACCAAGGGAAATGTGACTCACTAAAGGCTGAGTCAGCAGATCAAAATCAGACTTCTGTTTCAAGAGACAGATGCGCGTTCCCAGAAGACCATGTTGCTTCTCTAAGTTTTTTAAGGGACTATTCTACTGTGCTTTAAAAGGTCCATCCTGGGGTACGTGGGGTCCATTTCCTGGGCCCAGGACACAATGGGGCCATCAATCCATGCCCGGTTGCTCCTTCCTGGGCTTAGTAGCAATATTGTCCTTCCAGTGCAACAGCCCAGACTGGTCCTGTTTCCTGCAGAACCCATCATACTGGAGAAGAAATACATTTCTGAGTACACAGCCCTGCCCTTCATTGTGCCCATGTGGTTCCCAATAGTGTGCAAGGTCTGTTGGGGGACAGATGTCCAATGGCCAAGGATTGAAGACCAGGCAGACACTGACTTGCTAGTGAGAAGAAACGGTATATGAACAGAGCTGGGAGTGGCCCTGTGTCAGAGCACTGGGTGGGACAGGGAAGCTGAGTAACAGCAGGGTCATTCTCAGTGTTTGTGCTCTATGGGGGTGGTGCCTGTCCTGTACCGCTGAAGGTGCCCAGTGCTCAGTGAGATGGACAACAATGGTGTTTGTGCAGGAAAGCACAGGGTATGAATTCATGTGGTCCATGGAGCGTTGTTTGCCTGAGCCATTATTTTGAGCCCAACTGTGCCTTCAGGAGTTTCCTTTCCTGCAACCAGGAGACCATGGACACCCAAGGAATGCCAGGATTTAGAGCTGTTCCTGAGGCTGAAGACCAAGGTCTAAAAACTTTTTATTAAAACCCATACCCAAACATGTGAACGGACGATGAAGCCAAAGGCCATTTGCTTCAACTCATGGAAGGCAGACTCCTGAAAAAAAAAAAGTGAGGAGTCGGGGAGTCAGTGGCCTGCAGAGAAGCCAGGTTGCTGTGTGGATGCTCTGTGCACCAAGTGCCCACTTCCCCTCTGTCTGTAATTGGAGGTGTGCTGGCCAAAAAGTGGGTCTTGGGTCCCTGTGTGATCTGCTGGGGCCACAGTAGCCCGTGGGGGGAGTTGGTTCACAGGAGTGGGGACTGCACTGCATAGCCTGGTTGTGGCAGATACTGATCCCAAACTGTGAATAACCTCAGACCTGAATGTCTGGACATTCAGCAGCTGGTGCCTGTCAGGCCTGTAGATGAAGTACGAGTGTCATCTCTCTTTGAGAATGTGTGCTGCTCATGGACCCTAAACTGGGGAATGGAGGGCAGAAGGAAGACAAGAGGTAATGGTAATGCCTGAGGCATTGTTGTTTCCCATGCCCACTGCTACCACTCTTTAGACCCATGGTCTCCTAAAGCCCTTTCACTGTGGAGTTGACAGGGCTGATTTTTACAGCTCTCTCACAAAATGCACAAGACAAAATCCAGTGCAGGAAGTCCCACCCTCCGCTTCCTCCATCTTTCTTCCCATATAAGACTGGAAGAGTTGCGCAGAATGAAGGAGGACTCAGAGACCCAGGCTGGGATGCAAAACAAATTTAATGAGTCTAAAGAAGAAAAAAAAGAAGGTGGCTCACAGAGGGCACCAGAAGCACCCACTAGGATGTAGTGGAGCTCAGGCAGCCTGTCCAGCTGCCTGCCCTGCGGAGGTAGGGAAGGTGATAAGTCCCCCTGGACTGGCCTGGTAAGACACGGAGAGCAAAGGAAAGAGATGAAAGAGTGGAAGAAGAAGACAATCTCTGGAAGCTCTAAATACAATGTCCCAAAGCTCTATCTCCTGCCCAGCGCCAAGTTCTGAGGTCTTGCAGGTTCTTGCCCAAGGACGTTGCCAGCAGCTTTAGCAGGGCCGACATCTGTAGCGGTTGGTGATGCAGGAGAGGTCAAAGCCCCCGGAGTTGATGGGCACTCCGTCACAGCTGAGGATGCTGCCAACGGCAGCA
>JAOXXN010000395.1:79580881-79590974 GCA_026770055.1 Myrmophylax atrothorax
TATTGTCCAGCTTCATAGAGTTATAGATTATTTAAAGAAAAACAGCAGGAATCTAATCAATTAAAGTAAAAAATACTGTAATGGGTAGATGGACGTGTAAATTATGAGTATCTTCTTCACAGTCATAGAAAAACAAATTACAGTTTTATGACTGAACTAGCTGAAGTGAGAAAATAGATGGAAAGACTGACAGGCAAGGAAGCTAATTAATCAGACTTTTCAGATTCTCAGTGGAGTAATTCAGCGCCCAGGAAGCTCTGTGATGGCTTCCAGTATCTGAATTAAGCTGTCCAAAGAGAACTCAAGATATCTCTGCCACTGCCATAATTAGTGTAGATCTAACACATAAGCGTGTAAGTGAATATGCAGATAGAAACTGTGCTCAAAACATCCCTAAATCTTTTGGCTAGAATGGAGTTCATTCAGAAATGTGTCAATAAGGTATTAACAATTCAAGAAATGGATGAACTGGTTTCTAACACAGGCCAACAGATTTTTTTCTCTGTATGTAGTCTGCTATTGAACAAAATGCATATTGTCAATAGACTGTTCAATAGTAAGTGCAATTTACATGACTAGACAAAATAAAAACGCTGAGTATCTCTTCTCCTAAGCCTTGCATTTTATTCTGAACTGCAGCCCAGTTTCAACACACAAGGTCCATTCCAGGTTTGCTCTAAAGTCTCATAAGCTCTCCTAGAAGGGACAGGTTCAAAGCTTTCCTCAGTCCTAAAATACTAACTGAGCTTGCCACTTCTTAAGCAAGTACTGTAATCACTATGCAATCCTAAAAAAGTTTCTTTGGTTCAGGTACCTGCTCTGAGAAAACCCCATGCTGTGAATCCTATTTGTACCAAAGCACTTGGAATAAAATCCTGAATCAGATCAATCTTCTACCTTTCCATTTCTCTGCAGTCTCTTTTCCCTTTGTTTTTTTAATCTCCCCATCTCTGCCTCCCCCCAGCCCCAGATGTATGTTAGATAATAAGAAAAAATGTGGTGGATCTTCTGGTAAGAAATTCTGCATCTTTCTGTGGTAGTTCTGATAACTGTGCAGATAAAACTGTAGCTGAGAACCTCTGTAAGCAAATTTGGGGACACCTGAATAGACTACACAGCACAGTTAGGGCTTTGGCCCAGGACAAGACTGAGCTATGGAAAAGAATCTAACTAATGATGGAAACTCAGTAGCACAAAAAGACCAGAGTTGACCTCAAAGACTGTGTTGCATGAACATAGTTCACACCCTTTGCAAATAGACACTGTATGACAGAAAACAACAACAACAACAACAACAACAACAACAACAACAACAAAAAACAACCAAAACCCCTCCATATAGATAAACTATAGTAAGGTCCACTCAATTCACCATATGGAAACACTGAGTGACACAGCAGAAGTGCCTATCGGTCAGAACGGAGAGAGAGAGGCCAGTCCATGCCCTGGGCAATCTGCATCCCTTCAGATTAATCCACTAAGTGTAACTGTAGTGAAGTTTCTGCTTCATCAATAAATAACCTCAATGTCTACAGAAGGTGATGTAAATATGGGTCAAAAATTAACACAAAGAACAAGATACCACTGGGAAGTATCTCTCGGTACTCCAAGTACCAGCTTGTACCTCTAATCACTTAGGGAGCACAATCATACCAGATGTCTTTTCCATCTCTTTTGACGTACAGAAAACTGTACACACTTCCAGGCAAAGGTGCAATTTTACATTCAAGCACATGTATTTTTCAGTATCAGTGAACATCAAGTAATCAGATGTCTAGTTCTTCACTATGAAAATAGATTGTATTTAAAAGCAAATGAAGACAAAGTTAAGTAGCTATGACTAATTTCTCAAGAGAGTACTACAGTACACTGAGTTGCTCAAAAAAATGTAGTGCATCATACAGAAGTTCAGCTGATGAAAGCTGCCCACAAAGGGATATGCATAGAAATAAGTACTATGCTATA
This sequence comes from Myrmophylax atrothorax, assembly GCA_026770055.1. NCBI lineage: Eukaryota > Metazoa > Chordata > Aves > Passeriformes > Thamnophilidae > Myrmophylax > Myrmophylax atrothorax. The sequence continues at coordinate 79,582,847 of JAOXXN010000395.1, forward strand.
TAAAAATAAAAAAATCAGGTTACTGATTCTGATTGAAGAATAAATAATTTCTTAAATAACTGAGAAACCGCTGTTGAAATACTGAATATGAAAATCAGAATTCTCCATAGATTTTACCTACGTGTAAAGCCTCCACTTTATAGCATTTTTTACCTCTTAGACATTGTACATATACTTCCTGAGTTCTTGAATGGAAAGAAGTTTGTGGGGTTTTTTTAAAAAATAACCCAACACAATTAACAACTTTTTCAATAGTTATATTTCACTTTTCTTCTGGGTAAGAAAGTTGAAGAAATGTAAGCTGAGGGGTGGGCAAAAAAGACTATAATTTATAATGTCTGCATGGAAATTAATGGGAGAAAAAAGAATTCTTATGTCACTGCCAAAGTGCAAATTCTTCAGCTCTGCAAAGATGAATTGTCTCTCCTTTCATTTGATCTTTAATGTGATGGTTTGTGGTCTGCCTAGCCAAGCTAGGGAACAAGTCAATACTTCTTTGAAACTTGTACAGTTGTAGACTCAGAATGAATTCAGTTAGAAAGAACAATACTGGGTAAAACCTGAAAAGCAACACTTAAAAGGGAAATGCTTAGCCACCATGTACTATGCCCAATATCACTATTTTAAGTAGATGTGTTCAGAAGGTTCCCAAGCTATTCCATGCAAAACTCTTGTCCATGGAGCTCTGGCCAGTTAAACAACGTTGACTTTTTTCTTTCACATTTCCAGACCTGTGGAGGTCCAAAGTCCAACATTTTAATACATTTCAGTGTCAACAACATCTATAGCTATGTTATAGCTCACAAGAACGACAGAGAATTTGAAAATAGGAAACATTTCACCATATGGCAACCTCTGGTTCAAAAAAAAGCAGTTTGGGGAGGAGCAAAACTAATGAAGTCGGGATTTCTATGGATTTGCAGCATTTTGCCCACTTACTTCCTGACTTATAGAACACTTCCAACTCCTCAAACAGGTCAAAGATTTCTAGAGCTGGCCTAGTCCACCAGCTGCTGTTACACAGAGTAACAACTGGCCTTTTCCCGTACTTAGCAAGATGGCAAAAATTGGGATCTTTATTATGAAAGCTCAAGTGTTTCATAATGAAATGTATCAATCTCTTGGATTTCTATTTCTGTGCCAGAGATAATAGTGAAAGTTCATGAACTAAAGTTATTTGGGTACACAACACGACAGGTTGAAGGACAGACATTATGGGCAACTGCATACTGACTTCCTCAGGAATTCAAAGTGAAAATCAAGTTCTTTAATCAGTGCACAAATATTTTAATACTCTGGAAAGTAAAAGATATTCAAATTCTTAAATACTTAGGAAAGCCACAATAAAAACACACTACAGACAAAGAGAAGAAACAGGAAGTTGCAGTATCCTCAGACCTTTTGTATCAAGGAGAATGTCAAATGTTTTTTCAGAAAAGTAAGTAGAAAAACAAGTTGCAATTTTGCAAGAAACCACCCAATTAAAAAAAAAAGAAAATATAAAAACCCCACAAACAATATAAGATTTCTCAAAGTAACTGAGAAGCAATGAAAAAATAGTTTGAATTAGTCAGTATCCCAGATGGGTCCGTATTTTCAATGCTAAAATAAACTCGGTAAAAAGTCCCTTTGTGGAAGGGGCATTGATGTCATTTTACAAGCCAGGAAGATATGACGCTACCTTCTAATTAGTATGGGTAATTCTCTTTGTAGCTTTTGCAATCAGCATTGAGGACAGCAGCACAATATTCCTTCTCTGTAATATCTATGTAATTTGATGTGATTTTCTTTTTATCATTATTACAGATTGAAGTTTCTCATAGCTCTAGGCTGTTCTGTGGCATGACTGGATTCATTTTACTCAGCTCTGCAACCCTGTCCATCAGCTCAGCCCCCTGTCGGCTCACAGACCCTATCTATGAAAACACCAGCACAGATGAAAACAGATCATAAGCTGTAGGCTCTTTAATCAAACCCAGCAAAAACAAACTAGAAACAAGAATCAGAGTTATGGTCCCTTTAGATCACTTCTGTGTAATACATATAATCAATATAATTGGCTCTAATTAATGACTCTTCATATGTTGAATCTAAAATAGAATTTTGCCAGAGGGAAACTCATACTCTCTTCAGTCAGAAGGAACCAGCCAACCACTGTGCTTCCCTGCTTGCAGAGAGGTTTTTTTGTGTTTATGTGCACCTCTGGGATAATTTCATTTGTTTACTACAAAAACTGCTCAAACATATTTGAATATGGAATTGAAACAAACAAACAAAACCAAAAATTCAGATTATTCAGATATATAAGTAAAACTAACAGTGACTTTGGGTTTGGCTTGAACTTTGGAAGCAGAATCTCTAAACAACAGATAGTCTCATTGATCTTAAAATGAGATTAATTTTTAGGGGAGAGTACTAGTACTAGTGTGCTATAAAAAATCAAAAAAACAAAACCGTAAAATTAAAACAGTTTGCTTAAAAAACCCAAATAAATCATTAATCTTTGATGTATTACAGAAATAATCCTATGTTTGATTTTGAGATACCCTCAGTCTTTTTCAATACATTAATCTGTTTCATGCTTAAAAAAAAAAACCCCAAAAAACCAACTAAGATCTGTAATATAAATACATTTACGTACAGTACCACAAATATGCTGCCAAGTTTAGGGTTAGGGTAGGAGTAGATTTCCCATTTCTTTCCCTCATCAGGAGTATTACTAGGCTATCTCACCTGTACTATCTACCAGTCCTTATGAAGTTTATTTCATATTATTATCTACCAGGCTTCATGAAATTTCTTCATATATTATATATGTCAAAGTATCTCCCCTTCTGGCAAGTTTTAAAGAAATTAATCAACAGGTTCAAAAGCTACCAGGGGAAGGGAAGACAAACAGATAAATGAACTGAGAATCACATATGTGCTCTCTATTAATGTACTGGTATGCTTAACCCTTAAAACCATAATGATGATTTCAGCTTTCCCTAATTGCTGTATTACTGCATTACTGCTGTTTTTTTGTAACTGTGCTGCATATTCATATGCTACATACTCTCAGTGCACAGATAAGTTACATGGATAAATTACAGTAAGAACATATAATCAATGTCACTTTTCTATTGCATCGTAAACAGTTTGCAATTGACAGACATTTCAAAATAGTATTTTTATGATCTCTAAGTGAAATTCTGATTTACATAAGAACGTTTTTCTTAGGTAATATTTTTCTGTCAGTATTCATAATCATCTGGATAAGCTTTTCAATAGGAAATACTCAAGTATTTGTTCGACTTATCTGATGACTATGTCAAATTTTTATGAAGTTCATTTGTCATAATCTGTCAGCCTGTGCTAGGGATCAGCGGTCTTTGGCTGTATGCTTCGCAGAGAATGGTACAGAGCACAAGGAAGAATAACAAAGGAGTGTGTGAGGAAAGTGATGACTTATAGAATGGGTTTCAAATGACTCCAGAATGTCCCCAGAGGCAAAGTTTTCAATGACAGTCTTATGTGTGTTTGTAATGGGGTTTTTTTCAGAACGTGGTTACCATTTTGAACTATATTGAAATCTCTAATCGGTATTTGGGTTAATTCTTGATTGGAAGTCATCTAACAGGAAAATTTGCTCTCAGAAAAACTGAAAGTTTGATTTTCTGGTGTCAGGCAAACGCTGCCAAGAGTCAGCAAGTAGGACAAAGAAAGTACTAAATTTGGTTTACATTCAGGAAGGAATGAAGCAAATATTAAAATCTCTTCAGGTTTTGATGCCAATTCATTCCATCTTTACATATAAAAGATGCCATTTTTCTCTTCTCCATGCCTCAAAACTGCCAAGTTGTTATTTTGCAGGTCAGGTTTTCTATTCCAAAGCCTTAATGTGAAGCATGTTAGACACTCTAAAACAGTTTTTTCTAAATCACATGGTTTGTGGGAACATATTCTGAGTAACACTTCAAAAGTCAGTACAGTACCTCCCATTCATAGAATAGAATCACAGTCATAGAATCGTTAGGGTTGGAAAAGACCTCTAAGAATGTCGAGTCCAACTGTTAAACCAGCACCAATGTGTTCACTACTAAACCATGTCCCTATGTGGCACATCTACACATTTTTTGAACACTTTCAGGGATGATGATTCCACCACTTCCGCGAGCAGCCTGTTCCAGTGCCTGACCACCCTCTCAGTGAATACATTTTTCGTAATATCCAATCTAAATGTCCCCTGGCACAACTTGATGCCATATCCTCTTATCCTGTCACTTGGGAAAAGAGATCCACACCCATCTATCTAAAACCTCCTTTCAGGCAGTTGTATAGAGTAGTAAGGCCTCCCCTAAGTCTCCTTTTGTCAACCACCTTCTCTTCATACTAGCATTAGTGACAACCTCTATACAGCAGCATGTGATTATACACTACAGACACCTAAAATATAGCAAAGCATCATTAGGAATAGGCTATTACACTTAAACTAACCGAGGGCAATGATTAAAAAAATGGAGGTACCTGTCCAGGGAAGACACATTTTCCATGTCTCCATATTTGTTCTATTCTTTAAGTCTGAATATAAGAACCTACCATTGACTCCTACCTTCTGTTCCTTGTCTTTTCAAGAAGTATTTATCCATGCATAGATCTTCCCCCTCAGCTTCTCAGATCACTGAAAAGGTTTAGGCAAAGGACTCCTTCAAAGGCCTTTTGGCAATCCAGCTTGAGCTGTCAATGAAATCAGCCTCATCTACCTGTTGGTTGATACCTTCATACAACTTTGAGATACTTTTAAGGAAATACTTCCTTTTACTTTTTTCAAAATAAAATGCATTACAACTTTGGGGTTTTTTTTCCTCTCATGAAGACAGTGAGTTTACAGACCTACAGCCTCTCTGACCCTTTCTACAACCTTTTCTTAGAGTTTATTTTCACATTTTTTACCTTATGATCTTTAGGAACCAAAATCTGTTTCAGACCAATCTATATATGCTCTCCTTCTCCCATTCCTCTGAGAAGGATTTTAATGTGAGATTTTCTTCAGTCTCTTCTTCACTTGACAGGGATACAGAAATTGTTTCTCTGTGATGGCCTTATCCTCCCTTTTTTCTAACCTGGATGTCAAATGTCCTCATAGATTCTCTGAAAGTCCTTCATTCAGCATGCAAGGAAGCATTCAGCATGCAAGGAAGGTACGTTGGTTTTGTTAACTGCCATGGCTCTACTTGGTATCTAACATAAATTACATACTTGTACATACATGCTCTTCAAACTCCTATCTGACCTGTGTCACAACATACCAAGGCATTTTATGCACAACACTTCAAAAAACATTTTCACAGATGAAATGTTTTCACTTTGGCTGATTAACTTCAGTGGGGCAAACAGATTCTAAAATTGCTGATAAAGCATGCTATTTAGCAGAATGAATAGAATGAAAACTTGCAACTACAACAGGCAAAATCACAAGGTGAACTGAGATAGCTCCATAAGCTTTTTTATAGTTAGACTACTGTGCCCCTAAGGCAAATGATATTTTAACTGAATCACAGTTTAAAGCTGCTTACAATTATGTAATAGTAAAAAATGTATAATTTCGTTATTATCATTTTCTGACACATTTTGAAATATCTTTATTGCTCATATTTTAATTTACTCTTTCATGTGTTTGAAATGTTCTCTAGAGGTTTTGCTTTAGGGATAAATCTACAAATTCTGTGCATCATACAAGAAGCAAGTTTTAGGTTGTGAATGCTGGAGGAAAAATTAAATTCTCGATGTGAACATGACAAAGTTTTCCCTTCCAAAAAATATATTTCAAAAATTAAATGGGTTTAATACTACGAAGACAAATAGAAATCCACTAAACTGGCAATAAAAATTTCCATGGAAAGCTTGCCTATTATTACCTACACCTCTGCCTTAATAGTAAATTATGCATTTAACACATTTCTTACATATTAGTTTACAGTTTGTATATGAAATTTCCATGTATTTTAGAAACAAAACTTGTGAATGTATTATTGAAATACATCATGATGCTTTGAAACTGACAGGTCTTCCTACACAAAAAGAAAACTTACTAAAAATATGAAGGAAAGAATGTTATAATTTCCAGATGATTGCAAGCATATTGCTTTTATACTTATTAATTTCTGACTTCATTCCCAAATTTGACCGGAATAGTATTGAAACGCTATGGATAAAATAGAAATAGTCACAGGAAAATACAATCTTTTTACAAATTCTGATGCACATGTAGCAAGAAAAATAAAGAAAAAATTTCACTTCTCTAATTATTTTTGTATCCTGACTATCTATAAAAGATGCCTGTTTTGAACCTTTCATGTTATAAGCGAATAGCTAAATTACATCATAGGTGCTCCTAAGCAGCAATATGAACAACGTAGAAAGTGCATTTTACTTGCGGCATTTTTTTCTACATGGAATGACTATTTTTTATTCTCCACAACAAAAACAATCCCACAGAAAAAGAAAATTCCTACTTAAACCTCACCAGTTTCAGCTGCTAATACAAGTTACCTTTTACAGTGAAGTAGGTTTCACCCTGCAACCTAACTTTTAACAGTACAGGCTGCCATTAGAACGATTTGACAAGACATCATGAAGATATAAAGTAATACTACACTAAAAAAGACCTGGAGCAGTATTTCTCACCCAATACCCCTTCTCAATCTGAGAAGGCTGCTGGAGTATCCCCATGTTGCAAAGTAATATGCTATTTAAGAGAAGCAGGTCTCAGAACCACACAGAAGAGCAGATTTACTTTACTTTCCAGTTACATTATGTGTAAAATGCAATTTCCCAAATCTGTAAATCCAACATACACATTAATTTTTCTTTACTCAGCATTTATCTCAGATAAATTTTAGTGCATGGACACTATCCATACTTCCTATTGGGACTGGATAACAGTCCTTGCTCTGCTTTACTAACCAGTCAACCATATTTATGTAGGTGTTTCTCAGTTCTCTACAATGGGCATTCAGTATCTCTACTTTCAATATCCCAATCTGATCAACAAACTCTGCTACCTTGTTATTCACCAGATTCTGCAGAAAAAGGTTTTTGATATACTGTCCTCTTTGAGGAAACAACAAAATCACAGCTAGGAACCAGCAGCTACCCAGCAGCTCTTAAAAGAGCACACAAATCGACTCCTTTCTTTCCCACTCCCATTGCTTGTTAAAACATTTCTACAAGCTGCAGGATGCTGAAGAACAACACAGGCTAACCTAAACTGATCCAACTCTCCCAAATTCATTTCAGCACAAGTTTATCACTCTGCACAGAACTTCTCTCCAAACAGTTTTCTCAGATAGACTGCAAACAACAGGCTTCGTGGAAAATAGCTATGGACAGTGTTACAGAAAACTTCACACCTAACAGGCAGGTCAGTAGCTGAATAGCCAGTTAGATGGGCAACACCAGTAGGTCTGGCTTTTGCAAGAGTACAAAGACAGGTTTGGCCCCTGCCATCAGCATTTCTTGAAACAGAAGCATGAGAAAGAATATGATCAGCAGCTCACAGGAGAGTTCTTTAAAAGCTGGTTCCAAAACAAAATGAGGGAAGCCACATGCAAGGATCACACAATAGGACAGGCAGAAGACACCCCAACACTTCATTGCTTAAAATGCCAGAAAAGCAAATAAATGAGACAGGGTCTGAAGTGTCAGAACAGGATTGCAATGAGTAAGGAGTTTGCTTCCTCTGGTCAAGGCTTAAAAATTCCTGGGTTGTCTTAGTACTCCTTAATTCAGTTACTTTGCTTATATTTTTGAGCTGTTGCTCTGCAGTTTCTTTTGTTTGCTGTTGTGTACACATTGAAAATTATGACTTTGTCCTCCCTACAGATTTTTTCACCTTCATTCATAGTCACTGCTTTGCATTGTACAGGTAGTGTACATAAGTGTCCACGGAGGTAACAATGGACAGTGAATTGTTTCACAGTGGGCCTTTACAAGGCACTCTTCAGTAAAAGCAAGCAGCAGCAGGAGTAATGGCCATTAGGACAGTCAGCTGGCCAGCACTGGAATAAAGGTTTGAGGCTGCATCCAAGGGACAGCAACGAAGATGGTGAAGAGCCTTGAGGGGCAAGCATAAAAGCAGCACCTGGGG